>JARGYO010005596.1:0-1201550 GCA_029206835.1 Rana muscosa | reverse complement strand
GAGATGAGGGGAGGGTGTATCTATCATGGTTGGAGGTGACTGTATCAGAGGAGTAGTGATGATGATGATGATGATGATGAGGGGGGTGTATCTATCATGGTTGGAGGTGATGTATACAGAGGAGTAGTGATGATGATGATGATGATGATGATGAGGGGGGTGTATCTATCAGGGTTGGAGGTGATGTATACAGAGGAGTAGTGATGATGATGATGATGATGATGAGGGGGGTGTATCTATCATGGTTGGAGGTGATGTATACAGAGGAGTAGTGATGATGATGATGATGATGATGAGGGGGGTGTATCTATCATGGTTGGAGGTGATGTATACAGAGGAGTAGTGATGATGATGATGATGATGATGAGGGAGGTGTATCTATCATGGTTGGAGGTGATGTATACAGAGGAGTAGTGATGTGATGATGATGATGATGATGAGGGGGTGTATCTATCATGGTTGGAGGTGATGTATACAGAGGAGTAGTGATGATGATGATGATGATGATGATGAGGGGGGTGTATCTATCATGGTTTGGAGGTGATGTATACAGAGGAGTAGTGATGATGATGATGATGATGATGAGGGGGGTGTATCTATCATGGTTGGAGGTGATGTATACAGAGGAGTAGTGATGATGATGATGATGATGATGAGGGGGGTGTATCTATCATGGTTGGAGGTGATGTATACAGAGGAGTGAGTGATGATGATGATGATGATGAGGGAGGGTGTATCTATCATGGTTGGAGGTGATGTATACAGAGGAGTAGTGATGATGATGATGATGATGATGAGGAGGGGTGTATCTATCATGGTTGGAGGTGATGTATACAGAGGAGTAGTGATGATGATGATGATGATGATGAGGGAGGTGTATCTATCATGGTTGGAGGTGATGTATACAGAGGAGTAGTGATGATGATGATGATGATGATGATGAGGGGGGTGTATCTATCATGGTTGGAGGTGATGTATACAGAGGAGTAGTGATGATGATGATGATGATGATGAGGGAGGTGTATCTATCATGGTTGGAGGTGATGTATACAGAGGAGTAGTGATGATGATGATGATGATGATGATGAGGGGGGTGTATCTATCATGGTTGGAGGTGATGTATACAGAGGAGTAGTGATGATGATGATGATGATGATGAGGGAGGGTGTATCTATCATGGTTGGAGGTGATGTATACAGAGGAGTAGTGATGATGATGATGATGATGATGATGAGGGGGGTGTATCTATCATGGTTGGAGGTGATGTATACAGAGGAGTAGTGATGATGATGATGATGATGATGATGAGGAGGGTGTATCTATCATGGTTGGAGGTGATGTATACAGAGGAGTAGTGATGATGATGATGATGATGATGATGAGGGAGGTGTATCTATCATGGTTGGAGGTGATGTATACAGAGGAGTAGTGATGATGATGATGATGATGATGATGAGGGGGGTGTATCTATCATGGTTGGAGGTGATGTATACAGAGGAGTAGTGATGATGATGATGATGATGATGATGAGGGGGTGTATCTATCATGGTTGGAGGTGATGTATACAGAGGAGTAGTGATGATGATGATGATGATGATGAGGGGGGTGTATCTATCATGGTTGGAGGTGATGTATACAGAGGAGTAGTGATGATGATGATGATTGATGATGAGGGAGGGTGTATCTATCATGGTTGGAGGTGATGTATACAGAGGAGTAGTGATGATGATGATGATGATGATGAGGGGGGTGTATCTATCATGGTTGGAGGTGATGTATACAGAGGAGTAGTGATGATGATGATGATGATGATGAGGGGGGTGTATCTATCATGGTTGGAGGTGATGTATACAGAGGAGTAGTGATGATGATGATGATGATGATGAGGGGAGGTGTATCTATCATGGTTGGAGGTGATGTATACAGAGGAGTAGTGATGATGATGATGATGATGATGAGGGGGGTGTATCTATCATGGTTGGAGGTGATGTATACAGAGGAGTAGTGATGATGATGATGATGATGATGAGGGGAGGTGTATCTATCATGGTTGGAGGTGATGTATACAGAGGAGTAGTGATGATGATGATGATGATGATGATGAGGGGGTGTATCTATCATGGTTGGAGGTGATGTATACAGAGGAGTAGTGATGATGATGATGATGATGATGATGAGGGGAGGTGTATCTATCATGGTTGGAGGTGATGTATACAGAGGAGTAGTGATGATGATGATGATGATGATGAGGGAGGTGTATCTATCATGGTTGGAGGTGATGTATACAGAGGAGTAGTGATGATGATGATGATGATGATGAGGGGGGGTGTATCTATCATGGTTGGAGGTGATGTATACAGAGGAGTAGTGATGATGATGATGATGATGATGATGATGAGGGGGGTGTATCTATCATGGTTGGAGGTGATGTATACAGAGGAGTAGTGATGATGATGATGATGATGATGAGGGGGGTGTATCTATCATGGTTGGAGGTGATGTATACAGAGGAGTAGTGATGATGATGATGATGATGATGAGAGGGGGTGTATCTATCATGGTTGGAGGTGATGTATACAGAGGAGTAGTGGATGATGATGATGATGATGATGAGGGAGGTGTATCTATCATGGTTGGAGGTGATGTATACAGAGGAGTAGTGATGATGATGATGATGATGATGATGAGGGGGGTGTATCTATCATGGTTGGAGGTGATGTATACAGAGGAGTAGTGATGATGATGATGATGATGATGATGAGGGGGTGTATCTATCATGGTTGGAGGTGATGTATACAGAGGAGTAGTGATGATGATGATGATGATGATGATGATGAGGGGGGTGTATCTATCATGGTTGGAGGTGATGTATACAGAGGAGTAGTGATGATGATGATGATGATGATGATGAGGGGGGTGTATCTATCATGGTTGGAGGTGATGTATACAGAGGAGTAGTGATGATGATGATGATGATGATGAGGGGGGTGTATCTATCATGGTTGGAGGTGATGTATACAGAGGAGTAGTGATGATGATGATGATGATGATGAGGGGGGTGTATCTATCATGGTTGGAGGTGATGTATACAGAGGAGTAGTGATGATGATGATGATGATGATGATGAGGGGGGTGTATCTATCATGGTTGGAGGTGATGTATACAGAGGAGTAGTGATGATGATGATGATGATGATGATGAGGGGGTGTATCTATCATGGTTGGAGGTGATGTATACAGAGGAGTAGTGATGATGATGATGATGATGATGATGAGGGGGTGTATCTATCATGGTTGGAGGTGATGTATACAGAGGAGTAGTGATGAGGGGGTGTATCTATCATGGTTGGAGGTGATGTATACAGAGGAGTAGTGATGATGATGATGATGATGATGAGGGGGTGTATCTATCATGGTTGGAGGTGATGTATACAGAGGAGTAGTGATGATGATGATGATGATGATGATGAGGGGGGTGTATCTATCATGGTTGGAGGTGATGTATACAGAGGAGTAGTGATGATGATGATGATGATGAGGGGGGTGTATCTATCATGGTTGGAGGTGATGTATACAGAGGAGTAGTGATGATGATGATGATGATGATGATGAGGGGGGTGTATCTATCATGGTTGGAGGTGATGTATACAGAGGAGTAGTGATGATGATGATGATGATGAGGGGGGTGTATCTATCATGGTTGGAGGTGATGTATACAGAGGAGTAGTGATGATGATGATGATGATGATGATGAGGGGGGTGTATCTATCATGGTTGGAGGTGATGTATACAGAGGAGTAGTGATGATGATGATGATGATGAGGGGGG
The DNA here is from genome assembly GCA_029206835.1 of Rana muscosa. Lineage (NCBI taxonomy): Eukaryota > Metazoa > Chordata > Amphibia > Anura > Ranidae > Rana > Rana muscosa. Next base: position 1,197,723 of record JARGYO010005596.1, on the reverse strand, counting down.
TGTATCTATCATGGTTGGAGGTGATGTATACAGAGGAGTAGTGATGATGATGATGATGATGAGGGAGGGTGTATCTATCATGGTTGGAGGTGATGTATACAGAGGAGTAGTGATGATGATGATGATGATGATGAGGGAGGTGTATCTATCATGGTTGGAGGTGATGTATACAGAGGAGTAGTGATGATGATGATGATGATGATGATGAGGGAGGTGTATCTATCATGGTTGGAGGTGATGTATACAGAGGAGTAGTGATGATGATGATGATGATGATGATGAGGGGGGTGTATCTATCATGGTTGGAGGTGATGTATACAGAGGAGTAGTGATGATGATGATGATGATGATGAGGGAGGGTGTATCTATCATGGTTGGAGGTGATGTATACAGAGGAGTAGTGATGATGATGATGATGATGATGAGGGAGGTGTATCTATCATGGTTGGAGGTGATGTATACAGAGGAGTAGTGATGATGATGATGATGATGATGAGGGGGTGTATCTATCATGGTTGGAGGTGATGTATACAGAGGAGTAGTGATGATGATGATGATGATGATGAGGAGGAGGTGTATCTATCATGGTTGGAGGTGATGTATACAGAGGAGTAGTGATGATGATGATGATGATGATGAGGGGGGTGTATCTATCATGGTTGGAGGTGATGTATACAGAGGAGTAGTGATGATGATGATGATGATGAGAGGGGGTGTATCTATCATGGTTGGAGGTGATGTATACAGAGGAGTAGTGATGATGATGATGATGATGATGATGAGGGGGGTGTATCTATCATGGTTGGAGGTGATGTATACAGAGGAGTAGTGATGATGATGATGATGATGATGAGGGGGGTGTATCTATCATGGTTGGAGGTGATGTATACAGAGGAGTAGTGATGATGATGATGATGATGATGAGGGGGTGTATCTATCATGGTTGGAGGTGATGTATACAGAGGAGTAGTGATGATGATGATGATGATGATGAGGGGGGTGTATCTATCATGGTTGGAGGTGATGTATACAGAGGAGTAGTGATGATGATGATGATGATGATGAGGGGGGTGTATCTATCATGGTTGGAGGTGATGTATACAGAGGAGTAGTGATGATGATGATGATGATGATGATGAGGGGGTGTATCTATCATGGTTGGAGGTGATGTATACAGAGGAGTAGTGATGATGATGATGATGATGATGATGAGGGGGGTGTATCTATCATGGTTGGAGGTGATGTATACAGAGGAGTAGTGATGATGATGATGATGATGATGAGGGGGGTGTATCTATCATGGTTGGAGGTGATGTATACAGAGGAGTAGTGATGATGATGATGATGATGATGAGGGGGGTGTATCTATCATGGTTGGAGGTGATGTATACAGAGGAGTAGTGATGATGATGATGATGATGATGAGGGGGGTGTATCTATCATGGTTGGAGGTGATGTATACAGAGGAGTAGTGATGATGATGATGATGATGATGAGGGGGGTGTATCTATCATGGTTGGAGGTGATGTATACAGAGGAGTAGTGATGATGATGATGATGATGATGAGGGGGGTGTATCTATCATGGTTGGAGGTGATGTATACAGAGGAGTAGTGATGATGATGATGATGATGATGATGAGGGGGGTGTATCTATCATGGTTGGAGGTGATGTATACAGAGGAGTAGTGATGATGATGATGATGATGATGAGGGGGGTGTATCTATCATGGTTGGAGGTGATGTATACAGAGGAGTAGTGATGATGATGATGATGATGATGAGGGGGGTGTATCTATCATGGTTGGAGGTGATGTATACAGAGGAGTAGTGATGATGATGATGATGATGATGAGGGGGTGTATCTATCATGGTTGGAGGTGATGTATACAGAGGAGTAGTGATGATGATGATGATGATGATGAGGGGGGTGTATCTATCATGGTTGGAGGTGATGTATACAGAGGAGTAGTGATGATGATGATGATGATGATGATGAGGGGGGTGTATCTATCATGGTTGGAGGTGATGTATACAGAGGAGTAGTGATGATGATGATGATGATGATGAGGGAGGTGTATCTATCATGGTTGGAGGTGATGTATACAGAGGAGTAGTGATGATGATGATGATGATGATGAGGGGAGGTGTATCTATCATGGTTGGAGGTGATGTATACAGAGGAGTAGTGTGATGATGATGATGATGATGATGAGGGAGGTGTATCTATCATGGTTGGAGGTGATGTATACAGAGGAGTAGTGATGATGATGATGATGATGATGATGAGGGAGGGTGTATCTATCATGGTTGGAGGTGATGTATACAGAGGAGTAGTGATGATGATGATGATGATGATGAGGGAGGTGTATCTATCATGGTTGGAGGTGATGTATACAGAGGAGTAGTGATGATGATGATGATGATGATGATGAGGGAGGGTGTATCTATCATGGTTGGAGGTGATGTATACAGAGGAGTAGTGATGATGATGATGATGATGATGAGGGGGGTGTATCTATCATGGTTGGAGGTGATGTATACAGAGGAGTAGTGATGATGATGATGATGATGATGATGAGGGAGGGTGTATCTATCATGGTTGGAGGTGATGTATACAGAGGAGTAGTGATGATGATGATGATGATGATGATGAGGGAGGTGTATCTATCATGGTTGGAGGTGATGTATACAGAGGAGTAGTGATGATGATGATGATGATGATGAGAGGGGGTGTATCTATCATGGTTGGAGGTGATGTATACAGAGGAGTAGTGATGATGATGATGATGATGATGATGAGGGAGGGTGTATCTATCATGGTTGGAGGTGATGTATACAGAGGAGTAGTGATGATGATGATGATGATGATGAGGGAGGTGTATCTATCATGGTTGGAGGTGATGTATACAGAGGAGTAGTGATGATGATGATGATGATGATGAGGGGGGTGTATCTATCATGGTTGGAGGTGATGTATACAGAGGAGTAGTGATGATGATGATGATGATGATGATGATGAGGGGGTGTATCTATCATGGTTGGAGGTGATGTATACAGAGGAGTAGTGATGATGAGATGATGATGATGATGATGAGGGGGGTGTATCTATCATGGTTGGAGGTGATGTATACAGAGGAGTAGTGATGATGATGATGATGATGATGATGAGGGAGGGTGTATCTATCATGGTTGGAGGTGATGTATACAGAGGAGTAGTGATGATGATGATGATGATGATGAGGGGGGTGTATCTATCATGGTTGGAGGTGATGTATACAGAGGAGTAGTGATGATGATGATGATGATGATGATGAGGGAGGTGTATCTATCATGGTTGGGTGATGTATACAGAGGAGTAGTGATGATGATGATGATGATGATGAGGGGGGTGTATCTATCATGGTTGGAGGTGATGTATACAGAGGAGTAGTGATGATGATGATGATGATGATGATGAGGGAGGTGTATCTATCATGGTTGGAGGTGATGTATACAGAGGAGTAGATGATGATGATGATGATGATGAGGGAGGTGTATCTATCATGGTTGGAGGTGATGTATACAGAGGAGTAGTGATGATGATGATGATGATGATGAGGGGGGTGTATCTATCATGGTTGGAGGTGATGTATACAGAGGAGTAGTGATGATGATGATGATGATGATGAGGGGGGTGTATCTATCATGGTTGGAGGTGATGTATACAGAGGAGTAGTGATGATGATGATGATGATGAGGGAGGTGTATCTATCATGGTTGGAGGTGATGTATACAGAGGAGTAGTGATGATGATGATGATGATGATGAGGGGGGGTGTATCTATCATGGTTGGAGGTGATGTATACAGAGGAGTAGTGATGATGATGATGATGATGAGATGATGAGGGGTGTATCTATCATGGTTGGAGGTGATGTATACAGAGGAGTAGTGATGATGATGATGATGATGAGGGAGGTGTATCTATCATGGTTGGAGGTGATGTATACAGAGGAGTAGTGATGATGATGATGATGATGATGATGATGAGGGGGGTGTATCTATCATGGTTGGAGGTGATGTATACAGAGGAGTAGTGATGATGATGATGATGATGATGAGGGGGGTGTATCTATCATGGTTGGAGGTGATGTATACAGAGGAGTAGTAGATGATGATGATGATGATGATGATGAGGGGGGTGTATCTATCATGGTTGGAGGTGATGTATACAGAGGGAGTAGTGATGATGATGATGATGATGATGATGATGAGGGGGGTGTATCTATCATGGTTGGAGGTGATGTATACAGAGGAGTAGTGATGATGATGATGATGATGAGGGAGGGTGTATCTATCATGGTTGGAGGTGATGTATACAGAGGAGTAGTGATGATGATGATGATGATGATGATGATGAGGGGGGTGTATCTATCATGGTTGGAGGTGATGTATACAGAGGAGTAGTGATGATGATGATGATGATGATGATGAGGGGGGTGTATCTATCATGGTTGGAGGTGATGTATACAGAGGAGTAGTGATGATGATGATGATGATGATGATGAGGGAGGTGTATCTATCATGGTTGGAGGTGATGTATACAGAGGAGTAGTGATGATGATGATGATGATGATGATGATGAGGGGGAGGTGTATCTATCATGGTTGGAGGTGATGTATACAGAGGAGTAGTGATGATGATGATGATGATGATGAGGGAGGTGTATCTATCATGGTTGGAGGTGATGTATACAGAGGAGTAGTGATGATGATGATGATGATGATGAGGGAGGTGTATCTATCATGGTTGGAGGTGATGTATACAGAGGAGTAGTGATGATGATGATGATGATGATGAGGGGGAGGTGTATCTATCATGGTTGGAGGTGATGTATACAGAGGAGTAGTGATGATGATGATGATGATGATGAGGGAGGTGTATCTATCATGGTTGGAGGTGATGTATACAGAGGAGTAGTGATGATGATGATGATGATGATGAGGGAGGTGTATCTATCATGGTTGGAGGTGATGTATACAGAGGAGTAGTGATGATGATGATGATGATGATGAGGGGGTGTGTATCTATCATGGTTGGAGGTGATGTATACAGAGAGTAGTGATGATGATGATGATGATGATGATGAGGGAGGTGTATCTATCATGGTTGGAGGTGATGTATACAGAGGAGTAGTGATGATGATGATGATGATGATGAGGGGGGTGTATCTATCATGGTTGGAGGTGATGTATACAGAGGAGTAGTGATGATGATGATGATGATGATGATGAGGGGGTGTATCTATCATGGTTGGAGGTGATGTATACAGAGGAGTAGTGATGATGATGATGATGATGATGAGGGGGGTGTATCTATCATGGTTGGAGGTGATGTATACAGAGGAGTAGTGATGATGATGATGATGATGATGAGGGGGGTGTATCTATCATGGTTGGAGGTGATGTATACAGAGGAGTAGTGATGATGATGATGATGATGATGAGGGGGGTGTATCTATCATGGTTGGAGGTGATGTATACAGAGGAGTAGTGATGATGATGATGATGATGATGAGGGGGGTGTATCTATCATGGTTGGAGGTGATGTATACAGAGGAGTAGTGATGATGATGATGATGATGAGGGGGGTGTATCTATCATGGTTGGAGGGTGATGTATACAGAGGAGTAGTGATGATGATGATGATGATGATGAGGGGGGTGTATCTATCATGGTTGGAGGTGATGTATACAGAGGAGTAGTGATGATGATGATGATGATGATGAGGGGGGTGTATCTATCATGGTTGGAGGTGATGTATACAGAGGAGTAGTGATGATGATGATGATGATGATGATGAGGGGGGTGTATCTATCATGGTTGGAGGTGATGTATACAGAGGAGTAGTGATGATGATGATGATGATGATGAGGGGGGTGTATCTATCATGGTTGGAGGTGATGTATACAGAGGAGTAGTGTGATGATGATGATGATGATGATGAGGGGGGTGTATCTATCATGGTTGGAGGTGATGTATACAGAGGAGTAGTGATGATGATGATGATGATGATGATGAGGGGGGTGTATCTATCATGGTTGGAGGTGATGTATACAGAGGAGTAGTGATGATGATGATGATGATGATGAGGGGGGTGTATCTATCATGGTTGGAGGTGATGTATACAGAGGAGTAGTGATGATGATGATGATGATGATGAGGGGGGTGTATCTATCATGGTTGGAGGTGATGTATACAGAGGAGTAGTGATGATGATGATGATGATGATGAGGGGGGTGTATCTATCATGGTTGGAGGTGATGTATACAGAGGAGTAGTGATGATGATGATGATGATGATGATGAGGGGGTGTATCTATCATGGTTGGAGGTGATGTATACAGAGGAGTAGTGATGATGATGATGATGATGATGAGGGGGGTGTATCTATCATGGTTGGAGGTGATGTATACAGAGGAGTAGTGATGATGATGATGATGATGATGAGGGGGGTGTATCTATCATGGTTGGAGGTGATGTATACAGAGGAGTAGTGATGATGATGATGATGATGATGAGGGGGGTGTATCTATCATGGTTGGAGGTGATGTATACAGAGGAGTAGTGATGATGATGATGATGATGATGAGGGGGGTGTATCTATCATGGTTGGAGGTGATGTATACAGAGGAGTAGTGATGATGATGATGATGATGATGAGGGGGGTGTATCTATCATGGTTGGAGGTGATGTATACAGAGGAGTAGTGATGATAGATGATGATGATGAGGGGGGTGTATCTATCATGGTTGGAGGTGATGTATACAGAGGAGTAGTGATGATGATGATGATGATGATGATGATGAGGGGGGTGTATCTATCATGGTTGGAGGTGATGTATACAGAGGAGTAGTGATGATGATGATGATGATGATTGAGGGGGGTGTATCTATCATGGTTGGAGGTGATGTATACAGAGGAGTAGTGATGATGATGATGATGATGATGATGAGGGGGGTGTATCTATCATGGTTGGAGGTGATGTATACAGAGGAGTAGTGATGATGATGATGATGATGATGAGGGAGGGTGTATCTATCATGGTTGGAGGTGATGTATACAGAGGAGTAGTGATGATGATGATGATGATGATGATGAGGGGGGTGTATCTATCATGGTTGGAGGTGATGTATACAGAGGAGTAGTGATGATGATGATGATGATGATGAGGGAGGGTGTATCTATCATGGTTGGAGGTGATGTATACAGAGGAGTAGTGAGATGATGATGATGATGATGATGATGATGATGAGGGAGGTGTATCTATCATGGTTGGAGGTGATGTATACAGAGGAGTAGTGATGATGATGATGATGATGATGTGAGGGGGGTGTATCTATCATGGTTGGAGGTGATGTATACAGAGGAGTAGTGATGATGATGATGATGATGATGATGATGAGGGAGGGTGTATCTATCATGGTTGGAGGTGATGTATACAGAGGAGTAGTGATGATGATGATGATGATGATGATGAGGGGGGTGTATCTATCATGGTTGGAGGTGATGTATACAGAGGAGTAGTGATGATGATGATGATGATGATGAGGGGGTGTATCTATCATGGTTGGAGGTGATGTATACAGAGGAGTAGTGATGATGATGATGATGATGATGATGATGAGGGGGGTGTATCTATCATGGTTGGAGGTGATGTATACAGAGGAGTAGTGATGATGATGATGATGATGATGAGGGGGGTGTATCTATCATGGTTGGAGGTGATGTATACAGAGGAGTAGTGATGATGATGATGATGATGATGATGAGGGGGGGTGTATCTATCATGGTTGGAGGTGATGTATACAGAGGAGTAGTGATGATGATGATGATGATGATGATGATGAGGGAGGGTGTATCTATCATGGTTGGAGGTGATGTATACAGAGGAGTAGTGATGATGATGATGATGATGAGGGGGGTGTATCTATCATGGTTGGAGGTGATGTATACAGAGGAGTAGTGATGATGATGATGATGATGATGATGATGATGAGGGGGGTGTATCTATCATGGTTGGAGGTGATGTATACAGAGAGTAGTGATGATGATGATGATGATGATGATGATGAGGGGGGTGTATCTATCATGGTTGGAGGTGATGTATACAGAGGAGTAGTGATGATGATGATGATGATGATGATGAGGGGGGTGTATCTATCATGGTTGGAGGTGATGTATACAGAGGAGTAGTGATGATGATGATGATGATGATGAGGGGGTGTATCTATCATGGTTGGAGGTGATGTATACAGAGGAGTAGTGATGATGATGATGATGATGATGAGGGGGTGTATCTATCATGGTTGGAGGTGATGTATACAGAGGAGTAGTGATGATGATGATGATGATGATGATGATGAGGGGGGTGTATCTATCATGGTTGGAGGTGATGTATACAGAGGAGTAGTGATGATGATGATGATGATGATGAGGGGGTGTATCTATCATGGTTGGAGGTGATGTATACAGAGGAGTAGTGATGATGATGATGATGATGATGATGAGGGGGGTGTATCTATCATGGTTGGAGGTGATGTATACAGAGGAGTAGTGATGATGATGATGATGATGATGAGGGGGGTGTATCTATCATGGTTGGAGGTGATGTATACAGAGGAGTAGTGATGATGATGATGATGATGATGAGGGGGGTGTATCTATCATGGTTGGAGGTGATGTATACAGAGGAGTAGTGATGATGATGATGATGATGAGGGGGGTGTATCTATCATGGTTGGAGGTGATGTATACAGAGGAGTAGTGATGATGATGATGATGATGATGAGGGAGGTGTATCTATCATGGTTGGAGGTGATGTATACAGAGGAGTAGTGATGATGATGATGATGATGAGAGGGGTGTATCTATCATGGTTGGAGGTGATGTATACAGAGGAGTAGTGATGATGATGATGATGATGATGAGGGAGGTGTATCTATCATGGTTGGAGGTGATGTATACAGAGGAGTAGTGATGATGATGATGATGATGATGATGATGATGATGATGATGAGGGAGGTGTATCTATCATGGTTGGAGGTGATGTATACAGAGGAGTAGTGATGATGATGATGATGATGATGATGAGGGGGGTGTATCTATCATGGTTGGAGGTGATGTATACAGAGGAGTAGTGATGATGATGATGATGATGATGATGAGGGGGGTGTATCTATCATGGTTGGAGGTGATGTATACAGAGGAGTAGTGATGATGATGATGATGATGATGATGAGGGGGGTGTATCTATCATGGTTGGAGGTGATGTATACAGAGGAGTAGTGATGATGATGATGATGATGATGATGAGGGGGGTGTATCTATCATGGTTGGAGGTGATGTATACAGAGGAGTAGTGATGATGATGATGATGATGATGAGGGGGGTGTATCTATCATGGTTGGAGGTGATGTATACAGAGGAGTAGTGATGATGATGATGATGATGATGAGGGAGGTGTATCTATCATGGTTGGAGGTGATGTATACAGAGGAGTAGTGATGATGATGATGATGATGAGGGAGGGTGTATCTATCATGGTTGGAGGTGATGTATACAGAGGAGTAGTGATGATGATGATGATGATGATGAGGGGGGTGTATCTATCATGGTTGGAGGTGATGTATACAGAGGAGTAGTGATGATGATGATGATGATGATGATGAGGGGGGTGTATCTATCATGGTTGGAGGTGATGTATACAGAGGAGTAGTGATGATGATGATGATGATGATGATGAGGGGGGTGTATCTATCATGGTTGGAGGTGATGTATACAGAGGAGTAGTGATGATGATGATGATGAGGGAGGGTGTATCTATCATGGTTGGAGGTGATGTATACAGAGGAGTAGTGATGATGATGATGATGATGATGAGGGGGGTGTATCTATCATTGGTTGGAGGTGATGTTATACAGAGGAGTAGTGATGATGATGATGATGATGAGGGAGGTGTATCTATCATGGTTGGAGGTGATGTATACAGAGGAGTAGTGATGATGATGATGATGAGGGAGGTGTATCTAGCATGATTGGGTGTGATGTATAAGGGAGGGGGTATTGATGGTTGGGGGTGATGTATAAGGGGGGTATTGATGGTTGGGGGTGTATCTAGCATGATTGGGTGTGATGTATAAGGGGGGGGGGGTATTGATGGTTGGGGGTGTACTCTAGCATGGTTGGGTGTGATGTATAAGGGGGGGTATTGATGGTTGGGTGTGATGTATAAGGGGGGGGGTATTGATGGTTGGGGGTGATGTATAAGGGGGGGTATTGATGGTTGGGGGTGTATCTAGCATGGTTGGGTGTGATGTATAAGGGGGGGGGGTATTGATGGTTGGGGGTGTATCTAGCATGGTTGGGTGTGATGTATAAGGGGGGGTATTGATGGTTGGGTGTGATGTATAAGGGGGGGGTATTGATGGTTGGGTGTGATGTATAAGGGGGGGTGTATTGATGGTTGGGGGTGTATCTAGCATGATTGGGTGTGATGTATAAGGGGGGGGTATTGATGGTTGGGGGTGATGTATAAGGGGGGGTATTGATGGTTGGGTGTGATGTATAAGGGGGGGGGGTATTGATGGTTGGGGGTGTATCTAGCATGGTTGGGGGTGATGTATAAGGGGGGGGGTATTGATGGTTGGGGGTGTATTCTAGCATGGTTGGGTGTGATGTATAAGGGGGGGGTATTGATGGTTGGGGGTGTATCTAGCATGGTTGGGTGTGATGTATAAGGGGGGGGGTATTGATGATTGGGTGTGATGTATAAGGGGGGGGTATTGATGGTTGGGTGTGATGTATAAGGGGGGGTATTGATGGTTGGGGGTGTATCTAGCATGATTGGGTGTGATGTATAAGGGGGGGGTATTGATGGTTGGGGGTGTATCTAGCATGGTTGGGTGTGATGTATAAGGGGGGGGGTATTGATGGTTGGGGGTGTATCTAGCATGGTTGGGGGTGATGTATAAGGGGGGGGTATTGATGGTTGGGGGTGTATCTAGCATGGTTGGGGGTGATGTATAAGGGGGGGGTATTGATGGTTGGGGGTGTATCTAGCATGGTTGGGTGTGATGTATAAGGGGGGGGGTATTGATGGTTGGGTGTGATGTATAAGGGGGGGTATTGATGGTTGGGGGTGTATCTAGCATGGTTGGGTGTGATGTATAAGGGGGGGGTGTTGATGGTTGGGGGTGTATCTAGCATGGTTGGGTGTGATGTATAAGGGGGGGGGTGTTGATGGTTGGGGGTGTATCTAGCATGGTTGGGTGTGATGTATAAGGGGGGGGTATTGATGGTTGGGGGTGTATCTAGCATGGTTGGGTGTGATGTATAAGGGGGGGGTGTTGATGGTTGGGGGGTGTATCTAGCATGGTTGGGTGTGATGTATAAGGGGGGGGGGGATTGATGGTTGGGGGTGTATTGATGGTTGGGGGTGTATCTAGCATGGTTGGGTGTGATGTATAAGGGGGGGGGGGTATTGATGGTTGGGGGTGTATCTAGCATGGTTGGGGGTGATGTATAAGGGGGGGGTGTTGATGGTTGGGGGTGTATCTAGCATGGTTGGGTGTGATGTATAAGGGGGGGGGGGATTGATGGTTGGGGGTGTATTGATGGTTGGGGGTGTATCTAGCATGGTTGGGTGTGATGTATAAGGGGGGGGGGTATTGATGGTTGGGGGTGTATCTAGCATGGTTGGGTGTGATGTATAAGGGGGGGTATTGATGGTTGGGGGTGTATCTAGCATGGTTGGGGGTGATGTATAAGGGGGGGGGGTATTGATGGTTGGGTGTGATGTATAAGGGGGGGTATTGATGGTTGGGGGTGTATCTAGCATGGTTGGGTGTGATGTATAAGGGGGGGGGATTGATGGTTGGGGGGGTATTGATGGTTGGGTGTGATGTATAAGGGGGGGGTATTGATGGTTGGGGGTGTATCTAGCATGGTTGGGGTGTGATGTATAAGGGGGGGTATTGATGGTTGGGGGTGTATCTAGCATGGTTGGGTGTGATGTATAAGGGGGGGGGGTATTGATGGTTGGGGGTGTATCTAGCATGGTTGGGTGTGATGTATAAGGGGGGGGGTATTGATGGTTGGGGGTGTATCTAGCATGGTTGGGTGTGATGTATAAGGGGGGGGGTATTGATGGTTGGGTGTGATGTATAAGGGGGGGGTATTGATGGTTGGGGGTGTATCTAGCATGGTTGGGTGTGATGTATAAGGGGGGGGGTATTGATGGTTGGGGGTGTATCTAGCATGGTTGGGTGTGATGTATAAGGGGGGGGTATTGATGGTTGGGGGTGTATCTAGCATGGTTGGGTGTGATGTATAAGGGGGGGTATTGATGGTTGGGGGTGTATCTAGCATGATTGGGTGTGATGTTTAAGGGGGGGGTATTGATGGTTGGGGGTGATGTATAAGGGGGGTATTGATGGTTGGGGGTGTATCTAGCATGGTTGGGTGTGATGTATAAGGGGGGGTATTGATGGTTGGGGGTGTATCTAGCATGATTGGGTGTGATGTATAAGGGGGGGTATTGATGGTTGGGTGTGATGTATAAGGGGGGGGGTATTGATGGTTGGGGGTGATGTATAAGGGGGGGTATTGATGGTTGGGGGTGATGTATAAGGGGGGGGGTATTGATGGTTGGGGGTGTATCTAGCATGATTGGGTGTGATGTATAAGGGGGTGTATCTAGCATGGTTGGGGGTGATGTATAAGGGGGGGGTATTGATGGTTGGGGGTGTATCTAGCATGGTTGGGTGTGATGTATAAGGGGGGGGGGTATTGATGGTTGGGGGTGTATCTAGCATGGTTGGGTGTGATGTATAAGGGGGGGGATTGATGGTTGGGGGTGTATCTAGCATGATTGGGTGTGATGTATAAGGGGGGGGGTATTGATGGTTGGGGGTGATGTATAAGGGGGGGTATTGATGGTTGGGGGTGTATCTAGCATGGTTGGGTGTGATGTATAAGGGGGGTATTGATGGTTGGGGGTGATGTATAAGGGGGGGTATTGATGGTTGGGGGTGTATCTAGCATGGTTGGGTGTGATGTATAAGGGGGGGGGTATTGATGGTTGGGGGTGTATCTAGCATGGTTGGGGGTGATGTATAAGGGGGGGTATTGATGGTTGGGGGTGTATCTAGCATGGTTGGGTGTGATGTATAAGGGGGGGGGTATTGATGGTTGGGGGTGTATCTAGCATGGTTGGGTGTGATGTATAAGGGGGGGGATTGATGGTTGGGGGTGTATCTAGCATGGTTGGGTGTGATGTATAAGGGGGGGGGTATTGATGGTTGGGGGTGATGTATAAGGGGGGGGTATTGATGGTTGGGGGTGTATCTAGCATGGTTCGGTGTGATGTATAAGGGGGGGGTATTGATGGTTGGGGGTGTATCTAGCATGGTTGGGGGTGATGTATAAGGGGGGGGTATTGATGGTTGGGGGTGTATCTAGCATGGTTGGGTGTGATGTATAAGGGGGGGGGGGTATTGATGGTTGGGGGTGTATCTAGCATGGTTGGGTGTGATGTATAAGGGGGGGTATTGATGGTTGGGGGTGTATCTAGCATGGTTGGGTGTGATGTATAAGGGGGGGGGGGTATTGATGGTTGGGGGTGTATCTAGCATGGTTGGGTGTGATGTATAAGGGGGGGGTATTGATGGTTGGGGGTGATGTATAAGGGGGGGTATTGATGGTTGGGGGTGTATCTAGCATGGTTGGGTGTGATGTATAAGGGGGGGGGGTATTGATGGTTGGGGGTGTATCTAGCATGGTTGGGGGTGATGTATAAGGGGGGGGTATTGATGGTTGGGGGTGTATCTAGCATGGTTGGGTGTGATGTATAAGGGGGGGGGTATTGATGGTTGGGGGTGTATCTAGCATGGTTGGGTGTGATGTATAAGGGGGGGGTATTGATGGTTGGGGGTGTATCTAGCATGGTTGGGTGTGATGTATAAGGGGGGGGGGTATTGATGGTTGGGGGTGTATCTAGCATGGTTGGGTGTGATGTATAAGGGGGGGGTATTGATGGTTGGGGGTGTATCTAGCATGATTGGGTGTGATGTATAAGGGGGGGTATTGATGGTTGGGGGTGATGTATAAGGGGGGGTATTGATGGTTGGGGGTGTATCTAGCATGGTTGGGTGTGATGTATAAGGGGGGGGGTATTGATGGTTGGGGGTGTATCTAGCATGGTTGGGTGTGATGTATAAGGGGGGGGGGGGGTATTGATGGTTGGGGGTGTATCTAGCATGGTTGGGTGTGATGTATAAGGGGGGGTGTTGATGGTTGGGGGTGTATCTAGCATGATTGGGTGTGATGTATAAGGGGGGGGTATTGATGGTTGGGGGTGATGTATAAGGGGGGGTATTGATGGTTGGGTGTGATGTATAAGGGGGGGGGGTATTGATGGTTGGGGGTGTATCTAGCATGGTTGGGGGTGATGTATAAGGGGGGGTATTGATGGTTGGGGGTGTATCTAGCATGGTTGGGTGTGATGTATAAGGGGGGGGTATTGATGGTTGGGGGTGTATCTAGCATGGTTGGGTGTGATGTATAAGGGGGGGTATTGATGGTTGGGGGTGTATCTAGCATGATTGGGTGTGATGTATAAGGGGGGGTATTGATGGTTGGGGGTGTATCTAGCATGGTTGGGTGTGATGTATAAGGGGGGGTATTGATGGTTGGGGGTGTATCTAGCATGGTTGGGTGTGATGTATAAGGGGGGGTATTGATGGTTGGGGGTGTATCTAGCATGGTTGGGTGTGATGTATAAGGGGGGGTATTGATGGTTGGGGGTGTATCTAGCATGGTTGGGTGTGATGTATAAGGGGGGGTGTTGATGGTTGGGGGTGTATCTAGCATGATTGGGTGTGATGTATAAGGGGGGGGTATTGATGGTTGGGGGTGATGTATAAGGGGGGGTATTGATGGTTGGGTGTGATGTATAAGGGGGGGGTATTGATGGTTGGGGGTGTATCTAGCATGGTTGGGTGTGATGTATAAGGGGGGGTATTGATGGTTGGGGGTGTATCTAGCATGGTTCGGTGTGATGTATAAGGGGGGGGGGTATTGATGGTTGGGGGTGTATCTAGCATGATTGGGTGTGATGTATAAGGGGGGGTATTGATGGTTGGGGGTGTATCTAGCATGGTTGGGTGTGATGTATAAGGGGGGGGGTATTGATGGTTGGGGGTGTATCTAGCATGATTGGGTGTGATGTATAAGGGGGGGTATTGATGGTTGGGGGTGTATCTAGCATGGTTGGGTGTGATGTATAAGGGGGGGTATTGATGGTTGGGGGTGTATCTAGCATGGTTGGGTGTGATGTATAAGGGGGGGTATTGATGGTTGGGGGTGTATCTAGCATGATTGGGTGTGATGTTTAAGGGGGGGGTATTGATGGTTGGGGGTGATGTATAAGGGGGGTATTGATGGTTGGGGGTGTATCTAGCATGGTTGGGTGTGATGTATAAGGGGGGGTATTGATGGTTGGGGGTGTATCTAGCATGATTGGGTGTGATGTATAAGGGGGGGTATTGATGGTTGGGTGTGATGTATAAGGGGGGGGGTATTGATGGTTGGGGGTGATGTATAAGGGGGGGGGGTATTGATGGTTGGGGGTGTATCTAGCATGGTTGGGTGTGATGTATAAGGGGGGTATTGATGGTTGGGGGTGTATCTAGCATGATTGGGTGTGATGTATGAGGGGGGGGGTATTGATGGTTGGGTGTGATGTATAAGGGGGGGGGGTATTGATGGTTGGGGGTGTATCTAGCATGGTTGGGTGTGATGTATAAGGGGGGGGTATTGATGGTTGGAGGTGTATCTAGCATGGTTGGGTGTGATGTATAAGGGGGGGTATTGATGGTTGGGGGTGTATCTAGCATGATTGGGTGTGATGTATAAGGGGGGGTATTGATGGTTGGGTGTGATGTATAAGGGGGGGGGTATTGATGGTTGGGTGTGATGTATAAGGGGGGGTATTGATGGTTGGGGGTGTATCTAGCATGGTTGGGTGTGATGTATAAGGGGGGGGTATTGATGGTTGGGGGTGATGTATAAGGGGGGGTATTGATGGTTGGGGGTGTATCTAGCATGATTGGGTGTGATGTATAAGGGGGGGTATTGATGGTTGGGTGTGATGTATAAGGGGGGGGGTATTGATGGTTGGGTGTGATGTATAAGGGGGGGTATTGATGGTTGGGGGTGTATCTAGCATGGTTGGGTGTGATGTATAAGGGGGGGGTATTGATGGTTGGGGGTGATGTATAAGGGGGGGTATTGATGGTTGGGGGTGTATCTAGCATGGTTGGGTGTGATGTATAAGGGGGGGGTATTGATGGTTGGGGGTGATGTATAAGGGGGGGTATTGATGGTTGGGGGTGTATCTAGCATGGTTGGGGGTGATGTATTATGTGGGGATCAGTGACAGCAGTTGTCTCCTCCTTAGGACGGTTCTCCGGTGCTTCTCAGAATGCAGTGAAGCTTCCGTCGGGGGCTGAGCGGGGTGCACAGAGGAAGTCTCAGCGGGAGAAGTCGGAGAAGACAAAGCGAGGTGAGAGACGATAGATGGAGGAAACGTCCTCTTCATCCTATGGAGTAGATTGGAGGAGGGGAATGATAGAAAGGGATTGCATCCTCCTGACATGACAGATCCTCACAGTGACCGCCCATTTCTGTCTCTTGTGTCTGGTAGGCGTGCCCTCGTACACCCCCGATGTTTCCGAATCTTACCTGAAAATTGTTGTGAAGAATGAGCCGGAGGAAGATTCCTGGGACTTGGAGCTGAACGCTGACACCGGTAAAATCAGAGGAATGAGCTACTAAATCTTGGGTTCTCTGGCAGGCAGTGCTTTGTATACTGCCCTGGTCATCATGACACTGGTCTACCAAACCTTCAATGACGGCTGAGGCCTTCAGAAGGGGATCTGGGTTCTCTGGCAGACAGTACTTTGTATACTGCCCTGGTCATCATGACACTGGTCTACCAAACCTTCAATGATGGCTGAGGCCTTCAGAAGGGATTTGGGTTCTCTGGCAGGCAGTGCTTCGTATACTGCCCTGGTCATCATGACACTGGTCTACCAAACCTTCAATGACGGCTGAGGCCTTCAGAAGGGATCTGGGTTCTCTGGCAGGCAGTGCTTTGTATACTGCCCTGGTCATCATGACACTGGTCTACCAAACCTTCAATGACGGCTGAGGCCTTCAGAAGGGATCTGGGTTCTCTGGCAGGCAGTGATTTGTATACTGCCCTGGTCATCATGACACTGGTCTACCAAACCTTCAATGACGGCTGAGGCCTTCAGGAGGGATCTGGGTTCTCTGGCAGGCAGTGCTTTGTATACTGCCCTGGTCATCATGACACTGGTCTACCAAACCTTCAATGACGGCTGAGACCTTCAGAAGGGATCTGGGTTCTCTGGCAGGCAGTACTTTGTATACTGCCCTGGTCATCATGACACTGGTCTACCAAACCTTCAATGATGGCTGAGGCCTTCAGAAGGGATCTGGGTTCTCTGGCAGACAGTACTTTGTATACTGCCCTGGTCATCATGACACTGGTCTACCAAACCTTCAATGATGGCTGAGGCCTTCAGAAGGGATTTGGGTTCTCTGGCAGGCAGTGCTTCGTATACTGCCCTGGTCATCATGACACTGGTCTACCAAACCTTCAATGACGGCTGAGGCCTTCAGAAGGGATCTGGGTTCTCTGGCAGGCAGTGCTTTGTATACTGCCCTGGTCATCATGACACTGGTCTACCAAACCTTCAATGACGGCTGAGGCCTTCAGAAGGGATCTGGGTTCTCTGGCAGGCAGTGATTTGTATACTGCCCTGGTCATCATGACACTGGTCTACCAAACCTTCAATGACGGCTGAGGCCTTCAGGAGGGATCTGGGTTCTCTGGCAGGCAGTGCTTTGTATACTGCCCTGGTCATCATGACACTGGTCTACCAAACCTTCAATGACGGCTGAGACCTTCAGAAGGGATCTGGGTTCTCTGGCAGACAGTACTTTGTATACTGCCCTGGTCATCATGACACTGGTCTACCAAACCTTCAATGACGGCTGAGGCCTTCAGGAGGGATCTGGGTTCTCTGGCAGACAGTACTTTGTATACTGCCCTGGTCATCATGACACTGGTCTACCAAACCTTCAATGACGGCTGAGGCCTTCAGAAGGGATCTGGGTTCTCTGGCAGACAGTACTTTGTATACTGCCCTGGTCATCATGACACTGGTCTACCAAACCTTCAATGACGGCTGAGACCTTCAGAAGGGATCTGGGTTCTCTGGCAGGCAGTGCTTTGTATACTGCCCTGGTCATCATGACACTGGTCTACCAAACCTTCAATGACGGCTGAGGCCTTCAGAAGGGATCTGGGTTCTCTGGCAGGCAGTGCTTTGTATACTGCCCTGGTCGTGACACTGGTCTACCAAACCTTCAATGATGGCTGAGGCCTTCAGAAGGGATCTGGGTTCTCTGGCAGGCAGTGTTTTGTATACTGCCCTGGTCATGACACTGGTCTACCAAACCTTCAATGACGGCTGAGGCCTTCAGGAGGGATCTGGGTTCTCTGGCAGGCAGTGCTTTGTATACTGCCCTGGTCATCATGACACTGGTCTACCAAACCTTCAATGACGGCTGAGACCTTCAGAAGGGATCTGGGTTCTCTGGCAGACAGTACTTTGTATACTGCCCTGGTCATCATGACACTGGTCTACCAAACCTTCAATGACGGCTGAGACCTTCAGAAGGGATCTGGGTTCTCTGGCAGGCAGTGCTTTGTATACTGCCCTGGTCATCATGACACTGGTCTACCAAACCTTCAATGACGGCTGAGGCCTTCAGAAGGGATCTGGGTTCTCTGGCAGGCAGTGCTTTGTATACTGCCCTGGTCGTGACACTGGTCTACCAAACCTTCAATGATGGCTGAGGCCTTCAGAAGGGATCTGGGTTCTCTGGCAGGCAGTGATTTGTATACTGCCCTGGTCATCATGACACTGGTCTACCAAACCTTCAATGACGGCTGAGGCCTTCAGGAGGGATCTGGGTTCTCTGGCAGGCAGTGCTTTGTATACTGCCCTGGTCATCATGACACTGGTCTACCAAACCTTCAATGACGGCTGAGACCTTCAGAAGGGATCTGGGTTCTCTGGCAGACAGTACTTTGTATACTGCCCTGGTCATCATGACACTGGTCTACCAAACCTTCAATGACGGCTGAGGCCTTCAGGAGGGATCTGGGTTCTCTGGCAGACAGTACTTTGTATACTGCCCTGGTCATCATGACACTGGTCTACCAAACCTTCAATGACGGCTGAGGCCTTCAGAAGGGATCTGGGTTCTCTGGCAGACAGTACTTTGTATACTGCCCTGGTCATCATGACACTGGTCTACCAAACCTTCAATGACGGCTGAGACCTTCAGAAGGGATCTGGGTTCTCTGGCAGGCAGTGCTTTGTATACTGCCCTGGTCATCATGACACTGGTCTACCAAACCTTCAATGACGGCTGAGGCCTTCAGAAGGGATCTGGGTTCTCTGGCAGGCAGTGCTTTGTATACTGCCCTGGTCGTGACACTGGTCTACCAAACCTTCAATGATGGCTGAGGCCTTCAGAAGGGATCTGGGTTCTCTGGCAGGCAGTGTTTTGTATACTGCCCTGGTCATGACACTGGTCTACCAAACCTTCAATGACGGCTGAGGCCTTCAGAAGGGGATCTGGGTTCTCTGGCAGACAGTACTTTGTATACTACCCTGGTCATCATGACACTGGTCTACCAAACCTTCAATGACGGCTGAGGCCTTCAGAAGGGATCTGGGTTCTCTGGCAGACAGTACTTTGTATACTGCCCTGGTCATCATGACACTGGTCTACCAAACCTTCAATGACGGCTGAGGCCTTCAGAAGGGATCTGGGTTCTCTGGCAGACAGTACTTTGTATACTGCCCTGGTCATCATGACACTGGTCTACCAAACCTTCAATGACGGCTGAGGCCTTCAGAAGGGATCTGGGTTCTCTGGCAGGCAGTGCTTTGTATACTGCCCTGGTCATGACACTGGTCTACCAAACCTTCAATGACGGCTGAGGCCTTCAGAAGGGATCTGGGTTCTCTGGCAGACAGTACTTTGTATACTGCCCTGGTCATCATGACACTGGTCTACCAAACCTTCAATGACGGCTGAGGCCTTCAGAAGGGATCTGGGTTCTCTGGCAGACAGTACTTTGTATACTGCCCTGGTCATCATGACACTGGTCTACCAAACCTTCAATGACGGCTGAGGCCTTCAGAAGGGATCTGGGTTCTCTGGCAGACAGTACTTTGTATACTGCCCTGGTCATCATGACACTGGTCTACCAAACCTTCAATGACGGCTGAGGCCTTCAGAAGGGATCTGGGTTCTCTGGCAGACAGTACTTTGTATACTGCCCTGGTCATCATGACACTGGTCTACCAAACCTTCAATGACGGCTGAGGCCTTCAGAAGGGATCTGGGTTCTCTGGCAGGCAGTGCTTTGTATACTGCCCTGGTCATGACACTGGTCTACCAAACCTTCAATGACGGCTGAGGCCTTCAGAAGGGATCTGGGTTCTCTGGCAGACAGTACTTTGTATACTGCCCTGGTCATCATGACACTGGTCTACCAAACCTTCAATGACGGCTGAGGCCTTCAGAAGGGATCTGGGTTCTCTGGCAGACAGTACTTTGTATACTGCCCTGGTCATCATGACACTGGTCTACCAAACCTTCAATGACGGCTGAGGCCTTCAGAAGGGATCTGGGTTCTCTGGCAGACAGTACTTTGTATACTGCCCTGGTCATCATGACACTGGTCTACCAAACCTTCAATGACGGCTGAGGCCTTCAGAAGGGATCTGGGTTCTCTGGCAGACAGTACTTTGTATACTGCCCTGGTCATCATGACACTGGTCTACCAAACCTTCAATGACGGCTGAGGCCTTCAGAAGGGATCTGGGTTCTCTGGCAGACAGTACTTTGTATACTGCCCTGGTCATCATGACACTGGTCTACCAAACCTTCAATGATGGCTGAGGCCTTCAGAAGGGATCTGGGTTCTCTGGCAGACAGTACTTTGTATACTGCCCTGGTCATCATGACACTGGTCTACCAAACCTTCAATGACGGCTGAGGCCTTCAGAAGGGATCTGGGTTCTCTGGCAGGCAGTGCTTTGTATACTGCCCTGGTCATCATGACACTGGTCTACCAAACCTTCAATGACGGCTGAGGCCTTCAGAAGGGATCTGGGTTCTCTGGCAGACAGTACTTTGTATACTGCCCTGGTCATCATGACACTGGTCTACCAAACCTTCAATGATGGCTGAGGCCTTCAGAAGGGATCTGGGTTCTCTGGCAGACAGTACTTTGTATACTGCCCTGGTCATCATGACACTGGTCTACCAAACCTTCAATGACGGCTGAGGCCTTCAGAAGGGATCTGGGTTCTCTGGCAGACAGTACTTTGTATACTGCCCTGGTCATCATGACACTGGTCTACCAAACCTTCAATGACGGCTGAGGCCTTCAGGAGGGATCTGGGTTCTCTGGCAGGCAG
Organism: Rana muscosa; assembly: GCA_029206835.1. NCBI lineage: Eukaryota > Metazoa > Chordata > Amphibia > Anura > Ranidae > Rana > Rana muscosa. The sequence goes on along the minus strand of JARGYO010005596.1, from coordinate 1,176,093 downwards.
TGCTTTGTATACTGCCCTGGTCATGACACTGGTCTACCAAACCTTCAATGACGGCTGAGGCCTTCAGAAGGGATTTGGGTTCTCTGGCAGGCAGTGCTTTGTATACTGCCCTGGTCATCATGACACTGGTCTACCAAACCTTCAATGACGGCTGAGGCCTTCAGAAGGGATCTGGGTTCTCTGGCAGGCAGTGCTTTGTATACTGCCCTGGTCATGACACTGGTCTACCAAACCTTCAATGATGGCTGAGGCCTTCAGAAGGGATCTGGGTTCTCTGGCAGGCAGTGCTTCGTATACTGCCCTGGTCATGACACTGGTCTACCAAACCTTCAATGACGGCTGAGGCCTTCAGAAGGGATCTGGGTTCTCTGGCAGCCAGTGCTTCATATAATACCCTGGTCATCATGACACTGGTCTACCAAACCTTCAATGATGGCTGAGGCCTTCAGGAGGGATCTGGGTTCTCTGGCAGGCCCTGCTTTGTATATTGCCCTGGTCATGACACTGGTCTACCAAACCTTCAATGACGGCTGAGGCCTTCAGGAGGGATCTGGGTTCTCTGGCAGGCAGTGCTTTGTATACTGCCCTGGTCATGACACTGGTCTACCAAACCTTCAATGACGGCTGAGGCCTTCAGAAGGGATCTGGGTTCTCTGGCAGGCAGTGCTTTGTATACTGCCCTGGTCATCATGACACTGGTCTACCAACCCTTCAATGACGGCTGAGGCCTTCAGAAGGGATCTGGGTTCTCTGGCAGGCAGTGCTTCATATAATACCCTGGTCATCATGACACTGGTCTACCAAACCTTCAATGATGGCTGAGGCCTTCAGGAGGGATCTGGGTTCTCTGGCAGGCAGTGTTTTGTATACTGCCCTGGTCATGACACTGGTCTACCAAACCTTCAATGACGGCTGAGGCCTTCAGAAGGGATCTGGGTTCTCTGGCAGACAGTACTTTGTATACTACCCTGGTCATCATGACACTGGTCTACCAAACCTTCAATGACGGCTGAGGCCTTCAGGAGGGATCTGGGTTCTCTGGCAGGCAGTGTTTTGTATACTGCCCTGGTCATGACACTGGTCTACCAAACCTTCAATGACGGCTGAGGCCTTCAGAAGGGATCTGGGTTCTCTGGCAGACAGTACTTTGTATACTACCCTGGTCATCATGACACTGGTCTACCAAACCTTCAATGATGGCTGAGGCCTTCAGGAGGGATCTGGGTTCTCTGGCAGGCAGTGTTTTGTATACTGCCCTGGTCATGACACTGGTCTACCAAACCTTCAATGACGGCTGAGGCCTTCAGAAGGGATCTGGGTTCTCTGGCAGACAGTACTTTGTATACTACCCTGGTCATCATGACACTGGTCTACCAAACCTTCAATGACGGCTGAGGCCTTCAGAAGGGATCTGGGTTCTCTGGCAGACAGTACTTTGTATACTGCCCTGGTCATCATGACACTGGTCTACCAAACCTTCAATGACGGCTGAGGCCTTCAGAAGGGATCTGGGTTCTCTGGCAGACAGTACTTTGTATACTGCCCTGGTCATCATGACACTGGTCTACCAAACCTTCAATGACGGCTGAGGCCTTCAGAAGGGATCTGGGTTCTCTGGCAGGCAGTGCTTTGTATACTGCCCTGGTCATGACACTGGTCTACCAAACCTTCAATGACGGCTGAGGCCTTCAGAAGGGATCTGGGTTCTCTGGCAGACAGTACTTTGTATACTGCCCTGGTCATCATGACACTGGTCTACCAAACCTTCAATGACGGCTGAGGCCTTCAGAAGGGATCTGGGTTCTCTGGCAGACAGTACTTTGTATACTGCCCTGGTCATCATGACACTGGTCTACCAAACCTTCAATGACGGCTGAGGCCTTCAGAAGGGATCTGGGTTCTCTGGCAGACAGTACTTTGTATACTGCCCTGGTCATCATGACACTGGTCTACCAAACCTTCAATGACGGCTGAGGCCTTCAGAAGGGATCTGGGTTCTCTGGCAGGCAGTGCTTTGTATACTGCCCTGGTCATGACACTGGTCTACCAAACCTTCAATGATGGCTGAGGCCTTCAGAAGGGATCTGGATTCTCTGGCAGACAGTACTTTGTATACTGCCCTGGTCATGACACTGGTCTACCAAACCTTCAATGACGGCTGAGGCCTTCAGAAGGGATCTGGGTTCTCTGGCAGACAGTACTTTGTATACTGCCCTGGTCATCATGACACTGGTCTACCAAACCTTCAATGATGGCTGAGGCCTTCAGAAGGGATCTGGGTTCTCTGGCAGACAGTACTTTGTATACTGCCCTGGTCATCATGACACTGGTCTACCAAACCTTCAATGACGGCTGAGGCCTTCAGAAGGGATCTGGGTTCTCTGGCAGACAGTACTTTGTATACTGCCCTGGTCATCATGACACTGGTCTACCAAACCTTCAATGACGGCTGAGGCCTTCAGGAGGGATCTGGGTTCTCTGGCAGGCAGTGCTTTGTATACTGCCCTGGTCATGACACTGGTCTACCAAACCTTCAATGACGGCTGAGGCCTTCAGAAGGGATTTGGGTTCTCTGGCAGGCAGTGCTTTGTATACTGCCCTGGTCATCATGACACTGGTCTACCAAACCTTCAATGACGGCTGAGGCCTTCAGAAGGGATCTGGGTTCTCTGGCAGGCAGTGCTTTGTATACTGCCCTGGTCATGACACTGGTCTACCAAACCTTCAATGATGGCTGAGGCCTTCAGAAGGGATCTGGGTTCTCTGGCAGGCAGTGCTTCGTATACTGCCCTGGTCATGACACTGGTCTACCAAACCTTCAATGACGGCTGAGGCCTTCAGAAGGGATCTGGGTTCTCTGGCAGCCAGTGCTTCATATAATACCCTGGTCATCATGACACTGGTCTACCAAACCTTCAATGATGGCTGAGGCCTTCAGGAGGGATCTGGGTTCTCTGGCAGGCCCTGCTTTGTATATTGCCCTGGTCATGACACTGGTCTACCAAACCTTCAATGACGGCTGAGGCCTTCAGGAGGGATCTGGGTTCTCTGGCAGGCAGTGCTTTGTATACTGCCCTGGTCATGACACTGGTCTACCAAACCTTCAATGACGGCTGAGGCCTTCAGAAGGGATCTGGGTTCTCTGGCAGGCAGTGCTTTGTATACTGCCCTGGTCATCATGACACTGGTCTACCAACCCTTCAATGACGGCTGAGGCCTTCAGAAGGGATCTGGGTTCTCTGGCAGGCAGTGCTTCATATAATACCCTGGTCATCATGACACTGGTCTACCAAACCTTCAATGATGGCTGAGGCCTTCAGGAGGGATCTGGGTTCTCTGGCAGGCAGTGTTTTGTATACTGCCCTGGTCATGACACTGGTCTACCAAACCTTCAATGACGGCTGAGGCCTTCAGAAGGGGATCTGGGTTCTCTGGCAGGCAGTACTTTGTATACTGCCCTGGTCATCATGACACTGGTCTACCAAACCTTCAATGACGGCTGAGGCCTTCAGAAGGGATCTGGGTTCTCTGGCAGACAGTACTTTGTATACTACCCTGGTCATCATGACACTGGTCTACCAACCTTCAATGACGGCTGAGGCCTTCAGAAGGGATCTGGGTTCTCTGGCAGACAGTACTTTGTATACTGCCCTGGTTATCATGACACTGGTCTACCAAACCTTCAATGACGGCTGAGGCCTTCAGAAGGGATCTGGGTTCTCTGGCAGACAGTACTTTGTATACTGCCCTGGTCATCATGACACTGGTCTACCAAACCTTCAATGACGGCTGAGGCCTTCAGAAGGGATCTGGGTTCTCTGGCAGGCAGTGCTTTGTATACTGCCCTGGTCATGACACTGGTCTACCAAACCTTCAATGACGGCTGAGGCCTTCAGAAGGGATCTGGGTTCTCTGGCAGACAGTACTTTGTATACTGCCCTGGTCATCATGACACTGGTCTACCAAACCTTCAATGACGGCTGAGGCCTTCAGAAGGGATCTGGGTTCTCTGGCAGACAGTACTTTGTATACTGCCTTGGTCATCATGACACTGGTCTACCAAACCTTCAATGACGGCTGAGGCCTTCAGAAGGGATCTGGGTTCTCTGGCAGACAGTACTTTGTATACTGCTCTGGTCATCATGACACTGGTCTACCAAACCTTCAATGATGGCTGAGGCCTTCAGGAGGGATCTGGGTTCTCTGGCAGGCAGTGCTTTGTATACTGCCCTGGTCATCATGACACTGGTCTACCAAACCTTCAATGACGGCTGAGGCCTTCAGGAGGGATCTGGGTTCTCTGGCAGACAGTACTTTGTATACTGCCCTGGTCATCATGACACTGGTCTACCAAACCTTCAATGACAGCTGAGGCCTTCAGGAGGGATCTGGGTTCTCTGGCAGGCAGTGCTTTGTATACTGCCCTGGTCATGACACTGGTCTACCAAACCTTCAATGACGGCTGAGGCCTTCAGAAGGGATCTGGGTTCTCTGGCAGACAGTACTTTGTATACTGCCCTGGTCATCATGACACTGGTCTACCAAACCTTCAATGACGGCTGAGGCCTTCAGAAGGGATCTGGGTTCTCTGGCAGACAGTACTTTGTATACTGCCCTGGTCATCATGACACTGGTCTACCAAACCTTCAATGACGGCTGAGGCCTTCAGAAGGGATCTGGGTTCTCTGGCAGACAGTACTTTGTATACTGCCCTGGTCATCATGACACTGGTCTACCAAACCTTCAATGACGGCTGAGGCCTTCAGAAGGGATCTGGGTTCTCTGGCAGGCAGTGCTTTGTATACTGCCCTGGTCATGACACTGGTCTACCAAACCTTCAATGATGGCTGAGGCCTTCAGAAGGGATCTGGATTCTCTGGCAGACAGTACTTTGTATACTGCCCTGGTCATGACACTGGTCTACCAAACCTTCAATGACGGCTGAGGCCTTCAGAAGTGATCTGGGTTCTCTGGCAGGCAGTACTTTGTATACTGCCCTGGTCATCATGACACTGGTCTACCAAACCTTCAATGACGGCTGAGGCCTTCAGAAGGGATCTGGGTTCTCTGGCAGACAGTACTTTGTATACTGCCCTGGTCATCATGACACTGATCTACCAAACCTTCAATGACGGTTGAGGCCTTCAGAAGGGATCTGGGTTCTCTGGCAGACAGTACTTTGTATACTGCCCTGGTCATCATGACACTGGTCTACCAAACCTTCAATGACGGCTGAGGCCTTCAGAAGGGATCTGGGTTCTCTGGCAGACAGTACTTTGTATACTGCCCTGGTCATCATGACACTGGTCTACCAAACCTTCAATGACGGCTGAGGCCTTCAGAAGGGATCTGGGTTCTCTGGCAGACAGTACTTTGTATACTGCCCTGGTCATCATGACACTGGTCTACCAAACCTTCAATGATGGCTGAGGCCTTCAGGAGGGATCTGGGTTCTCTGGCAGGCAGTGCTTTGTATACTGCCCTGGTCATCATTACACTGGTCTACCAAACCTTCAATGACAGCTGAGGCCTTCAGGAGGGATCTGGGTTCTCTGGCAGGCAGTGCTTTGTATACTGCCCTGGTCATGACACTGGTCTACCAAACTTCAATGATGGCTGAGGCCTTCAGAAGGGATCTGGGTTCTCTGGCAGACAGTACTTTGTATACTGCCCTGGTCATGACACTGGTCTACCAAACCTTCAATGATGGCTGAGGCCTTCAGAAGGGATCTGGGTTCTCTGGCAGGCAATGCTTTGTATACTGCCCTGGTCATGACACTGGTCTACCAAACCTTCAATGACGGCTGAGGCCTTCAGAAGGGATCTGGGTTCTCTGGCAGACAGTACTTTGTATACTGCCCTGGTCATCATGACACTGGTCTACCAAACCTTCAATGACGGCTGAGGCCTTCAGGAGGGATCTGGGTTCTCTGGCAGACAGTACTTTGTATACTGCCCTGGTCATCATGACACTGGTCTACCAAACCTTCAATGACGGCTGAGGCCTTCAGAAGGGATCTGGGTTCTCTGGCAGACAGTACTTTGTATACTGCCCTGGTCATCATGACACTGGTCTACCAAACCTTCAATGACGGCTGAGGCCTTCAGGAGGGATCTGGGTTCTCTGGCAGGCAGTGCTTTGTATGCTGCCCTGGTCATGACACTGGTCTACCAAACCTTCAATGACGGCTGAGGCCTTCAGAAGGGATCTGGGTTCTCTGGCAGGCAGTGCTTTGTATACTGCCCTGGTCATCATGACACTGGTCTACCAAACCTTCAATGACGGCTGAGGCCTTCAGAAGGGATCTGGGTTCTCTGGCAGACAGTACTTTGTATACTGCCCTGGTCATCATGACACTGGTCTACCAAATCTTCAATGACGGCTGAGGCCTTCAGAAGGGATCTGGGTTCTCTGGCAGACAGTACTTTGTATACTGCCCTGGTCATCATGACACTGGTCTACCAAACCTTCAATGACGGCTGAGGCCTTCAGAAGGGATCTGGGTTCTCTGGCAGACAGTACTTTGTATACTGCCCTGGTCATCATGACACTGGTCTACCAAACCTTCAATGACGGCTGAGGCCTTCAGAAGGGATCTGGGTTCTCTGGCAGGCAGTGCTTTGTATACTGCCCTGGTCATGACACTGGTCTACCAAACCTTCAATGACGGCTGAGGCCTTCAGAAGGGATCTGGGTTCTCTGGCAGACAGTACTTTGTATACTGCCCTGGTCATCATGACACTGGTCTACCAAACCTTCAATGACGGCTGAGGCCTTCAGAAGGGATCTGGGTTCTCTGGCAGACAGTACTTTGTATACTGCCCTGGTCATCATGACACTGGTCTACCAAACCTTCAATGACGGCTGAGGCCTTCAGAAGGGATCTGGGTTCTCTGGCAGACAGTACTTTGTATACTGCCCTGGTCATCATGACACTGGTCTACCAAACCTTCAATGACGGCTGAGGCCTTCAGAAGGGATCTGGGTTCTCTGGCAGACAGTACTTTGTATACTGCCCTGGTCATCATGACACTGGTCTACCAAACCTTCAATGACGGCTGAGGCCTTCAGAAGGGATCTGGGTTCTCTGGCAGACAGTACTTTGTATACTGCCCTGGTCATCATGACACTGGTCTACCAAACCTTCAATGATGGCTGAGGCCTTCAGAAGGGATCTGGGTTCTCTGGCAGACAGTACTTTGTATACTGCCCTGGTCATCATGACACTGGTCTACCAAACCTTCAATGACGGCTGAGGCCTTCAGAAGGGATCTGGGTTCTCTGGCAGGCAGTGCTTTGTATACTGCCCTGGTCATCATGACACTGGTCTACCAAACCTTCAATGACGGCTGAGGCCTTCAGAAGGGATCTGGGTTCTCTGGCAGACAGTACTTTGTATACTGCCCTGGTCATCATGACACTGGTCTACCAAACCTTCAATGATGGCTGAGGCCTTCAGAAGGGATCTGGGTTCTCTGGCAGACAGTACTTTGTATACTGCCCTGGTCATCATGACACTGGTCTACCAAACCTTCAATGACGGCTGAGGCCTTCAGAAGGGATCTGGGTTCTCTGGCAGACAGTACTTTGTATACTGCCCTGGTCATCATGACACTGGTCTACCAAACCTTCAATGACGGCTGAGGCCTTCAGGAGGGATCTGGGTTCTCTGGCAGGCAGTGCTTTGTATACTGCCCTGGTCATGACACTGGTCTACCAAACCTTCAATGACGGCTGAGGCCTTCAGAAGGGATTTGGGTTCTCTGGCAGGCAGTGCTTTGTATACTGCCCTGGTCATCATGACACTGGTCTACCAAACCTTCAATGACGGCTGAGGCCTTCAGAAGGGATTTGGGTTCTCTGGCAGGCAGTGCTTTGTATACTGCCCTGGTCATCATGACACTGGTCTACCAAACCTTCAATGACGGCTGAGGCCTTCAGAAGGGATCTGGGTTCTCTGGCAGGCAGTGCTTTGTATACTGCCCTGGTCATGACACTGGTCTACCAAACCTTCAATGATGGCTGAGGCCTTCAGAAGGGATCTGGGTTCTCTGGCAGGCAGTGCTTCGTATACTGCCCTGGTCATGACACTGGTCTACCAAACCTTCAATGACGGCTGAGGCCTTCAGAAGGGATCTGGGTTCTCTGGCAGCCAGTGCTTCATATAATACCCTGGTCATCATGACACTGGTCTACCAAACCTTCAATGATGGCTGAGGCCTTCAGGAGGGATCTGGGTTCTCTGGCAGGCCCTGCTTTGTATATTGCCCTGGTCATGACACTGGTCTACCAAACCTTCAATGACGGCTGAGGCCTTCAGGAGGGATCTGGGTTCTCTGGCAGGCAGTGCTTTGTATACTGCCCTGGTCATGACACTGGTCTACCAAACCTTCAATGACGGCTGAGGCCTTCAGAAGGGATCTGGGTTCTCTGGCAGGCAGTGCTTTGTATACTGCCCTGGTCATCATGACACTGGTCTACCAACCCTTCAATGACGGCTGAGGCCTTCAGAAGGGATCTGGGTTCTCTGGCAGGCAGTGCTTCATATAATACCCTGGTCATCATGACACTGGTCTACCAAACCTTCAATGATGGCTGAGGCCTTCAGGAGGGATCTGGGTTCTCTGGCAGGCAGTGTTTTGTATACTGCCCTGGTCATGACACTGGTCTACCAAACCTTCAATGACGGCTGAGGCCTTCAGAAGGGATCTGGGTTCTCTGGCAGACAGTACTTTGTATACTACCCTGGTCATCATGACACTGGTCTACCAAACCTTCAATGACGGCTGAGGCCTTCAGGAGGGATCTGGGTTCTCTGGCAGGCAGTGTTTTGTATACTGCCCTGGTCATGACACTGGTCTACCAAACCTTCAATGACGGCTGAGGCCTTCAGAAGGGATCTGGGTTCTCTGGCAGACAGTACTTTGTATACTACCCTGGTCATCATGACACTGGTCTACCAAACCTTCAATGATGGCTGAGGCCTTCAGGAGGGATCTGGGTTCTCTGGCAGGCAGTGTTTTGTATACTGCCCTGGTCATGACACTGGTCTACCAAACCTTCAATGACGGCTGAGGCCTTCAGAAGGGATCTGGGTTCTCTGGCAGACAGTACTTTGTATACTACCCTGGTCATCATGACACTGGTCTACCAAACCTTCAATGACGGCTGAGGCCTTCAGAAGGGATCTGGGTTCTCTGGCAGACAGTACTTTGTATACTGCCCTGGTCATCATGACACTGGTCTACCAAACCTTCAATGACGGCTGAGGCCTTCAGAAGGGATCTGGGTTCTCTGGCAGACAGTACTTTGTATACTGCCCTGGTCATCATGACACTGGTCTACCAAACCTTCAATGACGGCTGAGGCCTTCAGAAGGGATCTGGGTTCTCTGGCAGGCAGTGCTTTGTATACTGCCCTGGTCATGACACTGGTCTACCAAACCTTCAATGACGGCTGAGGCCTTCAGAAGGGATCTGGGTTCTCTGGCAGACAGTACTTTGTATACTGCCCTGGTCATCATGACACTGGTCTACCAAACCTTCAATGACGGCTGAGGCCTTCAGAAGGGATCTGGGTTCTCTGGCAGACAGTACTTTGTATACTGCCCTGGTCATCATGACACTGGTCTACCAAACCTTCAATGACGGCTGAGGCCTTCAGAAGGGATCTGGGTTCTCTGGCAGACAGTACTTTGTATACTGCCCTGGTCATCATGACACTGGTCTACCAAACCTTCAATGACGGCTGAGGCCTTCAGAAGGGATCTGGGTTCTCTGGCAGGCAGTGCTTTGTATACTGCCCTGGTCATGACACTGGTCTACCAAACCTTCAATGATGGCTGAGGCCTTCAGAAGGGATCTGGATTCTCTGGCAGACAGTACTTTGTATACTGCCCTGGTCATGACACTGGTCTACCAAACCTTCAATGACGGCTGAGGCCTTCAGAAGGGATCTGGGTTCTCTGGCAGACAGTACTTTGTATACTGCCCTGGTCATCATGACACTGGTCTACCAAACCTTCAATGATGGCTGAGGCCTTCAGAAGGGATCTGGGTTCTCTGGCAGACAGTACTTTGTATACTGCCCTGGTCATCATGACACTGGTCTACCAAACCTTCAATGACGGCTGAGGCCTTCAGAAGGGATCTGGGTTCTCTGGCAGACAGTACTTTGTATACTGCCCTGGTCATCATGACACTGGTCTACCAAACCTTCAATGACGGCTGAGGCCTTCAGGAGGGATCTGGGTTCTCTGGCAGGCAGTGCTTTGTATACTGCCCTGGTCATGACACTGGTCTACCAAACCTTCAATGACGGCTGAGGCCTTCAGAAGGGATTTGGGTTCTCTGGCAGGCAGTGCTTTGTATACTGCCCTGGTCATCATGACACTGGTCTACCAAACCTTCAATGACGGCTGAGGCCTTCAGAAGGGATCTGGGTTCTCTGGCAGGCAGTGCTTTGTATACTGCCCTGGTCATGACACTGGTCTACCAAACCTTCAATGATGGCTGAGGCCTTCAGAAGGGATCTGGGTTCTCTGGCAGGCAGTGCTTCGTATACTGCCCTGGTCATGACACTGGTCTACCAAACCTTCAATGACGGCTGAGGCCTTCAGAAGGGATCTGGGTTCTCTGGCAGCCAGTGCTTCATATAATACCCTGGTCATCATGACACTGGTCTACCAAACCTTCAATGATGGCTGAGGCCTTCAGGAGGGATCTGGGTTCTCTGGCAGGCCCTGCTTTGTATATTGCCCTGGTCATGACACTGGTCTACCAAACCTTCAATGACGGCTGAGGCCTTCAGGAGGGATCTGGGTTCTCTGGCAGGCAGTGCTTTGTATACTGCCCTGGTCATGACACTGGTCTACCAAACCTTCAATGACGGCTGAGGCCTTCAGAAGGGATCTGGGTTCTCTGGCAGGCAGTGCTTTGTATACTGCCCTGGTCATCATGACACTGGTCTACCAACCCTTCAATGACGGCTGAGGCCTTCAGAAGGGATCTGGGTTCTCTGGCAGGCAGTGCTTCATATAATACCCTGGTCATCATGACACTGGTCTACCAAACCTTCAATGATGGCTGAGGCCTTCAGGAGGGATCTGGGTTCTCTGGCAGGCAGTGTTTTGTATACTGCCCTGGTCATGACACTGGTCTACCAAACCTTCAATGACGGCTGAGGCCTTCAGAAGGGGATCTGGGTTCTCTGGCAGGCAGTACTTTGTATACTGCCCTGGTCATCATGACACTGGTCTACCAAACCTTCAATGACGGCTGAGGCCTTCAGAAGGGATCTGGGTTCTCTGGCAGACAGTACTTTGTATACTACCCTGGTCATCATGACACTGGTCTACCAACCTTCAATGACGGCTGAGGCCTTCAGAAGGGATCTGGGTTCTCTGGCAGACAGTACTTTGTATACTGCCCTGGTTATCATGACACTGGTCTACCAAACCTTCAATGACGGCTGAGGCCTTCAGAAGGGATCTGGGTTCTCTGGCAGACAGTACTTTGTATACTGCCCTGGTCATCATGACACTGGTCTACCAAACCTTCAATGACGGCTGAGGCCTTCAGAAGGGATCTGGGTTCTCTGGCAGGCAGTGCTTTGTATACTGCCCTGGTCATGACACTGGTCTACCAAACCTTCAATGACGGCTGAGGCCTTCAGAAGGGATCTGGGTTCTCTGACAGACAGTACTTTGTATACTGCCCTGGTCATCATGACACTGGTCTACCAAACCTTCAATGACGGCTGAGGCCTTCAGAAGGGATCTGGGTTCTCTGGCAGACAGTACTTTGTATACTGCCTTGGTCATCATGACACTGGTCTACCAAACCTTCAATGACGGCTGAGGCCTTCAGAAGGGATCTGGGTTCTCTGGCAGACAGTACTTTGTATACTGCTCTGGTCATCATGACACTGGTCTACCAAACCTTCAATGATGGCTGAGGCCTTCAGGAGGGATCTGGGTTCTCTGGCAGGCAGTGCTTTGTATACTGCCCTGGTCATCATGACACTGGTCTACCAAACCTTCAATGACGGCTGAGGCCTTCAGGAGGGATCTGGGTTCTCTGGCAGACAGTACTTTGTATACTGCCCTGGTCATCATGACACTGGTCTACCAAACCTTCAATGACAGCTGAGGCCTTCAGGAGGGATCTGGGTTCTCTGGCAGGCAGTGCTTTGTATACTGCCCTGGTCATGACACTGGTCTACCAAACCTTCAATGACGGCTGAGGCCTTCAGAAGGGATCTGGGTTCTCTGGCAGACAGTACTTTGTATACTGCCCTGGTCATCATGACACTGGTCTACCAAACCTTCAATGACGGCTGAGGCCTTCAGAAGGGATCTGGGTTCTCTGGCAGACAGTACTTTGTATACTGCCCTGGTCATCATGACACTGGTCTACCAAACCTTCAATGACGGCTGAGGCCTTCAGAAGGGATCTGGGTTCTCTGGCAGACAGTACTTTGTATACTGCCCTGGTCATCATGACACTGGTCTACCAAACCTTCAATGACGGCTGAGGCCTTCAGAAGGGATCTGGGTTCTCTGGCAGGCAGTGCTTTGTATACTGCCCTGGTCATGACACTGGTCTACCAAACCTTCAATGATGGCTGAGGCCTTCAGAAGGGATCTGGATTCTCTGGCAGACAGTACTTTGTATACTGCCCTGGTCATGACACTGGTCTACCAAACCTTCAATGACGGCTGAGGCCTTCAGAAGTGATCTGGGTTCTCTGGCAGGCAGTACTTTGTATACTGCCCTGGTCATCATGACACTGGTCTACCAAACCTTCAATGACGGCTGAGGCCTTCAGAAGGGATCTGGGTTCTCTGGCAGACAGTACTTTGTATACTGCCCTGGTCATCATGACACTGATCTACCAAACCTTCAATGACGGTTGAGGCCTTCAGAAGGGATCTGGGTTCTCTGGCAGACAGTACTTTGTATACTGCCCTGGTCATCATGACACTGGTCTACCAAACCTTCAATGACGGCTGAGGCCTTCAGAAGGGATCTGGGTTCTCTGGCAGACAGTACTTTGTATACTGCCCTGGTCATCATGACACTGGTCTACCAAACCTTCAATGACGGCTGAGGCCTTCAGAAGGGATCTGGGTTCTCTGGCAGACAGTACTTTGTATACTGCCCTGGTCATCATGACACTGGTCTACCAAACCTTCAATGATGGCTGAGGCCTTCAGGAGGGATCTGGGTTCTCTGGCAGGCAGTGCTTTGTATACTGCCCTGGTCATCATTACACTGGTCTACCAAACCTTCAATGACAGCTGAGGCCTTCAGGAGGGATCTGGGTTCTCTGGCAGGCAGTGCTTTGTATACTGCCCTGGTCATGACACTGGTCTACCAAACTTCAATGATGGCTGAGGCCTTCAGAAGGGATCTGGGTTCTCTGGCAGACAGTACTTTGTATACTGCCCTGGTCATGACACTGGTCTACCAAACCTTCAATGATGGCTGAGGCCTTCAGAAGGGATCTGGGTTCTCTGGCAGGCAATGCTTTGTATACTGCCCTGGTCATGACACTGGTCTACCAAACCTTCAATGACGGCTGAGGCCTTCAGAAGGGATCTGGGTTCTCTGGCAGACAGTACTTTGTATACTGCCCTGGTCATCATGACACTGGTCTACCAAACCTTCAATGACGGCTGAGGCCTTCAGGAGGGATCTGGGTTCTCTGGCAGACAGTACTTTGTATACTGCCCTGGTCATCATGACACTGGTCTACCAAACCTTCAATGACGGCTGAGGCCTTCAGAAGGGATCTGGGTTCTCTGGCAGACAGTACTTTGTATACTGCCCTGGTCATCATGACACTGGTCTACCAAATCTTCAATGACGGCTGAGGCCTTCAGAAGGGATCTGGGTTCTCTGGCAGACAGTACTTTGTATACTACCCTGGTCATCATGACACTGGTCTACCAAACCTTCAATGACGGCTGAGGCCTTCAGAAGGGATCTGGGTTCTCTGGCAGACAGTACTTTGTATACTGCCCTGGTCATCATGACACTGGTCTACCAAACCTTCAATGACGGCTGAGGCCTTCAGAAGGGATCTGGGTTCTCTGGCAGGCAGTGCTTTGTATACTGCCCTGGTCATCATGACACTGGTCTACCAAACCTTCAATGACGGCTGAGGCCTTCAGAAGGGATCTGGGTTCTCTGGCAGGCAGTGCTTTGTATACTGCCCTGGTCATGACACTGGTCTACCAAACCTTCAATGATGGCTGAGGCCTTCAGAAGGGATCTGGGTTCTCTGGCAGGCAGTGCTTTATATACTGCCCTGGTCATGACACTGGTCTACCAAACCTTCAATGACGGCTGAGGCCTTCAGAAGGGATCTGGGTTCTCTGGCAGGCAGTGCTTCATATAATACCCTGGTCATCATGACACTGGTCTACCAAACCTTCAATGATGGCTGAGGCCTTCAGGAGGGATCTGGGTTCTCTGGCAGGCCCTGCTTTGTATATTGCCCTGGTCATGACACTGGTCTACCAAACCTTCAATGACGGCTGAGGCCTTCAGGAGGGATCTGGGTTCTCTGGCAGGCAGTGCTTTGTATTCTGCCCTGGTCATGACACTGGTCTACCAAACCTTCAATGACGGCTGAGGCCTTCAGAAGGGATCTGGGTTCTCTGGCAGGCAGTGCTTTGTATACTGCCCTGGTCATCATGACACTGGTCTACCAACCCTTCAATGACGGCTGAGGCCTTCAGAAGGGATCTGGGTTCTCTGGCAGGCAGTGCTTCATATAATACCCTGGTCATCATGACACTGGTCTACCAAACCTTCAATGATGGCTGAGGCCTTCAGGAGGGATCTGGGTTCTCTGGCAGGCCCTGCTTTGTATATTGCCCTGGTCATGACACTGGTCTACCAAACCTTCAATGACGGCTGAGGCCTTCAGGAGGGATCTGGGTTCTCTGGCAGGCAGTGCTTTGTATACTGCCCTGGTCATGACACTGGTCTACCAAACCTTCAATGACGGCTGAGGCCTTCAGAAGGGATCTGGGTTCTCTGGCAGGCAGTGCTTCGTATACTGCCCTGGTCATCATGACACTGGTCTACCAAACCTTCAATGACGGCTGAGGCCTTCAGAAGGGATCTGGGTTCTCTGGCAGGCAGTGCTTCGTATACTGCCCTGGTTCATCATGACACTGGTCTACCAAACCTTCAATGACGGCTGAGGCCTTCAGAAGAGGTCTGGGTTCTCTGGCAGGCAGTGCTTTGTATAATACCCTGGTCATCATGACACTGGTCTACCAAACCTTCAATGACGGCTGAGGCCTTCAGAAGAGATCTGGGTTCTCTGGCAGGCAGTGCTTTGTATACTACCCTGGTCATGACACTGGTCTACCAAACCTTCAATGACGGCTGAGGCCTTCAGAAGGGATCTGGGTTCTCTGGCAGGCAGTGCTTTGTATACTGCCCTGGTCATCATGACACTGGTCTACCAAACCTTCAATGACGGCTGAGACCTTCAGAAGAGATCTGGGTTCTCTGGCAGGCAGTGCTTTGTATAATACCCTGGTCATCATGACACTGGTCTACCAAACCTTCAATGACGGCTGAGGCCTTCAGAAGAGATCTGGGTTCTCTGGCAGGCAGTGCTTTGTATACTACCCTGGTCATGACACTGGTCTACCAAACCTTCAATGACGGCTGAGGCCTTCAGAAGGGATCTGGGTTCTCTGGCAGGCAGTGCTTTGTATACTGCCCTGGTCATCATGACACTGGTCTACCAAACCTTCAATGACAGCTGAGGCCTTCAGGAGGGATCTGGGTTCTCTGGCAGGCAGTGCTTTGTATACTGCCCTGGTCATGACACTGGTCTACCAAACCTTCAATGACGGCTGAGGCCTTCAGAAGGGATCTGGGTTCTCTGGCAGGCAGTGTTTTGTATACTGCCCTGGTCATGACACTGGTCTACCAAACCTTCAATGACGGCTGAGGCCTTCAGAAGGGGATCTGGGTTCTCTGGCAGACAGTACTTTGTATACTGCCCTGGTCATCATGACACTGGTCTACCAAACCTTCAATGACGGCTGAGGCCTTCAGAAGGGATCTGGGTTCTCTGGCAGACAGTACTTTGTATACTACCCTGGTCATCATGACACTGGTCTACCAAACCTTCAATGACGGCTGAGGCCTTCAGAAGGGATCTGGGTTCTCTGGCAGACAGTACTTTGTATACTGCCCTGGTCATCATGACACTGGTCTACCAAACCTTCAATGACGGCTGAGGCCTTCAGAAGGGATCTGGGTTCTCTGGCAGACAGTGCTTTGTATACTGCCCTGGTCATCATGACACTGGTCTACCAAACCTTCAATGACGGCTGAGGCCTTCAGAAGGGATCTGGGTTCTCTGGCAGACAGTACTTTGTATACTGCCCTGGTCATCATGACACTGGTCTACCAAACCTTCAATGACGGCTGAGGCCTTCAGAAGGGATCTGGGTTCTCTGGCAGACAGTACTTTGTATACTGCTCTGGTCATCATGACACTGGTCTACCAAACCTTCAATGATGGCTGAGGCCTTCAGGAGGGATCTGGGTTCTCTGGCAGGCAGTGCTTTGTATACTGCCCTGGTCATCATGACACTGGTCTACCAAACCTTCAATGACGGCTGAGGCCTTCAGGAGGGATCTGGGTTCTCTGGCAGACAGTACTTTGTATACTGCCCTGGTCATCATGACACTGGTCTACCAAACCTTCAATGACAGCTGAGGCCTTCAGGAGGGATCTGGGTTCTCTGGCAGGCAGTGCTTTGTATACTGCCCTGGTCATGACACTGGTCTACCAAACCTTCAATGACGGCTGAGGCCTTCAGAAGGGATCTGGGTTCTCTGGCAGACAGTACTTTGTATACTGCCCTGGTCATCATGACACTGGTCTACCAAACCTTCAATGACGGCTGAGGCCTTCAGAAGGGATCTGGGTTCTCTGGCAGACAGTACTTTGTATACTGCCCTGGTCATCATGACACTGGTCTACCAAACCTTCAATGACGGCTGAGGCCTTCAGAAGGGATCTGGGTTCTCTGGCAGACAGTACTTTGTATACTGCCCTGGTCATCATGACACTGGTCTACCAAACCTTCAATGACGGCTGAGGCCTTCAGAAGGGATCTGGGTTCTCTGGCAGGCAGTGCTTTGTATACTGCCCTGGTCATGACACTGGTCTACCAAACCTTCAATGATGGCTGAGGCCTTCAGAAGGGATCTGGATTCTCTGGCAGACAGTACTTTGTATACTGCCCTGGTCATGACACTGGTCTACCAAACCTTCAATGACGGCTGAGGCCTTCAGAAGTGATCTGGGTTCTCTGGCAGGCAGTACTTTGTATACTGCCCTGGTCATCATGACACTGGTCTACCAAACCTTCAATGACGGCTGAGGCCTTCAGAAGGGATCTGGGTTCTCTGGCAGACAGTACTTTGTATACTGCCCTGGTCATCATGACACTGATCTACCAAACCTTCAATGACGGTTGAGGCCTTCAGAAGGGATCTGGGTTCTCTGGCAGACAGTACTTTGTATACTGCCCTGGTCATCATGACACTGGTCTACCAAACCTTCAATGACGGCTGAGGCCTTCAGAAGGGATCTGGGTTCTCTGGCAGACAGTACTTTGTATACTGCCCTGGTCATCATGACACTGGTCTACCAAACCTTCAATGACGGCTGAGGCCTTCAGAAGGGATCTGGGTTCTCTGGCAGACAGTACTTTGTATACTGCCCTGGTCATCATGACACTGGTCTACCAAACCTTCAATGATGGCTGAGGCCTTCAGGAGGGATCTGGGTTCTCTGGCAGGCAGTGCTTTGTATACTGCCCTGGTCATCATGACACTGGTCTACCAAACCTTCAATGACAGCTGAGGCCTTCAGGAGGGATCTGGGTTCTCTGGCAGGCAGTGCTTTGTATACTGCCCTGGTCATGACACTGGTCTACCAAACCTTCAATGATGGCTGAGGCCTTCAGAAGGGATCTGGGTTCTCTGGCAGGCAATGCTTTGTATACTGCCCTGGTCATGACACTGGTCTACCAAACCTTCAATGACGGCTGAGGCCTTCAGAAGGGATCTGGGTTCTCTGGCAGACAGTACTTTGTATACTGCCCTGGTCATCATGACACTGGTCTACCAAACCTTCAATGACGGCTGAGGCCTTCAGGAGGGATCTGGGTTCTCTGGCAGACAGTACTTTGTATACTGCCCTGGTCATCATGACACTGGTCTACCAAACCTTCAATGACGGCTGAGGCCTTCAGAAGGGATCTGGGTTCTCTGGCAGACAGTACTTTGTATACTGCCCTGGTCATCGTGACACTGGTCTACCAAACCTTCAATGACGGCTGAGGCCTTCAGGAGGGATCTGGGTTCTCTGGCAGGCAGTGCTTCGTATACTGCCCTGGTCATGACACTGGTCTACCAAACCTTCAATGACGGCTGAGGCCTTCAGAAGGGATCTGGGTTCTCTGGCAGGCAGTGCTTCATATAATACCCTGGTCATCATGACACTGGTCTACCAAACCTTCAATGATGGCTGAGGCCTTCAGGAGGGATCTGGGTTCTCTGGCAGGCCCTGCTTTGTATATTGCCCTGGTCATGACACTGGTCTACCAAACCTTCAATGACGGCTGAGGCCTTCAGGAGGGATCTGGGTTCTCTGGCAGGCAGTGCTTTGTATACTGCCCTGGTCATGACACTGGTCTACCAAACCTTCAATGACGGCTGAGGCCTTCAGAAGGGATCTGGGTTCTCTGGCAGGCAGTGCTTTGTATACTGCCCTGGTCATCATGACACTGGTCTACCAACCCTTCAATGACGGCTGAGGCCTTCAGAAGGGATCTGGGTTCTCTGGCAGGCAGTGCTTCATATAATACCCTGATCATCATGACACTGGTCTACCAAACCTTCAATGATGGCTGAGGCCTTCAGGAGGGATCTGGGTTCTCTGGCAGGCCCTGCTTTGTATATTGCCCTGGTCATGACACTGGTCTACCAAACCTTCAATGACGGCTGAGGCCTTCAGGAGGGATCTGGGTTCTCTGGCAGGCAGTGCTTTGTATACTGCCCTGGTCATGACACTGGTCTACCAAACCTTCAATGACGGCTGAGGCCTTCAGAAGGGATCTGGGTTCTCTGGCAGGCAGTGCTTCGTATACTGCCCTGGTCATCATGACACTGGTCTACCAAACCTTCAATGACGGCTGAGGCCTTCAGAAGGGATCTGGGTTCTCTGGCAGGCAGTGCTTCGTATACTGCCCTGGTTCATCATGACACTGGTCTACCAAACCTTCAATGACGGCTGAGGCCTTCAGAAGAGATCTGGGTTCTCTGGCAGGCAGTGCTTTGTATAATACCCTGGTCATCATGACACTGGTCTACCAAACCTTCAATGACGGCTGAGGCCTTCAGAAGAGATCTGGGTTCTCTGGCAGGCAGTGCTTTGTATACTACCCTGGTCATGACACTGGTCTACCAAACCTTCAATGACGGCTGAGGCCTTCAGAAGGGATCTGGGTTCTCTGGCAGGCAGTGCTTTGTATACTGCCCTGGTCATCATGACACTGGTCTACCAAACCTTCAATGACGGCTGAGGCCTTCAGAAGGGATCTGGGTTCTCTGGCAGGCAGTGATTTGTATACTGCCCTGGTCATCATGACACTGGTCTACCAAACCTTCAATGATGGCTGAGGCCTTCAGGAGGGATCTGGGTTCTCTGGCAGACAGTGCTTTGTATACTGCCCTGGTCATGACACTGGTCTACCAAACCTTCAATGACGGCTGAGGCCTTCAGAAGGGATCTGGGTTCTCTGGCAGGCAGTGCTTTGTATACTGCCCTGGTCATGACACTGGTCTACCAAACCTTCAATGATGGCTGAGGCCTTCAGAAGGAATCTGGGTTCTCTGGCAGGCAGTCCTTTGTATACTGCCCTGGTTATCATGACACTGGTCTACCAAACCTTCAATGACTGCTGAGGCCTTCAGAAGGGATCTGGGTTCTCTGGCAGGCAGTGCTTTGTATACTGCCCTGGTCATGACACTGGTCTACCAAACCTTCAATGATGGCTGAGGCCTTCAGAAGGGATCTGGGTTCTCTGGCAGGCAGTGCTTTGTATAATACCCTGGTCATCATGACACTGGTCTACCAAACCTACAATGACGGCTGAGGCCTTCAGAAGGGATCTGGGTTCTCTGGCAGGCAGTGCTTCGTATAATACCCTGGTCATCATGACACTGGTCTACCAAACCTTCAATGACGGCTGAGGCCTTCAGAAGGGATCTGGGTTCTCTGGCAGGCAGTGCTTCGTATACTGCCCTGGTCATGACACTGGTCTACCAAACCTTCAATGATGGCTGAGGCCTTCAGAAGGGATCTGGGTTCTCTGGCAGGCAGTGCTTTGTATACTGCCCTGGTCATCATGACACTGGTCTACCAAACCTTCAATGATGGCTGAGGCCTTCAGAAGGGATCTGGGTTCTCTGGCAGACAGTGCTTTGTATACTGCCCTGGTCATGACACTGGTCTACCAAACCTTCAATGATGGCTGAGGCCTTCAGAAGGGATCTGGGTTCTCTGGCAGGCAGTGCTTTGTATACTGCCCTGGTCATCATGACACTGGTCTACCAAACCTTCAATGATGGCTGAGGCCTTCAGAAGGGATCTGGGTTCTCTGGCAGACAGTGCTTTGTATACTGCCCTGGTCATGACACTGGTCTACCAAACCTTCAATGATGGCTGAGGCCTTCAGAAGGGATCTGGGTTCTCTGACAGGCAGTGCTTTGTATACTGCCCTGGTCATCATGACACTGGTCTACCAAACCTTCAATGATGGCTGAGGCCTTCAGAAGGGATCTGGGTTCTCTGGCAGACAGTACTTTGTATACTGCCCTGGTCATGACACTGGTCTACCAAACCTTCAATGACGGCTGAGGCCTTCAGAAGGGATCTGGGTTCTCTGGCAGGCAGTGCTTTGTATACTGCCCTGGTCATCATGACACTGGTCTACCAAACCTTCAATGATGGCTGAGGCCTTCAGAAGGGATCTGGGTTCTCTGGCAGGCAGTGCTTCGTATACTGCCCTGGTCATGACACTGGTCTACCAAACCTTCAATGATGGCTGAAGCCTTCAGAAGGGATCTGGGTTCTCTGGCAGGCAGTGCTTTGTATACTGCCCTGGTCATCATGACACTGGTCTACCAAACCTTCAATGATGGCTGAGGCCTTCAGAAGGGATCTGGGTTCTCTGGCAGGCAGTGCTTTGTATACTGCCCTGGTCATGACACTGGTCTACCAAACCTTCAATGATGGCTGAGGCCTTCAGGAGGGATCTGGGTTCTCTGGCAGACAGTGCTTTGTATACTGCCCTGGTCATGACACTGGTCTACCAAACCTTCAATGACGGCTGAGGCCTTCAGAAGGGATCTGGGTTCTCTGGCAGGCAGTGCTTTGTATACTGCCCTGGTCATGACACTGGTCTACCAAACCTTTAATGATGGCTGAGGCCTTCAGAAGGAATCTGGGTTCTCTGGCAGGCAGTCCTTTGTATACTGCCCTGGTTATCATGACACTGGTCTACCAAACCTTCAATGACTGCTGAGGCCTTCAGAAGGGATCTGGGTTCTCTGGCAGGCAGTGCTTTGTATACTGCCCTGGTCATGACACTGGTCTACCAAACCTTCAATGATGGCTGAGGCCTTCAGAAGGGATCTGGGTCCTCTGGCAGGCAGTGCTTTTTATAATACCCTGGTCATCATGACACTGGTCTACCAAACCTACAATGACGGCTGAGGCCTTCAGAAGGGATCTGGGTTCTCTGGCAGGCAGTGCTTCGTATAATACCCTGGTCATCATGACACTGGTCTACCAAACCTTCAATGACGGCTGAGGCCTTCAGAAGGGATCTGGGCTCTATGTCACGCAAAAGACTTTTGAGCATGGTAACAAAGCAGGGCGCCTACTCGCATATTTTTCCAGACCTGACCATGCCCCTATTTCTATCCCCAGGATATTAGTTTCAGGAACTACGATTAGTACTGTCCCTCAGGATATAGCAGAAGCCTTTCTCTCCTTTTATCAAGACCTCTATACTTCCAGAGTTACTTATTCAGAGACACAACTAGATGACTATTTAGGCCAGGTGTCGCTCCCCCGATTGACAGACCAGGTCCGGGGAGAGTTGGATGAGCTGCTGTCTGTGGAAGAACTTTCATTGGCAATTTCACAGATGCCGGCTCATAAGACGCCAGGTCTGGACGCGTTCCCAGTGGAATGGTATAAGCAATTTCAGCACCTTCTTGGCCCTATTTTGCTTAAAACATACAATGCAGCATTGCAGGAGGGGGTAATTCCTCCCTCTATGAGAGAGGCACTTATTGTTTTACTTCTTAAACCGCGAAAAGATCCGTTAAAATGTGACTCCTATCGGCCGATATCGCTTATTAATGTTGATACCAAAATTCTAGCCAAGGCTCTGGCGAACCGCCTGAACGGGGTGATCCCAGGGCTAGTGGGGAGTGATCAGGGTGGTTTCATACCCGGTCGATCAACCCGAATGAACATTCGTAGACTGTTCCACAACTTGACGTTTCCACATGACTGTCCGGCGACCCGAGTTGTGGTGTCCTTGGACACCTGCAAGGCCTTTGACAGTGTGGAATGGCCATACCTGTTTGGGGTCTTGCAGTTGTATGGCTTTGGTCCACGGCTGATAGCCTGGATCAAACTCCTCTATACCATGCCACTCGCCCGCATTCGCATTAATTCTCAGATCACTGACACATTTAAGATCACCAGAGGCACTCGACAGGGTTGCCCTTTGTCGCCCCTCCTGTTTGCCCTGGCCATGGAACCCCTTGCTATTCGGATCCGTAATTCACCACTCCTTCGCGGATTACCCATAAATGAGATAGAAGAAAGGATCTCGCTCTATGCAGATGATACATTGGTTTACTTAGCAGACTCTCAGGACTCACTTACTAGTCTGTTGACCACGGTGACAACCTTTGGAGACTTTTCTGGATTCCGAGTGAACTGGGAGAAATCTACCCTCTTCCCCATAGATCAGACTCCTGCTCCACAGGTTCACTCGGATTCCAGACTACAAATAGCCACCTCCTTTAGATATCTAGGTGTTATAGTTCAATTGCCATTATCCCTATATATTACCAATAATTTAGGCCCTTTACTACTCCAACTGCAAACCCAAACTAAACAATGGAAGGACTTACCCCTGGATCTGATGGGGCGAGCCAATATCCTAAAGATGATATATCTTCCTAAACTTTTGTATGTCCTGGCTAACTCCCCCTGCAAAATTCCCAAAACAATCTTTAAGAGTATTGATTCGATTTGTATAGCGTTCCTTTGGAATGGTAGGCCCCCTAGAATGGCACTGGAAACTCTGCGCCTTCCGTCCCACTTGGCAGGATTAGCTTTCCCTGATTTTTACCTTTACTATCAAGCATCCCAACTGGTTAATATTCATGATTGGCTGCACCCTGACCCGAATAATGCCTGTACCACCACTGAAGGTGCCATGGTCTCATCATTCGAAACATTGCATAACATTGTTTATCGTGGATGCACGCCCCCGGGACCTGGACTGACTATTTTACGTACATCTCTGTCCCTATTTAAAACAGTGACTTTTAAACACGCCCCTAGCTCCTGGTCAGTCTCCCCTAATAGTCCACTTTGGTTTAACCCTACATTACCAGAATTTGGATCCATGCCTGACCCACAAAGGTGGACCTCTCGGGGGATAAAATACTTATGTCACATATACTCACCTCAAGGATTTAAATCTTTCGCGCAGATGAGAACTGACTTTGACTTACCACATACCTACTTATTTTTTTTACTATCAGCTTAGACACGCTGTGCGAGCACAGTTTGGTTCACTCGACAACCCGCTTGTGATTTCTGACTTAGAAAAACTCTTACGATCCCCAGACCGCACGAAACTTATCTCTACTTATTATTTAGCACTGGCGGTGGGCTCCAACCCTAGATTCAAGGCATCACAACGTAAATGGGACTCCCTAGATATATCCATAACAGAGGAGGACTGGTCCGAATTCTGTGCCACTTTCAAGGCTTCTGTTGTATCCTCCAGGGACAGGATCATCCAAATAAAAATCTTCCACCAATCGCATCTCACCCCGGCCAGGATGCACAGAATGGGCATTTTGTCCTCGGCTGAGTGCTTTCGGGGATGTGGATATACAGCTGACTTCATTCATTGCTTCTGGAGTTGTCCCATAGTGCAGGAGTTTTGGAGGAGAGTAGACTCCTTTCTCTCTTCAGCGCTGGGGCTTCCCAACATATTAAATCCCAAGAACTGCCTCCTGGGGGTCTTTGGCGACCTCACTGTTCCCTCCCAGGTCAAACGATTGCTTCGGATCCTTTACTGTTATGCTAAAAAATCAATTTTATTGACCTGGAGGGGAGCAGCAACCCCAACAGTGGGGCTATGGTTGAAACTAGTCAATGATGCCCTTCCACTTTACAAACTCACTTTTGAGATCCGCAAAAGGAAGAAAACATTTTATAAAATTTGGGGCAGGTGGCTGGCTAGCCCCCTGACCCTTTCCCCCATACTGCCATGAGAGAGTGGGTAGGTTGTAGCATACCTTGAACCATGGCTACACTCCTATGCAATTTTACCAGCTATGACTGTCTAGTAGGTCTATTATGTTGCTGTAATTTGTCTTTATATTATATTATGCTGCTTAAATGGATGTGCAGATATTCTTCTGTGTAAACTGATATAGGAGCAAGTTGTTAATGTTGTGTGTGGGACAAGCCTGGCTAGGCCCCCACATATTGTCTTTCTATGTCTGTATGTTATGGAAAAATGTAATAAAACATATCTTTAAAAAAAAAAAAAAGAAGGGATCTGGGTTCTCTGGCAGGCAGTGCTTCGTATACTGCCCTGGTCATGACACTGGTCTACCAAACCTTCAATGATGGCTGAGGCCTTCAGAAGGGATCTGGGTTCTCTGGCAGGCAGTGCTTTGTATACTGCCCTGGTCATCATGACACTGGTCTACCAAACCTTCAATGATGGCTGAGGCCTTCAGAAGGGATCTGGGTTCTCTGGCAGACAGTGCTTTGTATACTGCCCTGGTCATGACACTGGTCTACCAAACCTTCAATGATGGCTGAGGCCTTCAGAAAGGGATCTGGGTTCTCTGGCAGGCAGTGCTTTGTATACTGCCCTGGTCATCATGACACTGGTCTACCAAACCTTCAATGATGGCTGAGGCCTTCAGAAGGGATCTGGGTTCTCTGGCAGACAGTGCTTTGTATACTGCCCTGGTCATGACACTGGTCTACCAAACCTTCAATGATGGCTGAGGCCTTCAGAAGGGATCTGGGTTCTCTGACAGGCAGTGCTTTGTATACTGCCCTGGTCATCATGACACTGGTCTACCAAACCTTCAATGATGGCTGAGGCCTTCAGAAGGGATCTGGGTTCTCTGGCAGGCAGTGCTTTGTATACTGCCCTGGTCATCATGACACTGGTCTACCAAACCTTCAATGATGGCTGAGGCCTTCAGAAGGGATCTGGGTTCTCTGGCAGACAGTGCTTTGTATACTGCCCTGGTCATGACACTGGTCTACCAAACCTTCAATGATGGCTGAGGCCTTCAGAAAGGGATCTGGGTTCTCTGGCAGGCAGTGCTTTGTATACTGCCCTGGTCATCATGACACTGGTCTACCAAACCTTCAATGATGGCTGAGGCCTTCAGAAGGGATCTGGGTTCTCTGGCAGACAGTGCTTTGTATACTGCCCTGGTCATGACACTGGTCTACCAAACCTTCAATGATGGCTGAGGCCTTCAGAAGGGATCTGGGTTCTCTGACAGGCAGTGCTTTGTATACTGCCCTGGTCATCATGACACTGGTCTACCAAACCTTCAATGATGGCTGAGGCCTTCAGAAGGGATCTGGGTTCTCTGGCAGGCAGTGCTTTGTATACTGCCCTGGTCATCATGACACTGGTCTACCAAACCTTCAATGATGGCTGAGGCCTTCAGAAGGGATCTGGGTTCTCTGGCAGGCAGTGCTTTGTATACTGTACTGCCCTGGTCATCATGACACTGGTCTACCAAACCTTCAATGATGGCTGAGGCCTTCAGAAGGGATCTGAGTTCTCTGGCAGGCAGTGCTTTGTATACTGCCCTGGTCATGACACTGGTCTACCAAACCTTCAATGACGGCTGAGGCCTTCAGAAGGGATCTGGGTTCTCTGGCAGGCAGTGCTTTGTATACTGCCCTGGTCATGACACTGGTCTACCAAACCTTCAATGACGGCTGAGGCCTTCAGAAGGGATCTGGGTTCTCTGGCAGGCAGTGTTTTGTATACTGCCCTGGTCATGGCCATATCTTGGCTGAGTGGCTAGAGGCCTTCAGAAGGGATCTGGGTTCTCTGGCAGGCAGTGTTTTGTATATACTGCCCTGGTCATGACCATATCTTGGCTGAGTGGGTCGAGGACGTCAGAAGGGATCTGGGTTCTATGAAAACTCATGTCTGGAGCTTCTGCCTGTAGCCTTGAACTGCTGTGTGATTGGCTGGTTGGGTCTTCAATTTTATTTCCTGCTTGAATCTCATGTCAAGAAATCTGGGCTTAGGGCTTAATTCTGTAAAGAACCCTTTCTAGTCAGAGGGTGATGTTAAGGTCCATGCTGGAAGTATGGGGAGTGGTACAGGTAAGAGGAGGAGTGTCACGGTCTCTGCCCCTCCTTGTCCCTTACACCTGCTGTGTTATGTACTCTTTGCTGTCATGGTTTGGGGTGTGGCTGTATTCCATTGTTTGTCTGTCTGCCTTGGAAGAAACCTATATTATGGGATGGATGTCCATGACGCGGGAGGGGGGGCAGCCCCTGCTGATAAGCTTGAATACACCTGACCTGTGTGTCTATTGTCATTGGACAGTTTAACCCGCCCTGAATCAAAGGAGGGGGCGGGGGGGGGAGTGTCTCGGAGGCACTTATCTGTTGTAACATGTGCTGGAAGAAAGGCAGTTGTGTGGTTTGCCGTCCCGGCTCCTGCTTTATACATTGCCAGTCCTGCAGCCTCCATCCTGGGAGTGGATTATCCCTGGCTGTGTGCCACCCTGTGAGTGGATTATCCCTGGCTGTGTGCCACCCTGTGAGTGGATTATCCCTGGCTGTGTGCCACCCTGTGAGTGGATTATCCCTGGCTGTGTGCCACCCTGTGAGTGGATTATCCCTGGCTGTGTGCCACCCTGTGAGTGGATTATCCCTGGCTGTGTGCCACCCTGTGAGTGGATTATCCCTGGCTGTGTGCCACCCTGTGAGTGGATTATCCCTGGCTATGTGCCACCCTGTGAGTGGATTATCCCTGGCTGTGTGCCACCCTGTGATTGGATTATCCCTGGCTGTGTGCCACCCTGTGAGTGGATTATCCCTGGCTGTGTGCCACCCTGTGAGTGGATTATCCCTGGCTGTGTGCCACCCTGTGAGAGGATTCTCCGTGGCTGTGTGCCACCCTGTGAGAGGATTATCCCTGGCTGTGTGCCACCATGTGAGAGGATTCTCCCTGGCTGTGTGCCACCCTGTGAGAGGATTCTCCCTGTCTGTGTGCCATCCTGTGAGTGGATTATCCCTGGCTGTGTGCCACCCTGTGAGAGGATTATCCCTGGCTGTGTGCCATCCTGTGAGAGGATTATCCCTGGCTGTGTGCCACCCTGTGAGAGGATTCTCCGTGGCTGTGTGCCACCCTGTGAGTGGATTATCCCTGGCTGTGTGCCATCCTGTGAGATGATTATCCCTAGCTGTGTGCCATCCTGTGAGTGGATTATCCCTGGCTGTGTGCCACCATCTGAGTGGATTATCCCTGGCTGTGTGCCACCCTGTGAGAGGATTATCCCTGGCTGTGTGCCATCCTGTGAGTGGATTATCCCTGGCTGTGTGCCACCCTGTGAGTGGATTATCCCTGGCTGTGTGCCACCCTGTGAGTGGATTATCCCTGGCTGTGTGCCACCATGTGAGAGGATTCTCCCTGGCTGTGTGCCATCCTGTGAGAGGATTATCCCTGGCTGTGTGCCATCCTGTGAGTGGATTATCCCTGGCTGTGTGCCACCCTGTGAGAGGATTCTCCCTGGCTGTGTGCCATCCTGTGAGAGGATTATCCCTGGCTGTGTGCCATCCTGTGAGTGGATTATCCCTGGCTGTGTGCCACCCTGTGAGAGGATTATCCCTGGCTGTGTGCCATCCTGTGAGGATTATCCCTGGCTGTGTGCCATCCTGTGAGGATTATCCCTGGCTGTGTGCCATCCTGTGAGAGGATTATCCCTGGCTGTGTGCCACCCTGTGAGTGGATTCTCCCTGGCTGTGTGCCATCCTGTGAGTGGATTCTCCCTGGCTGTGTGCCATCCTCTGAGAGGATTCTCCCTGGCTGTGTGCCATCCTCTGAGAGGATTCTCCCTGGCTGTGTGCCATCCTCTGAGAGGATTCTCCCTAGCTGTGTGCCATCCTGTGAGTAGATTATCCCTGGCTGTGTGCCATCCTGTGAGTGGATTATCCCTGGCTGTGTGCCACCATGTGAGTGGATTATCCCTGGCTGTGTGCCATCCTGGGAGTGGATTATCCCTGGCTGTGTGCCACCATGTGAGAGGATTATCCCTGGCTGTGTGCTATCCTGTGAGTGGATTATCCCTGGCTGTGTGCCATCCTGTGAGAGGATTCTCCCTGGCTGTGTGCCATCCTGTGAGTGGATTCTCCCTGGCTGTGTGCCATCCTGTGAGTGGATTCTCCCTGGCTGTGTGCCACCCCGTGAGTGGATTCTCCGTGGCTGTGTGCCATCCTGTGAGAGGATTCTCCCTGGCTGTGTGCCACCCCGTGAGTGGATTCTCCCTGGCTGTGTGCCACCCCGTGAGTGGATTCTCCCTGGCTGTGTGCCATCCTGTGAGTGGATTCTCCCTGGCTGTGTGCCACCCCGTGAGTGGATTCTCCCTGGCTGTGTGCCATCCTGTGAGAGGATTCTCCCTGGCTGTGTGCCATCCTGTGAGTGGATTCTCCCTGGCTGTGTGCCATCCTGTGAGAGGATTCTCCCTGGCTGTGTGCCATCCTGTGAGAGGATTATCCCTGGCTGTGTGCCACCCTCTGAGTGGATTCTCCCTGGCTGTGTGCCACCCTCTGAGTGGATTCTCCCTGGCTGT
The DNA here is from genome assembly GCA_029206835.1 of Rana muscosa. NCBI lineage: Eukaryota > Metazoa > Chordata > Amphibia > Anura > Ranidae > Rana > Rana muscosa. The sequence goes on along the minus strand of JARGYO010005596.1, from coordinate 1,146,861 downwards.
GTGCCACCCTGTGAGTGGATTCTCCCTGGCTGTGTGCCACCCTGTGAGTGGATTCTCCCTGGCTGTGTGCCACCCTGTGAGTGGATTCTCCCTGGCTGTGTGCCACCCTGTGAGTGGATTCTCCCTGGCTGTGTGCCACCCTGTGAGTGGATTCTCCCTGGCTGTGTGCCACCCTGTGAGTGGATTCTCCCTAGCTGTGTGCCACCCTGTGAGTGGATTCTCTCTGGCTGTGTGCCATCCTGTGAGAGGATTCTCCCTGGCTGTGTGCCATCCTGTGAGAGGATTCTCCCTGGCTGTGTGCCATCCTGTGAGAGGATTATCCCTGGCTGTGTGCCACCCTGTGAGAGGATTATCCCTGGCTGTGTGCCATCCTGTGAGAGGATTCTCCCTGGCTGTGTGCCATCCTGTGAGTGGATTCTCCCTGGCTGTGTGCCATCCTGTGAGTGGATTCTCCCTGGCTGTGTGCCATCCTGTGAGTGGATTCTCCCTGGCTGTGTGCCATCCTGTGAGTGGATTCTCCCTGGCTGTGTGCCATCCTGTGAGTGGATTCTCCCTGGCTGTGTGCCATCCTGTGAGTGGATTCTCCCTGGCTGTGTGCCACCCCGTGAGTGGATTCTCCCTGGCTGTGTGCCATCCTGTGAGAGGATTCTCCCTGGCTGTGTGCCACCCCGTGAGTGGATTCTCCCTGGCTGTGTGCCATCCTGTGAGTGGATTCTCCCTGGCTGTGTGCCATCCTGTGAGAGGATTCTCCCTGGCTGTGTGCCATCCTGTGAGAGGATTCTCCCTGGCTGTGTGCCACCCTGTGAGTGGATTCTCCCTGGCTGTGTGCCATCCTGTGAGATGATTATCCCTGGCTGTGTGCCATCCTGTGAGATGATTATCCCTGGCTGTGTGCCATCCTGTGAGATGATTATCCCTGGCTGTGTGCCATCCTGTGAGATGATTATCCCTGGCTGTGTGCCATCCTGTGAGTGGATTCTCCCTGGCTGTGTGCCACCCTGTGAGTGGATTCTCCCTGGCTGTGTGCCACCCTGTGAGTGGATTCTCCCTGGCTGTGTGCCACCCCGTGAGTGGATTCTCCCTTGTTGTGTACAATCCTGTGAGAGGATTCTCGCTGGCTGTGTGCCACCCCGTGAGTGGATTCTCCCTGGCTGTGTGCCACCCCGTGAGTGGATTCTCCCTGGCTGTGTGCCATTCCGTGAGAGGATTCTCCCTGGCTGTGTGCCATCCTGTGAGAGGATTATCCCTGGCTGTGTGCCATCCTGTGAGTGGATTCTCCCTGGCTGTGTGCCACCCTGAGAGTGGATTCTCCCTGGCTGTGTGCCACCCTGAGAGTGGATTCTCCCTGGCTGTGTGCCACCCTGAGAGTGGATTCTCCCTGGCTGTGTGCCACCCTGAGAGTGGATTCTCCCTGGCTGTGTGCCACCCTGAGAGTGGATTCTCCCTGGCTGTGTGCCACCCTGAGAGTGGATTCTCCCTGGCTGTGTGCCATCCTGTGAGAGGATTATCCCTGGCTGTGTGCCACCCTGAGAGTGGATTCTCCCTGGCTGTGTGCCACCCTGAGAGTGGATTCTCCCTGGCTGTGTGCCACCCTGAGAGTGGATTCTCCCTGGCTGTGTGCCACCCTGAGAGTGGATTCTCCCTGGCTGTGTGCCACCCTGAGAGTGGATTCTCCCTGGCTGTGTGCCACCCTGAGAGTGGATTCTCCCTGGCTGTGTGCCATCCTGTGAGAGGATTCTCCCTGGCTGTGTGCCATCCTGTGAGAGGATTCTCCCTGGCTGTGTGCCATCCTGTGAGAGGATTCTCCCTGGCTGTGTGCCATCCTGTGAGAGGATTCTCCCTGGCTGTGTGCCATCCTGTGAGAGGATTCTCCCTGGCTGTGTGCCATCCTGTGAGTGGATTCTCCCTGTCTGTGTGCCATCCTGTGAGTGGATTCTCCCTGTCTGTGTGCCATCCTGTGAGTGGATTCTCCCTGTCTGTGTGCCATCCTGTGAGTGGATTCTCCCTGTCTGTGTGCCATCCTGTGAGTGGATTCTCCCTGTCTGTGTGCCATCCTGTGAGTGGATTCTCCCTGGCTGTGTGCCATCCTGTGAGAGGATTATCCCTGGCTGTGTGCCATCCTGTGAATGGATTATCCCTGGCTGTGTGCCACCCTGTGAGTGGATTCTCCCTGGCTGTGTGCCATCCTGTGATAGGATTCTCCCTGGCTGTGTGCCATCCTGAGAGTGGATTCTCCCTGGCTGTGTGCCACCCTTAGAGTGGATTCTCCCTGGCTGTGTGCCACCCTGAGAGTGGATTCTCCCTGGCTGTGTGCCACCCTGAGAGTGGATTCTCCCTGGCTGTGTGCCACCCTGTGAGTGGATTCTCCCTGGCTGTGTGCCATCCTGTGAGTGGATTGTCCCTGGCTGTGTGCCATCCTGTGAGAGGATTGTCCCTGGCTGTGTGCCATCCTGTGAGAGGATTGTCCCTGGCTGTGTGCCATCCTGTGAGTGGATTCTCCCTGGCTCTGTGCCATCCTGTGAGTGGATTCTCCCTGGCTGTGTGCCATCCTGTGAGAGGATTCTCCCTGGCTGTGTGCCATCCTGTGAGAGGATTATCCCTGGCTGTGTGCCATCCTGTGAGTGGATTATCCCTGGCTGTGTGCCATCCTGTGAGAGGATTCTCCCTGGCTGTGTGCCATCCTGTGAGAGGATTCTCCACGGCTGTGTGCCATCCTGTGAGAGGATTATCCCTGGCTGTGTGCCATCCTGTGAGTGGATTATCCCTGGCTGTGTGCCATCCTGTGAGTGGATTCTCCCTGGCTGTGTGCCACCCTGTGAGTGTATTCTCCCTGGCTGTGTGCCACCCTGTGAGTGTATTCTCCCTGGCTGTGTGCCACCCTGTGAGTGTATTCTCCCTGGCTGTGTGCCACCCTGTGAGTGGATTCTCCCTGGCTGTGTGCCACCCTGTGAGTGGATTCTCCCTGGCTGTGTGCCACCCTGTGAGAGGATTCTCCCTGGCTGTGTGCCATCCTGTGAGAGGATTCTCCCTGGCTGTGTGCCATCCTGTGAGAGGATTCTCCCTGGCTGTGTGCCATCCTTTGAGAGGATTCTCCCTGGCTGTGTGCCATCCTGTGAGAGGATTCTCCCTGGCTGTGTGCCATCCTGTGAGAGGATTCTCCCTGGCTGTGTGCCATCCTGTGAGAGGATTCTCCCTGGCTGTGTGCCATCCTGTGAGAGGATTCTCCCTGGCTGTGTGCCATCCTGTGAGAGGATTCTCCCTGGCTGTGTGCCATCCTGTGAGAGGATTCTCCCTGGCTGTGTGCCATCCTGTGAGAGGATTCTCCCTGGCTGTGTGCCATCCTGTGAGAGGATTCTCCCTGGCTGTGTGCCATCCTGTGAGAGGATTCTCCCTCGCTGTGTGCCACCCTGTGAGTGGATTCTCCCTGGCTGTGTGTTAACCCCCCTCTACCATTAAATAAAAAGCTTTGTGGGTGCTCCTACCTGTTCCACCTACCTCTCCATCACAAGGACTTATACAGGTATTAGGAGGAGAAGTTGTACTGGGCTGTTCATATACTTCTGGCGGCGTATATAACCCAACAGTATCAGAATTTCTGTCTTAATGATTTTCTTAAAATAAAATTTTATGGGAAGTACAAAAATCGAATTTTTCTCCCAGACTTTCTTCCAGATGATTCCAGCCAATCGCAGCAAGGGGCGGAGCGAGAGCGTCAGCGGAACATCCGATTTTCGGATGAGGAGAACGACGTCCTGATAAAGAGCGTAATGCCGCACTACGAGAAGCTGTTCGGCAGATTGGCGGCCCGGCATTCAACGGTAGCGAAGAACGCCTTGTGGAGAGAGATCACCTCTGCGGTGAACGCGGTGTCCGCCTGTCCGCGCTCCGTGCAGAACTGTAAGAAGAGATTTGCCGATATTAAGCGCAAAGTGAAGGAGAAGCTGAACAGAATCGACAAGCACCGCAGAACGTCCGGAGATGCCTCCCGGCTCCATATCTCTTTCTGGCCGTATGAGCGCGTGATGGAGAAAATAATCGCCACCGATGTCCCCCCCGGGGTACCTGGCACCACGGACTCAGGACGAGTGGCTGGTGGGTGACACCAATCTTATAGGCTGCTGCTGTTCTTCAACCATCCGTGTTCTTTGTAACCCACCCTGCTCTCTCATTCCTCCATCTTGTTCTTGGTCACCCACCCTGCTCTCTCATTCCTCCATCTACTCCTTGTTCTACGTCACCCCTCCTCCTCTCTTTCCTCTATCTACTACTTGTTCTAGGTCACCCATCCTGCTCTCTCATTCCTCCATCTTGTCCTTGTTCTACGTCACCCACCCTGCTCTCTCATTCCTCCATCTCATCCTTGTTCTACGTCACCCACCCTTTTTTCTCATTCCTCCATCTCGTCCTTGTTCTTGGTCACCCTCCCTGCTCACTCATTCCTCCATCTACTACTTGTTCTAGGTCACCCACCCTGCTCACTCATTCCTCCATCTACTACTTGTTCTTGGTCACCCACCCTGCTCTCTCATTCCTCCATCTCGTCCTTGTTCTTGGTCACCCACCCTGCTCACTCATTTCTCCATATACTACTTGTTCTAGGTCACCCATCCTGCTCTCTCATTCCTCCATCTTGTCCTTGTTCTACGACACCCACCCTGCTCTCTCATTCCTCCATCTCATCCTTGTTCTACGTCACCCACCCTGCTCTCTCATTCCTTCATCTGCTCCTTGTTCTACGTCACCCGTCCTGCTCGCTTTCCTCCATCTCGTCCTTGTTCTTGGTCACCCACCCTGCTCACTCATTCCTCCATCTACTACTTGTTCTACGTCACCCGTCCTCCTCTTTCCTCTATCTACTACTTGTAGTCAGAGACTTCGAGCAAGTAAGTGTTGAAACCCTAACAAGTAAGCAAGTAAGCGTTGAAACCCTAACAACCAAGGCCTGAGGTGTGCCATGGCCTAGCTGGTCGGTATGCCTGAAAAGAGGGCATACCCTGAATGTAAGAACAAGAAAAATGTATAAAGAGTGTGTATGAAGGCTGGGGGAATGGGTGGGTGGGAACCCAGAACGACGCCGACGCAGGACCTGGCAAGGGAGGAGGCTATAAATAGTGCTCTCAGCCTCCTCCCACAAATACAGGCTAGCCTTTGGCCAGCCTTTACACTTGTAGTCAGAGACTTCGAGCAAGTAAGTGTTGAAACCCTAACAAGTAAGCAAGTAAGCGTTGAAACCCTAACAACCAAGTAAGTAAGCGTTGAAACCCTAACAACCAAGGCCTGAGGTGTGCCATGGCCTAGCTGGTCGGTATGCCTGAAAAGAGGGCAAAAGACACATGTTTAGCTGAAGAAGGGAAGGTGACCGACAAGGAAGGCAGCGTGTGCCCCGAAGGCAACAGTATGTATCCGGTGAGTATCCGCAATGAATGGAGAAACCTATCGACTAAAGGCAGGCAGTTCATCTATCGAACCTGCGACGCAGCCCAGAAATCGACTGAACCCCCTGAGACGGATGGATAGAGCCTGGCACCCGAGACAACCCAGACATGACTGCAACCCTCGTGATGAGCAAAAACGAAAAGGAAGTAGAAGCAAACCTGGCGCGAGGGGCCCCTGCAACGAGGCCAATACAGAATGAAAAATGCCTCAACAGGCCCCCCGGGAAGTGCTCCGAGAAGAACCCCCTAAACCCCCGGCCTACCCACCCTGGTACGGGTAATGAGAGGGTGAGTTGCAAAAAGGACAACCTGGCAGGAATCTGAAGTGCTGGATACCTGGAGGAGCAGGTAGAAAAAGCCAATGTGCTGAGGCAACCAACATCGCTGCACATGGAAAAGCCAGACACACAGAAACACCGATCCCACCTGACGGACTCGGCCGGCAGAACCTAGGCAGAAGCATGACCCAAACATGAGTCCTGAATGCACAAGTCCCACCCTATCAACAGCAGGACTGATGGAACGAGTGCAAGACAGTTGACGTCGGCGTGGAAGCCAATCCAACCCTCCCACGAGTAGAGCAAGTGCTGGACCGCCAGACCACGGACGAGCACCTAACAGAAACTAGCAGGAAAAGCAGCCCAAAGAACCAATGCAACAGGAACCCGCCACTAGGTAATTAGGAGGCCCGCCCGCCCCCCCCCCTAAGGAATGAAGTCAAAGAAACCAGACCAAGCACCCCGCAGTTGAAGGGATGCACATGAACTAATCCAACAGAGACGGGCAGCAAGCCCACCCAAGGACACAAACTGACATGACAACAGAACCAGACACAAAAACAATGAACGCCCCCCCCCCCCCCCGTGACTACCTAAGAACGAGCATGACCAAGGACAAGACCACTGCGCGTGACGAACATGATAACAGCCCCCCCCCACCCTAATGTGAGATGTGAGCCCGAGTAGCCTGCAGCGCAGACAGGCAGTAGAACTGAACACTCAGGGCTAGTGCACCCACAGACCGTGGTGGGTAACGTACAGGTGTAATAAATGAACGTACATCGTATGAAGTGTGGTATACGGACGAGAAGATTGTGGTCTCCAATCATTAAAAACGAAACCTCAACCCATATGGATCTGTAGACGTGACAGATCCCGAAATGTGAACACTAGCTAAACAACACAGGTTGTAACATGACGATGAGACATGGTAACCACAAGACAATGCTATGACAAACACTATGACAGGAAATCGCGGGCCGGAACGCCAGACATGAAACGTGGGGGCAGCAACGCTATGACGGAACCCTGGGGCAGAACACTGAGACTAACGCAATGACGGAACTCGTGGGGCAGTAATGCAACAACAGAAATCGTGGGGCAGAAACGCTATGACAGAACTCGTGAACATGCTGAGGCCGATGTGCCAAGACAGGAAAACCTAGGACAGAAAATGTACAAGAGAAATGCCGAGGCTGAACGCAGAGCCTGAAGGCTGAGGCAGAAATGCAATGACAGGAAACCTGGAGCAGCACGCTAAGACTGAAACGTTGCGGCAAAGCAAAAAACAGAAGCCTGGGGCAAGATGCATGACAACGACGAGACTGCACCGCTGAGGCAGACAAATGCAAAGCCAGAAAAACCCCTGGGGTAGAACCACTATGACAGAAACGCTACAACAGAATGCTGAGACTGAAATCCAATGACAGAAACCTGGGCCAGAATGCTACGACCGAACATGACTGAAAAGTAATGACAGAAACATGGGGCGGAAATGCTATGACAGAACGTGACTGAAAAATGTAATGACAGAAACCTGGGGCAGAACGCCATGACAGAACATGACTGAAAAATGTACTGACAGAAACCTGGGCAGAATGTTATGACAGAATGTGACTGAAAATGTAATGACAGAAACCTGGGACAGAACGCTATGACAGACCGTGACTGAAAAAATGTAATGACGGAAACCTGGGCAGCATGCTATGACAGAACCTGACTGAAAAATGTAATGACAGAAACCTGGGACAGAACAAGACTGAAAAATGTACTGACAGAAAACTTGGGCAGAATGCTAAGACAGAATGTGACTGAAAATGTAATGACAGAAACCTGGGACAGAACGCTATGACAGAACGTGACTGAAAAGTAATGACGGAAACCTGGGCAGAATGCTATGACAGAACGACTGAGAAACGCAACGACAGAAACCTGGGGCAGAACGCTAAGGCAGAACGTGACTGCAAAAAACCTGAAAAAGTAACGACAGAAACCTGGGGCAGAATGCTATGACAGAACGTGACTGAAAATGTAAAGGCCGCAACCAGGGGCAGAACGCAATGAAGAACGTGACTGAAAGAAGTAATGACAGAACCTGGGGCCGACCCGCCATGACAGAAACGCTGAGACTGAAAGCTGAGGCAGAAATGAAATGCCATAACCCTGGGGCAGAAATGCTACGCGAGAAAAGCTGAGCCTGAAACGCTGAGGCAGAAATCCTGGGCAGAAAACGCTATGACAGAAAAGGCCACGACAGAAACCTGGGCCAGAAAGCTGAGACTGAAACGTGACGACAGAATCCTGGGGCAGCCAAATGCTGAGGCTGAGCCAGAAGTACTGACAGAAACATTGAGACAGAAAACGCAACAGCCGGGCCAGAACGCCCAAGACACTGCTTGTTGCCTAACGCAGGATACTGCTGAAACGCAGAGACAGAGAGAGAAACGCAGAGACAGAGAGAGAAACGCAGAGACAGAGAGAGAAACGCAGAGACACTGGGAAAACGCTATGCTAGAAACGCTGAGCCTGAAGCTGAGGCAAAGAAATGACAGAAAAACCTGGGGCAGACATGAACGCTATGACATGACGACAAAAACGCCTGATGCATAAACGTGAAGACCGAAACACTGACACTGCAAACGCTGAACCTATGACCAGCATGCAATGCAAGAAATACTGCCAGCGTTGCCGATGGGGGGACAGCCCCCCCCACACCGCTGGCGTGACCATGGAGAAAAGGTGGACTGCTACCGCAGCAGAGAGGTGACCCAATCCCCCCCCCCCCGCACGCTGCTAGCGTGGTCCGGGAGGAGTGGAAATGGAGACCCCCCCTGACACCAGCAAGGCTCAGGAGAAAAAGGATGGATGGAAGAACGGATGGAAGGGCTGGCCGCCCCCCCCCCCCCCCGTGAAGCAGGTGAAGGAAGAGAGGCGTGCAGAGACCCCCCCCCAGAGCCGGGATGAGAACCGGCGGTGAGCGTGGAGACCGAGAAAGTAAACGCTCCCCCCTGCATGGAGCCCGGAGCAGGAAGAGAGGCATGCGGGAGTCCCCCATGTGAATGCCTGGAGGTGAGTGACCCATGGCAGACTGCCAGCACGTGTCTCCGTACCCCCAGTGGCAGAGCGGCTACTCCGACCCCCGCTCACCCAGCAAGCCTCCCCCCCAAAGGCACGCCGTGGCCAGGCGGACAGCTGGTGCATGACACCCCCCCACCCCCACCCATGCTGACGACTAGCATCCGAAACTGGGTGAGTGCCCCCCCCTCCCCTCCATGGTGCTTGGCGTGCCCCTGGAAGACAGCGCGCGTCCCCCCCCCCCCCCCGTAAGCCTGCAATGACCCAGAAAAGGAACGGAGGCATGCGGAACCCCATGAAGCCGGCGTGGGAACCGGGCGGTGAGCGGCTCCCCCCTCCCCTTGATGATGAGCAGGATGACCGGAGAGCAAGCCCAGACCCGGAGAAGGAAGGGAGGCGTGCGGGAGACCCCCACGAACCGGAGGTGAGTGGCCCACAAGACTGCCAGCCCGCTTCTCCCTAATCCCCGGACCTACAGCGACAGCCCAGGCTCCTTCATCCCCCTGTCCCTCAGTAATCCCCCCCCCCCCGAATGAAGGCCTGCTGTGAGCGGCGGTCACGGCATGGATCCCCCCCCCCCCCCGGCCCGAGCATGCACCTGGTCTCTGATGTGGACCCCCCTGCAGAAGCCCTCCGCCCCTACCAGTACCGCGAGCCCCGGGAGACGTGGAGAAGAGGAGCCTCCTGCCGTGCACCATGCCGCCGCGAACCACGCTGCCGCTCCGCTGAACGAAAAACCGGAAGTGACGCGGATGCCCTGTGAAACCCGGAAGTGACATCAGCAGGAACCCAGAACGACGCCGACGCAGGACCTGGCAAGGGAGGAGGCTATAAATAGTGTTCTCAGCCTCCTCCCACAAATACAGGCTAGCCTGCGGCCAGCCTTTACACTTGTTTTAGGTCACCCATCCTGCTCTCTCATTCCTCCATCTTGTCCTTGTTCTACGTCACCCACCCTGCTCTCTCATTCCTCCATCTCATCCTTGTTCTAGGTCACCCACCCTGCTCTCTCATTCCTCCATCTCGTCCTTGTTCTAGGTCACCCGCCCTGCTCTCTCCTTCCTCCATCTGCTCCTTGTTATAGGTCACCCACCCTGCTCTCTCATTCCTTCATCTGCTCCTTGTTCTACGTCACCCGTCCTGCTCTCTCATTCCTTCATCTGCTCCTTGTTCTACGTCACCCATCCTGCTCTCTCATTCCTCCGTCTGCTCCTTGTTCTCCCCTTCTTCATGATAATAATGAGGAACATCCCTTCTCTCCTTCTTCCATGATAATAATGAGGAACGTCCCTTCTCCCCTTCTTCCATGATAATAATGAGGAACGTCCCTTCTTCCATGATAATAATGAGGAACGTCCCTTCTCCCCTTCTTCCATGATAATAATGAGGAACGTCCCTTCTCCCCTTCTTCCATGATAATAATGAGGAACGTCCCTTCTCCCCTTCTTCCATGATAATAATGAGGAAGGTCCCTTCTTCTCTTCTTCCATGATAATAATGAGGAACGTCCCTTCTCCCCTTCTTCCATGATAATAATGAGGAACGTCCCTTCTCCTCTTCTTCCATGATAATAATGAGGGACGTCCCTTCTCTCCTTCTTCCATGATAATGAGGAACGTCCCTTCTCCCCTTCTTCCATGATAATAATGAGGAACGTCCCTTCTCCTCTTCCATGATAATAATGAGGAACGTCCCTTCTCCTCTTCCATGATAATAATGAGGAACGTCCCTTCTCCTCTTCTTCCATGATAATAATGAGGAACGTCCCTTCTCCTCTTCTTCCATGATAATAATGAGGAACGTCCCTTCTCCCCTTCTTCCATGATAATAATGAGGAACGTCCCTTCTCCTCTTCTTCCATGATAATAATGAGGAACGTCCCTTCTCCTCTTCTTCCATGATAATAATGAGGAACGTCCCTTCTCTCCTTCCATGATAATAATGAGGAACGTCCCTTCTCCCCTTCTTCCATGATAATAATGAGGAATGTCCCTTCTCCTCTTCTTCCATGATAATAATGAGAAACGTCCCTTCTCCTCTTCTTCCATGATAATAATGAGGAACGTCCCTTCTCCTCTTCTTCCATGATAATAATGAGGAACGCCCCTTCTCCCCTTCTTCCATGATAATAATGAGAAACGTCCCTTCTCCCCTTCTTCCATGATAATAATGAGGAAAGTCCCTTCTCCTCTTCTTCCATGATAATAATGAGGAAAGTCCCTTCTCCTCTTCTTCCATGATAATAATGAGGAACGTCCCTTCTCTCCTTCCATGATAATAATGAGAAACGTCCCTTCTCCTCTTCTTCCATGATAATAATGAGGAACGTCCCTTCTCCTCTTCTTCCATGATAATAATGAGGAACGTCCCTTCTCCCCTTCTTCCATGATAATAATGAGGAACATCCCTTCTCCTCTTCTTCCATAATAATAATGAGGAACGTCCCTTCTTCCATGATAATAATGAGGAACGTCCCTTCTCCTCTTCTTCCATGATAATAATAAGGAACGTCCCTTCTCCCCTTCCATGATAATAATGAGGAACGTCCCTTCTCCCCTTCCATGATAATAATGAGGAACGTCCCTTCTCTCCTTCTTCCATGATAATAATGAGGAACGTCCCTTCTCCCCTTCTTCCATGATAATAATAAGGAACGTCCCTTCTCCCCTTCTTCCATGATAATAATGAGGAACGTCCCTTCTTCCCTTCTTCCATGATCATAATGAGGAACGTCCCTTCTCCTCTTCTTCCATGATAATAATGAGGAGCGTCCCTTCTTCTCTTCTTCCATGATAATAATGAGGAACGTCCCTTCTCCCCTTCTTCCATGATAATAATAAGGAACGTCCCTTCTTCCATGATAATAATGAGGAACGTCCCTTCTTCCCTTCTTCCATGATCATAATGAGGAACGTCCCTTCTCCTCTTCTTCCATGATAATAATGAGGAACGTCCCTTCTCCTCTTCCATGATAATAATGAGGAACGTCCCTTCTCCCCTTCCATGATAATAATGAGGAACGTCCCTTCTCTTCTTCCATGATAATAATGAGGAACGTCCCTTCTCTCCTTCCATGATAATAATGAGGAACGTCCCTTCTTCCATGATAATAATGAGGAACGCCCCTTCTTCCATGATCATAATGAGGAACGTCCCTTCTCCCCTTCTTCCATGATAATAATGAGGAACGTCCCTTCTCCTCTCCTTCCATGATAATAATGAGGAACGTCCCTTCTCTCCTTCTTCCATGATAATAATGAGGAACGTCCCTTCTCCCCTTCTTCCATGATAATAATGAGGAACGCCCCTTCTTCCATGATCATAATGAGGAACGTCCCTTCTCCTCTTCTTCCATGATAATAATGAGGAACGTCCCTTCTCCTCTTCTTCCATGATAATAATGAGGAACGTCCCTTCTCCTCTTCTTCCATGATAATAATGAGGAACGTCCCTTCTCTTCTTCCATGATAATAATGAGGAACGTCCCTTCTCCTCTTCTTCCATGATCATAATGAGGAACGTCCCTTCTCCTCTTCTTCCATGATAATAATGAGGAACGTCCCTTCTCCTCTTCTTCCATGATAATAATGAGGAACGTTCCTTCTCCCCTTCTTCCATGATAATAATGAGGAACGTCCCTTCTCCTCTTCCTCCATGATAATAATGAGGAGCGTCCCTTCTTCTCTTCTTCCATGATAATAATGAGGAGCGTCCCTTCTCTTCTTCCATGATAATAATGAGGAACGTCCCTTCTACTCTTCTTCCATGATAATAATGAGGAGCGTCCCTTCTTCTCTTCTTCCATGATAATAATGAGGAACGTCCCTTCTCCTCTTCCATGATAATGAGGAACGTCCCTTCTCCTCTTCCATGATAATAATGAGGAATGTCCCTTCTCCTCTTCTTCCATGATAATAATGAGGAACGTCCCTTCTCCTCTTCTTCCATGATAATAATGAGGAACGTCCCTTCTCCCCTTCTTCCATGATAATAATGAGGAACGTCCCTTCTCTTCTTCTTCCATGATAATGATGAGGAACGTCCCTTCTTCTCTTCTTCCATGATCATAATGAGGAACGTCCCTTCTCCCCTTCTTCCATGATAATAATGAGGAACGTCCCTTCTCCTCTTCTTCCATGATAATAATGAGGAACGTCCCTTCTCCCCTTCTTCCATGATAATAATGAGGAACGTCCCTTCTCCTCTCCTTCCATGATAATAATGAGGAACGTCCCTTCTCTCCTTCTTCCATGATAATAATGAGGAACGTCCCTTCTCCCCTTCTTCCATGATAATAATGAGGAACGCCCCTTCTTCCATGATCATAATGAGGAACGTCCCTTCTCCTCTTCTTCCATGATAATAATGAGGAACGTCCCTTCTCTTCTTCCATGATAACAATGAGGAACGTCCCTTCTCTTCTTCCATGATAATAATGAGGAACGTCCCTTCTCCTCTTCTTCCATGATCATAATGAGGAACGTCCCTTCTCCTCTTCTTCCATGATAATAATGAGGAACGTCCCTTGTCCCCTTCTTCCATGATAATAATGAGGAACGTCCCTTCTCCTCTTCTTCCATGATCATAATGAGGAACGTCCCTTCTCCTCTTCTTCCATGATCATAATGAGGAACGTCCCTTCTCCTCTTCTTCCATGATAATAATGAGGAACGTCCCTTCTCCTCTTCTTCCATGATAATAATGAGAAACGTCCCTTCTCCTCTTCTTCCATGATAATAATGAGGAACGTCCCTTCTCCTCTTCTTCCATGATAATAATGAGGAACGTCCCTTCTCCTCTTCTTCCATGATAATAATGAGGAACGTTCCTTCTCCCCTTCTTCCATGATAATAATGAGGAACGTCCCTTCTCCTCTTCCTCCATGATAATAATGAGGAGCGTCCCTTCTTCTCTTCTTCCATGATAATAATGAGGAGCGTCCCTTCTCTTCTTCCATGATAATAATGAGGAACGTCCCTTCTACTCTTCTTCCATGATAATAATGAGGAACGTCCCTTCTACTCTTCTTCCATGATAATAATGAGGAGCGTCCCTTCTTCTCTTCTTCCATGATAATAATGAGGAACGTCCCTTCTCCTCTTCCATGATAATAATGAGGAACGTCCCTTCTCCTCTTCCATGATAATAATGAGGAATGTCCCTTCTCCTCTTCTTCCATGATAATAATGAGGAACGTCCCTTCTCCTCTTCTTCCATGATAATAATGAGGAACGTCCCTTCTCCCCTTCTTCCATGATAATAATGAGGAACGTCCCTTCTCTTCTTCTTCCATGATAATGATGAGGAACGTCCCTTCTTCTCTTCTTCCATGATAATAATGAGGAACATCCCTTCCCCCCTTCTTCCATGATAATAATGAGGAACGTCCCTTCTTCCATGATAATAATGAGGAACATCCCTTCTTCCATGATAATAATGAGGAACGTCCCTTCTCCTCTTCCATGATAATAATGAGGAACGTCCATTCTCCCCTTCTTCCATGATAATAATGAGGAACGTCCCTTCTTCCATGATAATAATGAGGAACGTCCCTTCTCCTCCTCTTCCATGATAATAATGAGGAACGTCCCTTCTTCCATGATAATAATGAGGAACGTCCCTTCTCCTCTTCTTCCATGATAATAATGAGGAACGTCCCTTCTTCCATGATAATAATGAGGAACGTCCCTTCTCCTCTTCTTCCATGATAATAATGAGGAACGTCCCTTCTTCCATGATAATAATGAGGAACGTCCCTTCTCCCCTTCTTCCATGATAATAATGAGGAACGTCCCTTCTCCTCTTCCATGATAATAATGAGGAACGTCCCTTCTCCTCTTCTTCCATGATAATAATGAGGAACGTCCCTTCTTCCATGATAATAATGAGGAACGTCCCTTCTCTTCTTCCATGATAATAATGAGGAACGCCCCTTCTCCTCTTCTTCCATGATAATAATGAGGAACGTCCCCTTCTCCTCTTCTTCCATGATAATAATGAGGAACGTCCCTTCTCCCCTTCTTCCATGATAATAATGAGGAACGTCCCTTCTCCTCTTCTTCCATGATAATAATGAGGAACGTCCCTTCTTCCAAGATAATAATGAGGAACGTCCCTTCTCCTCTTCTTCCATGATAATAATGAGGAACGTCCCTTCTCTTCCATGATAATAATGAGGAACGTCCCTTCTCCTCTTCCATGATAATAATAGTATTTTTATAACAGCTTACCTGTAAAATCCTTTTCTTGGAGTACATCACGGGACACAGAGCGACATAGTCATTACTAATGGGTTATATAGATACCGTCAGGTGCTGGCACTGGCAACTTCCAAAACCGGAAGTACCCTCCCCTATATAAGCCCCTCCCATCCGGGAGCACCTCAGTTTTGTAGCAAAGCAATAAGTGTCCCCAAAGAGGGGCGGGAGCTCTGTGTCCCGTGATGTACTCCAAGAAAAGGATTTTACAGGTAAGCTGTTATAAAAATCCTATTTTCTTTCTCGTACATCACGGGACACAGAGCGACATAGTCATTACTAATGGGATGTCCTAAAGCAATGCCAAATGAGGGGGGGGATACACCATATATAAGCTGAGCGCTATCAGACATGAGGATCTTTTGCGGCCTGCAACACACTGCGCCCAAAGGCGACATCCTCCTGACTTCTAACGTCCACCTGGTAGAACCTAGTAAACGTGTGAACTGAAGACCATGTTGCGGCCTTACAGATTTGAGCCAGGGAGGCCTGGTGATGCACTGCCCATGAAGTTCCAACTGCTCTCGTGGAGTGCGCTCTAACTTTGAACGGAGGCGGTCTCCTTCTCAAGCCATAGGCTTGTATTATGACCTGTCGAATCCACCTGGCTAAAGTAGATTTTGACGCTGCCTGACCCTTTCTGGGGCCTTCCGGCAGAATAAACAAAGTATCCGTTCTGCGAATCTGAGCAGTGGCTTTTAGATAAGCTTTAACTGCTCTTACTACATCCAAAGAATGCAATAACTTTTCCTCTACCGAAGTAGGTTTGGGGAAAAAAGAAGGAAGAACCACATCTTGGTTCAAATGAAACCTCGATACCACCTTAGGAAGAAAGGCTGGCTGAGGACGTAATACTACTCTGTCCTTATGGATAACCAGATATGGCTCTTTACAGGACATAGCTGCTAATTCCGACACTCTTTTAGCCGAACAAATGGCTACTAGAAAAATCAATTTCCTGGTGAGAAGCACCAAGGAAATATGCTGTAATGGTTCAAATGGTTGTTTCTGTAAAACCGACAGAACCAAGTTTAGATCCCATGGACATATGGGAATATTAACCGGAGGACTAATACGCATCACTCCTTGTATAAAGGCTTTGACTAGTGAATGCGAAGCCAAGGGCCTTTGAAAAAATATTGACAAGGCCGAAATCTGACCCTTGATAGTACTCAAGGCAAGCCTCCTATCTACAGCCCATTGTAGGAAGTCCAGAATCCTACCTATTACGTATTTACGTGGATGCCATTTCTTGGCCTCACACCAGGCGATGTACGCCTTCCAGATTCTATAGTAGATCTGCCTGGATACCGGCTTCCTGGCATTGATCATGGTAGATACCACAGCATTAGAGAGCCCTCTCTTTTTTAGAATGTGGGCTTCAATAGCCAGGCCGTCAAACCTAGGGCTGGTAAGGAAGGGTGGTATATCGGTCCTTGCGAAAGCAGGTCCGGACGATGTGGGAGGGTCCAAGGACTCCCCACAGACATTTTTACAATCTCCGCGTACCATGCTCTTCGGGGCCACGCTGGAGCCACCAGAATCACTGGTTTCTTTTCTACCCTGATTCTGCGGAGTAATCGAGGTAACAATTGTGGCGGTGGGAATGCATATATCAGCTTGAACTGATCCCAAGGGAACACTAGGGCATCCGAGCCGCAAGCTAGGGGATCCCTTGTCCAAGAGACAAACCTGTCCACTTTTGTGTTGAATCTGGATGCTAGCAGATCTACATCCGGTGTTCCCCACCACTGACATATTGTCCGGAAAACCTCGGGATGAAGGGACCATTCCCCTGGGCATAATTGTTGGCGACTTAGAAAGTCCGCCTTCCAATTCTCCACTCCTGGAATGAATACCGCAGATATGGCTGGGACATCTCTTTCTGCCCATCTCAGGATGTAATTTACTTCCCTTTGGGCTGCACGACTCCTGGTGCCCCCCTGACGATTGATATATGCCACTGCTGTGGCATTGTCTGATTGAATTCTGACAGGGGACCCTTGGAGTTTGGATGTCCATGCTACTAGGGCATACCGGGCTGCTCGTATCTCTAAGAGATTGATGGGCAGGGCCTTTTCCGCATCCGACCATCTGCCCTGGAGAGACCATTGTTCCAGTACTGCTCCCCAGCCTATAAGGCTGGCATCTGTAGTGACCACCTTCCAGGAAATCGGACTGAAGGATTTCCCTCTTTCCAGATTCTGGGGAACCAACCACCAGCGGAGGCTCTTGCGAACGGAAGGGGACAAGGACATTGGTAAGTCCAGAGCCTGAACTTTTTTGTTCCAGGCTGACAGTATGGCCCTTTGCAACTTCCTTGAATGGAATTGACCGTAGGGTACTGCTTCGAATGATGCCACCATTTTTCCCAGCAGCCTCATGCACAGGCGTATGGATGGCTGTCTTTTTGAACCCACTAAGTGGATCAAATCTCTCAAAGACGACCCCTTTTCTTGAGGCAAGAAAATTTTTCTCTGGTCTGAATCCAGCCTTAGCCCCAAGTATTCCAGACTTTTGACTGGTTTTAGGGCTGACTTGTCTCGGTTGATAATCCAACCGTGATATTCCAGATACTTGATTGTCTCGTGAACAACCACTTCTAGTTTTTCCACTGAGTGGTCTATCAGCAACAAGTCGTCTAGATATGCCATTATCGTTACACCTCGTGTTCTTAGATTGGCCAATAATGGGGCCAGAATTTTTGTGAACACTCTTGGTGCTGTGGCCAGACCGAAGGGTAAGGCTCTGAACTGAAAATGGCGCCCTTCTACCGCAAAGCGTAGAAATTTTTGGTGGGCTGGAAAGATGGGAATGTGCAAATAAGCATCTTTGATGTCGATCGAGGCTAACCATTCCTCCCCTTGTAGGGCAGTGGCTACCGATCGGATCGACTCCATCCGGAAAGTCCTGATATGTAGGAATTTGTTTAGCCCTTTTAGATTTAATATGGGCCTCGCGTCCCCGTTTGGCTTCGGGACTGTAAAGAGGTTTGAGTAAAACCCGAACCCCCATTCTTCCAGGGGAACCTCTATAATTACTGCTTGGAGCAATAATTGTTCTAGTGCCAACAGGAGGGATCCTCTCTTCTGGGGATCCCCTGGCACGTTTGACCTTATAAAGCGGGAAGGAGGGGAGTTTTTTAACTCCAATTTGTATCCCAGATTTACTGCGGAGAGCACCCATCTGTCTCGGATCGTGTCCCGCCAGGTCTCTGTGAACAACTGAAGTCTTCCCCCCACCCGATTGGGTGGGGGCAACCCTTCATGCATTTGACTTTGGGGGAGGTTTTGTACCTCTCCTGCTCCAGGGCTTCTTGTTACCCTGCAATTGTCCCTGATTTTTACCTCCGGGATTTGACCGAGGAGGCCGTCGGAACTGTTTCACAGCCGATGTCCTAGGGACTGGAGAAGCAGGCCTCTTAAAAGAGGGACCTCTAACTCTATTTTTAACCGGCAAAAGTGTACTTTTACCGCTGGAAATTCTCTGGATATATTTGTCCAGGTCTTCCCCGAATAAGCGTTCACCATGAAATGGGAAGCTGACCAGCAATTTTTTACAGGGAGCTTCAGCAGACCAGTTTTTGAGCCATAGAAGCCTGCGCATATGTACTACAGACAGCGTAAGGCGGGAGGCCTGATGGATTGAATCCTTTATAGCGTCCACCGCAAAGCATAAGGCTCTAGGTAGATCAGCTAGGGCAAGGGCCTGCTGATCTGGCAAGTCCCTTAAGACCTGTTTCAACTGATCCTTCACTGCTTGGCAGACCCCAATAGCTGCCACTGCTGGTTGTGTCACCAATCCTGCTGTAGAAAAAGCAGATTTTAATAAGGACTCCAATTTTTTATCTATTGGGTCCTTGAACATTTGGACATTATCCACCGGACATGTCAGTGATTTATTCACACAAGAGATGGCTGCGTCCACTGTAGGGACCCTCCATTTTCTGATGAACTTATCCTCCATGGGATAGACCACCGGAAATCTCTTGGGGGGAGTAAATATTTTGTCAGGATGCTCCCAATCCTGGTAAATGAGCCCTTCCAGTAAAGGATGGATCGGAAAGGAACAAACAGTCTGGGGAGCTTTTAGCGACCCCAACGAGGAGACAGAAGTGGATGATGGCTCCGCAAGTGGCATTTTAAATGCTGATCGGACCATATTAGTCAGGGACTGAACCCATAACCTTTCAGCATGTGATGCTGAGAACGGCTCTTCCACTGTTGATTCCTCTACAACCGAATCGACCTCATCCTGATCCCCTTCAGGTAGGTCGATCCCTGTATGGGACTGTTGCTCTGTTAACAGGCACTCTGAGGGAGGAGACGGAGATCGGGCGCTTTTCTCCTGTGACAGGGAAGCCGCGATCAATGCTGACAATCTCTCTTCCAGCCCTCCCAGAGCTGAGGAAAAAACCTCCTCTGTTACATACACAGGAGCAGGTGAACTGAGGACAGCCACAGTACCAGGTACTCCTGAGGGTGCTCTACGGTCACTAACCTCTGATTCTTCAGGGGAGACTGGTGCAGCCAAAGCATGCCCAAGATCCTCAGAGCCCGATGGAGACCCCCTATTCCTCCTGGAATTTCTAGTCCCGGAGTTTTTAGACGGCATATTCCTAAGCCACAAAGCTGAGGTATTCCAGCCGAAAATACACCAGTTACTGACAATAGTCTAGCATAAATGCTGCTATAAGAAACAGTTGGTGTCTACTAATGTGCCTTTCTAGGGGATGCCTGTATCAACCGCTTGCTGTATGCCTTATTTAAATGTTGCCAGCTCTGTCTCTGTACTTCATAGCCAGCTCACCACACAAAATTGTGGTTTTTAACATGCTGGGACGCCCGCACATGCGCAGAAGCGCTGCGGCGCGCACAGAGCGTCATCCCCCAGGCTCCGCCCCCTTTCCCGGCTCACCTCTATATATAGAGGCGCGTGCACGCGCGCGGCCACGTGCGCCTTCGGCGCTAATTTCGAAAATGGAAACCAGGGACAAGAGCCAGGGCCCCTTTGCCGCAGGCCGGGGGATGGACGAGCATGGCAACATGGCAGAGGAAGCAGTTTCCCATAAGAGAACTCACCATCTGCCTGGACTCGCTCTGATGAGAAGAAACTAGTCCACATGACAAGAAACGTTCCACAGCGGCCTCTAGTGGACAAACACAGGTACCGCAGTCTAATATATTAAATATATATATATATAAAAAAAAAATCTTGACCACCATTAAAAATTATTACATTTTTTTAGTAGTTACAGGCATGCACAGAATTTTGCGGGAATACCATTAGGTAACAGACAGAAAGACAAATTAGGCTTGGGGGTCCCCCAATAGAACCAAGTTCCTGGGGGCCCCCACTTACCTGTTCCCCGCCGCAGGACTTTGTTTGGTCCACAAAAGCCCAAACTTCACCTATCACGGCAGGCATTGTAATCAAACCTTCAGGGACCGGGTTCCCAAGGATTCCACTCCCCTGGACCTGTATAGCACCCTGCACAGAAAACATCTTGGTCGTGGGTATGACCAGAGCTCTGGATCCCAGGGTCCAGCTCTCCTAAGAGAAGCATTACAGGCAAAACCTTGCTCTTCTCTGCAAGGCCCGGGTACCGACCGTTTAGCTATGAAGCTTTCTTTCTCGTACATCACGGGACACAGAGCGACATAATCATTACTAATGGGTTATATAGTTACCGTCAGGTGCTGGCACTGGCAACTTCCAAAACCGGAAGTACCCTCCCCTATATAAGCCCCTCCCATCCGGGAGCACCTCAGTTTTTTTTGCCAGTGTCTAAGGTGTTGGCCAAGAAGAAACATGTGTTTTTCACTGAGCTTGCGTACAGGTTCTTTTGGGCCTCAGTAAGCTATTCCGGATCCGACCAAAAAAGCTTCATAGCTAAACGGTCGGTACCCGGGCCTTGCAGAGAAGAGCAAGGTTCTGCCTGTAATGCTTCTCTTAGGAGAGCTGGACCCTGGGATCCAGAGCTCTGGTCATACCCACGACCAAGATGTTTTCTGTGCAGGGTGCTATACAGGTCCAGGGGAGTGGAATCCTTGGGAACCCGGTCCCTGAAGGTTTGATTACAATGCCTGCCGTGATAGGTGAAGTTTGGGCTTTTGTGGACCAAACAAAGTCCTGCGGCGGGGAACAGGTAAGTGGGGGCCCCCAGGAACTTGGTTCTATTGGGGGACCCCCAAGCCTAATTTGTCTTTCTGTCTGTTACCTAACGGTATTCCCGCTAATATCTGTGCATGCCTGTAACTACTAAAAAAATGTAATAATTTTTAATGGTGGTCAAGAAAAAAAAAAAAAAAAAAGAATGTTTTTTTATATATGTTTAGTATATTAAACTGCGGTACCTGTGTTTGTCCACTAGAGGCCGCTGTGCAATGTTTTTCTTGTCATATGGACTAGTTTCTTCTCAGAGAGCAAAGTCCAGGCAGCTGGTGAGTTCTCCTACAGGAAACTGTTTCCTCTGCCATGTTGCAGTGTTCGTCTATCCCCCGGCCTGCGGCAAAGGGGGCCCTGGCTCCTGTCCCTGGTTTCCATGTTTGAAAATTAGCGCCGAGGCGCACGTGGCCGCGCGCGTGCGCGTGCACGCGCCTCTATATATAGAGGTGGCCGGAAAAAGGGGCGGGGCCTGGGGGATGACGCTCTGTGCGCGCCGCAGCGCTTCTGCGCATGTGCGGGCGTCCCAGCAGGTTTTTAAAAAGACACATCATTGCAGATAAGCTGGTTATGAAGTACAGAGACAGAGCTGGCAACATTTAAAGGCATACAGCATAGCGGTTGATACAGGCATCCCCTAGAAAGGCACATTAGTAGACACCAACTGTGATATAGCAGCAATTGTGCTAGACTATTCTCAGTAAAAGTGGTGTATTACGGCTGGAATACCTCAGCTTTAGGCTTAGGAATATGCCGTCCAGTAGCTCCGGAACTGAATCTTCCAGGAAGCGAAGGGGGTCTCATCGGGCTCTGAGGATCTTGGGCATACTCCTGCTGCACCAGTCTCCCCTGAAGTTCAGAGGTAAGTGACCGTAGAGACCCCGCAGGGGTACTTGGTACTGTGGCTGTCCTCAGTCACCTGCTCCTGTGTATGTAACAGAGGAGGTTTTTTCCTCAGCTCTGGGAGGATTAGAGAGAGATTGTCAAAATTTATCGCTGCCTCCCTGTCAGGGAAAGCACGCCCGATCTCCGTCTCCTCCTTCAGAGTGCCTGTTAGCAGAGCAACAGTCCCATACAGGGATCGACCTGCCTGAAGGGGATCAGGATAAGGTTGATTCTGTTATAGAGGAATCAACAGTGGGGGAACCTTTTCTCAGCATCTCAAGCTGAAAGATTATGGGTTCAGTCTCTGACTAACATGGTCCGATCAGCATTTAAAAATGCACCTTGCGGAACCATCAACCACTACTGTATCCTCGTTGGGGTCGCTAGAAGCCCCCAGACTGTTTGTTCTTTTCCACTTCACCCTTTACTGAAAGGGCTCATTTACCAGGATTGGGAACGTCCTGAGAAAATATTTATTCCCCCAAGAGATTTCCGGTGGTCTATCCCATGGAGGATAAGTTCATCAAAAAAAAAAAAAAAAAAAATGGAAGGTCCCTACAGTGGACGCAGCCATCTCTTGTATGTATAAATCACTGACATGTCCAGTGGATAATGTCCAAATGTTCAAGAACCCAATAGATAAAAGATTGGAGTCCTTATGAAAATCTGCTTGGTGATACAACCAGCAGTAGCAGCTATTGGGGTCTGCTAAGCAGTGAAGGATCAGTTGAAACAGGTCTTGAGGGACTTGACAGATCAGCAGGCTTTGCCCTAGCTGATCTACCTAGAGCCTTAGGCTTTGCGGTTGATGCCATAGAGGATTCAGTCCATCAGGCCTCCCGCCTTACGCTGTCTATAGTACATATGCGTAGGCTCCTATGGCTCAGAAACTGGTCTGCTGAAGCTCCCTGTAAAGAATGGCTGGTTAGCGTCCCATTTCATGGTGAACGCTTATTCAGGGAAAACCTGGACAAATATATCCAGAAAATTTCCAGCGGTAAAAATACGCTCTTGCCGGTTAAAAGCAGAGTTAGAGGTCCCTCTTTAAGAGGCCTGCTTCTCCAGTCCCTGGGGCATCGGCTGTGTAACAGTTCCGACGGCCTCCTCGGTCAAATCCCGGGGGTAAAAAACAGGGACAGTAGCAGGGTAATAAGAAACCCTGGGTCAGGGGAGGTACAAAACCTCCCCCGAAGTGAAATTCATTGAAGCCCCCACTCAGTCGGGTGGGGGGAGGACTCCAGTTGTTCGCAAGAGACCTGGCGGGACACGATCAAGACAGATAGGTGCTCTCCGCAGTAGGTTTGGGATACAGTTTGGAGTTAAAAGACTCTCCTCCTTCCCATTTTTTGAGGTCAAACGTGCCAAGGGATCCCCGGAAGAGAGAGTCCCTCCTGTTGGCACTAGAACAACTATTGCTCCAAGGAGTAATTATGGAGGTTCCCCTGGAAGAATGAGGGTTCGAGTTTTACTCAAACCTCTTTACAGTCCCGAAGCAAACGCGGTCGGGAGGCCCATATTAATTCTAAAAGGGCTATACAAATTCCTGTATATCAGGACTTTCCGATGGAGTCGATCCGATCGGTGGCCACTGCCCTACAAGGGGAGGATTGGTTAGCCACGATCGACATCAAAGATGCTTATTTGCACATTCCCATCTTTCCAGTCCACCAAAAATTTCTACGCTTTGCAGTAGAAGGGCGCCATTTTCAGTTCAGAGCCTTACCCTTCGGTTTGGCCACAGCACCACGAGTGTTTACAAAAATTCTGGCCCTTTATTGGCCAATCTAAGAACACAAGGTGTAATGATAATGGCATATCTGGATGACTTGTTGCTGATAGACCACTCAGTGAAAAAACTAGACGTGGTCGTTCACAAGACGTTCAAGTATCTGGAATCTCACGGTTGGATTATCAACCGAGACAAGTCAGCCCTAGAAACCAGTCAAAAGTCTGGAATACTTGGGGCTAAGGTTGGATTCAGGCCAGAGAAAAATATTCTTGCCTCGAGGAAAGGTGTTGTCTTTGAAAGATTTGATCCACTTAGTGGGTACAAAAAAGACAGCCGTCCATACGCCTGTATATGAGGCTGCTGGGAAAAATGGTGGCATCATTCGAAGCAGTACCCTACGGTCAATTCCATTCAAGGAATTTGCAAGGGGCCATACTGTCAGCCTGGAACAAAAAAGTTCAGGCCCTAGACTTACAATGTCCTTGTCCCCTTCCGTTCGCAAGAGCCTCCGTTGGTGGTTGGTTCCCCAGAATCTGGAAAAAAGGAAATCCTTCAGTCCGATTTCTTGGAAGGTGGTCACTACAGATGCCAGCCTTATAGGCTGGGGAGCAGTATTGGAGCAATAGTCTCTCCAGGGCAGATGGTCGGATGCAGAAAAGGCCCTGCCCATCAATCTCTTAGAGATACGAGCGGTATGCCCTAGTAGCATGGACATCCAAACTCCAAGGGTCCCCTGTCAGAATTCAATCAGACAATGCCACAGCAGTGGCATATATCAATCATCAGGGGGGCACCAGGAGTCGTGCAGCCCAGAGGGAAGTAAATTACATCCTGAAATGGGCAGAAAAATATGTCCCAGCCATATCTGCGGTATTCATTCCAGGAGTGGAGAATTGGAAGGCGGACTTTCTAAGTCGCCAGCAATTAGGCCCAGAGGAAGGGTCCCTTCACCCCGAGGTTTTCTGGACAATATGTCAGCGGTGGGGAACATCGGATGTAGATCTTCTAGCATCCAGATTCAACGCAAAGGGGGACAGGTTTGTCTCTCGGACAAGGGATCCCCTAGCTTGCGGCTCGGATGCCCTAGTGTTCCCTTGGGATCAGTTCAAGCTGATATATGCATTCACACCGCCAATGGTTACCTTGATTACTCCGCAGAATCAGGGTAGAAAAGAAACCAGTGATTCCGGTGGCTCCAGCGTGGCCCCGAAGAGCGTGGTACGCGGAGATTGTAAAATTTCAGTGGGGAGTCCTTGGACTCTCCCACGTCGTCCGGCTTTCGCAAGGACTGATATACCACCCTTCCTTACCAGCCCTAGGTTTGACGGCCTGGCTATTGAAGCCCACATTCTAAAAAAGAGAGGGCTCTCTAATGCTGTGGTATCTACCATGATCAATGCCAGGAAGCCGGTATCCAGGCAGATCTACTATAGAATCTGGAAGGCGTACATCGCGTGGTGTGAGGCCAAGAAATGGCATCCACATAAGTACGTAATAGGTAGGATTCTGGACTTCCTACAATGGGCTGTAGATAGGAAGCTTGCCTTGAGTACTATCAAGGGTCAGATTTCGGCCTTGTCAATATTTTTTCAAAGGCCCTTGGCTTCGCATTCACTAGTCAAAGCCTTTATACAAGGAGTGATGCGTATTAGTCCTCCGGTTAATATTCCCATATGTCCATGGGATCTAAACTTGGTTCTGTCGGTTCTACAGAAACAACCATTTGAACCATTATAGCATATTTCCTTAGTGCTTCTCACCAGGAAATTGATTTTTTTTAGTAGCCATTTGTTCGGCTAAAAGAGTATCGGAATTAGCAGCTATGTCCTGTAAGGAGCCATATCTGGTTATCCATAAGGACAGAGTAGTGTTACGTCCTCATCCAGCCTTTCTTCCTAGGGTGGTATCGAGGTTTCATTTGAACCAAGATGTGGTTCTTCCTTCTTTTTTCCCCAAGCCTACTTCGGTAGAGGAAAAGTTATTGCATTCTTTGGATGTAGTAAGAGCAGTTAAAGCTTATCTAAAAGCCACTGCTCAGATTCGCAGAACGGATACTTTGTTTATTCTGCCGGAAGGCCCCAGAAGGGGTCAGGCAGCGTCAAAATCTACTTTAGCCAAGTGGATTCGACAGGTCATAATACAAGCCTATAGCTTGAGAAGTAGACCGCCTCCGTTCAAAGTTAGGGCGCACTCCACGAGAGCAGTTGGAACTTCATGGGCAGTGCATCACCAGGCCTCCCTGGCTCAAGTCTGTAAGGCCGCAACATGGTCTTCAGTACACACGTTTACTAGGTTCTACCAGGTGGACGTTAGAAGTCAGGAGGATGTCGCCTTTGGGCGCAGTGTGTTGCAGGCCGCAAAAGATCCTCATGTCTGATAGCGCTCAGCTTATATATGGTGTATCCCCCCCCTCATTTGGCATTGCTTTAGGACATCCCATTAGTAATGATTATGTCGCTCTGTGTCCCGTGATGTACGAGAAAGAAAATAGGATTTTTATAACAGCTTACCTGTAAAATCCTTTTCTTGGAGTACATCACGGGACACAGAGCTCCCGCCCCTCTTTGGGGACACTTATTGCTTTGCTACAAAACTGAGGTGCTCCCGGATGGGAGGGGCTTATATAGGGGAGGGTACTTCCGGTTTTGGAAGTTGCCAGTGCCAGCACCTGACGGTAACTATATAACCCATTAGTAATGATTATGTCGCTCTGTGTCCCGTGATGTACTCCAAGAAAAGGATTTTACAGGTAAGCTGTTATAAAAATCCTATTTTTTTGGTCGGATCCGGAATAGCTTACTGAGGCCCAAAAGAACCTGTACGCAAGCTCAGTGAAAAACACATGTTTCTTCTTGGCCAACACCTTAGACACTGGCAAAAAACTGAGGTGCTCCCGGATGGGAGGGGCTTATATAGGGGAGGGTACTTCCGGTTTTGGAAGTTGCCAGTGCCAGCACCTGACGGTATCTATATAACCCATTAGTAATGACTATGTCGCTCTGTGTCCCGTGATGTACGAGAAAGAAAATGAGGAACGTCCCTTCTCCTCTTCCATGATAATAATGAGGAACGTCCCTTCTCCTCTTCTTCCATGATAATAATGAGGAACGTCCCTTCTCCTCTTCTTCCATGATAATAATGAGGAACGTCCCTTCTCCTCTTCTTCCATGATAATAATGAGGAACGTCCCTTCTCCTCTTCTTCCATGATAATAATGAGGAACGTCCCTTCTCCTCTTCTTCCATGATAATAATGAGGAACGTCCCTTCTCCTCTTCTTCCATGATGATAATGAGGAACGTCTCTTCCCCCCTTCTTCCATGATAATAATGAGGAACGTCCCTTCTCCTCTTCTTCCATGATAATAATGAGAAACGTCCCTTCTCCTCTTCTTCCATGATATAAATGAGGAACGTCCCTTCTCTCCTTCCATGATAATAATGAGGAACGTCCCTTCTCCTCTTCTTCCATGATAATAATGAGAAACGTCCCTTCTCCTCTTCCATGATAATAATGAGGAACGTCCCTTCTCCTCTTCTTCCATGATAATAATGAGGAACGTCCCTTCTCCTCTTCTTCCATGATAATAATGAGGAACGTCCCTTCTCTTCTTCCATGATAATAATGAGGAACGTCCCTTCTCCTCTTCTTCCATGATAATAATGAGGAACGTCCCTTCTCCTCTTCTTCCATGATAATAATGAGGAACGTCCCTTCTCCTCTTCTTCCATGATAATAATGAGGAACGTCCCTTCTCTCCTTCTTCCATGATAATAATGAGGAACGTCCCTTCTCCTCTTCTTCCATGATAATAATGAGAAACGTCCCTTCTCCTCTTCTTCCATGATAATAATGAGGAACATCCCTTCTCCTCTTCTTCCATGATAATAATGAGGAACGTCCCTTCTCCTCTTCTTCCATGATAATAATGAGGAACGTCCCTTCTCCTCTTCTTCCATGATAATAATGAGGAACGTCCCTTCTCCCCTTCTTCCATGATAATAATGAGGAACGTCCCTTCTCCTCTCCTTCCATGATAATAATGAGGAACGTCCCTTCTCCTCTTCTTCCATGATAATAATGAGGAACGTCCCTTCTCCTCTTCTTCCATGATAATAATGAGGAACGTCCCTTCTCCTCTTCTTCCATGATAATAATGAGGAACGTCCCTTCTCCTCTTCTTCCATGATAATAATGAGGAACGTCCCTTCTCTTCTTCCATGATAATAATGAGGAACGTCTCTTCCCCCCCTTCTTCCATGATAATAATGAGGAACGTCCCTTCTTCCATGATAATAATGAGGAACGTCCCTTCTCCTCTTCTTCCATGATAATAATGAGGAACGTCCCTTCTCCTCTTCTTCCATGATAATAATGAGGAACGTCCCTTCTCCCCTTCTTCCATGATAATAATGAGGAACGTCCCTTCTCCTCTTCCTACATGATAATAATGAGGAACGTCCCTTCTCCCCTTCTTCCATGATAATAATGAGGAACGTCCCTTCTCCTCTTCTTCCATGATAATAATGAGAAACGTCCCTTCTCCTCTTCCTACATGATAATAATGAGGAACGTCCCTTCTCCTCTTCTTCCATGATAATAATGAGAAACGTCCCTTCTCCTCTTCCTACATGATAATAATGAGGAACGTCCCTTCTCCCCTTCTTCCATGATAATAATGAGGAACGTCCCTTCTCCTCTCCTTCCATGATAATAATGAGGAACGTCCCTTCTCCTCTTCTTCCATGATCATAATGAGGAACGTCCCTTCTCCCCTTCTTCCATGATAATAATGAGGAACGTCCCTTCTCCTCTCCTTCCATGATAATAATGAGGAACGTCCCTACTCTCCTTCTTCCATGATAATAATGAGGAACGTCCCTTCTCCCCTTCTTCCATGATAATAATGAGGAACGCCCCTTCTTCCATGATCATAATGAGGAACGTCCCTTCTCCTCTTCTTCCATGATAATAATGAGGAACGTCCCTTCTCTTCTTCCATGATAATAATGAGGAACGTCCCTTCTCCTCTTCTTCCATGATCATAATGAGGAACGTCCCTTCTCCTCTTCTTCCATGATAATAATGAGGAACGTCCCTTCTCCTCTTCTTCCATGATAATAATGAGGAACGTTCCTTCTCCCCTTCTTCCATGATAATAATGAGGAACGTCCCTTCTCCTCTTCCTCCATGATAATAATGAGGAGCGTCCCTTCTTCTCTTCTTCCATGATAATAATGAGGAGCGTCCCTTCTACTCTTCTTCCATGATAATAATGAGGAACGTCCCTTCTACTCTTCTTCCATGATAATAATGAGGAGCGTCCCTTCTCTTCTTCCATGATAATAATGAGGAACGTCCCTTCTACTCTTCTTCCATGATAATAATGAGGAACGTCCCTTCTACTCTTCTTCCATGATAATAATGAGGAGCGTCCCTTCTTCTCTTCTTCCATGATAATAATGAGGAACGTCCCTTCTCCTCTTCCATGATAATAATGAGGAACGTCCCTTCTCCTCTTCCATGATAATAATGAGGAATGTCCCTTCTCCTCTTCTTCCATGATAATAATGAGGAACGTCCCTTCTCCTCTTCTTCCATGATAATAATGAGGAACGTCCCTTCTCCCCTTCTTCCATGATAATAATGAGGAACGTCCCTTCTCTTCTTCTTCCATGATAATGATGAGGAACGTCCCTTCTTCTCTTCTTCCATGATAATAATGAGGAACATCCCTTCCCCCCTTTTTCCATGATAATAATGAGGAACGTCCCTTCTTCCATGATAATAATGAGGAACATCCCTTCTTCCATGATAATAATGAGGAACGTCCATTCTCCCCTTCTTCCATGATAATAATGAGGAACGTCCCTTCTTCCATGATAATAATGAGGAACGTCCCTTCTCCTCTTCTTCCATGATAATAATGAGGAACGTCCCTTCTTCCATGATAATAATGAGGAACGTCCCTTCTCCTCTTCTTCCATGATAATAATGAGGAACGTCCCTTCTTCCATGATAATAATGAGGAACGTCCCTTCTCCTCTTCTTCCATGATAATAATGAGGAACGTCCCTTCTCCTCTTCCATGATAATAATGAGGAACGTCCCTTCTCCTCTTCTTCCATGATAATAATGAGGAACGTCCCTTCTTCCATGATAATAATGAGGAACGTCCCTTCTCTTCTTCCATGATAATAATGAGGAACGCCCCTTCTCCTCTTCTTCCATGATAATAATGAGGAACGTCCCCTTCTCCTCTTCTTCCATGATAATAATGAGGAACGTCCCTTCTCCCCTTCTTCCATGATAATAATGAGGAACGTCCCTTCTCCTCTTCTTCCATGATAATAATGAGGAACGTCCCTTCTTCCAAGATAATAATGAGGAACGTCCCTTCTCCTCTTCTTCCATGATAATAATGAGGAACGTCCCTTCTCTTCCATGATAATAATGAGGAACGTCCCTTCTCCTCTTCCATGATAATAATAGTATTTTTATAACAGCTTACCTGTAAAATCCTTTTCTTGGAGTACATCACGGGACACAGAGCGACATAGTCATTACTAATGGGTTATATAGATACCGTCAGGTGCTGGCACTGGCAACTTCCAAAACCGGAAGTACCCTCCCCTATATAAGCCCCTCCCATCCGGGAGCACCTCAGTTTTGTAGCAAAGCAATAAGTGTCCCCAAAGAGGGGCGGGAGCTCTGTGTCCCGTGATGTACTCCAAGAAAAGGATTTTACAGGTAAGCTGTTATAAAAATCCTATTTTCTTTCTCGTACATCACGGGACACAGAGCGACATAGTCATTACTAATGGGATGTCCTAAAGCAATGCCAAATGAGGGGGGGGATACACCATATATAAGCTGAGCGCTATCAGACATGAGGATCTTTTGCGGCCTGCAACACACTGCGCCCAAAGGCGACATCCTCCTGACTTCTAACGTCCACCTGGTAGAACCTAGTAAACGTGTGAACTGAAGACCATGTTGCGGCCTTACAGATTTGAGCCAGGGAGGCCTGGTGATGCACTGCCCATGAAGTTCCAACTGCTCTCGTGGAGTGCGCTCTAACTTTGAACGGAGGCGGTCTCCTTCTCAAGCCATAGGCTTGTATTATGACCTGTCGAATCCACCTGGCTAAAGTAGATTTTGACGCTGCCTGACCCTTTCTGGGGCCTTCCGGCAGAATAAACAAAGTATCCGTTCTGCGAATCTGAGCAGTGGCTTTTAGATAAGCTTTAACTGCTCTTACTACATCCAAAGAATGCAATAACTTTTCCTCTACCGAAGTAGGTTTGGGGAAAAAAGAAGGAAGAACCACATCTTGGTTCAAATGAAACCTCGATACCACCTTAGGAAGAAAGGCTGGCTGAGGACGTAATACTACTCTGTCCTTATGGATAACCAGATATGGCTCTTTACAGGACATAGCTGCTAATTCCGACACTCTTTTAGCCGAACAAATGGCTACTAGAAAAATCAATTTCCTGGTGAGAAGCACCAAGGAAATATGCTGTAATGGTTCAAATGGTTGTTTCTGTAAAACCGACAGAACCAAGTTTAGATCCCATGGACATATGGGAATATTAACCGGAGGACTAATACGCATCACTCCTTGTATAAAGGCTTTGACTAGTGAATGCGAAGCCAAGGGCCTTTGAAAAAATATTGACAAGGCCGAAATCTGACCCTTGATAGTACTCAAGGCAAGCCTCCTATCTACAGCCCATTGTAGGAAGTCCAGAATCCTACCTATTACGTATTTACGTGGATGCCATTTCTTGGCCTCACACCAGGCGATGTACGCCTTCCAGATTCTATAGTAGATCTGCCTGGATACCGGCTTCCTGGCATTGATCATGGTAGATACCACAGCATTAGAGAGCCCTCTCTTTTTTAGAATGTGGGCTTCAATAGCCAGGCCGTCAAACCTAGGGCTGGTAAGGAAGGGTGGTATATCGGTCCTTGCGAAAGCAGGTCCGGACGATGTGGGAGGGTCCAAGGACTCCCCACAGACATTTTTACAATCTCCGCGTACCATGCTCTTCGGGGCCACGCTGGAGCCACCAGAATCACTGGTTTCTTTTCTACCCTGATTCTGCGGAGTAATCGAGGTAACAATTGTGGCGGTGGGAATGCATATATCAGCTTGAACTGATCCCAAGGGAACACTAGGGCATCCGAGCCGCAAGCTAGGGGATCCCTTGTCCAAGAGACAAACCTGTCCACTTTTGTGTTGAATCTGGATGCTAGCAGATCTACATCCGGTGTTCCCCACCACTGACATATTGTCCGGAAAACCTCGGGATGAAGGGACCATTCCCCTGGGCATAATTGTTGGCGACTTAGAAAGTCCGCCTTCCAATTCTCCACTCCTGGAATGAATACCGCAGATATGGCTGGGACATCTCTTTCTGCCCATCTCAGGATGTAATTTACTTCCCTTTGGGCTGCACGACTCCTGGTGCCCCCCTGACGATTGATATATGCCACTGCTGTGGCATTGTCTGATTGAATTCTGACAGGGGACCCTTGGAGTTTGGATGTCCATGCTACTAGGGCATACCGGGCTGCTCGTATCTCTAAGAGATTGATGGGCAGGGCCTTTTCCGCATCCGACCATCTGCCCTGGAGAGACCATTGTTCCAGTACTGCTCCCCAGCCTATAAGGCTGGCATCTGTAGTGACCACCTTCCAGGAAATCGGACTGAAGGATTTCCCTCTTTCCAGATTCTGGGGAACCAACCACCAGCGGAGGCTCTTGCGAACGGAAGGGGACAAGGACATTGGTAAGTCCAGAGCCTGAACTTTTTTGTTCCAGGCTGACAGTATGGCCCTTTGCAACTTCCTTGAATGGAATTGACCGTAGGGTACTGCTTCGAATGATGCCACCATTTTTCCCAGCAGCCTCATGCACAGGCGTATGGATGGCTGTCTTTTTGAACCCACTAAGTGGATCAAATCTCTCAAAGACGACCCCTTTTCTTGAGGCAAGAAAATTTTTCTCTGGTCTGAATCCAGCCTTAGCCCCAAGTATTCCAGACTTTTGACTGGTTTTAGGGCTGACTTGTCTCGGTTGATAATCCAACCGTGATATTCCAGATACTTGATTGTCTCGTGAACAACCACTTCTAGTTTTTCCACTGAGTGGTCTATCAGCAACAAGTCGTCTAGATATGCCATTATCGTTACACCTCGTGTTCTTAGATTGGCCAATAATGGGGCCAGAATTTTTGTGAACACTCTTGGTGCTGTGGCCAGACCGAAGGGTAAGGCTCTGAACTGAAAATGGCGCCCTTCTACCGCAAAGCGTAGAAATTTTTGGTGGGCTGGAAAGATGGGAATGTGCAAATAAGCATCTTTGATGTCGATCGAGGCTAACCATTCCTCCCCTTGTAGGGCAGTGGCTACCGATCGGATCGACTCCATCCGGAAAGTCCTGATATGTAGGAATTTGTTTAGCCCTTTTAGATTTAATATGGGCCTCGCGTCCCCGTTTGGCTTCGGGACTGTAAAGAGGTTTGAGTAAAACCCGAACCCCCATTCTTCCAGGGGAACC
This sequence comes from Rana muscosa, assembly GCA_029206835.1. Taxonomy (NCBI): domain Eukaryota; kingdom Metazoa; phylum Chordata; class Amphibia; order Anura; family Ranidae; genus Rana; species Rana muscosa. The sequence goes on along the minus strand of JARGYO010005596.1, from coordinate 1,113,470 downwards.
TCTATAATTACTGCTTGGAGCAATAATTGTTCTAGTGCCAACAGGAGGGATCCTCTCTTCTGGGGATCCCCTGGCACGTTTGACCTTATAAAGCGGGAAGGAGGGGAGTTTTTTAACTCCAATTTGTATCCCAGATTTACTGCGGAGAGCACCCATCTGTCTCGGATCGTGTCCCGCCAGGTCTCTGTGAACAACTGAAGTCTTCCCCCCACCCGATTGGGTGGGGGCAACCCTTCATGCATTTGACTTTGGGGGAGGTTTTGTACCTCTCCTGCTCCAGGGCTTCTTGTTACCCTGCAATTGTCCCTGATTTTTACCTCCGGGATTTGACCGAGGAGGCCGTCGGAACTGTTTCACAGCCGATGTCCTAGGGACTGGAGAAGCAGGCCTCTTAAAAGAGGGACCTCTAACTCTATTTTTAACCGGCAAAAGTGTACTTTTACCGCTGGAAATTCTCTGGATATATTTGTCCAGGTCTTCCCCGAATAAGCGTTCACCATGAAATGGGAAGCTGACCAGCAATTTTTTACAGGGAGCTTCAGCAGACCAGTTTTTGAGCCATAGAAGCCTGCGCATATGTACTACAGACAGCGTAAGGCGGGAGGCCTGATGGATTGAATCCTTTATAGCGTCCACCGCAAAGCATAAGGCTCTAGGTAGATCAGCTAGGGCAAGGGCCTGCTGATCTGGCAAGTCCCTTAAGACCTGTTTCAACTGATCCTTCACTGCTTGGCAGACCCCAATAGCTGCCACTGCTGGTTGTGTCACCAATCCTGCTGTAGAAAAAGCAGATTTTAATAAGGACTCCAATTTTTTATCTATTGGGTCCTTGAACATTTGGACATTATCCACCGGACATGTCAGTGATTTATTCACACAAGAGATGGCTGCGTCCACTGTAGGGACCCTCCATTTTCTGATGAACTTATCCTCCATGGGATAGACCACCGGAAATCTCTTGGGGGGAGTAAATATTTTGTCAGGATGCTCCCAATCCTGGTAAATGAGCCCTTCCAGTAAAGGATGGATCGGAAAGGAACAAACAGTCTGGGGAGCTTTTAGCGACCCCAACGAGGAGACAGAAGTGGATGATGGCTCCGCAAGTGGCATTTTAAATGCTGATCGGACCATATTAGTCAGGGACTGAACCCATAACCTTTCAGCATGTGATGCTGAGAACGGCTCTTCCACTGTTGATTCCTCTACAACCGAATCGACCTCATCCTGATCCCCTTCAGGTAGGTCGATCCCTGTATGGGACTGTTGCTCTGTTAACAGGCACTCTGAGGGAGGAGACGGAGATCGGGCGCTTTTCTCCTGTGACAGGGAAGCCGCGATCAATGCTGACAATCTCTCTTCCAGCCCTCCCAGAGCTGAGGAAAAAACCTCCTCTGTTACATACACAGGAGCAGGTGAACTGAGGACAGCCACAGTACCAGGTACTCCTGAGGGTGCTCTACGGTCACTAACCTCTGATTCTTCAGGGGAGACTGGTGCAGCCAAAGCATGCCCAAGATCCTCAGAGCCCGATGGAGACCCCCTATTCCTCCTGGAATTTCTAGTCCCGGAGTTTTTAGACGGCATATTCCTAAGCCACAAAGCTGAGGTATTCCAGCCGAAAATACACCAGTTACTGACAATAGTCTAGCATAAATGCTGCTATAAGAAACAGTTGGTGTCTACTAATGTGCCTTTCTAGGGGATGCCTGTATCAACCGCTTGCTGTATGCCTTATTTAAATGTTGCCAGCTCTGTCTCTGTACTTCATAGCCAGCTCACCACACAAAATTGTGTTTTTTAACATGCTGGGACGCCCGCACATGCGCAGAAGCGCTGCGGCGCGCACAGAGCGTCATCCCCCAGGCTCCGCCCCCTTTCCCGGCTCACCTCTATATATAGAGGCGCGTGCGCGCGCGGCCACGTGCGCCTTCGGCGCTAATTTCGAAAATGGAAACCAGGGACAAGAGCCAGGGCCCCTTTGCCGCAGGCCGGGGGATGGACGAGCATGGCAACATGGCAGAGGAAGCAGTTTCCCATAAGAGAACTCACCATCTGCCTGGACTCGCTCTGATGAGAAGAAACTAGTCCACATGACAAGAAACGTTCCACAGCGGCCTCTAGTGGACAAACACAGGTACCGCAGTCTAATATATTAAATATATATATATATATAAAAAAAAAATCTTGACCACCATTAAAAATTATTACATTTTTTTAGTAGTTACAGGCATGCACAGAATTTTGCGGGAATACCATTAGGTAACAGACAGAAAGACAAATTAGGCTTGGGGGTCCCCCAATAGAACCAAGTTCCTGGGGGCCCCCACTTACCTGTTCCCCGCCGCAGGACTTTGTTTGGTCCACAAAAGCCCAAACTTCACCTATCACGGCAGGCATTGTAATCAAACCTTCAGGGACCGGGTTCCCAAGGATTCCACTCCCCTGGACCTGTATAGCACCCTGCACAGAAAACATCTTGGTCGTGGGTATGACCAGAGCTCTGGATCCCAGGGTCCAGCTCTCCTAAGAGAAGCATTACAGGCAGAACCTTGCTCTTCTCTGCAAGGCCCGGGTACCGACCGTTTAGCTATGAAGCTTTTTTGGTCGGATCCGGAATAGCTTACTGAGGCCCAAAAGAACCTGTACGCAAGCTCAGTGAAAAACACATGTTACTTCTTGGCCAACACCTTAGACACTGGCAAAAAACTGAGGTGCTCCCGGATGGGAGGGGCTTATATAGGGGAGGGTACTTCCGGTTTTGGAAGTTGCCAGTGCCAGCACCTGACGGTATCTATATAACCCATTAGTAATGACTATGTCGCTCTGTGTCCCGTGATGTACGAGAAAGAAAATGAGGAACGTCCCTTCTCCTCTTCCATGATAATAATGAGGAACGTCCCTTCTCCTCTTCTTCCATGATAATAATGAGGAACGTCCCTTCTCCTCTTCCATGATAATAATGAGGAACGTCCCTTCTCCTCTTCTTCCATGATAATAATGAGGAACGTCCCTTCTCCTCTTCTTCCATGATAATAATGAGGAACGTCTCTTCCCCCCTTCTTCCATGATAATAATGAGGAACGTCCCTTCTCCTCTTCTTCCATGATAATAATGAGGAACGTCCCTTCTCCTCTTCTTCCATGATATAAATGAGGAACGTCCCTTCTCTCCTTCCATGATAATAATGAGGAACGTCCCTTCTCCTCTTCTTCCATGATAATAATGAGAAACGTCCCTTCTCCTCTTCCTACATGATAATAATGAGGAACGTCCCTTCTCCCCTTCTTCCATGATAATAATGAGGGACGTCCCTTCTTCTCTTCTTCCATGATAATAATGAGGAACGTCCCTTCTCCTCTTCTTCCATGATAATAATGAGGAACGTCCCTTCTCCTCTTCCATGATAATAATGAGAAACGTCCCTTCTCCTCTTCTTCCATGATATAAATGAGGAACGTCCCTTCTCTCCTTCCATGATAATAATGAGGAACGTCCCTTCTCCTCTTCTTCCATGATAATAATGAGAAACGTCCCTTCTCCTCTTCTTCCATGATAATAATGAGGAACGTCCCTTCTCCCCTTCTTCCATGATAATAATGAGGAACGTCCCTTCTCCTCTTCTTCCATGATAATAATGAGGAACGTCCCTTCTCCTCTTCTTCCATGATAATAATGAGGAACGTCTCTTCCCCCCTTCTTCCATGATAATAATGAGGAACGTCCCTTCTCCTCTTCTTCCATGATAATAATGAGAAACGTCCCTTCTCCTCTTCTTCCATGATATAAATGAGGAACGTCCCTTCTCTCCTTCCATGATAATAATGAGGAACGTCCCTTCTCCTCTTCTTCCATGATAATAATGAGAAACGTCCCTTCTCTCCTTCTTCCATGATAATAATGAGGAACGTCCCTTCTCCTCTTCTTCCATGATAATAATGAGGAACATCCCTTCTCCTCTTCTTCCATGATAATAATGAGGAACGTCCCTTCTCCTCTTCTTCCATGATAATAATGAGGAACGTCCCTTCTCCCCTTCTTCCATGATAATAATGAGGAACGTCCCTTCTCCTCTCCTTCCATGATAATAATGAGGAACGTCCCTTCTCCTCTTCTTCCATGATAATAATGAGGAACGTCCCTTCTCCTCTTCTTCCATGATAATAATGAGGAACGTCCCTTCTCCTCTTCTTCCATGATAATAATGAGGAACGTCCCTTCTCCTCTTCTTCCATGATAATAATGAGGAACATCCCTTCTCCTCTTCTTCCATGATAATAATGAGGAACGTCCCTTCTCCTCTTCTTCCATGATAATAATGAGGAACGTCTCTTCCCCCCTTCTTCCATGATAATAATGAGGAACGTCCCTTCTCCTCTTCCATGATAATAATGAGGAACGTCCCTTCTCCTCTTCTTCCATGATAATAATGAGGAACGTCCCTTCTCCTCTTCTTCCATGATAATAATGAGGAACGTCCCTTCTCTTCTTCCATGATAATAATGAGGAACGTCCCTTCTCCTCTTCTTCCATGATAATAATGAGGAACGTCCCTTCTCCTCTTCTTCCATGATAATAATGAGGAACGTCCCTTCTCCTCTTCTTCCATGATAATAATGAGGAACGTCCCTTCTCTCCTTCTTCCATGATAATAATGAGGAACGTCCCTTCTCCTCTTCTTCCATGATAATAATGAGAAACGTCCCTTCTCCTCTTCTTCCATGATAATAATGAGGAACATCCCTTCTCCTCTTCTTCCATGATAATAATGAGGAACGTCCCTTCTCCTCTTCTTCCATGATAATAATGAGGAACGTCCCTTCTCCTCTTCTTCCATGATAATAATGAGGAACGTCCCTTCTCCCCTTCTTCCATGATAATAATGAGGAACGTCCCTTCTCCTCTCCTTCCATGATAATAATGAGGAACGTCCCTTCTCCTCTTCTTCCATGATAATAATGAGGAACGTCCCTTCTCCTCTTCTTCCATGATAATAATGAGGAACGTCCCTTCTCCTCTTCTTCCATGATAATAATGAGGAACGTCCCTTCTCCTCTTCTTCCATGATAATAATGAGGAACGTCTCTTCCCCCCTTCTTCCATGATAATAATGAGGAACGTCCCTTCTTCCATGATAATAATGAGGAACGTCCCTTCTCCTCTTCTTCCATGATAATAATGAGGAACGTCCCTTCTCCTCTTCTTCCATGATAATAATGAGGAACGTCCCTTCTCCCCTTCTTCCATGATAATAATGAGGAACGTCCCTTCTCCTCTTCCTACATGATAATAATGAGGAACGTCCCTTCTCCCCTTCTTCCATGATAATAATGAGGAACGTCCCTTCTCCTCTTCTTCCATGATAATAATGAGAAACGTCCCTTCTCCTCTTCCTACATGATAATAATGAGGAACGTCCCTTCTCCTCTTCTTCCATGATAATAATGAGAAACGTCCCTTCTCCTCTTCCTACATGATAATAATGAGGAACGTCCCTTCTCCCCTTCTTCCATGATAATAATGAGGAACGTCCCTTCTCCTCTCCTTCCATGATAATAATGAGGAACGTCCCTTCTCCTCTTCTTCCATGATCATAATGAGGAACGTCCCTTCTTCCATGATAATAATGAGGAACGTCCCTTCTCCTCTTCCATGATAATAATGAGGAACGTCCCTTCTCCCCTTCTTCCATGATAATAATGAGGAACGTCCCTTCTCCTCTCCTTCCATGATAATAATGAGGAACGTCCCTACTCTCCTTCTTCCATGATAATAATGAGGAACGTCCCTTCTCCCCTTCTTCCATGATAATAATGAGGAACGCCCCTTCTTCCATGATCATAATGAGGAACGTCCCTTCTCCTCTTCTTCCATGATAATAATGAGGAACGTCCCTTCTCCTCTTCTTCCATGATAATAATGAGGAACGTCCCTTCTCTTCTTCCATGATAATAATGAGGAACGTCCCTTCTCCTCTTCTTCCATGATCATAATGAGGAACGTCCCTTCTCCTCTTCTTCCATGATAATAATGAGGAACGTCCCTTCTCCTCTTCTTCCATGATAATAATGAGGAACGTTCCTTCTCCCCTTCTTCCATGATAATAATGAGGAACGCCCCTTCTTCCATGATCATAATGAGGAACGTCCCTTCTCCTCTTCTTCCATGATAATAATGAGGAACGTCCCTTCTCTTCTTCCATGATAATAATGAGGAACGTCCCTTCTCCTCTTCTTCCATGATCATAATGAGGAACGTCCCTTCTCCTCTTCTTCCATGATAATAATGAGGAACGTCCCTTCTCCTCTTCTTCCATGATAATAATGAGGAACGTTCCTTCTCCCCTTCTTCCATGATAATAATGAGGAACGTCCCTTCTCCTCTTCCTCCATGATAATAATGAGGAGCGTCCCTTCTTCTCTTCTTCCATGATAATAATGAGGAGCGTCCCTTCTACTCTTCTTCCATGATAATAATGAGGAACGTCCCTTCTACTCTTCTTCCATGATAATAATGAGGAGCGTCCCTTCTCTTCTTCCATGATAATAATGAGGAACGTCCCTTCTACTCTTCTTCCATGATAATAATGAGGAACGTCCCTTCTACTCTTCTTCCATGATAATAATGAGGAGCGTCCCTTCTTCTCTTCTTCCATGATAATAATGAGGAACGTCCCTTCTCCTCTTCCATGATAATAATGAGGAACGTCCCTTCTCCTCTTCCATGATAATAATGAGGAATGTCCCTTCTCCTCTTCTTCCATGATAATAATGAGGAACGTCCCTTCTCCTCTTCTTCCATGATAATAATGAGGAACGTCCCTTCTCCCCTTCTTCCATGATAATAATGAGGAACGTCCCTTCTCTTCTTCTTCCATGATAATGATGAGGAACGTCCCTTCTTCTCTTCTTCCATGATAATAATGAGGAACATCCCTTCCCCCCTTTTTCCATGATAATAATGAGGAACGTCCCTTCTTCCATGATAATAATGAGGAACATCCCTTCTTCCATGATAATAATGAGGAACGTCCATTCTCCCCTTCTTCCATGATAATAATGAGGAACGTCCCTTCTTCCATGATAATAATGAGGAACGTCCCTTCTCCTCTTCTTCCATGATAATAATGAGGAACGTCCCTTCTTCCATGATAATAATGAGGAACGTCCCTTCTCCTCTTCTTCCATGATAATAATGAGGAACGTCCCTTCTTCCATGATAATAATGAGGAACGTCCCTTCTCCTCTTCTTCCATGATAATAATGAGGAACGTCCCTTCTCCTCTTCCATGATAATAATGAGGAACGTCCCTTCTCCTCTTCTTCCATGATAATAATGAGGAACGTCCCTTCTTCCATGATAATAATGAGGAACGTCCCTTCTCTTCTTCCATGATAATAATGAGGAACGCCCCTTCTCCTCTTCTTCCATGATAATAATGAGGAACGTCCCCTTCTCCTCTTCTTCCATGATAATAATGAGGAACGTCCCTTCTCCCCTTCTTCCATGATAATAATGAGGAACGTCCCTTCTCCTCTTCTTCCATGATAATAATGAGGAACGTCCCTTCTTCCAAGATAATAATGAGGAACGTCCCTTCTCCTCTTCTTCCATGATAATAATGAGGAACGTCCCTTCTCTTCCATGATAATAATGAGGAACGTCCCTTCTCCTCTTCCATGATAATAATAGTATTTTTATAACAGCTTACCTGTAAAATCCTTTTCTTGGAGTACATCACGGGACACAGAGCGACATAGTCATTACTAATGGGTTATATAGATACCGTCAGGTGCTGGCACTGGCAACTTCCAAAACCGGAAGTACCCTCCCCTATATAAGCCCCTCCCATCCGGGAGCACCTCAGTTTTGTAGCAAAGCAATAAGTGTCCCCAAAGAGGGGCGGGAGCTCTGTGTCCCGTGATGTACTCCAAGAAAAGGATTTTACAGGTAAGCTGTTATAAAAATCCTATTTTCTTTCTCGTACATCACGGGACACAGAGCGACATAGTCATTACTAATGGGATGTCCTAAAGCAATGCCAAATGAGGGGGGGGATACACCATATATAAGCTGAGCGCTATCAGACATGAGGATCTTTTGCGGCCTGCAACACACTGCGCCCAAAGGCGACATCCTCCTGACTTCTAACGTCCACCTGGTAGAACCTAGTAAACGTGTGAACTGAAGACCATGTTGCGGCCTTACAGATTTGAGCCAGGGAGGCCTGGTGATGCACTGCCCATGAAGTTCCAACTGCTCTCGTGGAGTGCGCTCTAACTTTGAACGGAGGCGGTCTCCTTCTCAAGCCATAGGCTTGTATTATGACCTGTCGAATCCACCTGGCTAAAGTAGATTTTGACGCTGCCTGACCCTTTCTGGGGCCTTCCGGCAGAATAAACAAAGTATCCGTTCTGCGAATCTGAGCAGTGGCTTTTAGATAAGCTTTAACTGCTCTTACTACATCCAAAGAATGCAATAACTTTTCCTCTACCGAAGTAGGTTTGGGGAAAAAAGAAGGAAGAACCACATCTTGGTTCAAATGAAACCTCGATACCACCTTAGGAAGAAAGGCTGGCTGAGGACGTAATACTACTCTGTCCTTATGGATAACCAGATATGGCTCTTTACAGGACATAGCTGCTAATTCCGACACTCTTTTAGCCGAACAAATGGCTACTAGAAAAATCAATTTCCTGGTGAGAAGCACCAAGGAAATATGCTGTAATGGTTCAAATGGTTGTTTCTGTAAAACCGACAGAACCAAGTTTAGATCCCATGGACATATGGGAATATTAACCGGAGGACTAATACGCATCACTCCTTGTATAAAGGCTTTGACTAGTGAATGCGAAGCCAAGGGCCTTTGAAAAAATATTGACAAGGCCGAAATCTGACCCTTGATAGTACTCAAGGCAAGCCTCCTATCTACAGCCCATTGTAGGAAGTCCAGAATCCTACCTATTACGTATTTACGTGGATGCCATTTCTTGGCCTCACACCAGGCGATGTACGCCTTCCAGATTCTATAGTAGATCTGCCTGGATACCGGCTTCCTGGCATTGATCATGGTAGATACCACAGCATTAGAGAGCCCTCTCTTTTTTAGAATGTGGGCTTCAATAGCCAGGCCGTCAAACCTAGGGCTGGTAAGGAAGGGTGGTATATCGGTCCTTGCGAAAGCAGGTCCGGACGATGTGGGAGGGTCCAAGGACTCCCCACAGACATTTTTACAATCTCCGCGTACCATGCTCTTCGGGGCCACGCTGGAGCCACCAGAATCACTGGTTTCTTTTCTACCCTGATTCTGCGGAGTAATCGAGGTAACAATTGTGGCGGTGGGAATGCATATATCAGCTTGAACTGATCCCAAGGGAACACTAGGGCATCCGAGCCGCAAGCTAGGGGATCCCTTGTCCAAGAGACAAACCTGTCCACTTTTGTGTTGAATCTGGATGCTAGCAGATCTACATCCGGTGTTCCCCACCACTGACATATTGTCCGGAAAACCTCGGGATGAAGGGACCATTCCCCTGGGCATAATTGTTGGCGACTTAGAAAGTCCGCCTTCCAATTCTCCACTCCTGGAATGAATACCGCAGATATGGCTGGGACATCTCTTTCTGCCCATCTCAGGATGTAATTTACTTCCCTTTGGGCTGCACGACTCCTGGTGCCCCCCTGACGATTGATATATGCCACTGCTGTGGCATTGTCTGATTGAATTCTGACAGGGGACCCTTGGAGTTTGGATGTCCATGCTACTAGGGCATACCGGGCTGCTCGTATCTCTAAGAGATTGATGGGCAGGGCCTTTTCCGCATCCGACCATCTGCCCTGGAGAGACCATTGTTCCAGTACTGCTCCCCAGCCTATAAGGCTGGCATCTGTAGTGACCACCTTCCAGGAAATCGGACTGAAGGATTTCCCTCTTTCCAGATTCTGGGGAACCAACCACCAGCGGAGGCTCTTGCGAACGGAAGGGGACAAGGACATTGGTAAGTCCAGAGCCTGAACTTTTTTGTTCCAGGCTGACAGTATGGCCCTTTGCAACTTCCTTGAATGGAATTGACCGTAGGGTACTGCTTCGAATGATGCCACCATTTTTCCCAGCAGCCTCATGCACAGGCGTATGGATGGCTGTCTTTTTGAACCCACTAAGTGGATCAAATCTCTCAAAGACGACCCCTTTTCTTGAGGCAAGAAAATTTTTCTCTGGTCTGAATCCAGCCTTAGCCCCAAGTATTCCAGACTTTTGACTGGTTTTAGGGCTGACTTGTCTCGGTTGATAATCCAACCGTGATATTCCAGATACTTGATTGTCTCGTGAACAACCACTTCTAGTTTTTCCACTGAGTGGTCTATCAGCAACAAGTCGTCTAGATATGCCATTATCGTTACACCTCGTGTTCTTAGATTGGCCAATAATGGGGCCAGAATTTTTGTGAACACTCTTGGTGCTGTGGCCAGACCGAAGGGTAAGGCTCTGAACTGAAAATGGCGCCCTTCTACCGCAAAGCGTAGAAATTTTTGGTGGGCTGGAAAGATGGGAATGTGCAAATAAGCATCTTTGATGTCGATCGAGGCTAACCATTCCTCCCCTTGTAGGGCAGTGGCTACCGATCGGATCGACTCCATCCGGAAAGTCCTGATATGTAGGAATTTGTTTAGCCCTTTTAGATTTAATATGGGCCTCGCGTCCCCGTTTGGCTTCGGGACTGTAAAGAGGTTTGAGTAAAACCCGAACCCCCATTCTTCCAGGGGAACCTCTATAATTACTGCTTGGAGCAATAATTGTTCTAGTGCCAACAGGAGGGATCCTCTCTTCTGGGGATCCCCTGGCACGTTTGACCTTATAAAGCGGGAAGGAGGGGAGTTTTTTAACTCCAATTTGTATCCCAGATTTACTGCGGAGAGCACCCATCTGTCTCGGATCGTGTCCCGCCAGGTCTCTGTGAACAACTGAAGTCTTCCCCCCACCCGATTGGGTGGGGGCAACCCTTCATGCATTTGACTTTGGGGGAGGTTTTGTACCTCTCCTGCTCCAGGGCTTCTTGTTACCCTGCAATTGTCCCTGATTTTTACCTCCGGGATTTGACCGAGGAGGCCGTCGGAACTGTTTCACAGCCGATGTCCTAGGGACTGGAGAAGCAGGCCTCTTAAAAGAGGGACCTCTAACTCTATTTTTAACCGGCAAAAGTGTACTTTTACCGCTGGAAATTCTCTGGATATATTTGTCCAGGTCTTCCCCGAATAAGCGTTCACCATGAAATGGGAAGCTGACCAGCAATTTTTTACAGGGAGCTTCAGCAGACCAGTTTTTGAGCCATAGAAGCCTGCGCATATGTACTACAGACAGCGTAAGGCGGGAGGCCTGATGGATTGAATCCTTTATAGCGTCCACCGCAAAGCATAAGGCTCTAGGTAGATCAGCTAGGGCAAGGGCCTGCTGATCTGGCAAGTCCCTTAAGACCTGTTTCAACTGATCCTTCACTGCTTGGCAGACCCCAATAGCTGCCACTGCTGGTTGTGTCACCAATCCTGCTGTAGAAAAAGCAGATTTTAATAAGGACTCCAATTTTTTATCTATTGGGTCCTTGAACATTTGGACATTATCCACCGGACATGTCAGTGATTTATTCACACAAGAGATGGCTGCGTCCACTGTAGGGACCCTCCATTTTCTGATGAACTTATCCTCCATGGGATAGACCACCGGAAATCTCTTGGGGGGAGTAAATATTTTGTCAGGATGCTCCCAATCCTGGTAAATGAGCCCTTCCAGTAAAGGATGGATCGGAAAGGAACAAACAGTCTGGGGAGCTTTTAGCGACCCCAACGAGGAGACAGAAGTGGATGATGGCTCCGCAAGTGGCATTTTAAATGCTGATCGGACCATATTAGTCAGGGACTGAACCCATAACCTTTCAGCATGTGATGCTGAGAACGGCTCTTCCACTGTTGATTCCTCTACAACCGAATCGACCTCATCCTGATCCCCTTCAGGTAGGTCGATCCCTGTATGGGACTGTTGCTCTGTTAACAGGCACTCTGAGGGAGGAGACGGAGATCGGGCGCTTTTCTCCTGTGACAGGGAAGCCGCGATCAATGCTGACAATCTCTCTTCCAGCCCTCCCAGAGCTGAGGAAAAAACCTCCTCTGTTACATACACAGGAGCAGGTGAACTGAGGACAGCCACAGTACCAGGTACTCCTGAGGGTGCTCTACGGTCACTAACCTCTGATTCTTCAGGGGAGACTGGTGCAGCCAAAGCATGCCCAAGATCCTCAGAGCCCGATGGAGACCCCCTATTCCTCCTGGAATTTCTAGTCCCGGAGTTTTTAGACGGCATATTCCTAAGCCACAAAGCTGAGGTATTCCAGCCGAAAATACACCAGTTACTGACAATAGTCTAGCATAAATGCTGCTATAAGAAACAGTTGGTGTCTACTAATGTGCCTTTCTAGGGGATGCCTGTATCAACCGCTTGCTGTATGCCTTATTTAAATGTTGCCAGCTCTGTCTCTGTACTTCATAGCCAGCTCACCACACAAAATTGTGGTTTTTAACATGCTGGGACGCCCGCACATGCGCAGAAGCGCTGCGGCGCGCACAGAGCGTCATCCCCCAGGCTCCGCCCCCTTTCCCGGCTCACCTCTATATATAGAGGCGCGTGCGCGCGCGGCCACGTGCGCCTTCGGCGCTAATTTCGAAAATGGAAACCAGGGACAAGAGCCAGGGCCCCTTTGCCGCAGGCCGGGGGATGGACGAGCATGGCAACATGGCAGAGGAAGCAGTTTCCCATAAGAGAACTCACCATCTGCCTGGACTCGCTCTGATGAGAAGAAACTAGTCCACATGACAAGAAACGTTCCACAGCGGCCTCTAGTGGACAAACACAGGTACCGCAGTCTAATATATTAAATATATATATATATATAAAAAAAAAATCTTGACCACCATTAAAAATTATTACATTTTTTTAGTAGTTACAGGCATGCACAGAATTTTGCGGGAATACCATTAGGTAACAGACAGAAAGACAAATTAGGCTTGGGGGTCCCCCAATAGAACCAAGTTCCTGGGGGCCCCCACTTACCTGTTCCCCGCCGCAGGACTTTGTTTGGTCCACAAAAGCCCAAACTTCACCTATCACGGCAGGCATTGTAATCAAACCTTCAGGGACCGGGTTCCCAAGGATTCCACTCCCCTGGACCTGTATAGCACCCTGCACAGAAAACATCTTGGTCGTGGGTATGACCAGAGCTCTGGATCCCAGGGTCCAGCTCTCCTAAGAGAAGCATTACAGGCAAAACCTTGCTCTTCTCTGCAAGGCCCGGGTACCGACCGTTTAGCTATGAAGCTTTTTTGGTCGGATCCGGAATAGCTTACTGAGGCCCAAAAGAACCTGTACGCAAGCTCAGTGAAAAACACATGTTACTTCTTGGCCAACACCTTAGACACTGGCAAAAAACTGAGGTGCTCCCGGATGGGAGGGGCTTATATAGGGGAGGGTACTTCCGGTTTTGGAAGTTGCCAGTGCCAGCACCTGACGGTATCTATATAACCCATTAGTAATGACTATGTCGCTCTGTGTCCCGTGATGTACGAGAAAGAAAATGAGGAACGTCCCTTCTCCTCTTCCATGATAATAATGAGGAACGTCCCTTCTCCTCTTCTTCCATGATAATAATGAGGAACGTCCCTTCTCCTCTTCCATGATAATAATGAGGAACGTCCCTTCTCCTCTTCTTCCATGATAATAATGAGGAACGTCCCTTCTCCTCTTCTTCCATGATAATAATGAGGAACGTCTCTTCCCCCCTTCTTCCATGATAATAATGAGGAACGTCCCTTCTCCTCTTCTTCCATGATAATAATGAGGAACGTCCCTTCTCCTCTTCTTCCATGATATAAATGAGGAACGTCCCTTCTCTCCTTCCATGATAATAATGAGGAACGTCCCTTCTCCTCTTCTTCCATGATAATAATGAGAAACGTCCCTTCTCCTCTTCCTACATGATAATAATGAGGAACGTCCCTTCTCCCCTTCTTCCATGATAATAATGAGGGACGTCCCTTCTTCTCTTCTTCCATGATAATAATGAGGAACGTCCCTTCTCCTCTTCTTCCATGATAATAATGAGGAACGTCCCTTCTCCTCTTCCATGATAATAATGAGAAACGTCCCTTCTCCTCTTCTTCCATGATATAAATGAGGAACGTCCCTTCTCTCCTTCCATGATAATAATGAGGAACGTCCCTTCTCCTCTTCTTCCATGATAATAATGAGAAACGTCCCTTCTCCTCTTCTTCCATGATAATAATGAGGAACGTCCCTTCTCCCCTTCTTCCATGATAATAATGAGGAACGTCCCTTCTCCTCTTCTTCCATGATAATAATGAGGAACGTCCCTTCTCCTCTTCTTCCATGATAATAATGAGGAACGTCTCTTCCCCCCTTCTTCCATGATAATAATGAGGAACGTCCCTTCTCCTCTTCTTCCATGATAATAATGAGAAACGTCCCTTCTCCTCTTCTTCCATGATATAAATGAGGAACGTCCCTTCTCCTCTCCTTCCATGATAATAATGAGGAACGTCCCTTCTCCTCTTCTTCCATGATAATAATGAGAAACGTCCCTTCTCTCCTTCTTCCATGATAATAATGAGGAACGTCCCTTCTCCTCTTCTTCCATGATAATAATGAGGAACATCCCTTCTCCTCTTCTTCCATGATAATAATGAGGAACGTCCCTTCTCCTCTTCTTCCATGATAATAATGAGGAACGTCCCTTCTCCCCTTCTTCCATGATAATAATGAGGAACGTCCCTTCTCCTCTCCTTCCATGATAATAATGAGGAACGTCCCTTCTCCTCTTCTTCCATGATAATAATGAGGAACGTCCCTTCTCCTCTTCTTCCATGATAATAATGAGGAACGTCCCTTCTCCTCTTCTTCCATGATAATAATGAGGAACGTCCCTTCTCCTCTTCTTCCATGATAATAATGAGGAACATCCCTTCTCCTCTTCTTCCATGATAATAATGAGGAACGTCCCTTCTCCTCTTCTTCCATGATAATAATGAGGAACGTCTCTTCCCCCCTTCTTCCATGATAATAATGAGGAACGTCCCTTCTCCTCTTCCATGATAATAATGAGGAACGTCCCTTCTCCTCTTCTTCCATGATAATAATGAGGAACGTCCCTTCTCCTCTTCTTCCATGATAATAATGAGGAACGTCCCTTCTCTTCTTCCATGATAATAATGAGGAACGTCCCTTCTCCTCTTCTTCCATGATAATAATGAGGAACGTCCCTTCTCCTCTTCTTCCATGATAATAATGAGGAACGTCCCTTCTCCTCTTCTTCCATGATAATAATGAGGAACGTCCCTTCTCTCCTTCTTCCATGATAATAATGAGGAACGTCCCTTCTCCTCTTCTTCCATGATAATAATGAGAAACGTCCCTTCTCCTCTTCTTCCATGATAATAATGAGGAACATCCCTTCTCCTCTTCTTCCATGATAATAATGAGGAACGTCCCTTCTCCTCTTCTTCCATGATAATAATGAGGAACGTCCCTTCTCCTCTTCTTCCATGATAATAATGAGGAACGTCCCTTCTCCCCTTCTTCCATGATAATAATGAGGAACGTCCCTTCTCCTCTCCTTCCATGATAATAATGAGGAACGTCCCTTCTCCTCTTCTTCCATGATAATAATGAGGAAAGTCCCTTCTCCTCTTCTTCCATGATAATAATGAGGAACGTCCCTTCTTCCATGATAATAATGAGGAACGTCCCTTCTCCTCTTCTTCCATGATAATAATGAGGAACGTCCCTTCTCCTCTTCCATGATAATAATGAGGAACGTCCCTTCTCCTCTTCTTCCATGATAATAATGAGGAACGTCCCTTCTTCCATGATAATAATGAGGAACGTCCCTTCTCTTCTTCCATGATAATAATGAGGAACGCCCCTTCTCCTCTTCTTCCATGATAATAATGAGGAACGTCCCCTTCTCCTCTTCTTCCATGATAATAATGAGGAACGTCCCTTCTCCCCTTCTTCCATGATAATAATGAGGAACGTCCCTTCTCCTCTTCTTCCATGATAATAATGAGGAACGTCCCTTCTTCCAAGATAATAATGAGGAACGTCCCTTCTCCTCTTCTTCCATGATAATAATGAGGAACGTCCCTTCTCTTCCATGATAATAATGAGGAACGTCCCTTCTCCTCTTCCATGATAATAATAGTATTTTTATAACAGCTTACCTGTAAAATCCTTTTCTTGGAGTACATCACGGGACACAGAGCGACATAGTCATTACTAATGGGTTATATAGATACCGTCAGGTGCTGGCACTGGCAACTTCCAAAACCGGAAGTACCCTCCCCTATATAAGCCCCTCCCATCCGGGAGCACCTCAGTTTTGTAGCAAAGCAATAAGTGTCCCCAAAGAGGGGCGGGAGCTCTGTGTCCCGTGATGTACTCCAAGAAAAGGATTTTACAGGTAAGCTGTTATAAAAATCCTATTTTCTTTCTCGTACATCACGGGACACAGAGCGACATAGTCATTACTAATGGGATGTCCTAAAGCAATGCCAAATGAGGGGGGGGATACACCATATATAAGCTGAGCGCTATCAGACATGAGGATCTTTTGCGGCCTGCAACACACTGCGCCCAAAGGCGACATCCTCCTGACTTCTAACGTCCACCTGGTAGAACCTAGTAAACGTGTGAACTGAAGACCATGTTGCGGCCTTACAGATTTGAGCCAGGGAGGCCTGGTGATGCACTGCCCATGAAGTTCCAACTGCTCTCGTGGAGTGCGCTCTAACTTTGAACGGAGGCGGTCTCCTTCTCAAGCCATAGGCTTGTATTATGACCTGTCGAATCCACCTGGCTAAAGTAGATTTTGACGCTGCCTGACCCTTTCTGGGGCCTTCCGGCAGAATAAACAAAGTATCCGTTCTGCGAATCTGAGCAGTGGCTTTTAGATAAGCTTTAACTGCTCTTACTACATCCAAAGAATGCAATAACTTTTCCTCTACCGAAGTAGGTTTGGGGAAAAAAGAAGGAAGAACCACATCTTGGTTCAAATGAAACCTCGATACCACCTTAGGAAGAAAGGCTGGCTGAGGACGTAATACTACTCTGTCCTTATGGATAACCAGATATGGCTCTTTACAGGACATAGCTGCTAATTCCGACACTCTTTTAGCCGAACAAATGGCTACTAGAAAAATCAATTTCCTGGTGAGAAGCACCAAGGAAATATGCTGTAATGGTTCAAATGGTTGTTTCTGTAAAACCGACAGAACCAAGTTTAGATCCCATGGACATATGGGAATATTAACCGGAGGACTAATACGCATCACTCCTTGTATAAAGGCTTTGACTAGTGAATGCGAAGCCAAGGGCCTTTGAAAAAATATTGACAAGGCCGAAATCTGACCCTTGATAGTACTCAAGGCAAGCCTCCTATCTACAGCCCATTGTAGGAAGTCCAGAATCCTACCTATTACGTATTTACGTGGATGCCATTTCTTGGCCTCACACCAGGCGATGTACGCCTTCCAGATTCTATAGTAGATCTGCCTGGATACCGGCTTCCTGGCATTGATCATGGTAGATACCACAGCATTAGAGAGCCCTCTCTTTTTTAGAATGTGGGCTTCAATAGCCAGGCCGTCAAACCTAGGGCTGGTAAGGAAGGGTGGTATATCGGTCCTTGCGAAAGCAGGTCCGGGCGATGTGGGAGGGTCCAAGGACTCCCCACAGACATTTTTACAATCTCCGCGTACCATGCTCTTCGGGGCCACGCTGGAGCCACCAGAATCACTGGTTTCTTTTCTACCCTGATTCTGCGGAGTAATCGAGGTAACAATTGTGGCGGTGGGAATGCATATATCAGCTTGAACTGATCCCAAGGGAACACTAGGGCATCCGAGCCGCAAGCTAGGGGATCCCTTGTCCAAGAGACAAACCTGTCCACTTTTGTGTTGAATCTGGATGCTAGCAGATCTACATCCGGTGTTCCCCACCGCTGACATATTGTCCGGAAAACCTCGGGATGAAGGGACCATTCCCCTGGGCATAATTGTTGGCGACTTAGAAAGTCCGCCTTCCAATTCTCCACTCCTGGAATGAATACCGCAGATATGGCTGGGACATCTCTTTCTGCCCATCTCAGGATGTAATTTACTTCCCTTTGGGCTGCACGACTCCTGGTGCCCCCCTGACGATTGATATATGCCACTGCTGTGGCATTGTCTGATTGAATTCTGACAGGGGACCCTTGGAGTTTGGATGTCCATGCTACTAGGGCATACCGGGCTGCTCGTATCTCTAAGAGATTGATGGGCAGGGCCTTTTCCGCATCCGACCATCTGCCCTGGAGAGACCATTGTTCCAGTACTGCTCCCCAGCCTATAAGGCTGGCATCTGTAGTGACCACCTTCCAGGAAATCGGACTGAAGGATTTCCCTCTTTCCAGATTCTGGGGAACCAACCACCAGCGGAGGCTCTTGCGAACGGAAGGGGACAAGGACATTGGTAAGTCCAGAGCCTGAACTTTTTTGTTCCAGGCTGACAGTATGGCCCTTTGCAACTTCCTTGAATGGAATTGACCGTAGGGTACTGCTTCGAATGATGCCACCATTTTTCCCAGCAGCCTCATGCACAGGCGTATGGATGGCTGTCTTTTTGAACCCACTAAGTGGATCAAATCTCTCAAAGACGACCCCTTTTCTTGAGGCAAGAAAATTTTTCTCTGGTCTGAATCCAGCCTTAGCCCCAAGTATTCCAGACTTTTGACTGGTTTTAGGGCTGACTTGTCTCGGTTGATAATCCAACCGTGATATTCCAGATACTTGATTGTCTCGTGAACAACCACTTCTAGTTTTTCCACTGAGTGGTCTATCAGCAACAAGTCGTCTAGATATGCCATTATCGTTACACCTCGTGTTCTTAGATTGGCCAATAATGGGGCCAGAATTTTTGTAAACACTCTTGGTGCTGTGGCCAGACCGAAGGGTAAGGCTCTGAACTGAAAATGGCGCCCTTCTACTGCAAAGCGTAGAAATTTTTGGTGGGCTGGAAAGATGGGGATGTGCAAATAAGCATCTTTGATGTCGATCGAGGCTAACCATTCCTCCCCTTGTAGGGCAGTGGCTACCGATCGGATCGACTCCATCCGGAAAGTCCTGATATGTAGGAATTTGTTTAGCCCTTTTAGATTTAATATGGGCCTCGCGTCCCCGTTTGGCTTCGGGACTGTAAAGAGGTTTGAGTAAAACCCGAACCCCCATTCTTCCAGGGGAACCTCTATAATTACTGCTTGGAGCAATAATTGTTCTAGTGCCAACAGGAGGGATCCTCTCTTCTGGGGATCCCCTGGCACGTTTGACCTTATAAAGCGGGAAGGAGGGGAGTTTTTTAACTCCAATTTGTATCCCAGATTTACTGCGGAGAGCACCCATCTGTCTCGGATCGTGTCCCGCCAGGTCTCTGTGAACAACTGAAGTCTTCCCCCCACCCGATTGGGTGGGGGCAACCCTTCATGCATTTGACTTTGGGGGAGGTTTTGTACCTCTCCTGCTCCAGGGCTTCTTGTTACCCTGCAATTGTCCCTGATTTTTACCTCCGGGATTTGACCGAGGAGGCCGTCGGAACTGTTTCACAGCCGATGTCCTAGGGACTGGAGAAGCAGGCCTCTTAAAAGAGGGACCTCTAACTCTATTTTTAACCGGTAAAAAGGGTACTTTTACCGCTGGAAATTCTCTGGATATATTTTTCCAGGTCTTCCCCGAATAAGCGTTCACCATGAAATGGGAAGCTGACCAGCAATTTTTTACAGGGAGCTTCAGCAGACCAGTTTTTGAGCCATAGAAGCCTGCGCATATGTACTACAGACAGCGTAAGGCGGGAGGCCTGATGGATTGAATCCTTTATAGCGTCCACCGCAAAGCATAAGGCTCTAGGTAGATCAGCTAGGGCAAGGGCCTGCTGATCTGGCAAGTCCCTTAAGACCTGTTTCAACTGATCCTTCACTGCTTGGCAGACCCCAATAGCTGCCACTGCTGGTTGTGTCACCAATCCTGCTGTAGAAAAAGCAGATTTTAATAAGGACTCCAATTTTTTATCTATTGGGTCCTTGAACATTTGGACATTATCCACCGGACATGTCAGTGATTTATTCACACAAGAGATGGCTGCGTCCACTGTAGGGACCCTCCATTTTCTGATGAACTTATCCTCCATGGGATAGACCACCGGAAATCTCTTGGGGGGAGTAAATATTTTGTCAGGATGCTCCCAATCCTGGTAAATGAGCCCTTCCAGTAAAGGATGGATCGGAAAGGAACAAACAGTCTGGGGAGCTTTTAGCGACCCCAACGAGGAGACAGAAGTGGATGATGGCTCCGCAAGTGGCATTTTAAATGCTGATCGGACCATATTAGTCAGGGACTGAACCCATAACCTTTCAGCATGTGATGCTGAGAAACGGCTCTTCCACTGTTGATTCCTCTACAACCGAATCGACCTCATCCTGATCCCCTTCAGGTAGGTCGATCCCTGTATGGGACTGTTGCTCTGTTAACAGGCACTCTGAGGGAGGAGACGGAGATCGGGCGCTTTTCTCCTGTGACAGGGAAGCCGCGATCAATGCTGACAATCTCTCTTCCAGCCCTCCCAGAGCTGAGGAAAAAACCTCCTCTGTTACATACACAGGAGCAGGTGAACTGAGGACAGCCACAGTACCAGGTACTCCTGAGGGTGCTCTACGGTCACTAACCTCTGATTCTTCAGGGGAGACTGGTGCAGCCAAAGCATGCCCAAGATCCTCAGAGCCCGATGGAGACCCCCTATTCCTCCTGGAATTTCTAGTCCCGGAGTTTTTAGACGGCATATTCCTAAGCCACAAAGCTGAGGTATTCCAGCCGAAAATACACCAGTTACTGACAATAGTCTAGCATAAATGCTGCTATAAGAAACAGTTGGTGTCTACTAATGTGCCTTTCTAGGGGATGCCTGTATCAACCGCTTGCTGTATGCCTTATTTAAATGTTGCCAGCTCTGTCTCTGTACTTCATAGCCAGCTCACCACACAAAATTGTGGTTTTTAACATGCTGGGACGCCCGCACATGCGCAGAAGCGCTGCGGCGCGCACAGAGCGTCATCCCCCAGGCTCCGCCCCCTTTCCCGGCTCACCTCTATATATAGAGGCGCGTGCACGCGCGCGGCCACGTGCGCCTTCGGCGCTAATTTCGAAAATGGAAACCAGGGACAAGAGCCAGGGCCCCTTTGCCGCAGGCCGGGGGATGGACGAGCATGGCAACATGGCAGAGGAAGCAGTTTCCCATAAGAGAACTCACCATCTGCCTGGACTCGCTCTGATGAGAAGAAACTAGTCCACATGACAAGAAACGTTCCACAGCGGCCTCTAGTGGACAAACACAGGTACCGCAGTCTAATATATTAAATATATATATATATATAAAAAAAAAATCTTGACCACCATTAAAAATTATTACATTTTTTTAGTAGTTACAGGCATGCACAGAATTTTGCGGGAATACCATTAGGTAACAGACAGAAAGACAAATTAGGCTTGGGGGTCCCCCAATAGAACCAAGTTCCTGGGGGCCCCCACTTACCTGTTCCCCGCCGCAGGACTTTGTTTGGTCCACAAAAGCCCAAACTTCACCTATCACGGCAGGCATTGTAATCAAACCTTCAGGGACCGGGTTCCCAAGGATTCCACTCCCCTGGACCTGTATAGCACCCTGCACAGAAAACATCTTGGTCGTGGGTATGACCAGAGCTCTGGATCCCAGGGTCCAGCTCTCCTAAGAGAAGCATTATAGGCAGAACCTTGCTCTTCTCTGCAAGGCCCGGGTACCGACCGTTTAGCTATAAAGCTTTTTTGGTCGGATCCGGAATAGCTTACTGAGGCCCAAAAGAACCTGTACGCAAGCTCAGTGAAAAACACATGTTACTTCTTGGCCAACACCTTAGACACTGGCAAAAAACTGAGGTGCTCCCGGATGGGAGGGGCTTATATAGGGGAGGGTACTTCCGGTTTTGGAAGTTGCCAGTGCCAGCACCTGACGGTATCTATATAACCCATTAGTAATGACTATGTCGCTCTGTGTCCCGTGATGTACGAGAAAGAAAATGAGGAACGTCCCTTCTCCTCTTCCATGATAATAATGAGGAACGTCCCTTCTCCTCTTCTTCCATGATAATAATGAGGAACGTCCCTTCTCCTCTTCTTCCATGATAATAATGAGGAACGTCCCTTCTCCCCTTCTTCCATGATAATAATGAGGAACGTCCCTTCTCCTCTTCTTCCATGATAATAATGAGGAACGTCCCTTCTCCTCTTCTTCCATGATAATAATGAGGAACGTCTCTTCCCCCCTTCTTCCATGATAATAATGAGGAACGTCCCTTCTCCTCTTCTTCCATGATAATAATGAGAAACGTCCCTTCTCCTCTTCTTCCATGATATAAATGAGGAACGTCCCTTCTCCTCTTCTTCCATGATAATAATGAGAAACGTCCCTTCTCCTCTTCTTCCATGATAATAATGAGGAACGTCCCTTCTCCTCTTCCATGATAATAATGAGGAACGTCCCTTCTCCTCTTCTTCCATGATAATAATGAGGAACGTCCCT
Organism: Rana muscosa; assembly: GCA_029206835.1. Classification (NCBI taxonomy): domain Eukaryota; kingdom Metazoa; phylum Chordata; class Amphibia; order Anura; family Ranidae; genus Rana; species Rana muscosa. The sequence continues at coordinate 1,090,777 of JARGYO010005596.1, read as the reverse complement.
TCTCCTCTTCTTCCATGATAATAATGAGGAACGTCTCTTCCCCCCTTCTTCCATGATAATAATGAGGAACGTCCCTTCTCTTCTTCCATGATAATAATGAGAAACGTCCCTTCTCCTCTTCTTCCATGATATAAATGAGGAACGTCCCTTCTCTCCTTCCATGATAATAATGAGGAACGTCCCTTCTCCTCTTCTTCCATGATAATAATGAGGAACGTCCCTTCTCTCCTTCCATGATAATAATGAGGAACGTCCCTTCTCCTCTTCTTCCATGATAATAATGAGAAACGTCCCTTCTCCTCTTCTTCCATGATAATAATGAGGAACGTCCCTTCTCCTCTTCTTCCATGATAATAATGAGGAACGTCCCTTCTCCTCTTCTTCCATGATAATAATGAGAAACGTCCCTTCTCCTCTTCTTCCATGATAATAATGAGGAACGTCCCTTCTCCTCTTCTTCCATGATAATAATGAGAAACGTCCCTTCTCCTCTTCTTCCATGATAATAATGAGAAACGTCCCTTCTCCTCTTCTTCCATGATAATAATGAGGAACGTCCCTTCTCCTCTTCTTCCATGATAATAATGAGGAACGTCCCTTCTCCTCTTCTTCCATGATAATAATGAGGAACGTCCCTTCTCTTCTTCCATGATAATAATGAGGAACGTCCCTTCTCCTCTTCTTCCATGATAATAATGAGGAACGTCCCTTCTCCCCTTCTTCCATGATAATAATGAGGAACGTCCCTTCTCCTCTTCTTCCATGATAATAATGAGGAACGTCCCTTCTCCTCTTCTTCCATGATAATAATGAGGAACGTCTCTTCCCCCCTTCTTCCATGATAATAATGAGGAACGTCCCTTCTCCTCTCCTTCCATGATAATAATGAGGAACGTCCCTTCTCCTCTTCCATGATAATAATGAGGAACGTCCCTTCTCCTCTTCTTCCATGATAATAATGAGGAACGTCCCTTCTCCTCTTCTTCCATGATAATAATGAGGAACGTCCCTTCTCTTCTTCCATGATAATAATGAGGAACGTCCCTTCTCCTCTTCTTCCATGATAATAATGAGGAACGTCCCTTCTCCTCTTCTTCCATGATAATAATGAGAAACGTCCCTTCTCTCCTTCTTCCATGATAATAATGAGGAACGTCCCTTCTCCTCTTCTTCCATGATAATAATGAGGAACATCCCTTCTCCTCTTCTTCCATGATAATAATGAGGAACGTCCCTTCTCCTCTTCTTCCATGATAATAATGAGGAACGTCCCTTCTCCCCTTCTTCCATGATAATAATGAGGAACGTCCCTTCTCCTCTCCTTCCATGATAATAATGAGGAACGTCCCTTCTCCTCTTCTTCCATGATAATAATGAGGAACGTCCCTTCTCCTCTTCTTCCATGATAATAATGAGGAACGTCCCTTCTCCTCTTCTTCCATGATAATAATGAGGAACGTCCCTTCTCCTCTTCTTCCATGATAATAATGAGGAACATCCCTTCTCCTCTTCTTCCATGATAATAATGAGGAACGTCCCTTCTCCTCTTCTTCCATGATAATAATGAGGAACGTCTCTTCCCCCCTTCTTCCATGATAATAATGAGGAACGTCCCTTCTCCTCTTCCATGATAATAATGAGGAACGTCCCTTCTCCTCTTCTTCCATGATAATAATGAGGAACGTCCCTTCTCCTCTTCTTCCATGATAATAATGAGGAACGTCCCTTCTCTTCTTCCATGATAATAATGAGGAACGTCCCTTCTCCTCTTCTTCCATGATAATAATGAGGAACGTCCCTTCTCCTCTTCTTCCATGATAATAATGAGGAACGTCCCTTCTCCTCTTCTTCCATGATAATAATGAGGAACGTCCCTTCTCTCCTTCTTCCATGATAATAATGAGGAACGTCCCTTCTCCTCTTCTTCCATGATAATAATGAGAAACGTCCCTTCTCCTCTTCTTCCATGATAATAATGAGGAACATCCCTTCTCCTCTTCTTCCATGATAATAATGAGGAACGTCCCTTCTCCTCTTCTTCCATGATAATAATGAGGAACGTCCCTTCTCCTCTTCTTCCATGATAATAATGAGGAACGTCCCTTCTCCCCTTCTTCCATGATAATAATGAGGAACGTCCCTTCTCCTCTCCTTCCATGATAATAATGAGGAACGTCCCTTCTCCTCTTCTTCCATGATAATAATGAGGAAAGTCCCTTCTCCTCTTCTTCCATGATAATAATGAGGAACGTCCCTTCTTCCATGATAATAATGAGGAACGTCCCTTCTCCTCTTCTTCCATGATAATAATGAGGAACGTCCCTTCTCCTCTTCCATGATAATAATGAGGAACGTCCCTTCTCCTCTTCTTCCATGATAATAATGAGGAACGTCCCTTCTTCCATGATAATAATGAGGAACGTCCCTTCTCTTCTTCCATGATAATAATGAGGAACGCCCCTTCTCCTCTTCTTCCATGATAATAATGAGGAACGTCCCCTTCTCCTCTTCTTCCATGATAATAATGAGGAACGTCCCTTCTCCCCTTCTTCCATGATAATAATGAGGAACGTCCCTTCTCCTCTTCTTCCATGATAATAATGAGGAACGTCCCTTCTTCCAAGATAATAATGAGGAACGTCCCTTCTCCTCTTCTTCCATGATAATAATGAGGAACGTCCCTTCTCTTCCATGATAATAATGAGGAACGTCCCTTCTCCTCTTCCATGATAATAATAGTATTTTTATAACAGCTTACCTGTAAAATCCTTTTCTTGGAGTACATCACGGGACACAGAGCGACATAGTCATTACTAATGGGTTATATAGATACCGTCAGGTGCTGGCACTGGCAACTTCCAAAACCGGAAGTACCCTCCCCTATATAAGCCCCTCCCATCCGGGAGCACCTCAGTTTTGTAGCAAAGCAATAAGTGTCCCCAAAGAGGGGCGGGAGCTCTGTGTCCCGTGATGTACTCCAAGAAAAGGATTTTACAGGTAAGCTGTTATAAAAATCCTATTTTCTTTCTCGTACATCACGGGACACAGAGCGACATAGTCATTACTAATGGGATGTCCTAAAGCAATGCCAAATGAGGGGGGGGATACACCATATATAAGCTGAGCGCTATCAGACATGAGGATCTTTTGCGGCCTGCAACACACTGCGCCCAAAGGCGACATCCTCCTGACTTCTAACGTCCACCTGGTAGAACCTAGTAAACGTGTGAACTGAAGACCATGTTGCGGCCTTACAGATTTGAGCCAGGGAGGCCTGGTGATGCACTGCCCATGAAGTTCCAACTGCTCTCGTGGAGTGCGCTCTAACTTTGAACGGAGGCGGTCTCCTTCTCAAGCCATAGGCTTGTATTATGACCTGTCGAATCCACCTGGCTAAAGTAGATTTTGACGCTGCCTGACCCTTTCTGGGGCCTTCCGGCAGAATAAACAAAGTATCCGTTCTGCGAATCTGAGCAGTGGCTTTTAGATAAGCTTTAACTGCTCTTACTACATCCAAAGAATGCAATAACTTTTCCTCTACCGAAGTAGGTTTGGGGAAAAAAGAAGGAAGAACCACATCTTGGTTCAAATGAAACCTCGATACCACCTTAGGAAGAAAGGCTGGCTGAGGACGTAATACTACTCTGTCCTTATGGATAACCAGATATGGCTCTTTACAGGACATAGCTGCTAATTCCGACACTCTTTTAGCCGAACAAATGGCTACTAGAAAAATCAATTTCCTGGTGAGAAGCACCAAGGAAATATGCTGTAATGGTTCAAATGGTTGTTTCTGTAAAACCGACAGAACCAAGTTTAGATCCCATGGACATATGGGAATATTAACCGGAGGACTAATACGCATCACTCCTTGTATAAAGGCTTTGACTAGTGAATGCGAAGCCAAGGGCCTTTGAAAAAATATTGACAAGGCCGAAATCTGACCCTTGATAGTACTCAAGGCAAGCCTCCTATCTACAGCCCATTGTAGGAAGTCCAGAATCCTACCTATTACGTATTTACGTGGATGCCATTTCTTGGCCTCACACCAGGCGATGTACGCCTTCCAGATTCTATAGTAGATCTGCCTGGATACCGGCTTCCTGGCATTGATCATGGTAGATACCACAGCATTAGAGAGCCCTCTCTTTTTTAGAATGTGGGCTTCAATAGCCAGGCCGTCAAACCTAGGGCTGGTAAGGAAGGGTGGTATATCGGTCCTTGCGAAAGCAGGTCCGGGCGATGTGGGAGGGTCCAAGGACTCCCCACAGACATTTTTACAATCTCCGCGTACCATGCTCTTCGGGGCCACGCTGGAGCCACCAGAATCACTGGTTTCTTTTCTACCCTGATTCTGCGGAGTAATCGAGGTAACAATTGTGGCGGTGGGAATGCATATATCAGCTTGAACTGATCCCAAGGGAACACTAGGGCATCCGAGCCGCAAGCTAGGGGATCCCTTGTCCAAGAGACAAACCTGTCCACTTTTGTGTTGAATCTGGATGCTAGCAGATCTACATCCGGTGTTCCCCACCGCTGACATATTGTCCGGAAAACCTCGGGATGAAGGGACCATTCCCCTGGGCATAATTGTTGGCGACTTAGAAAGTCCGCCTTCCAATTCTCCACTCCTGGAATGAATACCGCAGATATGGCTGGGACATCTCTTTCTGCCCATCTCAGGATGTAATTTACTTCCCTTTGGGCTGCACGACTCCTGGTGCCCCCCTGACGATTGATATATGCCACTGCTGTGGCATTGTCTGATTGAATTCTGACAGGGGACCCTTGGAGTTTGGATGTCCATGCTACTAGGGCATACCGGGCTGCTCGTATCTCTAAGAGATTGATGGGCAGGGCCTTTTCCGCATCCGACCATCTGCCCTGGAGAGACCATTGTTCCAGTACTGCTCCCCAGCCTATAAGGCTGGCATCTGTAGTGACCACCTTCCAGGAAATCGGACTGAAGGATTTCCCTCTTTCCAGATTCTGGGGAACCAACCACCAGCGGAGGCTCTTGCGAACGGAAGGGGACAAGGACATTGGTAAGTCCAGAGCCTGAACTTTTTTGTTCCAGGCTGACAGTATGGCCCTTTGCAACTTCCTTGAATGGAATTGACCGTAGGGTACTGCTTCGAATGATGCCACCATTTTTCCCAGCAGCCTCATGCACAGGCGTATGGATGGCTGTCTTTTTGAACCCACTAAGTGGATCAAATCTCTCAAAGACGACCCCTTTTCTTGAGGCAAGAAAATTTTTCTCTGGTCTGAATCCAGCCTTAGCCCCAAGTATTCCAGACTTTTGACTGGTTTTAGGGCTGACTTGTCTCGGTTGATAATCCAACCGTGATATTCCAGATACTTGATTGTCTCGTGAACAACCACTTCTAGTTTTTCCACTGAGTGGTCTATCAGCAACAAGTCGTCTAGATATGCCATTATCGTTACACCTCGTGTTCTTAGATTGGCCAATAATGGGGCCAGAATTTTTGTAAACACTCTTGGTGCTGTGGCCAGACCGAAGGGTAAGGCTCTGAACTGAAAATGGCGCCCTTCTACTGCAAAGCGTAGAAATTTTTGGTGGGCTGGAAAGATGGGGATGTGCAAATAAGCATCTTTGATGTCGATCGAGGCTAACCATTCCTCCCCTTGTAGGGCAGTGGCTACCGATCGGATCGACTCCATCCGGAAAGTCCTGATATGTAGGAATTTGTTTAGCCCTTTTAGATTTAATATGGGCCTCGCGTCCCCGTTTGGCTTCGGGACTGTAAAGAGGTTTGAGTAAAACCCGAACCCCCATTCTTCCAGGGGAACCTCTATAATTACTGCTTGGAGCAATAATTGTTCTAGTGCCAACAGGAGGGATCCTCTCTTCTGGGGATCCCCTGGCACGTTTGACCTTATAAAGCGGGAAGGAGGGGAGTTTTTTAACTCCAATTTGTATCCCAGATTTACTGCGGAGAGCACCCATCTGTCTCGGATCGTGTCCCGCCAGGTCTCTGTGAACAACTGAAGTCTTCCCCCCACCCGATTGGGTGGGGGCAACCCTTCATGCATTTGACTTTGGGGGAGGTTTTGTACCTCTCCTGCTCCAGGGCTTCTTGTTACCCTGCAATTGTCCCTGATTTTTACCTCCGGGATTTGACCGAGGAGGCCGTCGGAACTGTTTCACAGCCGATGTCCTAGGGACTGGAGAAGCAGGCCTCTTAAAAGAGGGACCTCTAACTCTATTTTTAACCGGTAAAAAGGGTACTTTTACCGCTGGAAATTCTCTGGATATATTTGTCCAGGTCTTCCCCGAATAAGCGCTCACCATGAAATGGGAAGCTGACCAGCAATTTTTTACAGGGAGCTTCAGCAGACCAGTTTTTGAGCCATAGAAGCCTGCGCATATGTACTACAGACAGCGTAAGGCGGGAGGCCTGATGGATTGAATCCTTTATAGCGTCCACCGCAAAGCATAAGGCTCTAGGTAGATCAGCTAGGGCAAGGGCCTGCTGATCTGGCAAGTCCCTTAAGACCTGTTTCAACTGATCCTTCACTGCTTGGCAGACCCCAATAGCTGCCACTGCTGGTTGTGTCACCAATCCTGCTGTAGAAAAAGCAGATTTTAATAAGGACTCCAATTTTTTATCTATTGGGTCCTTGAACATTTGGACATTATCCACCGGACATGTCAGTGATTTATTCACACAAGAGATGGCTGCGTCCACTGTAGGGACCCTCCATTTTCTGATGAACTTATCCTCCATGGGATAGACCACCGGAAATCTCTTGGGGGGAGTAAATATTTTGTCAGGATGCTCCCAATCCTGGTAAATGAGCCCTTCCAGTAAAGGATGGATCGGAAAGGAACAAACAGTCTGGGGAGCTTTTAGCGACCCCAACGAGGAGACAGAAGTGGATGATGGCTCCGCAAGTGGCATTTTAAATGCTGATCGGACCATATTAGTCAGGGACTGAACCCATAACCTTTCAGCATGTGATGCTGAGAAACGGCTCTTCCACTGTTGATTCCTCTACAACCGAATCGACCTCATCCTGATCCCCTTCAGGTAGGTCGATCCCTGTATGGGACTGTTGCTCTGTTAACAGGCACTCTGAGGGAGGAGACGGAGATCGGGCGCTTTTCTCCTGTGACAGGGAAGCCGCGATCAATGCTGACAATCTCTCTTCCAGCCCTCCCAGAGCTGAGGAAAAAACCTCCTCTGTTACATACACAGGAGCAGGTGAACTGAGGACAGCCACAGTACCAGGTACTCCTGAGGGTGCTCTACGGTCACTAACCTCTGATTCTTCAGGGGAGACTGGTGCAGCCAAAGCATGCCCAAGATCCTCAGAGCCCGATGGAGACCCCCTATTCCTCCTGGAATTTCTAGTCCCGGAGTTTTTAGACGGCATATTCCTAAGCCACAAAGCTGAGGTATTCCAGCCGAAAATACACCAGTTACTGACAATAGTCTAGCATAAATGCTGCTATAAGAAACAGTTGGTGTCTACTAATGTGCCTTTCTAGGGGATGCCTGTATCAACCGCTTGCTGTATGCCTTATTTAAATGTTGCCAGCTCTGTCTCTGTACTTCATAGCCAGCTCACCACACAAAATTGTGGTTTTTAACATGCTGGGACGCCCGCACATGCGCAGAAGCGCTGCGGCGCGCACAGAGCGTCATCCCCCAGGCTCCGCCCCCTTTCCCGGCTCACCTCTATATATAGAGGCGCGTGCACGCGCGCGGCCACGTGCGCCTTCGGCGCTAATTTCGAAAATGGAAACCAGGGACAAGAGCCAGGGCCCCTTTGCCGCAGGCCGGGGGATGGACGAGCATGGCAACATGGCAGAGGAAGCAGTTTCCCATAAGAGAACTCACCATCTGCCTGGACTCGCTCTGATGAGAAGAAACTAGTCCACATGACAAGAAACGTTCCACAGCGGCCTCTAGTGGACAAACACAGGTACCGCAGTCTAATATATTAAATATATATATATATATAAAAAAAAAATCTTGACCACCATTAAAAATTATTACATTTTTTTAGTAGTTACAGGCATGCACAGAATTTTGCGGGAATACCATTAGGTAACAGACAGAAAGACAAATTAGGCTTGGGGGTCCCCCAATAGAACCAAGTTCCTGGGGGCCCCCACTTACCTGTTCCCCGCCGCAGGACTTTGTTTGGTCCACAAAAGCCCAAACTTCACCTATCACGGCAGGCATTGTAATCAAACCTTCAGGGACCGGGTTCCCAAGGATTCCACTCCCCTGGACCTGTATAGCACCCTGCACAGAAAACATCTTGGTCGTGGGTATGACCAGAGCTCTGGATCCCAGGGTCCAGCTCTCCTAAGAGAAGCATTACAGGCAGAACCTTGCTCTTCTCTGCAAGGCCCGGGTACCGACCGTTTAGCTATGAAGCTTTTTTGGTCGGATCCGGAATAGCTTACTGAGGCCCAAAAGAACCTGTACGCAAGCTCAGTGAAAAACACATGTTACTTCTTGGCCAACACCTTAGACACTGGCAAAAAACTGAGGTGCTCCCGGATGGGAGGGGCTTATATAGGGGAGGGTACTTCCGGTTTTGGAAGTTGCCAGTGCCAGCACCTGACGGTATCTATATAACCCATTAGTAATGACTATGTCGCTCTGTGTCCCGTGATGTACGAGAAAGAAAATGAGGAACGTCCCTTCTCCTCTTCCATGATAATAATGAGGAACGTCCCTTCTCCTCTTCTTCCATGATAATAATGAGGAACGTCCCTTCTCCTCTTCTTCCATGATAATAATGAGGAACGTCCCTTCTCCCCTTCTTCCATGATAATAATGAGGAACGTCCCTTCTCCTCTTCTTCCATGATAATAATGAGGAACGTCCCTTCTCCTCTTCTTCCATGATAATAATGAGGAACGTCTCTTCCCCCCTTCTTCCATGATAATAATGAGGAACGTCCCTTCTCCTCTTCTTCCATGATAATAATGAGAAACGTCCCTTCTCCTCTTCTTCCATGATATAAATGAGGAACGTCCCTTCTCCTCTTCTTCCATGATAATAATGAGAAACGTCCCTTCTCCTCTTCTTCCATGATAATAATGAGGAACGTCCCTTCTCCTCTTCCATGATAATAATGAGGAACGTCCCTTCTCCTCTTCTTCCATGATAATAATGAGGAACGTCCCTTCTCCTCTTCTTCCATGATAATAATGAGGAACGTCTCTTCCCCCCTTCTTCCATGATAATAATGAGGAACGTCCCTTCTCTTCTTCCATGATAATAATGAGAAACGTCCCTTCTCCTCTTCTTCCATGATATAAATGAGGAACGTCCCTTCTCTCCTTCCATGATAATAATGAGGAACGTCCCTTCTCCTCTTCTTCCATGATAATAATGAGGAACGTCCCTTCTCTCCTTCCATGATAATAATGAGGAACGTCCCTTCTCCTCTTCTTCCATGATAATAATGAGAAACGTCCCTTCTCCTCTTCTTCCATGATAATAATGAGGAACGTCCCTTCTCCTCTTCTTCCATGATAATAATGAGGAACGTCCCTTCTCCTCTTCTTCCATGATAATAATGAGAAACGTCCCTTCTCCTCTTCTTCCATGATAATAATGAGGAACGTCCCTTCTCCTCTTCTTCCATGATAATAATGAGAAACGTCCCTTCTCCTCTTCTTCCATGATAATAATGAGAAACGTCCCTTCTCCTCTTCTTCCATGATAATAATGAGGAACGTCCCTTCTCCTCTTCTTCCATGATAATAATGAGGAACGTCCCTTCTCCTCTTCTTCCATGATAATAATGAGGAACGTCCCTTCTCTTCTTCCATGATAATAATGAGGAACGTCCCTTCTCCTCTTCTTCCATGATAATAATGAGGAACGTCCCTTCTCCCCTTCTTCCATGATAATAATGAGGAACGTCCCTTCTCCTCTTCTTCCATGATAATAATGAGGAACGTCCCTTCTCCTCTTCTTCCATGATAATAATGAGGAACGTCTCTTCCCCCCTTCTTCCATGATAATAATGAGGAACGTCCCTTCTCCTCTCCTTCCATGATAATAATGAGGAACGTCCCTTCTCCTCTTCCATGATAATAATGAGGAACGTCCCTTCTCCTCTTCTTCCATGATAATAATGAGGAACGTCCCTTCTCCTCTTCTTCCATGATAATAATGAGGAACGTCCCTTCTCTTCTTCCATGATAATAATGAGGAACGTCCCTTCTCCTCTTCTTCCATGATAATAATGAGGAACGTCCCTTCTCCTCTTCTTCCATGATAATAATGAGGAACGTCCCTTCTCCTCTTCTTCCATGATAATAATGAGGAACGTCCCTTCTCTCCTTCTTCCATGATAATAATGAGGAACGTCCCTTCTCCTCTTCTTCCATGATAATAATGAGAAACGTCCCTTCTCCTCTTCTTCCATGATATAAATGAGGAACGTCCCTTCTCTCCTTCCATGATAATAATGAGGAACGTCCCTTCTCCTCTTCTTCCATGATAATAATGAGAAACGTCCCTTCTCCTCTTCCTACATGATAATAATGAGGAACGTCCCTTCTCCTCTTCTTCCATGATAATAATGAGAAACGTCCCTTCTCCTCTTCTTCCATGATAATAATGAGAAACGTCCCTTCTCCTCTTCCTACATGATAATAATGAGGAACGTCCCTTCTCTTCTTCTTCCATGATAATAATGAGAAACGTCCCTTCTCCTCTTCCTACATGATAATAATGAGGAACGTCCCTTCTCCCCTTCTTCCATGATAATAATGAGGAACGTCCCTTCTCCTCTCCTTCCATGATAATAATGAGGAACGTCCCTTCTCCTCTTCCATGATAATAATGAGGAACGTCCCTTCTCCTCTTCTTCCATGATAATAATGAGGAACGTCCCTTCTCCTCTTCTTCCATGATAATAATGAGGAACGTCCCTTCTCCCCTTCTTCCATGATAATAATGAGGAACGTCCCTTCTCCTCTTCTTCCATGATAATAATGAGGAACGTCCCTTCTCCTCTTCTTCCATGATAATAATGAGGAACGTCTCTTCCCCCCTTCTTCCATGATAATAATGAGGAACGTCCCTTCTCCTCTTCTTCCATGATAATAATGAGAAACGTCCCTTCTCCTCTTCTTCCATGATATAAATGAGGAACGTCCCTTCTCTCCTTCCATGATAATAATGAGGAACGTCCCTTCTCCTCTTCTTCCATGATAATAATGAGAAACGTCCCTTCTCCTCTTCTTCCATGATAATAATGAGGAACGTCCCTTCTCCTCTTCTTCCATGATAATAATGAGGAACGTCCCTTCTCCTCTTCTTCCATGATAATAATGAGGAACGTCCCTTCTCTTCTTCCATGATAATAATGAGGAACGTCCCTTCTCCTCTTCTTCCATGATAATAATGAGGAACGTCCCTTCTCCTCTTCTTCCATGATAATAATGAGGAACGTCCCTTCTCCTCTTCTTCCATGATAATAATGAGGAACGTCCCTTCTCTCCTTCTTCCATGATAATAATGAGGAACGTCCCTTCTCCTCTTCTTCCATGATAATAATGAGAAACGTCCCTTCTCCTCTTCTTCCATGATATAAATGAGGAACGTCCCTTCTCTCCTTCCATGATAATAATGAGGAACGTCCCTTCTCCTCTTCTTCCATGATAATAATGAGAAACGTCCCTTCTCCTCTTCCTACATGATAATAATGAGGAACGTCCCTTCTCCCCTTCTTCCATGATAATAATGAGGAACGTCCCTTCTCCTCTTCTTCCATGATAATAATGAGGAACGTCCCTTCTCCCCTTCTTCCATGATAATAATGAGGAACGTCCCTTCTTCTCTTCTTCCATGATAATAATGAGAAACGTCCCTTCTCCTCTTCTTCCATGATAATAATGAGAAACGTCCCTTCTCTTCTTCCATGATAATAATGAGAAACGTCCCTTCTCCTCTTCCTACATGATAATAATGAGGAACGTCCCTTCTCCTCTTCTTCCATGATAATAATGAGGAACGTCCCTTCTCCTCTTCTTCCATGATAATAATGAGAAACGTCCCTTCTCCTCTTCCTACATGATAATAATGAGGAACGTCCCTTCTTCCATGATAATAATGAGGAACGTCCCTTCTCCTCTCCTTCCATGATAATAATGAGGAACGTCCCTTCTCCTCTTCTTCCATGATAATAATGAGGAACGTCCCTTCTCCTCTTCTTCCATGATAATAATGAGGAACGTCCCTTCTCCTCTTCTTCCATGATAATAATGAGGAACGTCCCTTCCCCTCTTCTTCCATGATAATAATGAGGAACGTCCCTTCTCTCCTTCCATGATAATAATGAGGAACGTCCCTTCTCCTCTTCTTCCATGATAATAATGAGGAACGTCCCTTCTCCTCTTCTTCCATGATAATAATGAGGAACGTCCCTTCTCCTCTTCTTCCATGATAATAATGAGGAACGTCCCTTCCCCTCTTCTTCCATGATAATAATGAGGAACGTTCCTTCTCTTCTTCCATGATAATAATGAGGAACGTCTCTTCCCCCCTTCTTCCATGATAATAATGAGGAACGTCCCTTCTTCCATGATAATAATGAGGAACGTCCCTTCTCCTCTTCTTCCATGATAATAATGAGGAACGTCCCTTCTCCTCTTCTTCCATGATAATAATGAGGAACGTCCCTTCTCCCCTTCTTCCATGATAATAATGAGGAACGTCCCTTCTCTTCTCCTTCCATGATAATAATGAGGAACGTCCCTTCTCCTCTTCCATGATAATGAGGAACGTCCCTTCTCCCCTTCTTCCATGATAATAATGAGGAACGTCCCTTCTCCTCTTCTTCCATGATAATAATGAGGAACGTCCCTTCTTCCATGATAATAATGAGGAACGTCCCTTCTCCTCTTCCATGATAATAATGAGGAACGTCCCTTCTCTCCTTCTTCCATGATATAAATGAGGAACGTCCCTTCTCCTCTTCTTCCATGATAATAATGAGGAACGTCCCTTCTCCTCTTCTTCCATGATAATAATGAGGAACGTCCCTTCTCCTCTTCTTCCATGATAATAATGAGGAACGTCCCTTCTCTCCTTCTTCCATGATAATAATGAGGAACGTCCCTTCTCCTCTTCTTCCATGATAATAATGAGGAACGTCCCTTCTCCTCTTCTTCCATGATAATAATGAGGAACGTCCCTTCTCCTCTTCTTCTATGATAATAATGAGGAACGTCCCTTCTCCTCTTCTTCCATGATAATAATGAGAAACGTCCCTTCTCCTCTTCCTACATGATAATAATGAGGAACGTCCCTTCTCCCCTTCTTCCATGATAATAATGAGGAACGTCCCTTCTCCTCTTCTTCCATGATAATAATGAGAAACGTCCCTTCTCCTCTTCCTACATGATAATAATGAGGAACGTCCCTTCTCCTCTTCTTCCATGATAATAATGAGAAACGTCCCTTCTCCTCTTCCTACATGATAATAATGAGGAACGTCCCTTCTTCCATGATAATAATGAGGAACGTCCATTCTCCCCTTCTTCCATGATAATAATGAGGAACGTCCCTTCTCCTCTTCCATGATAACAATGAGGAGCGTCCCTTCTCTCCTTCTTCCATGATATAAATGAGGAACGTCCCTTCTCCTCTTCTTCCATGATAATAATGAGGAACGTCCCTTCTCCTCTTCTTCCATGATAATAATGAGGAACGTCCCTTCTCCTCTTCTTCCATGATAATAATGAGGAACGTCCCTTCTCCTCTTCTTCCATGATAATAATGAGGAACGTCCCTTCTCTTCTTCCATGATAATAATGAGGAACGTCCCTTCTCCTCTCCTTCCATGATAATAATGAGAAACGTCCCTTCTCCTCTTCCTACATGATAATAATGAGGAACGTCCCTTCTCCTCTTCTTCCATGATAATAATGAGAAACGTCCCTTCTCCTCTTCTTCCATGATAATAATGAGGAACGTCCCTTCTCCTCTTCTTCCATGATAATAATGAGGGACGTCCCTTCTTCTCTTCTTCCATGATAATAATGAGGAACGTCCCTTCTCCTCTTCTTCCATGATAATAATGAGGAACGTCCCTTCTCCTCTCCTTCCATGATAATAATGAGGAACGTCCCTTCTCCTCTTCTTCCATGATAATAATGAGGAACGTCCCTTCTCCTCTTCTTCCATGATAATAATGAGGAACGTCCCTTCTCCTCTTCTTCCATGATAATAATGAGGAACGTCCCTTCTCCTCTTCTTCCATGATAATAATGAGGAACGTCCCTTCTCTTCTTCCATGATAATAATGAGGAACGTCTCTTCCCCCCTTCTTCCATGATAATAATGAGGAACGTCCCTTCTCCTCTTCTTCCATGATAATAATGAGGAACATCCCTTCTCCTCCTCTTCCATGATAATAATGAGGAACGTCCCTTCTCCCCTTCTTCCATGATAATAATGAGAAATGTCCCTTCTCCTCTTCTTCCATGATATAAATGAGGAACGTCCCTTCTCCTCTTCTTCCATGATAATAATGAGGAACGTCTCTTCCCCCCTTCTTCCATGATAATAATGAGGAACGTCCCTTCTCTCCTTCTTCCATGATAATAATGAGGAACGTCCCTTCTCCTCTTCTTCCATGATAATAATGAGGAACATCCCTTCTCCTCCTCTTCCATGATAATAATGAGGAATGTCCCTTCTCCCCTTCTTCCATGATAATAATGAGAAACGTCCCTTCTCCTCTTCTTCCATGATATAAATGAGGAACGTCCCTTCTCCTCTTCTTCCATGATAATAATGAGAAACGTCCCTTCTCCTCTTCTTCCATGATAATAATGAGGAACGTCCCTTCTCCTCTTCTTCCATGATAATAATGAGGGACGTCCCTTCTCCTCTTCTTCCATGATAATAATGAGGAACGTCCCTTCTCCTCTTCTTCCATGATATAAATGAGGAACGTCCCTTCTCTTCTTCCATGATAATAATGAGGAACGTCTCTTCCCCCCTTCTTCCATGATAATAATGAGGAACGTCCCTTCTCTCCTTCTTCCATGATAATAATGAGGAACGTCCCTTCTCCTCTTCTTCCATGATAATAATGAGGAACGTTCCTTCTCCCCTTCTTCCATGATAATAATGAGAAACGTCCCTTCTCCTCTTCTTCCATGATATAAATGAGGAACGTCCCTTCTCCTCTTCTTCCATGATAATAATGAGGAACATCCCTTCTCCTCTTCTTCCATGATAATAATGAGGAACGTCCCTTCTCCTCTTCTTCCATGATAATAATGAGGAACGTCCCTTCTCCTCTTCTTCCATGATAATAATGAGGAACATCCCTTCTCCCCTTCTTCCATGATAATAATGAGGAACGTCCCTTCTCCTCTTCCATGATAATAATGAGGAACATCCCTTCCCCCCTTCTTCCATGATAATAATGAGGAACGTCCCTTCTCCTCTTCTTCCATGATAATAATGAGAAACGTCCCTTCTCCTCTTCTTCCATGATAATAATGAGGAACGTCCCTTCTCCCCTTCTTCCATGATAATAATGAGGAACGTCCCTTCTCTCCTTCTTCCATGATAATAATGAGGAACATCCCTTCTTCCATGATAATAATGAGGAACGTCCCTTCTCTTCCATGATAATAATGAGGAACGTCCATTCTCCCCTTCTTCCATGATAATAATGAGGAACGTCCCTTCTCCTCTTCTTCCATGATAATAATGAGGAACGTCCCTTCTCCCCTTCTTCCATGATAATAATGAGGAACGTCCCTTCTCCTCTTCCTACATGATAATAATGAGGAACGTCCCTTCTCTCCTTCTTCCATGATAATAATGAGGAACGTCCCTTCTCCTCTTCTTCCATGATAATAATGAGGAACGTCCCTTCTCCTCTTCTTCCATGATAATAATGAGGAACGTCCCTTCTCCTCTTCTTCCATGATAATAATGAGGAACGTCCCTTCTCTCCTTCTTCCATGATAATAATGAGAAACGTCCCTTCTCCTCTTCTTCCATGATAATAATGAGGAACGTCCCTTCTCCTCTTCTTCCATGATAATAATGAGGAACGTCCCTTCTTCCATGATAATAATGAGGAACGTCCCTTCTCCTCTTCTTCCATGATAATAATGAGGAACGTCCCTTCTTCCATGATAATAATGAGGAACGTCCCTTCTCCTCTTCTTCCATGATAATAATGAGGAACGTCCCTTCTCTTCTTCCATGATAATAATGAGGAACGTCCCTTCTTCCATGATAATAATGAGGAACGTCCCTTCTCTTCTTCCATGATAATAATGAGGAACGTCCCTTCTCTCCTTCTTCCAAGATAATAATGAGGAACGTCCCTTCTCCTCTTCTTCCATGATAATAATGAGGAACGTCCCTTCTCTTCCATGATAATAATGAGGAACGTCCCTTCTCCTCTTCCATGATAATAATGAGGAACGTCCCTTCTCCTCTTCCATGATAATAATGAGGAACGTCCCTTCTCCTCTTCTTCCATGATAATAATGAGGAACGTCCCTTCTCCTCTCCTTCCATGATAATAATGAGGAACGTCCCTTCTCCTCTTCCATGATAATAATGAGGAACGCCCCTTCTCTCCTTCTTCCATGATAATAATGAGGAATGTCCCTTCTCCTCTTCTTCCATGATAATAATGAGGAACGTCCCTTCTCTTCTTCCATGATAATAATGAGGAACGTCCCTTCTCCTCTTCTTCCATGATAATAATGAGGGACGTCCCTTCTCCCCTTCTTCCATGATAATAATGAGAAACGTCCCTTCTCCTCTTCTTCCATGATAATAATGAGGAACGTCCCTTCTCTTCTTCCATGATAATAATGAGGAACGTCCCTTCTCCCCTTCTTCCATGATAATCATGAGGAACGTCCCTTCTCCTCTTCTTCCATGATAATAATGAGGAACGTCCCTTCTCCTCTTCTTCCATGATAATAATGAGGAACGTCCCTTCTCTCCTTCTTCCATGATAATAATGAGGAACGTCCCTTCTCCCCTTCTTCCATGATAATAATGAGGAACGTCCCTTCTCTCCTTCTTCCATGATAATAATGAGGAACGTCCCTTCTCCCCTTCTTCCATGATAATAATGAGGAACGTCCCTTCTCCCCTTCTTCCATGATAATAATGAGGAACGTCCCTTCTCCCCTTCTTCCATGATAATAATGAGGAACATCCCTTCTCCTCTTCTTCCATGATAATAATGAGGAACGTCCCTTCTCTCCTTCTTCCATGATAATAATGAGGAACGTCCCTTCTCCTCTTCTTCCATGATAATAATGAGGAACGTCCCTTCTCTTCTTCCATGATAATAATGAGAAACGTCCCTTCTCCTCTTCCTACATGATAATAATGAGGAACGTCCCTTCTCCCCTTCTTCCATGATAATAATGAGGAACGCCCCTTCTCCTCTTCTTCCATGATAATAATGAGGAACGTCCCTTCTCCTCTTCTTCCATGATAATAATGAGGAACGTCCCTTCTCCTCTTCTTCCATGATATAAATGAGGAACGTCCCTTCTCCTCTTCTTCCATGATAATAATGAGGAACGTTCCTTCTCCCCTTCTTCCATGATAATAATGAGGGACGTCCCTTCTCCTCTTCTTCCATGATATAAATGAGGAACGTCCCTTCTCTTCTTCCATGATAATAATGAGGAACGTCTCTTCCCCCCTTCTTCCATGATAATAATGAGGAACGTCCCTTCTCTCCTTCTTCCATGATAATAATGAGGAACGTCCCTTCTCCTCTTCTTCCATGATGATAATGAGGAACATCCCTTCTCCTCTTCTTCCATGATAATAATGAGGAACGTCCCTTCTCCCCTTCTTCCATGATAATAATGAGAAACGTCCCTTCTCTTCTTCTTCCATGATAATAATGAGGAACGTCCCTTCTCCTCTTCTTCCATGATAATAATGAGGAACGTCCCTTCTCTTCCATGATAATAATGAGGAACGTCCCTTCTCCTCTTCCATGATAATAATGAGGAACGCCCCTTCTCTCCTTCTTCCATGATAATAATGAGGAATGTCCCTTCTCCTCTTCTTCCATGATAATAATGAGGAACGTCCCTTCTCCTCTTCTTCCATGATAATAATGAGGAACGTCCCTTCTCCTCTTCTTCCATGATAATAATGAGGAACGTCCCTTCTCTTCTTCCATGATAATAATGAGGAACGTCCCTTCTCCTCTTCTTCCATGATAATAATGAGGAACGTCCCTTCTCCCCTTCTTCCATGATAATAATGAGGAACGTCCATTCTCCCCTTCTTCCATGATAATAATGAGGAACGTCTCTTCCCCCCTTCTTCCATGATAATAATGAGGAACGTCCCTTCTCTCCTTCTTCCATGATAATAATGAGAAACGTCCCTTCTCCTCTTCTTCCATGATAATAATGAGGAACGTCCCTTCTCTTCTTCCATGATAATAATGAGGAACGTCCCTTCTCCCCTTCTTCCATGATAATAATGAGGAACGTCCCTTCTCCTCTTCTTCCATGATAATAATGAGGAACGTCCCTTCTCCTCTTCTTCCATGATAATAATGAGGAACGTCTCTTCCCCCCTTCTTCCATGATAATAATGAGGAACGTCCCTTCTCCTCTTCTTCCATGATAATAATGAGGAACGTCCCTTCTCCTCTTCTTCCATGATAATAATGAGAAACGTCCCTTCTCCTCTTCTTCCATGATAATAATGAGGAACGTCCCTTCTCCTCTTCTTCCATGATAATAATGAGAAACGTCCCTTCTCCTCTTCTTCCATGATAATAATGAGAAACGTCCCTTCTCCTCTTCTTCCATGATAATAATGAGGAACGTCCCTTCTCCTCTTCTTCCATGATAATAATGAGGAACGTCTCTTCCCCCCCTTCTTCCATGATAATAATGAGGAACGTCCCTTCTCCTCTTCTTCCATGATAATAATGAGGAACGTCCCTTCTCCTCTTCTTCCATGATAATAATGAGAAACGTCCCTTCTCCTCTTCTTCCATGATAATAATGAGGAACGTCCCTTCTCCTCTTCTTCCATGATAATAATGAGGAACGTCCCTTCTCCTCTTCTTCCATGATAATAATGAGAAACGTCCCTTCTCCTCTTCTTCCATGATAATAATGAGGAACGTCCCTTCTCTCCTTCTTCCATGATAATAATGAGGAACGTCCCTTCTCCTCTTCTTCCATGATGATAATGAGGAACGTCCCTTCTCCTCTTCTTCCATGATAATAATGAGAAACGTCCCTTCTCCTCTTCTTCCATGATAATAATGAGGAACGTCCCTTCTCCTCTTCTTCCATGATAATAATGAGAAACGTCCCTTCTCCTCTTCCTACATGATAATAATGAGGAACGTCCCTTCTCCCATTCTTCCATGATAATAATGAGGAACGCCCCTTCTCCTCTTCTTCCATGATAATAATGAGGAACGTCCCTTCTCCTCTTCTTCCATGATAATAATGAGGAACGTCCCTTCTCCTCTTCTTCCATGATATAAATGAGGAACGTCCCTTCTCCTCTTCTTCCATGATAATAATGAGGAACGTTCCTTCTCCCCTTCTTCCATGATAATAATGAGGGACGTCCCTTCTCCTCTTCTTCCATGATATAAATGAGGAACGTCCCTTCTCTTCTTCCATGATAATAATGAGGAACGTCTCTTCCCCCCTTCTTCCATGATAATAATGAGGAACGTCCCTTCTCTCCTTCTTCCATGATAATAATGAGGAACGTCCCTTCTCCTCTTCTTCCATGATAATAATGAGGAACGTTCCTTCTCCCCTTCTTCCATGATAATAATGAGGAACGTCCCTTCTCCTCTTCCTCCATGATAATAATGAGGAGCGTCCCTTCTTCTCTTCTTCCATGATAATAATGAGGAACGTCCCTTCTCTTCCATGATAATAATGAGGAACGTCCCTTCTCCTCTTCCATGATAATAATGAGGAACGCCCCTTCTCTCCTTCTTCCATGATAATAATGAGGAATGTCCCTTCTCCTCTTCTTCCATGATAATAATGAGGAACGTCCCTTCTCCTCTTCTTCCATGATAATAATGAGGAACGTCCCTTCTCCTCTTCTTCCATGATAATAATGAGGAACGTCCCTTCTCCCCTTCTTCCATGATAATAATGAGAAACGTCCCTTCTCCTCTTCTTCCATGATAATAATGAGGAACGTCCCTTCTCTTCTTCCATGATAATAATGAGGAACGTCCCTTCTCCCCTTCTTCCATGATAATAATGAGGAACGTCCCTTCTCCTCTTCTTCCATGATAATAATGAGGAACGTCCCTTCTCCTCTTCTTCCATGATAATAATGAGGAACGTCTCTTCCCCCCTTCTTCCATGATAATAATGAGGAACGTCCCTTCTCCTCTTCTTCCATGATATAAATGAGGAACGTCCCTTCTTCTCTTCTTCCATGATAATAATGAGGAACGTCCCTTCTCCTCTTCTTCCATGATAATAATGAGGAACGTCTCTTCCCCTCTTCTTCCATGATAATAATGAGGAACGTCCCTTCTCCTCTTCTTCCGTGATAATGAGGAACGTCCCTTCTCCTCTTCTTCCATGATAATAATGAGGAACGTCCCTTCTCCTCTTCTTCCATGATAATAATGAGAAACGTCCCTTCTCCTCTTCTTCCATGATAATAATGAGGAACGTCCCTTCTCCTCTTCTTCCATGATAATAATGAGAAACGTCCCTTCTCCTCTTCTTCCATGATAATAATGAGGAACGTTCCTTCTCCTCTTCTTCCATGATAATAATGAGAAACGTCCCTTCTCCTCTTCTTCCATGATAATAATGAGAAACGTCCCTTCTCCTCTTCTTCCATGATAATAATGAGGAACGTCTCTTCCCCCCTTCTTCCATGATATAAATGAGGAACGTCCCTTCTCTCCTTCCATGATAATAATGAGGAACGTCCCTTCTCTCCTTCTTCCATGATAATAATGAGGAACGTCCCTTCTCCTCTTCTTCCATGATAATAATGAGAAACGTCCCTTCTCCTCTTCTTCCATGATAATAATGAGAAACGTCCCTTCTCCTCTTCTTCCATGATAATAATGAGGAACGTCCCTTCTCCTCTTCTTCCATGATAATAATGAGGAACGTCTCTTCCCCCCTTCTTCCATGATAATAATGAGGAACGTCCCTTCTCCTCTTCTTCCATGATAATAATGAGGAACGTCCCTTCTCCTCTTCTTCCATGATAATAATGAGGAACGTCCCTTCTTCCATGATAATAATGAGGAACGTCCCTTCTCCCCTTCTTCCATGATAATAATGAGGAACGTCCCTTCTCCTCTTCTTCCATGATAATAATGAGGAACGTCCCTTCTCTTCTTCCATGATAATAATGAGGAACGTCCCTTCTCTCCTTCCATGATAATAATGAGAAACGTCCCTTCTCCTCTTCTTCCATGATAATAATGAGAAACGTCCCTTCTCCTCTTCTTCCATGATAATAATGAGAAACGTCCCTTCTCCTCTTCTTCCATGATAATAATGAGGAACGTCTCTTCCCCCCTTCTTCCATGATATAAATGAGGAACGTCCCTTCTCTCCTTCCATGATAATAATGAGGAACGTCCCTTCTCCTCTTCTTCCATGATAATAATGAGAAACGTCCCTTCTCCTCTTCTTCCATGATAATAATGAGGAACGTCTCTTCCCCCCTTCTTCCATGATATAAATGAGGAACGTCCCTTCTCTCCTTCCATGATAATAATGAGGAACGTCCCTTCTCCCCTTCTTCCATGATAATAATGAGGAACGTCCCTTCTCTCCTTCTTCCATGATAATAATGAGGAACGTCCCTTCTCCCCTTCTTCCATGATAATAATGAGGAACGTCCCTTCTCTCCTTCTTCCATGATAATAATGAGGAACGTCCCTTCTCCCCTTCTTCCATGATAATAATGAGAAACGTCCCTTCTCCTCTTCCTACATGATAATAATGAGGAACGTCCCTTCTCCCCTTCTTCCATGATAATAATGAGGAACGCCCCTTCTCCTCTTCTTCCATGATAATAATGAGGAACGTCCCTTCTCCTCTTCTTCCATGATAATAATGAGGAACGTCCCTTCTCCTCTTCTTCCATGATATAAATGAGGAACGTCCCTTCTCCTCTTCTTCCATGATAATAATGAGGAACGTTCCTTCTCCCCTTCTTCCATGATAATAATGAGGGACGTCCCTTCTCCTCTTCTTCCATGATATAAATGAGGAACGTCCCTTCTCTTCTTCCATGATAATAATGAGGAACGTCTCTTCCCCCCTTCTTCCATGATAATAATGAGGAACGTCCCTTCTCTCCTTCTTCCATGATAATAATGAGGAACGTCCCTTCTCCTCTTCTTCCATGATAATAATGAGGAACGTTCCTTCTCCCCTTCTTCCATGATAATAATGAGGAACGTCCCTTCTCCTCTTCCTCCATGATAATAATGAGGAGCGTCCCTTCTTCTCTTCTTCCATGATAATAATGAGGAACGTCCCTTCTCTTCCATGATAATAATGAGGAACGTCCCTTCTCCTCTTCCATGATAATAATGAGGAACGCCCCTTCTCTCCTTCTTCCATGATAATAATGAGGAATGTCCCTTCTCCTCTTCTTCCATGATAATAATGAGGAACGTCCCTTCTCCTCTTCTTCCATGATAATAATGAGGAACGTCCCTTCTCCTCTTCTTCCATGATAATAATGAGGAACGTCCCTTCTCCCCTTCTTCCATGATAATAATGAGAAACGTCCCTTCTCCTCTTCTTCCATGATAATAATGAGGAACGTCCCTTCTCTTCTTCCATGATAATAATGAGGAACGTCCCTTCTCCCCTTCTTCCATGATAATAATGAGGAACGTCCCTTCTCCTCTTCTTCCATGATAATAATGAGGAACGTCCCTTCTCCTCTTCTTCCATGATAATAATGAGGAACGTCTCTTCCCCCCTTCTTCCATGATAATAATGAGGAACGTCCCTTCTCCTCTTCTTCCATGATATAAATGAGGAACGTCCCTTCTTCTCTTCTTCCATGATAATAATGAGGAACGTCCCTTCTCCTCTTCTTCCATGATAATAATGAGGAACGTCTCTTCCCCTCTTCTTCCATGATAATAATGAGGAACGTCCCTTCTCCTCTTCTTCCGTGATAATGAGGAACGTCCCTTCTCCTCTTCTTCCATGATAATAATGAGGAAAGTCCCTTCTCCTCTTCTTCCATGATAATAATGAGAAACGTCCCTTCTCCTCTTCTTCCATGATAATAATGAGGAACGTCCCTTCTCCTCTTCTTCCATGATAATAATGAGAAACGTCCCTTCTCCTCTTCTTCCATGATAATAATGAGAAACGTCCCTTCTCCTCTTCTTCCATGATAATAATGAGAAACGTCCCTTCTCCTCTTCTTCCATGATAATAATGAGGAACGTCTCTTCCCCCCTTCTTCCATGATATAAATGAGGAACGTCCCTTCTCTCCTTCCATGATAATAATGAGGAACGTCCCTTCTCTCCTTCTTCCATGATAATAATGAGGAACGTCCCTTCTCCTCTTCTTCCATGATAATAATGAGGAACGTCCCTTCTCCTCTTCTTCCATGATAATAATGAGGAACGTCCCTTCTCCTCTTCTTCCATGATAATAATGAGAAACGTCCCTTCTCCTCTTCTTCCATGATAATAATGAGGAACGTCCCTTCTCCTCTTCTTCCATGATAATAATGAGGAACGTCTCTTCCCCCCTTCTTCCATGATAATAATGAGGAACGTCCCTTCTCCTCTTCTTCCATGATAATAATGAGGAACGTCCCTTCTCCTCTTCTTCCATGATAATAATGAGGAACGTCCCTTCTTCCATGATAATAATGAGGAACGTCCCTTCTCCCCTTCTTCCATGATAATAATGAGGAACGTCCCTTCTCCTCTTCTTCCATGATAATAATGAGGAACGTCCCTTCTCTTCTTCCATGATAATAATGAGGAACGTCCCTTCTCTCCTTCCATGATAATAATGAGAAACGTCCCTTCTCCTCTTCTTCCATGATAATAATGAGAAACGTCCCTTCTCCTCTTCTTCCATGATAATAATGAGAAACGTCCCTTCTCCTCTTCTTCCATGATAATAATGAGGAACGTCTCTTCCCCCCTTCTTCCATGATATAAATGAGGAACGTCCCTTCTCTCCTTCCATGATAATAATGAGGAACGTCCCTTCTCCTCTTCTTCCATGATAATAATGAGAAACGTCCCTTCTCCTCTTCTTCCATGATAATAATGAGGAACGTCTCTTCCCCCCTTCTTCCATGATATAAATGAGGAACGTCCCTTCTCTCCTTCCATGATAATAATGAGGAACGTCCCTTCTCCCCTTCTTCCATGATAATAATGAGGAACGTCCCTTCTCTCCTTCTTCCATGATAATAATGAGGAACGTCCCTTCTCCTCTTCTTCCATGATGATAATGAGGAACATCCCTTCTCCTCTTCTTCCATGATAATAATGAGAAACGTCCCTTCTCCTCTTCTTCCATGATAATAATGAGGAACGTCCCTTCTCCTCTTCTTCCATGATAATAATGAGAAACGTCCCTTCTCCTCTTCCTACATGATAATAATGAGGAACGTCCCTTCTCCCCTTCTTCCATGATAATAATGAGGAACGCCCCTTCTCTTCTTCCATGATAATAATGAGGAACGTCCCTTCTCCTCTTCTTCCATGATAATAATGAGGAACGTCCCTTCTCCTCTTCTTCCATGATATAAATGAGGAACGTCCCTTCTCCTCTTCTTCCATGATAATAATGAGGAACGTTCCTTCTCCCCTTCTTCCATGATAATAATGAGGGACGTCCCTTCTCCTCTTCTTCCATGATATAAATGAGGAACGTCCCTTCTCTTCTTCCATGATAATAATGAGGAACGTCTCTTCCCCCCTTCTTCCATGATAATAATGAGGAACGTCCCTTCTCTCCTTCTTCCATGATAATAATGAGGAACGTCCCTTCTCCTCTTCTTCCATGATGATAATGAGGAACATCCCTTCTCCTCTTCTTCCATGATAATAATGAGGAACGTCCCTTCTCTCCTTCTTCCATGATAATAATGAGAAACGTCCCTTCTCTTCTTCTTCCATGATAATAATGAGGAACGTCCCTTCTCCTCTTCTTCCATGATAATAATGAGGAACGTCCCTTCTCCCCTTCTTCCATGATAATAATGAGAAACGTCCCTTCTCTTCTTCTTCCATGATAATAATGAGGAACGTCCCTTCTCCTCTTCTTCCATGATAATAATGAGGAACGTCCCTTCTCCCCTTCTTCCATGATATAAATGAGGAACGTCCCTTCTCCTCTTCTTCCATGATAATAATGAGGAACGCCCCTTCTTCCATGATAATAATGAGGAACATCCCTTCTCCCCTTCTTCCATGATAATAATGAGGAACGTCCCTTCTCCTCTTCTATGATAATAATGAGGAACGTCCCTTCTCCTCTTCTTCCATGATAATAATGAGGAACGTCCCTTCTCCTCTTCTTCCATGATAATAATGAGGAACGTCCCTTCTCTTCTTCCATGATAATAATGAGGAACGTCCCTTCTCCTCTTCTTCCATGATAATAATGAGGAACGTCCCTTTTCCTCTTCTTCCATGATAATAATGAGGAACGTCCCTTCTCTCCTTCTTCCATGATAATAATGAGGAACGTCCCTTCTCCCCTTCTTCCATGATAATAATGAGGAACGTCCCTTCTCCTCTTCTTCCATGATAATAATGAGAAACGTCCCTTCTCCTCTTCTTCCATGATAATAATGAGGAACGTCCCTTCTCTCCTTCTTCCATGATAATAATGAGGAACGTCCCTTCTCTCCTTCTTCCATGATAATAATGAGGAACGTCCCTTCTCTTCTTCCATGATAATAATGAGAAACGTCCCTTCTCTCCTTCTTCCATGATAATAATGAGGAACGTCCCTTCTCCCCTTCTTCCATGATATAAATGAGGAACGTCCCTTCTCTCCTTCCATGATAATAATGAGGAACGTCCCTTCTCCTCTTCCATGATAATAATGAGGAACGTCCCTTCTCCCCTTCTTCCATGATAATAATGAGGAACGTCCCTTCTCCCCTTCTTCCATGATAATAATGAGGAACGTCCCTTCTCCTCTTCTTCCATGATAATAATGAGGAACGTCCCTTCTTCCATGATAATAATGAGGAACGTCCCTTCTCCCCTTCTTCCATGATAATAATGAGGAACGTCCTTTCTCCCCTTCTTCCATGATAATAATGAGGAACGTCCCTTCTCTTCTTCCATGATAATAATGAGGAACGTCCCTTCTCCCCTTCTTCCATGATAATAATGAGGAACGTCCCTTCTCCTCTTCTTCCATGATAATAATGAGGAACGTCCCTTCTCCTCTTCTTCCATGATAATAATGAGGAACGTCCCTTCTCCCCTTCTTCCATGATAATAATGAGGAACGTCCCTTCTCTCCTTCTTCCATGATAATAATGAGGAACGTCCCTTCTCCTCTTCTTCCATGATAATAATGAGGAACATCCCTTCTCCTCTTCCATGATAATAATGAGGAACGTCCCTTCTCCTCTTCCATGATAATAATGAGGAAAGTCCCTTCTTCCATAATAATGAGGAACGTCCCTTCTCCCCTCGCATGATAATAATGAGGAACATCCCTTCTCCTCTTCCATAATAATGAGGAACGTCCCTTCTTCCATAATAATGAGGAACGTCCCTTCTCCTCTTCCATGATAATAATGAGGAAAGTCCCTTCTCCCCTTCTTCCATGATAATAATGAGGAACGTCCCTTCTCCCCTTCTTCCATAATAATGAGGAACGTCCCTTCTCCCCTCGCATGATAATAATGAGGAACGTCCCTTCTCCTCTTCCATAATAATGAGGAACGTCCCTTCTCCCCTTCTTCCATAATAATGAGGAACGTCCCTTCTCCCCTTCCATGATAATAATGAGGAAAGCCCTTTCCATCTAAAACCTAACATTGATCAGCTTTATAGATGGTGATTAGAAGCCGTTTTCCCACAATGAAAATATAGAAATGGTGAGCAGCGTTATAAATGGGGGGGGGGGTCCCATATTCCTACAATAGAAGGTAAGTCGCACACTTCATACATTAAATGATTGTTTTTCTCCCAGCAGAACACGGGAGCTCAGATTTTCATGATCTTGCTGAAGAAGATGAGGCAGGGAACACGGAAGGTGAAGACTGTCCTAGCGGCCATAATGAAGATCAGGACGAGTTCCCAGAAGAGGCAGATGCTGAGACAGAGGGATGCACGGCTCCCGAGGAACCCACCAGGAACGGCTCGCTGTCTCTCAAGCAAGAACATGTGAGCAGCCTGAGGCAGCAGACACTGAGGGATCATACAAGTCTGATCTATGCAGAACAGAGCCACTTCCGCAGAACCGTGGCCCAAAAACTAAATATCCTCAATAACAATGTGAAAGCATTAAATAAAAATGTAAAAGCCTTCCAGAATTCATTCAGCGAGAGCATGGCTGTCCTGTCACAAAGCATGCAGCAGCAGAACACCATCCTGGACAAACTCTCCTCCAACCTGCTCTTGTTGGCCGAGCAGCAGCAGCAACACAACAAGCAGTGTATGAACGGCATGCAGCAAGTCCTACACCATCTTGATGTTCACCAAGTATCGCCTTCCCCCACACCCAGCGACAGTGCCAGTGACAGCTCCCCACTGCCAGTAGATGCCAGAAGAGGACCACATTGGAGACGGGTCCGAAGGCGCAGCAAATCTCAGATTTCTCCGGAACATACACCTAAAAAGGGGCGTCACTGAGTGGCCCCAAACATGACTGTCATGGAACCGCTGTAGCAATGTCTTTAGAAGACAAAGTAAAGTTCCAAAGTGCAGGTAGCTGGATTTCCGTTCTGGAAGATGATTCCCTTAGAGAGTGAGATCTCGGTCCCGGCTTCCCGAGTCTCCTTGTCACCAGCTGACCATCCTGCTAGGACTGTGCTTCAGAAGATACGGCTCTGCATGCTGGAAGGAAGATCTCTGATCTCCCAGTGACTGTTATTACACCGACCTCTCCTTCCACATTGTCTTCATTCAATTTTTATCCATCTTACCAAAGGGTAGATAGTTGTATATAGCATTGTATAGAATAAATTTGCTGTAGAACAATCCGTGTGCCACAACAAGGTTTATTTATTGGATTTAATTTGTTACCCCCCCCCCCCACCCCCACACACACTTTTTTCTGCTGGGTCTCGTGTCTCTCCATCCTCTATCCCCGCCCCCCACCTTTCTGCTGGGTCTCGTGTCCCTCCATCCTCTATCCCCCCACCTTTCTGCTGGGTCTCGTGTCCCTCCATCCTCTATCCCCCCACCTTTCTGCTGGGTCTCGTGTCTCTCCATCCTCTACCCCCCCTTTTCTGCTGGGTCTCGTGTCTTCTCTATCCCCATTTCTGCTGGGTCTCGTGTCTCTCCATACTCTATCCCCATTTCTGTTGGGTCTCGTGCCTCTCCATCCTCTATCCCCCCATTTCTGCTGGGTTTCGTGTCTCTCCATCCTCTACCCCCCCTTTTCTGCTGGGTCTCGTGTCTTTCCGTCCTCTATCCCCATTTCTGCTGGGTCTCGTGTCTCTCCGTCCTCTATCCCCATTTCTGCTGGGTCTCGTGTCTCTCCATACTCTATCCCCATTTCTGCTGGGTCTCGTGTCTCTCCATACTCTATCCCCATTTCTGTTGGGTCTCGTGCCTCTCCATCCTCTATCCCCCCATTTCTGCTGGGTTTCGTGTCTCTCCATCCTCTACCCCCCCTTTTCTGCTGGGTCTCGTGTCTTTCCGTCCTCTATCCCCATTTCTGCTGGGTCTCGTGTCTCTCCGTCCTCTATCCCCATTTCTGCTGGGTCTCGTGTCTCTCCATACTCTATCCCCATTTCTGCTGGGTCTCGTGTCTCTCCATACTCTATCCCCATTTCTGTTGGGTCTCGTGCCTCTCCATCCTCTATCCCCCCATTTCTGCTGGGTTTCGTGTCTCTCCATCCTCTACCCCCCCTTTTCTGCTGGGTCTCGTGTCTCTCCGTCCTCTATCCCCATTTCTGCTGGGTCTCGTGTCTCTCCATACTCTATCCCCATTTCTGCTGGGTCTCGTGTCTCTCCATACTCTATCCCCATTTCTGTTGGGTCTCGTGCCTCTCCATCCTCTATCCCCCCATTTCTGCTGGGTTTCGTGTCTCTCCATCCTCTACCCCCCCTTTTCTGCTGGGTCTCGTGTCTCTCCGTCCTCTATCCCCATTTCTGCTGGGTTTCGTGTCTCTCCATCCTTTATTCCCTTCTTTCTGCTGTGTCTCGTGTCTCTCCGTCCTCTATCCCCATTTCTGCTGGGTCTCGTGTCTCTCCATCCTCTATCCCCGCCCCCCCCCTTTTCTGCTGGGTCTCGTGTCTTTCCGTCCTCTAAACCCCATTTCTGCTGGGTCTCGTGTCTCTCCGTCCTCTATCCCCATTTCTGCTGGGTCTCGTGTCTCTCCATCCTCTATCCCCGCCCCCCACCTTTCTGCTGGGTCTCGTGTCCCTCCATCCTCTATCCCCCCACCTTTCTGCTGGGTCTCGTGTCCCTCCATCCTCTATCCCCCCACATTTCTGCTGGGTCTCGTGTCTCTCCATCCTCTATCCCCGCCCCCCACCTTTCTGCTGGGTCTCGTGTCCCTCCATCCTCTATCCCCCCACCTTTCTGCTGGGTCTCGTGTCTCTCCATCCTCTATCCCCCCATTTCTGCTGGGTTTCGTGTCTCTCCATCCTCTACCCCCCCTTTTCTGCTGGGTCTCGTGTCTTTCCGTCCTCTATCCCCATTTCTGCTGGGTCTCGTGTCTCTCCATACTCTATCCCCATTTCTGTTGGGTCTCGTGCCTCTCCATCCTCTATCCCCCCATTTCTGCTGGGTTTCGTGTCTCTCCATCCTCTACCCCCCTTTTCTGCTGGGTCTCGTGTCTTTCCGTCCTCTATCCCCATTTCTGCTGGGTCTCGTGTCTCTCCGTCCTCTATCCCCAATTTCTGCTGGGTCTCGTGTCTCTCCGTCCTCTATCCCCATTTCTGCTGGGTCTCGTGTCTCTCCATACTCTATCCCCATTTCTGTTGGGTCTCGTGCCTCTCCATCCTCTATCCCCCCATTTCTGCTGGGTCTCGTGTCTCTCCATCCTTTATTCCCTTCTTTCTGCTGGGTCTCGTGTCTCTCCATCCTCTATCCCCGCCCCCCACCTTTCTGCTGGGTCTCGTGTCCCTCCATCCTCTATCCCCCCACCTTTCTGCTGGGTCTCGTGTCTCTCCATCCTCTATCCCCCCATTTCTGCTGGGTTTCGTGTCTCTCCATCCTCTACCCCCCCCCCCTTTTCTGCTGGGTCTCGTGTCTTTCCGTCCTCTATCCCCATTTCTGCTGGGTCTCGTGTCTCTCCATACTCTATCCCCATTTCTGCTGGGTCTCGTGTCTCTCCATACTCTATCCCCATTTCTGTTGGGTCTCGTGCCTCTCCATCCTCTATCCCCCCATTTCTGCTGGGTTTCGTGTCTCTCCATCCTCTACCCCCCCCTTTTCTGCTGGGTCTCGTGTCTCTCCGTCCTCTATCCCCATTTCTGCTGGGTTTCGTGTCTCTCCATCCTTTATTCCCTTCTTTCTGCTGTGTCTCGTGTCTCTCCGTCCTCTATCCCCATTTCTGCTGGGTCTCGTGTCTCTCCATCCTCTATCCCCGCCCCCCCCTTTTCTGCTGGGTCTCGTGTCTTTCCGTCCTCTAAACCCCATTTCTGCTGGGTCTCGTGTCTCTCCGTCCTCTATCCCCATTTCTGCTGGGTCTCGTGTCTCTCCATCCTCTATCCCCGCCCCCCACCTTTCTGCTGGGTCTCGTGTCCCTCCATCCTCTATCCCCCCACCTTTCTGCTGGGTCTCGTGTCCCTCCATCCTCTATCCCCCCACATTTCTGCTGGGTCTCGTGTCTCTCCATCCTCTATCCCCGCCCCCCACCTTTCTGCTGGGTCTCGTGTCCCTCCATCCTCTATCCCCCCACCTTTCTGCTGGGTCTCGTGTCTCTCCATCCTCTATCCCCCCATTTCTGCTGGGTTTCGTGTCTCTCCATCCTCTACCCCCCCTTTTCTGCTGGGTCTCGTGTCTTTCCGTCCTCTATCCCCATTTCTGCTGGGTCTCGTGTCTCTCCATACTCTATCCCCATTTCTGTTGGGTCTCGTGCCTCTCCATCCTCTATCCCCCCATTTCTGCTGGGTTTCGTGTCTCTCCATCCTCTACCCCCCTTTTCTGCTGGGTCTCGTGTCTTTCCGTCCTCTATCCCCATTTCTGCTGGGTCTCGTGTCTCTCGTCCTCTATCCCCAATTTCTGCTGGGTCTCGTGTCTCTCCGTCCTCTATCCCCATTTCTGCTGGGTCTCGTGTCTCTCCATACTCTATCCCCATTTCTGTTGGGTCTCGTGCCTCTCCATCCTCTATCCCCCCATTTCTGCTGGGTCTCGTGTCTCTCCATCCTTTATTCCCTTCTTTCTGCTGGGTCCTCGTGTCTCTCCATCCTCTATCCCCGCCCCCCACCTTTCTGCTGGGTCTCGTGTCCCTCTATCCCCCCACCTTTCTGCTGGGTCTCGTGTCTCTCCATCCTCTATCCCCCCATTTCTGCTGGGTTTCGTGTCTCTCCATCCTCTACCCCCCCCCCCTTTTCTGCTGGGTCTCGTGTCTTTCCGTCCTCTATCCCCATTTCTGCTGGGTCTCGTGTCTCTCCATCCTCTATCCCCCCCATTTCTGCTGGGTTTCATGTCTCTCTATACTCTATCCCCCCCTTTCTGCTGGGTTTCGTGTCTCTCCATCCTCTATCCCCCCTTTCTGCTGGGTCTCGTGTCTCCATCCTCTATCCCCCCCTTTCTGCTGGGTCTCGTGTCTCTCCGTCCTCTATCCCCATTTCTGCTGGGTCTCGTGTCTCTCCATCCTCTATCCCCCGCCCCCCACCTTTCTGCTGGGTCTCGTGTCCCTCCATCCTCTATCCCCCCACCTTTCTGCTGGGTCTCGTGTCTCTCCATCCTCTATCCCCCCATTTCTGCTGGGTTTCGTGTCTCTCCATCCGCGGGGGGGTTCTCGAGGCTCTCCATCCGCGGGGGGGGGGGGTCTCGAGGCTCTCCATCCGCGGGGGGGGGTCTCGAGGCTCTCCATCCGCGGGGGGGGTCTCGAGGGCTCTCCATCCGCGGGGGGGGGGGGGGGTCTCGAGGCTCTCCATCCGCGGGGGGGGGTCTCGAGGCTCTCCATCCGCGGGGGGGGGGTCTCGAGGCTCTCCATCCGCGGGGGGGGGGGTCTCGAGGCTCTCCATCCGCGGGGGGGGGGGGTCTCGAGGCTCTCCATCCGCGGGGGGGGTCTCGAGGCTCTCCATCCGCGGGGGGGGGGTCTCGAGGCTCTCCATCCGCGGGGGGGGGGTCTCGAGGCTCTCCATCCGCGGGGGGGGGGGGGGTCTCGAGGCTCTCCATCCGCGGGGGGGGGGGGTCTCGAGGCTCTCCATCCGCGGGGGGGGGTCTCGAGGCTCTCCATCCGCGGGGGGGGGTCTCGAGGCTCTCCATCCGCGGGGGGGGGTCTCGAGGCTCTCCATCCGCGGGGGGGGGTCTCGTGGCTCTCCATCCGCGGGGGGGGTCTCGTGGCTCTCCATCCGCGGGGGGGGTCTCGTGGCTCTCCATCCGCGGGTGGGGGTCTCGTGGCTCTTCATCCGCGGGTGGGGTCTCGTGGCTCTTCATCCGCGGGGGGGGGGGGTCTCGTGGCTCTCCATCCGCGGGGGGGGGGGTCTCGTGGCTCTCCATCCGCGGGGGGTCTCGTGGCTCTCCATCCGTGGGGCGGGTCTCGTGGCTCTCCATCCTCTACCCTCCCCCCCTCCCTTTCTGCGGGGGTCTCGTGGCTCTCCATCCTCTACCCTCCCCCCTCCCTTTCTGCGGGGTTCTCGTGGCTCTCCATCCTCTACCCTCCCCCCTCCCTTTCTGCGGGGGTCTCGTAGCTCTCCATCCTCTACCCCTCCCCCCCCTCCCTTTCTGCGGGGGTCTCGTGGCTCTCCATCCTCTACCCTCCCCCCCCCTCCCCCCTCCCTTTCTGCGGGGGTCTCGTGGCTCTCCATCCTCTATCCCCCCATTTCTGCTGGGTTTCGTGTCTCTCCATCCTCTACCCCCCTTTTCTGCTGGGTCTCGTGTCTTTCCGTCCTCTATCCCCATTTCTGCTGGGTCTCGTGTCTCTCCGTCCTCTATCCCCAATTTCTGCTGGGTCTCGTGTCTCTCCGTCCTCTATCCCCATTTCTGCTGGGTCTCGTGTCTCTCCATACTCTATCCCCATTTCTGTTGGGTCTCGTGCCTCTCCATCCTCTATCCCCCCATTTCTGCTGGGTCTCGTGTCTCTCCATCCTTTATTCCCTTCTTTCTGCTGGGTCTCGTGTCTCTCCATCCTCTATCCCCGCCCCCCCACCTTTCTGCTGGGTCTCGTGTCCCTCCATCCTCTATCCCCCCACCTTTCTGCTGGGTCTCGTGTCTCTCCATCCTCTATCCCCCCCATTTCTGCTGGGTTTCGTGTCTCTCCATCCTCTACCCCCCCCCCTTTTCTGCTGGGTCTCGTGTCTTTCCGTCCTCTATCCCCATTTCTGCTGGGTCTCGTGTCTCTCCATCCTCTATCCCCCCCCATTTCTGCTGGGTTTCATGTCTCTCTATACTCTATCCCCCCCTTTCTGCTGGGTTTCGTGTCTCTCCATCCTCTATCCCCCCTTTCTGCTGGGTCTCGTGTCTCCATCCTCTATCCCCCCCTTTCTGCTGGGTCTCGTGTCTCTCCGTCCTCTATCCCCATTTCTGCTGGGTCTCGTGTCTCTCCATCCTCTATCCCCGCCCCCCACCTTTCTGCTGGGTCTCGTGTCCCTCCATCCTCTATCCCCCCACCTTTCTGCTGGGTCTCGTGTCTCTCCATCCTCTATCCCCCCATTTCTGCTGGGTTTCGTGTCTCTCCATCCGCGGGGGGGGTTCTCGAGGCTCTCCATCCGCGGGGGGGGGGGGTCTCGAGGCTCTCCATCCGCGGGGGGGGGGTGGGTCTCGAGGCTCTCCATCCGCGGGGGGGGGGTCTCGAGGCTCTCCATCCACGGGGGGGGGGGGGTCTCGAGGCTCTCCATCCGCGGGGGGGGGGGTCTCGAGGCTCTCCATCCACGGGGGGGGGGGGGTCTCGAGGCTCTCCATCCGCGGGGGGGGGGGTCTCGAGGCTCTCCATCCGCGGGGGGGGGGGGGTCTCGAGGCTCTCCATCCGCGGGGGGGGGGGGTCTCGAGGCTCTCCATCCGCGGGGGGGGGGGGGTCTCGAGGCTCTCCATCCGCGGGGGGGGGGTCTCGAGGCTCTCCATCCCGCGGGGGGGGGGGGGGGGTTTTGAGGCTCTCCATCCGCGGGGGGGGGGGGGGGTCTCGAGGCTCTCCATCCGCGGGGGGGGGGGGGTCTCGAGGCTCTCCATCCGCGGGGGGGGGGGGTCTCGAGGCTCTCCATCCGCGGGGGGGGGGGGGTCTCGAGGCTCTCCATCCGCGGGGGGGGGGGGGTCTCGAGGCTCTCCATCCGCGGGGGGGGGGGGGGTCTCGAGGCTCTCCAATCCGCGGGGGGGGGTCTCGAGGCTCTCCATCCGCGGGGGGGGGGGGGGGTCTCGAGGCTCTCCATCCGCGGGGGGGGGGGTCTCGAGGCTCTCCATCCGCGGGGGGGGGTCTCGTGGCTCTCCATCCGCGGGGGGGGGGGGTCTCGTGGCTCTCCATCCGCGGGGGGGGGGGGGTCTCGTGGCTCTCCATCCGCGGGTGGGGTCTCGTGGCTCTTCATCCGCGGGTGGGGTCTCGTGGCTCTTCATCCGCGGGGGGGGGGGTCTCGTGGCTCTCCATCCGCGGGGGGGGGGGGTCTCGTGGCTCTCCATCCGCGGGGGGTCTCGTGGCTCTCCATCCGTGGGGCGGGTCTCGTGGCTCTCCATCCTCTACCCTCCCCCCTCCCTTTCTGCGGGGGTCTCGTGGCTCTCCATCCTCTACCCTCCCCCCTCCCTTTCTGCGGGGTTCTCGTGGCTCTCCATCCTCTACCCTCCCCCCTCCCCTTTCTGCGGGGGTCTCGTAGCTCTCCATCCTCTACCCTCCCCCCCCTCCCTTTCTGCGGGGGTCTCGTGGCTCTCCATCCTCTACCCTCCCCCCCCCTCCCTTTCTGCGGGGGTCTCGTGGCTCTCCATCCTCTATCCCTTCTCAAGTACATTCTTACTGGCCCAAATACCCAATTCTTTAGATGCCCATTTATTCATCCGTTATGCCAAGGACACAATATGAAATGATCATGTGGTTTCTCCATTTCACCGATACTACACGATGCCTCCCCTGAAATCACCCAGTACATGGTAAACATTATAAAACTTGGGAACTTATTCATGTTTTCTCTGAGAGAGATTTTCCCCATTGTATATCCCGGAAAAACACATCTGTGTGGATGAGTCCCTCATCCGTTTCATTGGCAGGCTGGGCATCAAGCAGTACGTCCTCAGTAAAAGGGTACTGTGACAAATCCTCATTTTCAACAGGATTATGTCTGCCGTAAATGCTTCCTTTGTTTAGAACCAGCACTATCCAAGACTCTTTAACCCACCCAGTCTCCAGCCGTACTTCAGTATGGGTAAAAACTAGCAGACCAACTTTATTCAAGCACATGTTACAACAGATATTTAACTCTGAGACACTCCCCCCCCCCCCCCCCCGGGATTCAGGGCGGGTTAAACTGTCCAATGACAATAGACACACAGGTCAGGTGTATTCAAACTTCTCATCAGTAAACAGTCTTATCAGCAGGGGGGCTGCTGGAGGAATCCCCCTCCCTCTTTCCTCACAGCAAACACACTTACACGTCCCATAATATTTTGAGGCAGACAGCCACAATAAAATACAGTCACACCTCAAACCATCACAGCAAAGAGAACACAACAAAATCGGACTATATACAGGGCCTTCTCAAAAAATGAGCATATTGTGATAAAGTTCATTATTTTCTGTAATGTACTGATAAACATTAGACTTTCATATATTTTAGATTCATTACACACAACTGAAGTAGTTCAAGCCTTTTCTTGTTTTAATATTGATGATTTTGGCATACAGCTCATGACAACCCAAAATTCCTATCTCAAAAAATTAGCATATTTCATCCGACCAATAAAAAAAAAGTGTTTTTAATACAAAAAAAGTCAACCTTCAAATAATTATGTTCAGTTATGCACTCAATACTTGGTCGGGAATCCTTTTGCAGAAATGACTGCTTCAATGCGGCGTGGCATGGAGGCAACCAGCCTGTGGCACTGCTGAGGTGTTATGGAGGCCCAGGATGCTTCGATAGCGGCCTTAAGCTCATCCAGAGTGTTGGGTCTTGCGTCTCTCAACTTTCTCTTCCCAATATCCCACAGATTCTCTATGGGGTTCAGGTCAGGAGAGTTGGCAGGCCAATTGAGCACAGTAATACCATGGTCAGTAAACCATTTACCAGTGGTTTTGGCACTGTGAGCAGGTGCCAGGTCGTGCTGAAAAATGAAATCTTCATCTCCATAAAGCTTTTCAGCAGATGGAAGCATGAAGTGCTCCAAAATCTCCTGATAGCTAGCTGCATTGACCCTGCCCTTGATAAAACACAGTGGACCAACACCAGCAGCTGACATGGCACCCCAGACCATCACTGACTGTGGGTACTTGACACTGGACTTCAGGCATTTTGGCATTTCCCTCTCCCCAGTCTTCCTCCAGACTCTGGCACCTTGATTTCCGAATGACATGCAAAATTTGCTTTCATCCGAAAAAAGTACTTTGGACCACTGAGCAACAGTCCAGTGCTTCTTCTCTGTAGCCCAGGTCAGGCGCTTCTGCCGCTGTTTCTGGTTCAAAAGTGGCTTGACCTGGGGAATGCGGCACCTGTAGCCCATTTCCTGCACACGCCTGTTCACGGTGGCTCTGGATGTTTCTACTCCAGACTCAGTCCACTGCTTCCGCAGGTCCTCCAAGGTCTGGAATCGGTCCTTCTCCACAATCTTCTTCAGGGTCCGGTCACCTCTTCTCGTTGTGCAGCGTTTTCTGCCACACTTTTTCCTTCCCACAGACTTCCCACTGAGGTGCCTTGATACAGCACTCTGGGAACAGCCTATTCGTTCAGAAATTTCTTTCTGTGTCTTACCCTCTTGCTTGAGGGTGTCAATGATGGCCTTCTGGACAGCAGTCAGGTCGGCAGTCTTACCCATGATTGCGGTTTTGAGTAATGAACCAGGCTGGGAGTTTTTAAAAGCCTCAGGAATCTTTTGCAGGTGTTTAGAGTTAATTAGTTGATTCAGATGATTAGGTTAATAGCTCGTTTAGAGAACCTTTTCATGATATGCTAATTTTTTGAGATAGGATTTTTGGGTTGTCATGAGCTGTATGCCAAAATCATCAATATTAAAACAAGAAAAGGCTTGAACTACTTCAGTATAGAAAAAAAGGTGCTTGTGCGCTTACCACTCAGTAAAAAATAGAAACACTAAAGTGCAAATATTGCTGAACAAATTAAATATTAAGAGACAACTAGCAGCTAACTTCTATAATGTGACCAACATGCAATAAAATAGTTTATATAGTGAAGCAGCGCTAAATGTCAATAGAAAGTGCTAATATTAAAAGTGCTATTAATAAAGTCTAACTTCTCATAAATTAAATAAATGGGGTGACAAAATCAACAATAATAAAATAAAATTAAAACGTCCAAACAGTGACTATGTAAATAAAGTGTTAAATAGCCAAAATGGCAGTCCATATAGCAACAGCTAATTGCAGGGAGAGAAGCAAGGATGGGTGTGGGAATACACCTTGTCTCATCAGAAACACACTGGATCAGATGAACAAATGATGCATAAATAATCCTCCCCCATAGACACCAGCCTCTCACCTCTCTGGTGGACCCCACGGGGTCAGTAATAACCACAAAGATCTCCACTGCTCACAATGAGAACTTCCAGTCCTTTTGCGTGACCCGAAACCACTGTAGGGATCTCCACAGCTTACCAGTGTTCTTCCTTAAAGCGAATCTTCCTGATGGACCCCACGAGGTCAATAATGGCCACAAAGATCTCCACTGCTCACAATGAGAACTTCCAGTCCTTTTGAGTGACCCGGAACCACTGTAAGAATCTCCACAGCTTACCAATGTTCTTCCTTAAAACGAATCTTACTCCATAATAATCAGAAAAACAAAAAGGGACTCCATAGTGAAGCATGTAAAGGAAAGCCCCAAGAAAAGGCGTTTATTCAAATAAAAATAGCTAAAAAACACGTTAAAAACCAAGGGGTAAAAAACGCCAAACAAAATGTTCATAAAATACTAACTTCCGGTTTACGGCCGCAAACCGGAAGTGGACGTCACTTAGGCTCCTCCTCCTCACGGGTGTGGAGGTGATCAGGGACACAATAACTGGTGTGGAGGTGATCGGGGACACAATAACTGGTGTGGAGGTGATCGGGGACACAATAACTGGTGTGGAGGTGATCAGGGACACAATAACTGGTGTGGAGGTGATCGGGGACACAATAAATGGTGTGGAGGTGATCAGGGACACAATAACTGGTGTGGAGATGATCGGGGACACAATAACTGGTGTGGAGGTGATCAGGGACACAATAACTGGTGTGGAGGTGATCAGGGACACAATAACTTTTATGATGATCAGAGACACAATAACTGGTGTGGAGGTGATCAGAGACACAATAACTGGTGTGGAGGTGATCAGGGACACAATAACTTTTATGATGATCAGAGACACAATAACTGGTGTGGAGGTGATCGGGGACACAATAACTTTTATGATGATCAGAGACACAATAACTGGTGTGGAGGTGATCAGAGACACAATAACTGGTGTGGAGGTGATCGGGGACACAATAACTGGTGTGGAGGTGATCAGGGACACAATAACTGGTGTGGAGGTGATCGGGGACACAATAACTGGTGTGGAGGTGATCGGGGACACAATAACTGGTGTGGAGGTGATCGGGGACACAATAACTGGTGTGGAGGTGATCGGGGACACAATAACTGGTGTGGAGGTGATCGGGGACACAATAACTGGTGTGGAGGTTCTATTTCTATTTATATTGGGGACATAATTGCCCAAATCTGGGGATCAGGAGCCATTTCCACCCTTTACTCTCGGCTGGGGTTCTTTGTATCCATATAACAGATGTTCTACATGACTAAATCTGACATCAATTTTACTGCAAAATCAAAGGGGCCAAAATGTCTCCCCCCCCCCTCCCCCGAGCAGTAATATATTTCTATCCCCCTTGCTGGGAGTGGAGATGACCCATCTATAAGGATATACAGTACATACACCCAGCACAAGGCCGTGTTCACACTACCAGATGTTTCTGCAGTTCCTCTGATCTCCACAAGGTGGTGATCTCACCTCTACCCAGACAGAGAGTCTATGAAATACAGACAGGAAGTGATGTCAGGTACAGACAGGAAGTGATGTCAGGAAGTTCCGGGTGAGAGGTGAGTCGGGAGGAAGTCGTGAGGAGACACGTTGCTGGATCTGGCGGCAGAGGAGGTAATATGAAGATTAACCCCTTCAGGGGGATCAGTTGATGAATAATATATCTTCCCTCCAAAGCTGGTCATACATGGATCAGTTTTATCGTTCAGCCAGCGGGGTGAGTGAAAAAACTGAAGTGATTCTCCTATCCACACATTGGAGGGGGATGGGGGAATCCTCCCCGCTGCACTATTGTATTGTGACAATGGGGGGCGCTCCTCCGCTCTCAGAATACACAGATCAGTGATGAAGCTATTGGCTGCAGCCGCTGATCGAGTGACTTTTATCCGGCAGTGACCACACATGGATGGAAATGTGACCGATCCCTGCTGGACCAGCTGAATTTCCATGTATCTATGGTCACCTGAAATCAGGGTACAAATCCCAGGTCACCATGGTGACTAGAAATGGCGTCCTGGCCCCTGGGCTCTTGTCAGCCCATTCTCACTGTTGGTCTGAATAATGTTTCTGCCTGAAACCCGGACACATTATTCAGACAGGAATGTGTCTCGGAGCGGGGCCAGGCGGGAGGGGGAGGGGGAGGAGGGGGCACCCGACCTGTGCAGTCAGGGGAGGACTGGGCAGGACAGCGGCATGAGAGGACTCATCTCACTGATCTCCCGCTGCCGATTCTGCACAATGTATCCTTCTCCTGCACCCCATGTCCTGAAGTCTGCACACTGTACCCTTCCCCTGCACCCCATGTCCTCCATTCTGCACCCGTCTCTGGTACCCTGCACCCCATGACCTGCACCCGTCTCTGGTACCCTGCACCCCATGACCTGCACCCGTCTCTGGTACCCTGCACCCCATGACCTGCACCCTTCTCTGGTACCCTGCATCCCACGTCCTGCACCCTTCTCTGGTACCCTGAATCCCATGTCCTGTACCCTTCTCTGGTACCCTGCATCCCATGTCCTGCACCCTTCTCTGGTACCCTGCATCCCATGTCCTGCACCCTTCTCTGGTACCCTGCATCCCATGTCCTGTACCCTTCTCTGGTACCCTGCATCCCATGTCCTGTACCCTTCTCTGGTACCCTGCATCCCATGTCCTGTACCCTTCTCTGGTACCCTGCATCCCATGTCCTGCACCCTTCTCTGGTACCCTGCATCCCATGTCCTGCATCCCATGAGGGGAGAACCACTGGAGGAGACAATAATGGAGAAAGATCTGGGGGTCCTAGTAGAAGACAGACTGAGCAATAGCATACAATGTCAAGCTGCAGCTACCAAAGCCGGCAGAATATCGGCATGCATAAAAAAGGGAATTTTCTCACGTCCTCTTCCAGGACGGCACCCTGAGAAATGACTGGTCCCACCTGACAGGAAACACAATTAAAGAAGAGGCCAAAAACTTCCTGATCCCCCGAGAGGCAATCGGATTTTCCCCGGATCACCTTTCCCTATAAATGTCAGTACCCAGTTATATTCTGTACATTTAGGAAAGAATCCAGACCTTTCTTATAGCGATCTACTGAGCTGGCCAGATCCACCTCTGCAGGGAGTCTATTCCACATTTTCACAGCTCTTAGGAAACCTTGTGAAGCCTTTGGGTCTGGTAGGGCTTGCCCTTCCTGGTGGGGGGTTTCCCCATCTCCCTCAGGGGGGGCAGCAGAGCTTGGAAGAGTCCCCCTGAGTGCTGATTCCAAGCTCTGCCGATTCACCAGGGAGAGTGGGAATTAAACCCCGAAGTGTACTCCCTCGTGTGTCGACGCTTCGGCAGACCGGAGATAGATCTCTTCGCGCACAGAGGGAACAGGAAGATGAAGAAGTTCTTTTCACTGTCCAGGGAGAGAGGATCCGAGGGGGTGGATGTGTTGGCCCAAGACTGGGACTTCCACTTGGCCTTTCCCATAGGGCAGACTGATTTTAATCGCTCCCTGGTGGCCCAAGAGGACCTGGTTTCCTACCCTGGGAAATTGGTCCGTGTCCCTTCCACAGCATCTTCCGGAGCGGCAGGACCTTCTCCTACAGGGTCCAGTCTGCCACCCAAACCCTGGTTTCTTCAAGCTAGCGGCTTGGCTCTTGAAAGGGGGAGCCTGCGGCAGAGGGGGTGTTCAGAGAGAGTAATTGACACCCTGTTACAGAGTAGGAAGCAGGTTACCAGGCGTATTTACACCAAATTCTGGGGAGTCTTCTTGCATTGGTGTCAAGCGAGGGGGACTTCCCAGCAGGAGATCCCTGCAATCCTGGATTTCCTCCAGGACGGCGTTGATCAGGGTCTAGCTACTAAGACGCTCAGGGTCCAGGTGGCAGCCTTGTCCAATTTTTTGGACAGGAGACTGGCACTAAACCCACTGATCAAGAGATTTTTGTCGACTAGGGAGAGGATGTCCCCGGTGCAAATGAAAGAATTTCCACCATGGGATCTTACCCTAGTCCTCGGGCCCTGACCAAGGCACTATTCGAGCCCTTGGCTCATATCCTGCTTAAATTACTTGCCCTTAAGACAACCTTCCTGCAGGCCATTACAATGGTCAGAAGGATAGGTGATCTCCAGGCTCTGTCTGTAAAAGAGCCCTTTTTCTTATTATTTGAAGACAGGATTATCCTGAGGCAGGATCCCCTGTACCTTCCGAAGGTGGCCTCATGGTTCCACAGGACACAGGAGATTGGCCTTCCTTCGTTTTGTGCCAATCCTCAGAACAAGAAGGAAAGTTATTTTCATTGTTTAGATGTCAGACGGTGTCTGTTAGTTTATTTAGAGAGAGTGAAGGATTTTAGAAGGTCCAGTCACTTATTAGTTGGTTTTTGCGGCCAGAAGAAGGGTCAGCAAGCATCACATGCAACCATAGCAAGGTGGATTAGGCAGACCATTTCCATAGCCTATGAACAGGCTGGTAAAGGGGTTCCCACTATCCTTAAGGCACACTCTACACAGTCTCTGGCGACCTCTTGGGCAGAAAGGGCTGGAGCATCGGTAGAACAGATCTGCAGAGCAGCTACATGGACAAGCCGGAACACTTTCCTGAGGCACTACAGGGTGGAACTGCTGTCACCTCAGGATTTGGCATTTGGTAGAAAGGTTCTACAGGCTGTTGTCCCGCCCTAAGGAAGGCCTGAGCTACTTGCTCTTCTCTCAGGGTGCCGTCCTGGAAGATGACTTGAGAAAATGACCAGTTACACTTACCGGTAACAGTGTTTCTGGGAAGTCTTCCAGGACGGCAGGACTACTTCCCACCCATTTTTGTGTGTTGGTGTTGTATGAACATTTGGGGTGGTTCTCACTCTCGTGCACTGGTGTGGGTCAATACTTTTTCACAACTAAAGAGCACAGGGAGGTTCGGGGGTTTTTGACCTCTTCTTTGATTGTGTTTCTTGGCAGGTGGGACCAGTTATCTCTCAAGGTGCCATCCTGGAAGACCCAGAAACACCGTTACCAGTAAGTGTAACTGGTCATTTTCTCCAGAGATAAAACTATAATTCTACCACTTTATAAAACTCTGGTCAGGCCACATCTGGAGTATTCCGTCCAGTTTTGGTCACAAGTCCTCAGAAGGGATGTGTTGGAGCTGGAGAGAGTCCAAAGAAGGGCAACTAAATTAATTAGGGGGCTGGAGGACCTCAAATACGAGGAGCGACTACAAGCGCTAAATTTTATTAACGCTGGAGAAAAGACACTTGAGAGGAGATATGAAAGCCATTTACAAATATCTGACTGGTGATCCCAGCATAGGAAAATAGCTATTCAATCTCAGGGGGTGTGAGAGGACAAGGGGACACACAATGAGATTGGAGGAGAATCGGTTTAACCTTAACCTGCGTAGGGAGTTTCTTTAACATACATCACGGGACACAGAGCACCATAGTAATAACATATGGGTTATACGACACCTTCAGGTGGTGGACACTGGCATAATCAAGAACAGGAAGTCCCCCTCTATATAACCCCTCCCATACTGGGAGTACCTCAGTTTTTTAGCCAGTGTCTAAGGTGTTGGTCATGGTTAATGTTGTGCTAAAGAAAAGCTCCGTAAATGGTCCTAAGGGAATTCCAAGATGGCGCCGCCGCGGCCCTGGCCCAACGCACGCCGCGCGGCACAGAGAAGTACAAGGAGGAGACCAGCAAATGAACGGCAAAGGCTCAGGGTAAGGACTACCAGAGGGATATGACTTATTATACCCAAAAGCTGGGGGGTCCCCAAGATCAGACCGAGGGGGGTAGCGCTGAGCAGTCACACACGGCAGCGCAGACCTCTCAGGAGCAGTCTGCTGGAGAGACGGGGAGTCATGGAGAACAGGCCAGCACAGTGGAGCAGTCTCTCCCCCAGCACACACACGGATACAGAGGACACTGAGCAACCGACCCTGGCTGAGATACTCAGGGCGGTGCACGTTTGCACCGCTTCAG
The DNA here is from genome assembly GCA_029206835.1 of Rana muscosa. Classification (NCBI taxonomy): domain Eukaryota; kingdom Metazoa; phylum Chordata; class Amphibia; order Anura; family Ranidae; genus Rana; species Rana muscosa. The sequence continues at coordinate 1,046,778 of JARGYO010005596.1, read as the reverse complement.
TGAATACCCTTAAAGAGCAGTTTGGGGGACTGAGAGAGGATCTACAAAAAATCAGTGAACGCACAACAGCAGTGGAAAGCCGGGTGAGTGAGGTGGTAGATAAGCTGCCCCCAGTTTCCCGGGAGTCCCATGTTGCACATCAGCTAGCCAGAGACACTAACAACAGAGCTGATGACATGGAGAACCGTATGAGGCGGATTAATGTGCACATAGTGGGGTTGCCAGAGAAAGCTGAGGGCCGGGACCCCACCGCCTTTGTTGAAGGGTGGCTGCAGGACGTTTTCAGAAAGGAGGCCTTTTCCCCATTCTTTACGGTAGAAAATGTTTAACCACACGCCAGGCCGCCCACCACAGCCTGGCGCCCCCCCTAGACCCATCCTTGCTTGTCTCCTACACTATATGGACAGGGAGGTGGTGCTGAGACATGCCAGGGAGAAGGCCAATGTCCAGGTGAATGGAGTCTGGGTATCATTCTACCCAGACTTCTCCGGGGAGGTGCAGCGACGCCACGCCAAGTTCTCTGATGTAAAGAGGCGCTTACGTGCATTACAACTACCTTACGCCGTGTTATACCCTGCCAAGCTGAGAGTTACTGCCAATCGGCAAACTCACTTTTTTGAATCAGCCCTTATGTCACCGCGACAGAGAGGAGGAAGGTGATTAACCTGCTGGCTGTTGATACAAGGCACTACGCTATATTTCTACTGCACCACTTGCAAGTTCCTCTGTGGCAAGCTCACCGTGTGTTCATCTTTTACCCCCATTCTTTATTTTGTACTGCTGGGAGACAATATATTTGTATGTGAACTTTGAGCTATCTTGTAAAGTTGCAAGAAAAATGTGATTTCTCTACCAGAGCGGTAGAACAAATGTGCCTTACTTGTTTCTGCTCCTTGTTGGAGCTGTATGGCCTGCTCTGTGGGAGGTCTGGACTTATGTTTTTTCAAGACCATCGTGCTGTTTTTTCTTTCCAGACTACATGCAAGGACTCGTCCTGTTGACGGCCTGTTTCTGTGTTTTTTTGCACTTACTGAACCTATACAGAGAGCTATACACACCTGTTATTGCATTCTGGAACTGTGACTCTGCAATCCTGGATATTACCGGAGTTCTTGACGTCTGCCCTAGACTTGCATCTCTTACATGGAGATTGCTCTTGCCACAATTGTCTTTTGTGCACTTTTGCTGAGGGAGACCCCTGAGTCTACCTACCTGCAGGACCCCAGATCTCTTCCACACCTTTCTAGACACTGTGTTGGTGTTCCACCCTCCCATTAAGAATATGTTTGCTTTCTCCCAATGGCTGAATTACCAATTGTTTCTTGGAAAGTGAGAGGCTTAGGCTCCCCACTTAAACGCATGATGGTATCCACCTGTCTAAAGAAATACCACCATATGATCTTATGTATGCAGGAAACGCATTTAACCAGTGAAACACAATGTTGTCTTAAATATGCATGGGTGGGTAGGGCCTACCATTCCACTCACACCTCCTATTCTAGGGGTGTGAGTGTAATGATTCATGGCTCTGTAGATTTCCAGGAAATTGATGTGTGTATTGATGCCGAGGGCCGGTTTATATTTTTACATTGTCGGTGGGAAAGGTGTACTGTATATTGGCTTCTGTGTATATACCCCCGCCGTTTACGGTGGCGGTGCTCCGGCGGTTGCTGGCCTATTTAGAGGCCAGGCCGGATCTCCCGCTACTGATCGTGGGTGACTTTAATTGCTGGTTGAGTCCCTCCATGGACAGACACCCCAGCTCTGGGGTCTCTGCCGCATTGAGGGAGTCTCCATTGCTCAACAAAGTGGTATGGATTGATATAAGGAGGTTCAAACACCCTTTGGAGAGGCAGTTCTCTTGCTTCTCCAAAACTCACGGGACGTTGTCCAGGATTGACCTGGCTGTGGGTAACCCTGCCTTGCTCCCTTCCGTCTCTGGCGTGATATATAAGCCCTGCAGTGTGTTGGATCACTCACATTTAGTGGTCACTCTGATTGTCTACCCACCATTCACCCTTCTGAGACCCCCGTGAAAATGTAATGCCTTTTGGCTGAAACTATTTTTCTCAAATCTTTTATGTATCTGTTTTATCCAACATACAGGGGAAATAATCAAATAACACATTTTACTGTTTCAGTTTAAACCAATAAATGCCCCACGGGCCCAAACCATATATCACATTCTTCTGACCTTAAATAGAACATAAATCTAGTTCTATTGGAATATTCTTTTGATTCTTCCCCTCCTAAGATCCCCAACCCCTCCTATTACCCTCCACCTTCTAAAAAGCTTCGGTTACCTCACCCTAACCAAAAAAAAAACAAAAACAAAAAAAAACAAAAAAAATCCCTATATAAATTCTCTCGGTTCGGACAGGGAGGTAGAGGAGCCCCAGCTCCCCCCCCCCCCTTCTTCTTGGGTTACAAAAAAGAGTCTTCCCTTCTTCTGAATATTTAAATATGTTCCATTGTGCCCAGGTTTTAGAATAAGTCTCATGGCGGTTTTGGCGTGAGAGTGTTAAGTCCTCCATCTTATTTACTTCTTCAATTCTATTAAACCATAGGGAGATTGTTGGGGGATTCGTATCTCTCCACTGCCGGGCAATACATGCTCTAGCTCCATTAATAAGCTGACGTACAATTGATTTACTGTATATTTCCCCTGGTATTTCAGAGACGTGCAACAAGAATAAGGCCGGGTCTTCTGGTATATTATAATCAGTAAATTTTTGTGCTATCTGACGTACCTCCCTCCAGAAATATACTAATCTCGAACATGACCAAAACACATGGAGCAATGTCCCTCTTTCCTCTTGGCATCTCCAACATTTATCTGGGATCTCCGGCAAATATTTATTAAGCAGTGATGGTGTTTGGTACCATCTCGTCATAATTTTAAAGTTAGTTTCTTGGGCCCTCGTACATATGGATGATTTTAGCGCCCACTTTATAATCTGCTTATGTTGTATCTGCGTAAATGTCCTGTCCAATGTTATCTCCCACTTCCTTCTATATGGGGGGACATAGTCTTCTGGGGGGGCGATCAATAATCCATATATTTTCGACAGTGTATGGTAACAAGGGCCTGTTTCTTCACACAATTTTTCGAAGGGAGTCAATGGTCTTAAGAAACCCTCCAAGGGTGGTAGGGTATTAAAAAAATGTCTCAGCTGGACTCCGCTCCAATAATCGAGGCCAAAGCGGTCATTGGATGAAGTTAATTCTTTTAATGAGGGCCAATTACTCGTCGTTCCTTGCGCGAAATGCGAAGCCTGAAATATCTGTAAGTCTAAAAGTCTTCTCCATGGTCCCTCCTGTAGTCCCATAGGGAAACGTGGGTTCCCCACAATGGGGTACAGGGGGGAGTTGACTGATGATAGTCCGGTGGTGGTGCATATTTGAGAGCCAATCCGCAGGGTAGGGCCCAAGGTTGGGTGCTTTTTGAGATCAGAACTGAGGTCTCCAAAGCACCAAACCGCTCGCGGTTGCTGGCCTATTTAGAGGGCAGGCCGGATCTCCCGCTACTGATCGTGGGTGACTTTAATTGCTGGTTGAGTCCCTCCATGGACAGACACCCCAGCTCTGGGGTCTCTGCCGCATTGAGGGAGTCTCCATTGCTCAACAAAGTGATATGGATTGATATAAGGCGGTTCAAACACCCTTTGGAGAGGCAGTTCTCTTGCTTCTCCAAAACTCACGGGACGTTGTCCAGGATTGACCTGGCTGTGGGTAACCCTGCCTTGCTCCCTTCCGTCTCTGGCGTGATATATAAGCCCTGCAGTGTGTTGGATCACTCACATTTAGTGGTCACTCTGATTGTCTACCCACCATCCACCCTTCTGAGACCCCCGTGAAAATGTAATGCCTTTTGGCTGAAACTATTTTTGACTCGCAATGAGGTGGAGCGGAGCATGGGGGACTTTCTCGATAATCAGGACTTTGCTGACTCCCCGGTGACACAGTGGGATGCCTGTAAGGCATATCTGAGGGGGTTACTTATCTCCGAAATTGATAAGGTAAATAAGAACTCTTCTGGGCTCAGAGAGGACCTTGAAAAACTGGTAAAGACCCTAGAGGAGGCATTTGTTCAAGCCCCGACAGATTCTGCCAGGGAGGCATGGCAGTCGGCTCAATCAGCTTATGAGCGGCTGCTGTCCTCCACAGCAGAAGTTTCTTTTTTTTCTTTCTCTAAATTGGCTTTTTTTGAGGAGGGAGAGGGCACGGGGCGCATGTTGGCCAGGATGGCTAACTCTCAATAATGTTCCCCCACTATTGGAGCTATCAAAACAACAGCTATCAATCTTGGCAGAGCTGGCCAGATTTTATGAGATCCTTTATCTCCCGACAGAGCAATTTACGCAGCCGGAGCTTCTGACCTACTTACATGGCATTGACTTCCCACAACTCACGACTGACCAGCGGAAGGCCTTGGATGCCCCCTTTACCTTGGAGGAGCTGCAGACAGCGTTAGCTGCGTTTCCCAATTGTAAGGCCCCAGGGGCGGACGGACTACCCACTGACGTGCACGTGAATTGGCGTGCACGTTACTTCACGGCGCAGGCTCAGACCAGCTGACTTTTTTAAAAGAGAAGCGCAGGCTGTGTCATGGTGGTTGGCGGAGAGACACAGACACTAGTCCAGGGGCACGTAAGCGCTGGGTGTTGGGTACTGGCATTTTCAAGACCCATCTACTCAGCATCTGCTGTAGCATTTGATAGCAGCATATTAACCATTGCTAAGACTAGGCTCAGCAATAGATTCATGTGTTGTGGAAATTTTCTGAACATGTGTGACAAACCCTCTGTCCTCAAACAGATCTTGGTCCGCCGTCAATGCTTCCTCTGTTCATATCCAGCACCGTCCAAGATTCTTTAGCCCCCCAGTAAACAGACACACCTTAGTGTAGGGTAAAAACCAACAGACTCTTTATTTAAGCACATTTTAACAGATCCCTCACTTCAAAACACTTCCCCCACCCTTGGGAAACAGGGCGGGTAAAACTGTCCAATGACAATGGTTATACAGGTCAGGTGTGTTCCAACTTCTCATCAGTAAACAGTCTTAGCAGGGGGGCTACTGGAGGAATCCCCCCCCCCTCCTTCCTCACAGCAAGACACTTACACATCCCATAATAGTTGAGGCAGCCACAATAGACAATAGAATAGTCACACCCCAAACCATCACAGCAAATAGTACACAACAGCCAACACACAATATATACAATGTATACAGCATTGAGTCTGACTAGTATAGATCATAGTGGGGTTCTCATTCACCCTGTGCCCCTATTAGAGACACAGGGTGATTTACACATAAGAGGGTCTGAGGAAGCTGGACAAGGAGCCTCCAGAACTATCCAGGGCAAGCTGAGCCGCACAACCCCCCGACCCAAAGTCACTTCTGTCACACATCTCCCCTTTCGGCAGGAGACTAACGCAGAAGGAGACCCCAGACGGGTTGACTCTGAAGTTAGTCAGTAGTTTTAGTCCCCCAGTGCCGGTATCCATACAGTACCCCAAATAAATTGTCCCAAACAGAGCATTACTTACCCAGCCAACCTCTGTCTCTCTCAGAGAACATGCCTGCCGCTGGGGAGAGGCCTGGACTGGCCCTTCTCCCTGGAGTCCTTTCAGCCGCTGGAGAGAAGACAGGGTGACTGGGCTCACTCCATCATGCTGTTGGGGATCTGGGCTGACTGCCCAGCATCCCTGGGGTATACAAGTGGAGACTGAAGTCCCATCCACTTTTACAGGAAATCCATTGTTTGTTAGTGGAGAGCAGAGGTTGGTAGCACTCTGCCCTGTTGCCAGCACTTCTGCTGGGTGGCTGTGAGTGGTGACCACAGGCCCATCCACCGACACCAGATCAAGCTGCAGTTGTGAGGTGACGACTGCATTCTCTCCTTGGATCCTGATCTGCAGCTCGGGACAGGCTGCCACCTCACCCTGGGCCTCCAGAATTTCTTCAGGTGTAGGGCAGAGGTCTTGGACCCTCTGTCCGGTTGCCAGCACTTCTACTGGTGGTTTGCTAGGTGGTTCCTCCTCTACAGAAATGTCTATTAAATCCCCAGTCTCTGGAATTGCTAAAAGTGTGGGACAGAGGTCTTGGACCCTCTGTTCGGTTGCCAGCGCTTCAGCAGTAGAAGATTCTGGTAACTCTGCTGATGCTGCTGGCAGAAAATCCCATGTCTCTGTCAGTATTGTGGGAGAAAGGCCGACTACCTCTTCTCTCAGGGAGGCTGAAGCCACTGTAGGAGCTGGGCAGAGGTTAGCAGAGCTCTGCCCTGTTGTCAGCACTTCTGCTTTGGAGACGACAATCTCCGGAGTTTCCACTGCCGATTCTCTGGCATGCTGCTGAACGCATTCTAGCAGTTTCCTGTATGCCCTTTCCAGATGCTGTTCCTTCCTTAGCAAATAGTCTAGATCAGGTTTAGGCCTCATGCCCACGGGCGTTTTTTCAGCCGCGTTTTTGAGCGTTTTTTACAGCTTAAAAACGCCTGTCCATGTTAGTCTATAGCTTCATGCCCACCTAGGCGTTTGTAAGCTGTAAAAAAAAAAAACAGGACCAGTGCGTTCCTCAGCGTCAGAATTAGGCAGAAAAAACCGCGAGCGTCAAACGCGCAAAAACCACGCACTAACGCGCGGTCGCGTTTTTAGCTCCGATGTTTTTTTTTTTTGTTTTTTTTTTTTGAAAAAAAAAAAAAAAATATTTACAATAACATGGACAGGCGTTTTTAAGCTGCAAAAAACGCAGCTGTAAAAACGCCAGTGGGCATGAGGCCTTAAGCTCTGAGACTCCTGCAAAACCAGCATAGCCTCTCTGTATTCTCGCAGGTCCTCAAGGGTAGGTTCCCCTTTATCGCCAAACACAAAACAATTTGTAAGGCTCTCCCACAGCACTCCAGGGCCACCAAAGTCATATCCCTCCGGAGAGCATTCTGTTGTCTCTCCTAAATATTCCTCCTCCGAGTGCCATTGCAGAGCCCGATACTGATTGTCCAGCTCTATCTCCTGCTGGACCAGCCTGTCCAACTCAGTCACCCATTTCTCCTGGGGCCACTCTCCCAGGAATTGCATCCGTAACTCCCTTTGTTCACTGGCCTGCTGCTCTGGGGTTGGAAAGCACTGGCCTTGCTGCATACCAGAAACTTGGAGGCATCTAATCCAGTGCCTTACCCAAATCTGCTGCCTGACCTCCAGGTATTCATCTGCAGACACAGACCTGGTGTATGCTGAAAGGACGATCTGCAGCAGCCCCGGGAATTCTGATGCCAGATCCATATCTCTGCTGGGGTGACTGAAGTCTGCTGTCCGATCTTGGATCCAGGTGGAGGTCTTCACAGCCAGGAAGCACGATCCCGCTGCTGCCAACCAGTTGTGACGAGCCCTCTGTTCTCAAACAGATCTAGGTCTGCCGTCAATGCTTCCTCTGTTCAGATCCAGCACCGTCCAAGATTCTTTAGCCCCCCAGTGAACAGACACACCTCAGTGTAGAGTTAAAACCAACAGACTCTTTATTCAAACACATTTTAACAGATCCCTCACTTCAAAACACTCCCCCACCCTTGGGAAACAGGGCGGGTAAACTGTCCGATGACAATGGTTATACAGGTCAGGTGTGTTCCAACTTCTCATCAGTAAACAGTCTTAGCAGGAGGGGCTACTGGAGGAATCCCCCCCTCCTTCCTCACAGCAAGACACTTACACATCCCATAATAGTTGAGGCAGCCACAATAGACAATAGAATAGTCACACCCCATCACAGCAAATAGTCCAACAGCCAACACACAATATATACAATGTATACAGCATTGAGTCTGACTAGTACAGATCATAGTGGGGTTCTCATTCACCCTGTGCCCCTATTAGAGACACCGGGTGATTTACACATAAGAGGCATCGGGGAAGCTGGACAAGGAGCCTCCAGAACTCTCCAGGGCAAGCTGAGCTGCACAAACCCCCGACCCAAAGTCACTCCTGTCACAACATGTATTTAATATGTATTGTCATAGTGTCGCCCAGTGTTAGTACTCCTGCAGCCCGCTTTAAAGAGCTGACTGGGGCAGACTGATGCTGGTTGATTCCCGTCTGGTGATGGAAAACTTTCTGGGGTTGGAGAGAGATGTTTGCGGAGTGGGGATATGTCCGCCAGCAAAAGGGCCCTGCGCATTAGCACAGACGTTTGTCTAGAGGGGATATGTTCGCTCTGCAAAGAAAACTATCGGTTATAGGCGGATGTACGCTCTTGTCTCTGCTGTGTCTGATCAGCACAGGTTGGGATTCGTAGTGGAACATCTGCAGATAGCCTCCCATCCACAAGGAACGGTAGTATAATCCAGGTATGATTTCTTCTCTGGAACAGTGCAGAATAAGGATTCCTATTAGCGGTAATACAGGAGATTTTGGGTTCAGAGATGGAGTCCATGTTTGTTTAGCTGCCATGCACCCTGTCTCTGCTCAGACACATCCATAGAAAATCCTTTAAGCATTATTCATTAGACATGTGCACTGCCAAAAAATGTGTTTATTTCGTTTTCGTTTTTTTGCTTTTTTCGAAAATTCGAAATTCCGAATTTCCGATTTCGGAAATTCTAAAAATTCGAAATTTCGGAAATCCGAAATTTCGGAAGTTGAAAAATTAGAAAATTCTGAAATAAACAAATTTTTCACAATTCGTTAAACGAATTCGGAACTAAACAAATTGCACATGTCTATTATTCATTGGTTGTTTGTATTAACTCATCCTGTTGGAAGGATGTCGTGTGCAATTCTCCCCCTTTCCCTTCCTGTGTGTACCCTCCCCTTTACTGTTTGTAATTTCCTGTGATGTCATCTTGTATTGAGGAAGTGATTGGCTATTGTGGCGATCACTTCCTGTTTGTCAGAGCTTTTGTCTTTTACGAATAAGAGCCAGGCACACTGCTCCCTGGAGGAGTGATGCTGAGATGAGGACGAAGGTATGGTCATGTCTGTTGATGGGGATATAGGGGAAATAGAGTTGTAGGTAAGATGCATTATATCATTAGACGAAATGTGTGCTTATTAGCACAGGAGATTGGTTGTGCGCATGACGTAAAGCCAAATTTCGCTGACAAATGTTAATTAGTACCTCTGCTTTGGGCTTAGGGCTATGTATTCCCGAAAGAGAGGGGCAAGAGCTGGGAGAAGGGGCGCAAGAGTGCAGCAGTAAGGTCCTGGGATTCCTAGTCGTGCCTCCACAGCACCATCCTCCCCTGAAAGTCCTGAAACGGCTGACCAGGCTAAGCCATTGTCAGGCATTGTGGCTACCTCCAACATTCCAGCCTCTGCATACGTCAGTAAGGATGACTTGGCTGCAGCTTTGTCTGGTTTAGAGGGCAAAATAGCTAATTTGTTTGCGTCGTCCTCCCAGGCTGGGAAAAAACGCAACAGATCTCCTTCTCCTGTTTCGGGCCCATCCTCGGCGGAACAGGAATGGATAGAGGATCCGGATGCACCCTTAGAGGATTCGCTAGAAGGACGCGGGGAGGGTTCCTCATGGGAGGGCTCAGCCCCAGTGGAGTCTTTTTCAGCCTCACAACCTCAGAGATTGTTAATTCAATCGCTCACTGAGACAGTACGCTTTGGGTATAAGCTGCCCCTGGCAGAAACGGCTGAAGTTCCCTTCTCCTCTTTAGGTTCTCTGAAGCCTCCTCAGGGCTCCCATGCTTTTCCTATGCACCCTTTGCTGGAATAGCTTATTTATGCTGACTGGGAACATCCCGACAGGCATTTTATTCCTCCTAAGAGATTTTCCCAAATGTATCCTATGGAGGAGAAGTTTAGTAAGAAATGGAGTGTACCAGCAGTAGATGCTGCTGTCTCTTCCCTGAATAAAAGTCTAACTTGTCCAGTGAACAATGTTCAGGTATTTAAGGATCCAGCGGATAAGAGGCTGGAATCATTGCTTAAAGCATTGTTTTATATGGCCGGTGCAATAGCACAACCTGCTGTAGCAGCGATTGGCGTTTGTAAATTCCTTAATGACAAAATGAAACAGATTGTCAAAGGGGAAGAGGTCCCGGACGTAGCAGAACTGCCTAGGGCCCTTTGTTTTGTGGTTGATGCCATTAAAGATTCTATTCATCAGACGGTACGCATTGCTCTTCTCCTAGTGCATATGTGAAGAGTCCTATGGCTTAAATATTGGTCAGCAGAGTTACCTTGCAAAAAACTACTAACTGGGTTTCCCTTCCATGGGGAGAGGTTGTTGGGTGATGACTTGGATAAATACATCCAGGAGATTTCGGGTGGTAAAAGTACCCTTCTTCCAGTGAAAAAATGGAGCAGGCGTCCTTCATTTAAACGTCCTGCTTCTCCTTCGCCTGGGGCATCAGCCTCCAGGCAGTTTCGACGGCCTTCGCTTTCAACCCCGAGACAAAAATCTGCAAAACAGAGTCCAAAGGCCTCTTTGTGAAGGGGCGCCCCCCGCTCGATCGAGTGGGGGGGAAGGCTCCTGCAGTTTGCAGAAGCCTGGCAGGAGGAGATCCAGGGCAGATAGGTCATCTCAATAGTGTCTCTAGGATACAAGCTGGAGTTTCGGGAGTTTCCGCCTCCACGTTTCCTAAGATCGAGCGTTCCCAAGGACCTGGAAAAAAAAGGGTCTTTGTTTCAAGCACTAGACCGGCTGCTGCTTCAGGGGGTGATCATGGAGACCCCCCCCAGAGGAACAAGGAAGAGGGTTTTATTATAATCTCTTCATGGTGCCAAAACCGAATGGAGATGTCAGACCCATTCTAGATCTCAAGGGTCTGAACCGATTCTTAAACATTCAGACTGTTTACATGGAATCAATCCGGTTAGTGGTATCCACCCTTCATGAAGGAGAACTCCTAGCGTCAATAGACATCAAGGACACATATCTCCATGTTCCAATATTTCCTGCTCACCAGAAGTTTCTGCGTTTTGCAGTAGAACAGCGACGCTTTCAGTTTGTGGCCCTGCCCTTCGGATTGGCCACAGCGACACGAGTCTTTACAAAGGTCCTGGCCCCGCTTCTGGCAAGACTGAGGGCCCAGGGTATTGCGGTAGTGGCTTACCTAGACGACCTACTACTAGTGGATGTCCGGAAAATTAGGCTGTACGCCATGCGCACAGCATATCTCCTGTGCTAATAAGCACACATTTCCTCTGATATAATGCATCTTACTTACAACTCTTTTTCCTGTATATCCCCAAGTAAACAGACATCACCATAGCTTACGTCTCGGCTCCATCAGCATGTCTGCCCTCTGCCCAGCATGCTTGGCTTTTTATTCATAAAAGAAAAAAGCTATGACAAACAGGAAGTGATGGCTCCAGCAGCCAATCACTTCCTCCAAGGGAAGTGACGTCACAGGATATGACCTAACAATAAATCCTTCCAACAGGATGAGTTAATACAAACAACCAATGAATAATGGCTAAAGGAGTCCTATGGGTGTGTCTGAGCAGAGACAGGGTGTATTGCCTTTCCTGGAACAAAGGAAGCCGCATGGCTGAACAAACCTGGACTCCGTCTCTGATCATAACAACGCATACCCGGATTATACTACCGTTCCTTGTGGATGGGAGGCTATCTGCAGGTGTACGCTACGAATCCCTACCTGTGCTGATCAGACACAGCAGAGACAAGAGTGTACATCCGCCTATAACCGATAATGTCCTTGGAGAGTGAACATATCCCCTCCAGACGAACGTCTGTGCTAATGCACAGGGGCCCTTTCGCTGGCGAACATATCCCCACCTCTCTCCATCCTCAAGAGGTTTTCCACTACCAGACGTAGGGCTGGGAAAAAAAATCGATTTTAATCTTGAATCGAGTTTTGAGCTCAAATCGATTCAGTTTTGAAGAAAATCGATTTTTTTAGATTTTTTTTTTTTTTTTTTTTTTTAAAAAAAAATTTTTTTTTTTTACATTTTATTTTTCCCTTCAAAGTTTCCGTAGCAGGACTGCAGGGGGCGTATCCGGAATGGCACTGGGCAGCGTTACCCCAATTACATCTACTCGCTGCAGCCGCCCTCTGCCTACCTGATCAGCGTGTCATGCAGACAGACGGCAGCCATTGCAGTGTTCAAAAGCCGCGCCTCCCGAGTCCTCGTCGTCTGTGATAGGCGGAACACTCAATTTCACAGCAGGCAGTATTCACCCTTTCACGGACATCCTCTCATCCTTGTCTGTGTTATGAGGATGACCATGATAGGCGGAACACTGAATGCTGGGAAATTGAGTGTTCCGCCTATCACAGACGAGGAGGAGGCGCGGCTTTTGAATACTGGAATGGCCACCGGTGTAGCAGTAAAATCCGTATACCATGAAAATCTGCATCAGGTACGGGCACAGTGATTGAAGCATGGGCACAGTGAGACACGGGCACAGTGAGGCACGGACACAGTGAGGCACGGGCACAGTGAGACAAGGGTACAGTGAGGCACGGGCACAGTGAGGCACGGGCACAGTGAGGCACGGGCACAGTGAGGCACGGGCACAGTGAGGCAGGGACACAGTGAGGCAGGGACACAGTGAGGCAGGGACACAGTGAGGCAGGGACACAGTGAGGCAGGGACACAGTGAGACACGGACACAGTGAGACACGGACACAGTGAGACACGGGCACAGTGAGGCACGGGCACAGTGAGGCATGGACACAGTTCAATTCAACTAAGAGTAACCTCAGGATTTTTTGTTGTTTTATTAGCTAAATCCAAATACAGTATTAATAATTTGGATGTTTAACAAGCTTTGTTGCACACTGCAAAAAACAACAAAAGGTCACAAGCGCTAAATTGGTGGATAAAGAAAAAAATATAATGGATGATAATAAGAATAATAAGAAAAAAATCCCAAATATTTTGGGAAGTACAAAGTATCCAAAAGGGGGAAAAATAGGATCCAGTGCAGCAAGAAAAAATCCGTAGCCAGAAGTAGAAAATACACAACATGCACACAATATAATCCAGCGCTCATGGAACATACATTATTAACTATTGAAAACTCTTGAAGAATTTATAAAAAAGCTTAGTCCATTTATCACAATGAAGAGAGGGATCCAATCCCAAATGAATCTTAACTCTCCAGTTGCCAGTGGTGACAAACTTGTTAAACTTGCAGTGACATCCGTGGAGCAAGGAGGGGTTAAAAAAGTCAAAACAAAGCCTGTGGCATGATCTCCGTGTGAGCACAGTACCTTGAATGATGGACAACAGGCAGACCAGCGTGTGGAGGGCCCTCCAATCCAAAAGGATGCAGAGCCAGGATCGCAGCAAGGCTGGGACAGAAGGAATCACACACAGAGTTTCAAGAGTTTTCAATAGTTAATAATGTATGTTCCATGAGCGCTGGAATATATTGTGTGTTTGTTGCACACTGACTTTGCAGTTAGAGAAAGGGTTTGCCTTTGCAATTTTGTTTGTTGATGCACTTTAATTAATATAATAAAAAAAAAAAATCGAATCGTAAATCGAGTTTTTTATAAAAAAATCGCAGATTTTTTTGGGGGGGAAAATCGCCCAGCCCTAACCAGACGGGACTCAACCAGCGTCAGTCTGCCCCAGTCAGCTCTTTAGAGCGGGCTGCAGGAATACTAACACTGGGCGACACTATGACAATACAAATTAAATACATCTTCATAAAATTTCCACAACATGGATCAGTCCCTGACAAGGCTGGACCAGAGTGTGGTCAGCACAGTCAGGTATCTGGAGCATCTAGGTTGGGTTATCAACCTAGGAAAATCATCCTTACGCCCAGTAAGAAGGCTGGAATACTTGGGTCTGGTCATAGACACAGCTCACAAGAAGGTGTTTTTACCTCAGCAAAAGATCTGCGCTATGTGAGATCTGGTCCACGCGGTCAGGACAAGAGGGAGTCCATCTATCCATGCCTGTGCATGAGGTTGTTAGGGAAGATGGTAGCTTCATTCAGTTCCCTATTCTCAGTTCCATTCAAGGTTGTTACAGAACGGTATCCTGTCTGCCTGGAGCAAGGAGATCCAGGATTTGGATTGCCCAATGCAATTGACTCCAAGCGTACGCCAGAGTCTCAATTGGTGTTTACTTACCAAGAACTTGCAGAAGGGGAAAACCTTCACGCCGGTTACTTGGAAGTTAGTGACGACCGATGCCAGTCTTTTGGGCTGGAGAGCAGTTCAGGGGATATGGTCAGAGTCCGAGAAGACCTTACCCATCAACATTCTAGAGATTCGGGTGGCACGCCTGGCCCTGAGGGCCTGGACGGGCAGGTTAAGGGGCTATCCAGTCAGGATTCAGTCCGACAATGCCACAGCAGTGGCCTATATCAACCACCAGGGCGGCACCAAAAGTCATACTGCCCAGAGGGAGGTAAGCTATATTCTGGCTTGGGCAGAAGAGCATGTACCTTGATTTGATTAATTTGATTTGATACAGGATTTGTAATGCGCCGAATGCGCTCCTCATGGGAGCACGTCTAGGCACACATGTCTTTGGAGTCTGGGAGGAAACCGGAGTTCCTGGAGGAAACCCACGCAGACACAGGGAGAACATGCAAACTCCAGGCAGATGGTGTCATGATCGGGATTCGAACCAGTGACCCTTTTGCTGCCAGTTGAAAGTGCTAACCACTACACCACTACACCACTGTGCTGCCCGCCTGCAGTTTTTATCCCAGGTATGGAAAATTTGTCTCTGAGCTCCATCTTGCTATTCCTCGTCCTGCCTGTTGTTTCCTTGGATTGATTTTCTGTGTAGTGACCCCGGCTTCATCTCTTGGATTCGCTCGTCTGTTGCTTGTCCTGACCTTTATCCTGATTCCTGGATCTTCTCCTCATCTCTCCTCCATATCCTCTTACACAGCTTTTCTCCACACCTGCAGTGATCCTGGGGGGTGGAAACTTGGACCCAGCACACAGAAAAATCCATCCCCACCATTAGGAGCTCTGAAGAAAAATGTCTGGTGTGTACACTCCGTTCCTCCGCACGTCACCTGATCACATGAGGGCTTACATTCACAGATTCCTGACAGATTTCTGTATGGTAAAGGTCAAAGTTCACTCTTCAGTTTTAAGAGAGGTAGGACACACCCAATTATTTGGTTTGCACAGGAGCCTCATATAGAGGGCCCCTCAAATCTCCCTATCCAAATGTCCCTCCATCCAGAGTCTATATGTCCTATGACATCACACTGACCTCACAGCTCCTCCTCCCAATGTCCCTCCATCCAGAATCAGATAATCCTATGACATCACACTGACCTCACAGCTCCCCCTCCCAATGTCCCTCCATCCAGAGTCAGAGAATCCTATGACATCACACTGACCTCACAGCTCCTCCTCCTAATGTCCCTCCATCCAGAGTCAGAGAATCTTATGACATCACACTGACCTCACAGCTCCTCCTCCCAATGTCCCTCCATCCAGAGTCAGAGAATCCTATGACATTACACTGACCTCACAGCTCCCCCTCCCAATATCCCTCCATCCAGAGTCAGAGAATCCTATGACATCACACTGACCTCACAGCTCCCCCTCTCAATGTCCCTCCATCCAGAGTCAGAGAATCCTATGACATCACACTGACCTCACAGCTCCTCCTCCTAATGTCCCTCCATCCAGAGTCAGAGAATCCTATGACATCACACTGACCTCACAGCTCCCCCTCCCAATGTCCCTCCATCCAGAGTCAGAGAATACTATGACATCACACTGACCTCACAGCTCCTCCTCCTAATGTCCATCTATCTGGCTTTTTTTCTGATGCTCTTAGGATGTGGGCGGACCCTTGGCATCCTCACTAGCAAAGTGGGACTGTTGGTCCTGCATTGTATGTAATGACATCAGAATACCTGCTACAAGCATGTAACCTGCATAGTGTGGGGGTCCTGTGTGGGGAAATTATATCTCAGTCTGAAGTGGGGCTTTAATAAAATGGAAACCTAAATGGTGAGGAGGATTCTGGGAACATTGATTGATTTTGCTATTTGTGTTTAGATCTAGAGTTTTCCTCCTGTGAAGTCCTGGAGATCACATGACCATCACATTGCCTCCACCTCCCTCCCTGATAGAATAGAGAAATACAAAGAAGATTCTAGAAGTCACCAGAGTGATCACCGAGCTGCTGACAGGAGAGGTGAGCGGTGCCGGGAAGGACGTCATGATGGACAATCAGCCGCCCCTCACATCACCGGGTAAGAGGAGACTTTATTGTAAAGGAGAGAGCAGTACGGAGGCTCCACCTAGATCCCCCATCATCTGATAAACACATAGAAACAATGTATTCAGTCAGTGTGTGTGTTTCCTACAGATGGATCCAGTAATGGGAACCCACCAGAGAGATGTCCCCGTCCTCTGTATTCCCGGGATTCCACACAGGAAGGTCACACCATCCCCCACCATCATCAGGTAGATGAGTGACAATTATTGGTAGTTCTGATTTATACACAGCATGATTGTTACAATGAATGTTTTATTATATATCCAGAGTGGAAACCTCGGGGATGATAATATTGATGTTAAAGAAGAGTATAAAGAGGAGGATGAGGAGTATGGAGTGATGGAGGAGTTATCAGAAGGACACAAGGATATGATGGAACCACCTAATACCAGGAACCCACCAGAGAGATGTCCCCGTCCTCTGTATTCCCGGGATTCCACACAGGAAGGTCACACCATCCCTCCTTATTTAAAGGTTGGTAGGATGGAGCATCTAGAACATGAACTTGAGTAGGCAAGGGGATTTATTTATGTGATGTCACAATAATAATTCCTATTGTTTACAGATGATATTCTCTCTCATTTTCTTGATTTAGAGTGGAGATCCAATCGATATAGAATTTGAGGTGAAATCAGAAGAAGAGACGTATGTGAGGGATGATCAGCAGTCTATGGAGGAGGATGGAATAACGGGGACATTTATAGAGGAGGACACTCCTACAGAGATCAGCACAGGTGGGTCATTAACACTAAATCCATTCCTCCACCCATACTGCTCACTGATTGGTCCAGAGTAGGGCGGGGACTGGGTGATGATCTTCCTTCTCTGTGCTGCAGACACAATTTATGGATCTAGACTGTATTTATGGAGATTCTGGGGATCAGCTGGCAGCAAAAGATTGATTTTCACCATAAATGTTGCTCTACCTAGGCACCTTGGGCATGTGCTTTGGGTCTTCTACCTCATGCCTGGGTCTAGCATGATCTCTGACAGAACAAACCTCCCAGGATTAGGGATGAGCTTCGTGTTCGAGTCGAACATCGGCTTTTCGATCGTTCGCCAAATTGCGAACATTATAGGCCCTTTGCGCCAAATTCGAGTGGCGCGCAACGGCCCATAATTCACGGCAGCATTGCTGGCTGATGATTGGCCAAGCATGCACTATGATCCGCATGCTTTGGCCAATCACAGCACAGGAAAAACCGAGAGCCGTAATTGGCCAAACCAGGGTGGCTTTGGCCAATTATGGCTCAGGGGGTTTAGTACACGCCCCACACTATATAAGGCCTCCAGCTCGCCGGCCTTGTGTAGTGTGTTGGAGTTGTGAAACAAGAGAGTTTACAGAGAGAGAGAGACAGTGTCATTTATATTGAATAATAAGTGAAAACCTTGCGCCAAATATAAAAAATTATGATCATAAATTAATTAAAATTAAAATTAATTAAAGCTGCTCCCCTAAAAAACTAAATGGATGACCATAAAGTGCAATGTGAGATTATGTGACAAGGGGGCGCTATTAAATATAAATTGTGACTATTATATAAACAATCGTGTATAAATTAATCAAATCAAAAAATACAAGAAGAAACAAAGGTGAAAACGTCTGCAACTAATATAACTGAATATAATGAAGCAGATCGTATATGATCTCAGCATGTGAAATCAATAAAGTATAAAACATCCAGTGAGTGAATCGTGACTAATCCATATTAAAGTCCATAGAAAGTGTTCCAATATGTTCTTTGAAGTGAACCTTCACCAACACAAAAACGACACCCAGAGTGCTATGGATGGATGGCCGCTTACCCCAAGATGTTGACCCTTTTAACTAAAAAAGGGTCAGATAACGCTTGTTTAAAAGATGCCACTTGCTAGTAAAGAGATGATCCCAAAATCCGTCCGACTCCCCAAGGAAGATTCGATTGGAATATGCAGATAAACGAATAATGCCAAAAATAGTGTAATCCCGTTTATTATAACATAAAAACAATAATAAAGAAAGCCAAATGGCTTCTTACATTGAATAGTGCCTTAACCCGGCACTGAGGCTGGAAGGTATGTAGGAGCCAATTCGTTCCGTCCGTCCGTGTAGAGAGCTGGCGTGCGTTCCACCTGCTACAGTGGCTGACCAGCGAGGACCGGAAGTGAGGTGAAAGACGTGACCTAGTACCGCCTCGACGTACGTTTTGTTAAATCGTCATCAGGAAGCGTGCTGGGTCACTAAATGGGCGGTCTTTTATATGCCTGTCAATCAAGCAAGGCTAAAAAACCTGACTGTGTCAGCCTCAGCGCCGGATCATGGGCACCAACGCGAATACAATACATCATCATTACATTTAAAAACGCATTAAATCTGAATATTTGTAGCAGGAATATTAGAATATACTACATATATCCTAAAACATATTCGTTATTGGATAAAATTACCGGAAAGATGAAGCAATTATTAGAAAATTAAAAATTATGCATGTTAAAAAATAAAATAAAAAATGTTGGTTAAAAAATATTTAATTTAAAAATGGACTATCAGAGGGAAAATAAATCGTTCGTTAAAAAACAATTTAAGTCTAAATCTATGTTGAGTCCTTGTGGCTGCATCGTCTGTAAACGATACAGCCATTGGGTCTCATTTTGGGAGATAGCTTTTTTCAAGTCTGTGCCTCTCCAATGGTTCACCGCTCTGTCAATCCCATAGAATGTAAGCAAACGAGGGTCTCTGGCATGATACCGATCAAAATGCCGTGACACACTGTGATTTGGGAATCCTTTGGAGATATTATTAACATGCTCATTGATCCTTACCCTTAATTCTCGTGTTGTACGTCCCACATACTGTAAGGAACATGGACATTCCAGAACGTATGTGACGTACTTGGAGTAACATGTAATTAGGGGTTTGACCTGAAATTCTTGTTTTGTGACAGAGGACCGGAATTTAGTAATTTTTTTGCCATACCGGGTAGTTGTACGACAAGATTTACACCTTGTACAATAATGGAAACCAGATCCATCCAAAAAAGTCAAGGGTTTTGGTGGGGGGTCAGGAACATTGGGTGCTATCATGTTTCTTAACCCTGGTGCTCGTCTATAGATAAACTTGGGTTTTGAGGGGAGTACGTTAACCAAATCTCTATCTTTAAGAAGTATGGGCCAGAATTTGTGAAAAGTACGCTCAATTGTTTTGTACTGCCTGTGAAAGCCAGATATAAAAGCCAGATCTCCTTGAAAGGGTGGCTTTTTCTTTGAAGTCAGAAGTGTATCTATCCATAATGGCCACTTGGTGCTGGGCTTTTTGAAGTACATGGGGAGAGTAGCCTTTTTCCATAAACTTTTCTGTTAGCATGGAAGCCTGTTCATGGAAATCAGTAATGCTCTCACAATTCCTTCTACTCCTCATGTACTGACCCTTTGGAATAGCTCCCAACCACTGTGGGTGATGACAACTGGTGATTGGCACAAAACCATTTCTATCTGTGCTCTTAAAGAAGGTCTTAGAGCTAATCATGTTATTTTTCTTAATCAAAGTCAAATCTAAGTAGTTCACTGTATCCGTACTCCATTCAGCTGTAAATCTAAAACCATATTGATTGTTATTAAGGTAAGTGATGAAAATGATTAAATCCTCTAGTGGCCCCTCCCACAACAGGATAATATCATCAATATACCTTTTGTAGTACAAAAGAGCTGCCTTGGGTTCATGATGTATGGTTTAATTTTCCCATTTGTTGAGTACTAAGTTGGCTACGCTGGGAGCATGACGATTGTTTATATAATAGTCACAATTTATATATTTAATAGCGCCCCTGTAACGAGCCCCTTTGCTCGCTCGGCTCCACTCTGGTGGTCCTGGATTCAAACTACCGCTATGTGCCATTCGAATCCATTTGTGGTCGGTCAGAACAAACACCAGGCAGGCTGTATGTAAGTTCAACCAAGAGAGCTCAGAACAAACACCAGGCAGGCTGTATGTAAGTTCCAACAGGAGAGACTTTATTAGCACCAAAATCAAGTCTTATATACAGTAACAGAGGAAGTAACCAGAACATAAATTAACATGCTAATTAACTAAATCCTTTAGCCAGCCAAGGTGACTCATAGATATGACCGTTCAGGGTAGACATCCCGTCTCCGGTCTTCACCTGCTATACAATACCCATTATCATAAGTGTAAACATCACACATTTTAGCACAGAGGACAGACAGATGGCTGGAGGTGATTGTATTCGCATATCCTTAGTGTGAAGGTGTGAACGTCCCAACAGTATGACTTAGTCACTCTAATATGGCATATACAGGGTCCCCAGAGTCTGTGTGTCTTGGGGGGGACATGGACCTGAATCCAAAGCAACACCCCCTCAAGGGTCCCCAGGCATACAGCTCACAAAGAGCACCGTTCCCCAAATGCCAGGGCCCACGGTCGCAAGGCAGGAGGCCCGCACCCAGTCCCCTCCAAAAGCCTCTGTCCCAGCCAGGTCCGTCACAGCCCCCTTGTCACATAATCTCTCATTTATATTGAGTTAGATAGAACAGGCAGGCGAGTCAGTTAGTTGCAGTTACAGTGTGTAGAGGATATATATGCATCCTAGGTGTTGTATATATATTTATACACTGTATTCAGTTTAGCTAGATCCGTTCCTGTTATTCTCTATACTGTGACAGGCAGGTGATTGTGCTAGCTGCAGACAGTCAGTGTTTCACTTAGTGTACTGTGTGCTTTGCATAGCGTTCACCTAAAGCTCACCTGAATACAGTTAGTGACTATTATAGTGGTGTTCTCATAATAAAACCACAAGCAGAGAGCTGCAAGTATTTTCAGTGTACTGTGTCCTCTGCACAGTTTTCACCTAAAACTAACTGAAAACAATTGCTGCTTTTCCCATACTAATACCACAGCAGGCCATTAGTATGTCTGGAAGGCAAACAATGAGAGGCAGACAGTCACGAGGCAATAAAAGAGGGCAAGCAGGCTCTATGTCTAGAGGCAACAGTGCTACTGGTCGTGGACACGGTGCATCCTCATCAGCACGTGGCTGTGGGAAACGCTAGTCCTTTTCGGCAGCTGGACGTGTTGAGCCACAACATGCCCAAGACTTGGTAGAGTGGATGACCAAGCCATCCTCATCCTCCTCATCTTCTCTCACCCAGGCTCAGGGTACTTTATCTGGCAAAGCAGCTGCCAAAGTGGCCTCTTTCCTCGGCTCAATGGCATCAGTCACTCCTTTCCTAGCCCCACCATATCCTACTGAGGAGTCCCCCGAACTGTTTAACCACAGTGTTGGGTACATGCTCCAGGAGAATGCCCAGCGCTTTTGAAGGCTCCGATGACGGAACCTAGTTGGAGGAAGGCAGTAACGTGAGCCCAGAGAGAGGGGGTGCCCAACAAGATCAGCTATCTAGCAGTCATGTTCCCCCCAGCTGCAGCATACTGCCAGATTGGCTCCAGTGATGAGGTCACTGACACCACGTGGAGTGATAGGAGGAGGATGAGGCACATCTCCAATTAGGCAGGATGCCCTCCAGGGGCCAGCTTAAGGGCAGCACACCGACTGCATCACACCGCAGAGCTCCGCGTGTGCAGGGCGCTGCTGTCTCTGCTTGTTATTCCAAAAGTTCTTTGGTGTGGGCCTTTTTCAGATGTGTGCAGCAGATCGCACCGTTGCCATTTGTAACATATGTCTCAAGCGTATATCGCGTGGCCAAAATATCAGCCGCTTGGGCACCACATGCTTGACCAGACATATGTTGACCTGCCATGCAGCTCGTTGGCAAGCCTACCTTAAAGACCCACACCAAAGAACAAAGCGGACCTCTCCTTGCTCCTCATCAGCTGGGACCTCCAACCCCACTATACCTTCAGTCCTCTCTGAAACCTGCACTGAGAGGAATGAAGGTGTAGAATTAGGTGTGTCACAGCCAAGTACTTGCGGGCACTCTGCTAGCAGTACACCGACGTCCGATTGTACCAGGCAAATTTCCCTGCCCCAGCTGCTGCACCGCCAAAAGAAGTTCACTCCCAGCCATCCACATGCCCAGCGGTTGAATGCTAGCTTGGCTAAATTGCTAGCACTTCAACTGCTGCCTTTTCAGTTGGTAGACTCTGCCCCCTTCCGTGAGTTTGTGGAATGTGCCGTTCCTCAGTGGCAGGTTCCCAAACGCCACTTTTTCTCACGGAAGGCGATTCCGGCTCTCTACCGGCATGTGGAAGGCAATGTCTTGGCCTCGCTGGACAGAGCGGTCAGCGGTAAGGTGCATATTACCGCTGACTCATGGTCCAGCAGACAGGGACAGGGATGACCCACTGGGTGACTTTGCTGGCAGCTGGGAAGGATGCAGGACAAGGTGCAGTAGTGTTGGAGGTTGTTCCGCCACCACGCCTCCAAAATGTTACTACTGGTGATTCTGACACACCTCTCTCATCCACCCCCTCCTCTTCTTCTTCCTCCATGGCCTCTTCCTCTGCTGATTTGTCCTCGGAACCAGCGGTGCTCCGTAGGCATTCAAGGGGCTACGCAAGCACTCAGGCAAAAAGATACCATGCCATGCTTGGGGGACAGGAGCCACACTGGGGCAGAGATTCTGTCAGCTCTGCAGGGGCAGGCTCAGAGGTGGTTGACGCCACGCCAGCTTAAGCCAGGAAAGGTGGTTTCTGACAATGACACCAACCTCCTCTCCGCCCTCCGACAGCGACAACTGACCCATGTGCCCTGTTTGGCTCACGTCCTTAACTTGGTGGTGCAGCGGTTCTTGGGCAGGTACCCGGGCTTACAGGAGGTCCTGAAGCAGGCCAGGAAACTCTGTGGGCATTTCTGCCGGTCATATAATGCCAGTGCTCGGCTGGCTGACCTGCAAAAGGATTACT
Source organism: Rana muscosa (assembly GCA_029206835.1). Taxonomy (NCBI): domain Eukaryota; kingdom Metazoa; phylum Chordata; class Amphibia; order Anura; family Ranidae; genus Rana; species Rana muscosa. Next base: position 1,023,732 of record JARGYO010005596.1, on the reverse strand, counting down.
ACCTGCCCAAGAACCGCCTAATCTGTGACATGCCCACCAGGTGGAACTCTATGTTGGCCATGCTGCAGCGGCTGCACACGCAGCAGAGGGCCATTAATGAGTATCTGTTGCAATATGGCACCAGGACAGGGTCAGGGGAGCTCGGGGTGTTTCACCACGCCAGTGGGGCATGATCAGGGATGCATGCACTGTCCTGGCACCATTTGAGGAGGCCACGAGGATGGTGAGCAGTGACAGTGCATGCATCAGTGACACTGTACCTCTTGTCCACCTGTTGGCGCATACGCGGTGTAGAATAATGGACAGGGCACTTGAGGCAGAACAGAGGCAGGAAAATGAGGACTTCCTTGCCTCTCAAGGCCCCCTTTACCCAGACAGTGTTCCTTCTGTCCCACCCATCACACAGAAGGAGGAGGAGGATTGTGTCAGCATGGAGGTGGAGCCTGGCACTCAGCATCATCAGCAGTCTTTTAGGGGTGATTTACAGTCCCAAGAAACACGTGGACTTGTACGTGGCTGGGAGAAGGTGGCTGCGGATCATGTCGTCCTTAGTGACCCAGAGGACTCCGGACCAAATGCCTCAGCTAACCTACGCTGCATGGCCTCCCTGATCCTGCAAAGTCTGCAGAAGGATCCCCGAATTCTTCGGATCAAGGAGAGGGACCATTACTGGCTGGCCACTCTCCTTGATCCACGGTACAAGGGTAAGGTTGCGGACCTTATGTTACCGTCGCAGAGGGAGCAGAGGATGAGACAACTCCGGGAGGCCTTGCAGAAAGGTCTGTGCAACGCGTTCCCAGAGACTGTGAGGTTACAAACTCCTGGTCCTGGACAACGAGTTGCTGAGGCTTCGGCCAGTCAAAGAAGGAGCCGTGGGGAAGGTGGCCGTCTGACCGATGCGTTCAGACAATTCTTTAGTCCGCAGCCCCAAAGTATGATCGGTTCCAGCAACCATCGCCAGCGTCTGATAAACATGGTGCAGGAATACCTAGGGGCAAGGTCAGACTTGGACACCTTTCCCTCTCCTATAAAAGACAGTTCTCGTTGTTTCCTCACTCTCTGACTAAGGTCCATGAATAAAGAAATGATCTGGTAGGAGATCAGAGGACCCATTTACTAGTTACCTTGAGGGGGGAAGTGTAAGATTCTCAGAGACAAAGCTGCCTGATGTGGGCGGAGTCCTGGTTTAGGGGAACCAATCGGCTCATGTCTAGTAATAATCTTTGTATTTCTATTTTAGTAGATGGACGGGAGATGAGGAAAACCTCAGAGGATTGTCTCACTTTGTCTCCAGACTGTAAAGTAGAAGATGAGGACATCACACAGTATAGTCCAGGAGAAAACCAGACTACTTCAAATGTCCATCCGGCACCCCACAGTGTAGATGGACCATCGTATTCCTCTTATCCTGAGGAACCTCAGACTGTGCGGGACGGTGCCGGACCATCGTATTCCTCTTATCCTGAGGAACCTCAGACTGTGCGGGACGGTGCCGGACCATCGTATTCCTCTTATCCTGAGGAACCTCAGACTGTGCGGGACGGTGCCGGACCATCGTATTCCTCTTATCCTGAGGAACCTCAGACTGTGCGGGACGGTGCCGGACCATCGTATTCCTCTTATCCCGAGGAACCTCAGACTGTGCGGGATGGTGCCGGACCATCGTATTCCTCTTATCCTGAGGAACCTCAGACTGTGCGGGACGGTGCCGGACCATCGTATTCCTCTTATCCTGAGGAACCTCAGACTGTGCGGGACAGTGCCGGACCATCGTATTCCTCTTATCCTGAGGAACCTCAGACTGTGCGGGACGGTGCCGGACCATCGTATTCCTCTTATCCTGAGGAACCTCAGACTGTGCGGGACGGTGCCGGACCATCGTATTCCTTATATCCTGAGGAACCTCAGACTGTGCGGGACGGTGCCGGACCATCGTATTCCTCTTATCCTGAGGAACCTCAGACTGTGAGGGACGGTGCCGGACCATCGTATTCCTCTTATCCTGAGGAACCTCAGACTGTGCGGGACAGTGCCGTCCTTCCAACAGAGAAGAGGTTTTCCTGTACTGAGTGCGGGAAGTGTTTCTGTTTAAAATCTCATCTTAATGTGCATATAAGTTCTCACACGGGGGAGAAGCCGTATTCCTGTCCAGAGTGTGGGAAATGTTTTATACAAAAATCAGACCTTGTCAAACATCAGAGATCTCACACTGGGGAGAAGCCGTATTCCTGTCCAGAGTGCAGGAAATGTTTTTCAGATAGGTCCAGTCTTTACACACATCAGAGATCTCACACGGGTGAGAAGCCGTATTCCTGTCCAGAGTGCGGTAAATGTTTTATACAAAAATTAGACCTTGTCAAACATCAGAGATCTCACACTGGGGAGAAGCCGTATTCCTGTCCAGAGTGCAGGAAATGTTTTTCAGATAGGTCCAGTCTTTACACACATCAGAGAACTCACACGGGGGAGAAGCCATATTCCTGTCCAGAGTGCGGTAAATGTTTTATACAAAAATCAGACCTTGTCAAACATCAGAGATCTCACACTGGGGAGAAGCCGTATTCCTGTCCAGAGTGCGGGCAATGTTTTTCACTGAAGTCCAATCTTTCCAAACATAAGAGATCTCACACGGGGGAGAAGCCGTATTCCTGTCCTCAGTGCGGAAAATGTTTTTCACAGAAGTCCAATCTTTACAAACATCAGAGATCTCACACGGGGGAAAAAACATATTCCTGTCCTGAGTGCGGGAAATGTTTCTCAGACAAGTCCAGTATTAACAGACATCAGAGATCTCACACGGGGGAGAAGCCGTATTCCTGTCCTGAGTGCGGGAAATGTTTTTCGCGGAAATCCAATCTTTCCAAACATCAGAGATCTCACACGGGGGAGAAGCCGTATTCCTGTCCTGAGTGCGGGAAATGTTTTTCACAGACATCCTATCTTTACAAACATCAGAGATCTCACACGGGGGAGAAGCCGCATTCCTGTCCTGAGTGCAGGAAATGTTTTTCAGATAAGTCCAATCTTTACAGACATCGGAGATCTCACACGGGGGAGAAGCCGTATTCCTGTCCTGAGTGAGGGAATTGCTCCTCACTGAAGTCCTGTCTTCCTGTACATCAGGGATCCCACACAACCCTTGAGGTGTATTTGTGCCCTGAGTGTGGGAAATGTCTTGTATATGAATGTTGCTCTCATGTGGGGAAGAAGCACACCCTGATATACACCTCAGATATACTCCATGGCTGATCTTCATCATGTAAGAAACAGTTGATAAGGAGATCAGAGATCACCAAAGACATGGATGAAGTGTTGTACCGTGTTGGCCATTGATAGCAGTAGAAAAATAAAAATGGAGTCATTACCTCTCATTGGCTGAGTACATTTTGGGGTGAAGATTTCACAAACACTTAGAGGTCTGTTTAATATAAAAATAGTTGAATGAATGTGAGCGGCCATGATGAATATTGGATGCATTTTATTTCATACTCTGATTTCCTTGGCTCCATCTAGTGGCCATAATGCAGTATTGTCCTATGATATGACAGAATCAATATCTCATTATGGCCACTAGATGGAGCTGATGATGATAGGAAATGACTGTGTTGCATTATGAGAAGAATGTGTAATGGTTGGATGAATGATTGTCATATTTGTCCAATGAATCTTCTAGAAGTAGCCCCCTTCGTTTCCTCTGTCAGACATGGGGGCTGATTTACGAAACGTTTGCGCCATGAGTATTGGCAATGGCAGTTTTGGTATTTACAAAACATTAGCGCCGGTAACGCAGCCCTATTCCCCATTTACTATAGTGTTCTCGGCGCACGGGAGGAGGCGCTCAGTGCGCTACTATGGACCTGGCGCCCGGCATCTTATAATCTAAATATAAAGAAGCTGGAAGTGCCGATATAATGGGGGTGATGTGAGGAAGTTTAGTGACAAGTGCCCAAGTAACAAACATGCCCAAAATAGAATGAGAAAGTAACTTTTTCAGAACCAGCCCGCTGCGCCGGCAATTACGATTAGAGCTGCGAGGGATCTTTTTGTGCTCAGCGCGGGAATTTCAGTCATTCAAACGCGCCGGTTATCTGCGCCGGCAAAATCTTAGTAAATGTCAAGTCACGTAAATCAATTTGCATAAGTTGAACAGGCGCAGCTCTGAACTTTCCATTATATATCAGTGCGCCAGCAAAATGACATTTCTAAAGGAAAAAAAAGGCATTTAAAAGCACTCGCGGCTGTAATGAATTGTCGGCTCCCGGCAATATAGAGAAAAGTCATTGAAAAAAAATGCGTAGGGGTTCCCCAAAATTACATTTCCAGGCCCTTCAGGTCTGGTACAGATATTAACCACTTAACGACCGCCCACCGCCGATTTATGTCGGCAGAATGGCACGGACAGGCAGAATCACGTAGATCTACGTGATCGCCTTTGTGCAGTTGGGGGGTCCATCCGGACCCCCCTTCACTGCAGTGAGCGGCCGTTAAGTGTTCGGGAGCGATCAGGCATGAGGGGGCGGCCGCTCGATTCCGCCCCCCCCCTCGCGATCGCTCCCGGCCAATGAAATTGCTTCCTCCGCCATGTGATGTAAACACAGGCTGGAGGAAGTGATGTCATCTCCCTCGCCGCGGTCTTTTCGTTCCCGGCGCCGAGGAGTGAAGACAGAGGTTAGTGCTCCAACAGTCCACTGACACGTAGGTACACATAGGCACACAAGTCACCCCCAGATCACCCCCCAGGTCACCCCAAAGCCCCCAATCACAGTGTCACTGATTGCAGTGATCATTTATTTTACTGATCACTGCATTTAGTGTCATCTGTGATTGTAAAAAGTTGCAAGGCAGTTAGGATTAGGCCCCTTTAGGTCCAGGGTAGCCCCCTAACTCCCCCTAATAAAGGTTTAACCCCTTGATCACCCCCCAGGTAACCCTTTCACCCCCTAACTTCAGCGTCACTAAGCGATTGTTTTTCCGATCGCTGTATTCGTGTCGCTGGTGTTTTAGATAGGCAGTTATTTTTTTTTTAGGTTCGCCGCAGGTTTTTATTGGTGTCAGGTACCCCCATATTTAACCTAATAAAGGTTTTAACCCCCTGATTGCCCCTAGTTAACCCTTTCACCAGTGATCACCATATAAAGGTTACGGGTGACGCTGGTTGATTAGTTTGCTTTTTATAGCATCAGGGCACCCGCCGTATATAACCCAATAAAGGTTTAACCCCCCTGATCGCCCGGCGGGTGAGATCAATTAGGTTTTAGCGCCAGAGAGGGTCTGCGTCGCCCCAGGCAGTGTTAGGTTAGTGCCAGTAACGCTAACACCCACGCACAAAGCATACACCCCCCTTAGTGGTATAGTATCTGATCAGATCTATACTAGCATCCCCAGCGGTTTAGGGTTCCCAAAAACGCAGTGTTAGCGGGATCAGCCCAGATACCTGCTAGTACCTGCGTTTAGCCCCTCCGCCCAGCCCACCCAAGTGCAGTATCGATCGATCACTGTCACTTACCAAACACAACACACATAACTGCAGCGTTCGCAGAGACAGGCCTGATCCCTGCGATCGCTAACAGTTTTTTTGTAGCGTTTGATATATTTGCTGACGACAGTCAGGTGCTTTTTTTCCTGTGAATCTTACTAGTGTACCCCTAAATTTAGAGCCCAAAATGGCAAGACGAAGGTACACTAGTAAAGAGGCCTACGAGATTCTGAGCATGACAGATAGTGAAGAGGAGGTCACGTATCTGTCAGATTCAGGCTCAGAATATCTTCCCGTAGAAGACAGTGACGTCAGCGGCCCCACGTCAGATAGCTCTGACGACGAAGTTGAGGTCCCTGCTAAGGTCAGGCGTACCCGATCCCGATCTTCTGAGGTTGTTGAGGAGCAAGAACCGCAGGTCTCTCGTATCATGGAGCAGAGTAGTACTAGCGCCGCTATTCCTTCTGGTGAACTGGCAAGCACCAGCGGCCTAGTACAGCCTGGACGTACATCCAGCACTGCAGTAACACTTGGTGACGTGGCGAGTCCCATAAGTGCAGTTCAAGCTGGCGAGGTGGCAAGCACAAGTAGTGTCCCGCTGCCACCAAGAAGACAAAGGCAGGCCCGTCGTGCCCATACTGCCCTTCCTGCAGAATTCGCCTATCCTGATTGGGTCCCCACCACTTCTGCAGAACCCGTACTTCCCCCATTCACTGCCCAACCCGGTATTCAGGTGGAAACAGCTGATTTTATGCCAATCGATTTTTATTCGCTGTTTTTCACGGAAGATCTCTATAGATCTATTGTGGACCAGAGTAATTTATATGCTGGTCAATTTATCGCCGCTAACCCCCAGTTGCCTAAAATTGCCAGAAATTGGAAACCAATTACGGTTTCCGAATTTAAGACCTTTCTGGGCCTTTCCCTCAACATGGGCACACATAAATTTCCATCATTGCGTGCTTATTGGTCCACGCACCCAATTGACCACATGCCAGTGTTCTCTGCCTCCATGTCCAGGGCACGATACGAGCAGATTTTGCGGTTCATGCACTTCAACGACAATGAACTTTGTCGTCCACGTGGGGACCCTGAATACGACCGGCTCTATAAAATTCGGCCCCTCATAAACCACTTCAACGAACGTTTTGCAGCCTTGTTTACTCCCGATCAAGTTGTCTGCGTTGATGAGTCCAATATTACATTTTCTGGCCGCTTGTCTTTCAAGCAGTACCTTCCCAGCAAGCGTGCCAGATACGGGGTCAAGCTCTACAAGTTCTGTGACAGGGCAACAGGCTATGTATGGAGCTTTATGGTTTATGAGGGAAAAGACAGTCGGGTAGAGCCGGAGAACTGCCCGGATTACATAGGGAGCGCTGGCAAGATAGTGTGGAACTTGGTGTCACCCTTATTCAGAAAGGGGTACCACTTGTATGTGGACAATTATTACACGAGCGTGCCACTGTTTAGTCACTTGTTTGATCATCAGATTCGAGCATGTGGCACCGTGCGACCTAATCGCCGGGGCTTTCCCCAGCGGCTTGTAGATGCCCGTCTTAGGCTGGGGGAGAGAGCCTGCTTGAAGTGTAATAACTTGCTCGCTATGAAGTGGAGGGACAATAAGAATGTTTTCCTTCTTACCTCCCTTCATGCAGACACGACAGTCCAAATTCGTACGGCGACTGGTGTTGTGGAGAAACCCCTCTGTGTCCACGAATATAACCAAAATATGGGAGGGGTGGACCTCAACGACCAGTTGATGGCGCCGTATCTAATTGACCGTAAGGCGAGACGCTGGTACAAAAAAGTGTCTCTATCATTATTCCAATTGGCTTTGCTGAACGCTCATGTGCTATACAGAGCTTCAGGCGGGACGTTATCTCTTCTAAAATTCCAGAATGAGATAGTCACAGAACTCCTGTATCCAGGCGGTTCTGCACCTCACCATCCCCTACCAAATGCAGTAAGCCGGCTGCATGAGAGGCATTATTCGTATGTCCTCCCGAGTACCCCTACCCAAAGCCACCCCCAAAAAAGATGTCGTGTCTGTAGCAAGCGCGGATTTAGGCGTGACACCCGTAGTTTTTGTCCACTCTGTCCTGACAAGCCTGGTCTTTGCCAAGGTGAATGTTTTGAACGCTACCACTCAAAAGTGAAGTTTTAGCGTAGGGTACAGCATTTCACAGACAAGGACACACTTACACAGGGTCTCCCAAGATGCCATTACATTTTGAGAGACCCGAACCATTACAGTTGTAAAGTTACAAAAAAAAGTGTAAAAAAGAAAAAAAAAAACGTAAAAAACAAAACACAAAAAAAATATAAAATAAAAAAACCAAAAATAGTTGTCGTTTTATTGTTCTCTCTCTCTCTATTTTCTCTCTATTGTTCTGCTCTTTTTTACTGTATTCTATTCTGCAATGTTTTATCATGCTTGCTTTTCAGGTATGTAATTTTTTGTTTTCAGGTGCGCCATTCAACTGCAGCACGGAATTATTTATCTTGACAGCAACAGCGTTTGCTCCCACGATACATAAAGCCGTGACTCCAGTGCTGTAGGAGGTGATTTCACCACCACAGTTAAAAAAAAGAGCATATATGCCGAAGCATGGGGGCAGCAGGGGCGGAGGAGCGATTTTGCTCCTAATGCCGCGTACATACGGTCGAAATTCCGAAGGAGGCTTGCCCGCGGAAAAGTCCGACCGTGTGTACGCGGCATAACTTTTTTGCGGGAGGATGCCCCCATGCTTCGGCATATATATATTTTAGGCACAGGTTGCGTTAAAACATTTTTTTATTTTTTACTAGGTTTTGTTTTGGTATTTGCTTTGCAGGTATGGCATGGTAAGGTCTTACTGTTGTACTGTAATGTTACTTTGTTTTAATGTTAACCACCATTTGCTTAGCAGGTACGCCATTCAGTTGCAGCGCGGATCTATTTATCTTGACAGCAACAGCGTTTGCTCCCACGATACATAAAGCCGTGACTCCAACGCTGTAGGAGGTGATTTCACCACCACAGTTAAAAAAAAGAGCATATATGCCGAAGCATGGGGGCAGCAGGGGCGGAGGAGCGATTTTGCTCCTAATGCCGCGTATATACGGTCGAAATTCCAACGGAGGCTTATCCGTGGAAAAGTCCGACCGTGTGTACGCGGCATAACCTTTTATGCCGCGTACATACGGTCGAAATTCCGACGGAGGCTTGCCCGTGTGTACGCGGCATAACTTTTTTGCGGGAGGATGCCCCCATGCTTCGGCATATATGCCCATCATTAGAAGTGGGTGGATGAAGGGCGGTATTCTAATGGTGGGCATACCCACCAATCAATCTCTTTTTTCGTTCAGCCAATAGGCTGTATGAAAAAAAAGATTACAATACATGTCCAACAAGGACCAGCAACGTACTGGTATGTTGCTGGACTTTGAATGTTTATACCAGAATGATGCCTGCGGGTTTAGGTATCATCTTGGTATCATTCTTTTCAGCCAGCAGCCGGCTTTCATGTAAAAGCAATTCTAGCAGATAATTAGCCTCTAGGCTGCTTTTACAAGCAGTGGGAGGGAATGTCCCCCCCCCGGATATAAAAAGCGCCATTGGGAAAGCATTTTATCACACCGATCTTGGTGTGGTCAGATGCTTTGAGGGCAGAGGAAAGATCTAGGGTCTAACCCCCCAATTTTTTTCAAAAAAAGAGTACCTGTCACTACCTATTGCTATCATAGGGGATATTTACATTCCCTGAGATAACGATAAAAATGGTAAAAAAATAAAATATGGAAGGCACAGTTTAAAAATAAAATAAAAAAGCCAAATAAATAATAAAAAAAAAAAAAAAGCACCGCTGTCCCCCCCTGCTATTGCGCAAAGGCGAACGCAAGCGTCGGTCTAGCGTCATATGTAAACAGCAATTGCATCATGCATGTGAGGTATCACCGCGAAGGTCAGATCGAGGGCAGTCATTTTAGCAGTAGACCTCCTCTGTAAATCTAACGTGGTAACCTGTAAAGGCTTTTAAATGCTTTTAAAAATGAATGTAGTTTTGTCGCCGCTGCGCGTTTGTGCGCAATTTTAAAGCATGTCGTGTTTGGTATCCATGTACTCGGCCTATGATCATCTTTTTTATTTCATCAAACATTTGGGCAATATAGTGTTTTTTAGTGCATTAAAAATAAAAAAAGTGTGTTTTTCCCCCAAAAAATGCGTTTGAAAAATCGCTGCGCAAATACTGTGTGGAAAAAAAAAATGCAACACCCACTATTTTAATCTGTAGGGCCTTTGCTTTAAAAAATATATAATGTTTGGGGGTTCAACATAATTTTCTTGCAAAAAAAAATTTTCTTTCATGTAAACAAAAAGTGTCAGAAAGGGCTTTGTCTTCAAGTGGTTAGAAGAGTGGATGATGTGTGACATAAGCTTCCTAATGTTGTGCATAAAATGCCAGGACAGTTCAAAACCCCCCCAAATGACCCCATTTTGGAAAGTAGACACCTCAAGCTATTTGCTGAGAGGCATGTTGAGCCCATTGAATATTTTTTTTTGTCCCAAGTGATTGAATAATGACCAAAAAAAAAAAAAAATGTACAAAAAGTTGTCACTAAATTATATATTGCTCAAACATGCCATGGGCATATGTGGAATTACACCCCAAAATACATTCTGTTGCTTCTCCTGAGTACGGGGATACCACATGTGTGGGACTTTTTGGGAGCCTAGTCGCGTACGGGACCCCAAAAACCAATCACCGCCTTCAGGATTTCTATGGGTGTAAATTTTTGATTTCACTCCTCACTGCCTATCACAGTTTCGGAGGCCATGGAATGCCCAGATGGCACAAACCCCCCCCAAATGACCCCATTTTGGAAAGTAGACACCCCAAGCTATTTGGCCTAAATGTATGACTAAAATTGAGTTTATTCGATTTTTCTTATAACAAAAAGTAGAAAATATCATTTTTTTTCAAAATTTTCGGTCTTTTTCTGTTTATATCGCAAAAAATAAAAATCGCAGAGGCAATCAAATACCATTAAAAGAAAGCTCTATTTGTGGGAAGAAAAGGACGCAAATTTCATTTGGGTACAACATTGCATGTCCGCACAATTTACAGTTAAAGCAGCGCAGTGCCGAATCCCAAAAACAGGCTTGGTCCTAATGGTCCGGGGCTTAAGTGGTTAAGGGGAACTCCGCGCCAATTTTTTTTTAAAAAAAATGACGTGTGGGTCCCCCTCAAAATCCGTACCAGGCCCTTCAGGTCTAGCATGGATTTTAAGGGGAACCCCCGCGCCAAACTTAAAAAAAATAGCGTGGGGGTCCCCCAAAAAATCCACACCAGACCCTTTATCCGAGCACGCAACCTGGCAGGCCGCAGGAATAGAGGGGGGGACGAACCGTACCAGGCCACATGCCCTCAACATGGGGAGGATGCTTTGGGGTCCCCCCCAAAGCACCATGTCCCCATGTTGATGGGGACAAGGGCCTCATCCCCACAACCCTTGCCGGTGGTTGTGGGGGTCTGCGGGCGGGGGGCTTATCGGAATCTGGAAGCCCCCTTTAACAAAGTGGACCCCCCTATGTGAAATGGTAATGGGGTACATTGTACCTCTACCATTTCACAAAGAAAGTGTCAAAAAAGATAAAAATGACAATAGTCGGTTTTTGACAATTCCTTTATTAATGCCTTCTCCTTTCTTCCATCTCCTTTTCTCCATTCGGGTTTCTTCCTCCATCTTGTTCTCCATCTTCATCTTCCTTCGGTGTTCTCGTCCGCATCTTGCTCCGGCTTCTTCTTTCTCCGGCCGCTCCGCTTGAATTGGAGGTTCCCGCTGTGTGACGCTTCAGTTCATCAGTTCTCCTCTTGGACCGCTGCTACCCGGTGGCCCTGCCCCCCTCTGACAACACGGGGAAAGTCCCTGTGAAATCCATGTGCGTCAGAGGGGGGTGGGGTCACCGGGTAGCAGCGGGCCCAGAGGAGAACTGATGAACTGAAGCATCACACAGCGGGAACCTCCAATTCAAGCGGAGCGGCCGGAGAAAGAAGAAGGGAAGAAGAAGCCGGAGCAAGATGCGGACGAGAACACCGAAGGAAGATGAAGATGGAGGAAGAAACCCGAATGGAGAAAAGGAGATGGAAGAAAGGAGAAGACATTAATAAAGGAATTGTCAAAAACCGGCTATTGTCATTTTTATCTTTTTTGACACTTTCTTTGTGAAATGGTAGAGGTACAATGTACCCCATTACCATTTCACATAGGGGGGCCGGGATCTGGGGGTCCACTTTGTTAAAGGGGGCTTCCAGATTCCGATAAGCTCCCTGCCCGCAGACCCCCTCAACCACCGGCAAGGGTTGTGGGGATGAGGCCCTTGTCCCCATCAACATGGGAACATGGTGCTTTGGGGGGGACTCCAAAACATCCTCCCCATGTTGAGGGCATGCGGCCTGGTACGGTTCAGGAGGGGGGGGCTTTCTTGTCCCCCCCTCTTTTCCTGCGGCCTGCCAGGTTGCGTGCTCGGATAAGGGTCTGGTGTGGATTTTTAGGGGGACCCCCACGCTATTTTTTTTAAGTTTGGCGCGGGGGTCCCCTTAATATCCATAGCAGACCTGAAGGGCCTGGTAATGGAATTTGGGGGAACCCCCACGCATTTTTTTTTTCAAAGACTTTCAATGACTTTTTTCTGTATTGATGGGAACTGACACTTCATTGCAGCCGCGAGTACTTTTTAATGACTATTATTTTACTTTAGAAATGTCATTTTGCTCTGGAACTGTTATAAACATGGAAAACATGCGCTACTTTACAGGCATACTATAGACACCCCCCAGGTATGATATTTAGGGCCAGTTCACACCGGATGCAGTGCAGTGCATTTTTTTGATGCGTGAAAAATGCAAAGAAAGTTGATCACATTAATGCCAATGGCATAGTTCACACCACTGCAGTCCGCTCCAGTGTGTTTCAGAAAGGAAAATAAAAAATTGGTCATGTTGCATTTTTTATGTACAGAACTGTACTGGACTGCAGTAAAACACATCAAAAACGCAACAGAACGTACCAAAAACGCACTGGAATTCACCGGAACGCACCTAAATGCACCAAAGACGCACTGATTAAGATTAAGACACAAGATTAAGTGAAAAGCGGTGAAGAAAGCACTGGAATGCGTCAAAAACGCACATGCAGAAAAGCACCTGGAACGCATCCGGACTGCATTTCTATGCCAGCTCACACCATAGAAACGCAATCCGGATGCGTTTAGGGTGCGTTTTCGATGCGTTCCAGTGCATTTTTGGTACGTTTTTGATGCAGTCCAGTGCTTTTTTTTCACCCCTCTTTTTTATTAACCATAGATAAGGACAATTGTGTTCCAGTGCGTTTTTGGTGCATTTAGGTGTGTTCCGGTGCGTTCCAGTGCATTTATGATGCGTTTTGCTGCGTTCCAGTACAGTCCAGTGCAGGTAAAATGCAGCATGTTCTACTTTTTTTGGGGAACTGGAACGCACTGGAACAAACACTGCCATTTAGAACCATATAACCAACTTTCCATGCATTTTTGATGCATAAAAAACGCAATGGACTGCATGTGGTGTGAAATGGCCCTTAAGCAATTTGGCATATTTAAAGGCACTTCTCCTTGTTTTGTTTTTGGTGTTGTCCAAATTGGTGACATTGATATATGTCCCTTAGGGTGGGACCTGGGCCCCCATTTTAAGGCCAATAACTAGAAGAAAAGCCAGCCAAGTGAGGACTAGCAAAATGAACAAGTCAGTTCCCATAGACTGCAATGGTATTTGTTGGTAAGGGGGGAGGGGGGGGGGGGTGATTGTCCCGTCTCTAATTTTGTAGCATGCTGGATGATGTGCTTAATTTTGGACAGGGGGGGAGCTGCTTATTTTTCCCTAGCTGCATTTGTGTTGTTCTGAGCACGCCCAGGCACTTAGTTTTTTTTTTGGGCGCTTTTTGTGTGTGAACAGCACCTGGATATTTCTGGGCATGCTCAGAGAGTGTTTTTATGGGTTAGTAATTGAAGGACATCCTTAACAGCTGTACCCACTTTGAAGTTCAGTCTCTACATTGGGTGAACTTGCATTTTGGGTGTTTCATGGACTGTGCATGTGTTTCCAATTGCCTCGTTAGCACACAAACCTATGTTATATAAAGCTCGCAGATAGCATTCTCTCCCTTGCCCTGAAAAGAGGCAAGTGTGTGTGCGCGTGTCTGGCCGGCAAAAAGTAAATTTTGGTGTCCTTATCGAGTTTGTAACACATGTATTTTATTTGTTATGTCTTTGCAAAACAGATGTTTGATTTACTTTGGTTGATTGTATTTTTTTGTGTGGGGGAAATGTTCCCTGAAATAATTTTGATGTTGTTAATGTGTGTTGTTTGTTCACTTTGATTTAATTGTCTGTGCTGCATTTTTTTGCGAAAAATTTCTCAAGATGTTGTGACTAATGTTTCAAATTGACCTTCATGTCTTTTTTATTTTGGCTTTCCTTTGTTTTGTTGACCAATAAAATTTGATGCAAAGTTTTGAGGTTTGTTTTGCATTTTCTTTGCAACAAATGTGACAGCTGATTGGCATGTCAAAACAAAACAGGTGTGATTTGTCTACCCTGGTGCCTTCATGGTAGTATATGCATGTATAGTGTGCTGCCATGGAAAATCACCAGGAAATGAAAAATACAGAGCGGTAAGTATTCATTTTTCCTTTTTACTGCAGTGGTTCTCAGCCTCAGTCCTCAAGTACCCCCAACAGGACATGTTTTGTGAATTTATCTTATCGAGAATTGCTGTCCAAAATACCAAACCATTGACTGTGATTGATTTAAAGCACATGTGCAAGATGAAGGAAAACCTGCAAACATGGCCTGTTGGGGGTACTTGAGAAGCACTGATTTAGAGCACTGCACTTAAAAAAAGCTCAAGGCAATACAATTCTAATTGTGGGCATTTTGAGGGAAACCAAGTAAGTGTTAGAACCCCTGCTTGTTTTTTTATTTTTTAGGTTGGGCTTTGTGTCCCTTTTAGTAAAATTGGCTTCACTTCCTGTCACACAGCTAAACAGGAAGTGAAGGTAAAACCCTACCAATGTCTTTTCTTGGGGACACACAGATCAATCTAACTAGTGTCCCCATTAAGTAAATTGCACTCTAGCACTTTGTTGTGTACACCCCAAATCATTGGGTAGTTTGGGGTTTAGTAAAAGCAAATCCACTCTGCAGTACAACTGTAGTTGCTGAAAATCTGAGGGGAAGCACTGGTGATTGTAACATCCAATCATGTAAAAGCAAAGATGGTGTTTTTTTGGTTCCTTGCATGTCCCCCTCGGATATCCAGCAAGTGCTATTGTAGTGCAAAGTGGATTTGCCTTTAGTAAATAAACCCCAAATCCAAAATACCTAATAATTTGGGGTGTAACCAGCAAAATGCTGGAGTGCAATGTACATAATGGGGAAAGTATTTAAATTGACCTGTGTGTCCCCAAGGAAAGACATTGGTAGGGATTTACCCTCACTTCCTGTGTGGCTATGTGACAGGAAGTGAATTATTTGGAAGGATAAAGTGGGCAAATTTGGGAGTTGTCTTCACCCTATCAGGGGTGCAGACATCCCCAAAAACTGTCTAGACGTGTAATCCCTCTGCACTCTATCCCCAAGCAAAAATAAGAAAGGATTTCATTTAGTTTAACTTTGCAAAGACACATTCCTAAGTTGAATTGTGATGCATGTCAATGGCCCATTTAGACCCTCTTTAATCACTTGAGATCAGCGCTATAACTGATCGACGGCCACAGCATGGTTCTCAATTGCTGGGAGTCCGTCAATAGACGTCCTCCCCTTCGCGCGCACTGTGGTCACCGAGTCACTGAGACTCGGGTGATGACAGATCCGAGGAAGGGGCCGATCCCTGCCCCTTACCATGTGATCCGCTGTCAGCCAATGACAGCTGATCACGTGATGTAAACAAAAGCTGGGTAATGGTTTTTGTTTTCTCCTTGCGCTGACAGCGTGAGCATAAAAAAAAGGCAATCACCGGTTTATGTGCAAGGAACATCATGCCTGAAGAGGAAGAGGCAATTCTGCGTCATCTGTGACAATCAGTAGCCCCTGCCAGTGCCACCTATCAATGCCCACCACTGGTGCCAATCAGTGCCACCTAGCAGTGTTGCCTATCAGTGCCCACCACTGCCACCTATCATTGCCCATCACTGCCAACTATCATTGCCACCTAGCAGTGTCACTTCTCAATGCCCACCAGTGCCAACTAGCAATGCCACCTCTCAGTGCCCATCCTTGCCACCTTATCGGTGCCCATCAGTGCAGTCTCATCAGTGTACATCAACGAAGGAGTAAAATTACCTTTTTTTAAAAATTTCGAACTAAATATTAACCACTTCCCTACTGCCCACCGTCAAATGACGTTCTTGGCTTTGTGCGGTGACATCTGAATGATGGGTGCAGTTACAGGCATCATTCAGATATCATTCTTTTCAGCCGGCGATTCTGTGCATAAAAATGATCATGGCGGCAGTTACATAGTTAGTTAGGTTGAAAAAAGACAAAGTCCATCCAGTTCAACAATAAAAAATAAATATATATATATATATATCGTACAATCCCATATACCCAATTCTATACCCACAGTTGATCCAGAGGAAGGCAAAAAACCCCAGCAGAGCATGATCCAATTTGCTACAGCAGGGGAAAAAGTTCCTCCGCTTGATCGTTCTTATAGGCGGCGGGAAGGGACGTCCCCCCCTCCCGCCGCCATCCGGTGCTTTTTCGGGCTCTCCTGTGCCATCGGGGGCTCGGAGAATGAATTGGCCGTCAGAGGCCCGGGCGCGACATTTATGACATCACGCCGGGTTCCCGTATGTAAACAAAGCCGTGATCTCGGCTGTCAGCATGGGATCGGTGAATTTTTTTGACCCATCTCATGCTTTCCAGCCTGGAGGAGAGATGTGGGGGGAGGGGGGAGGTCTTATTGACCCCGCATCTCTCCATAAAGAGGACCTGTCACAATAGATTCCTATTACAAGGGATGTTTACATTCCTTGTAATAGGAATAAAAGTGATCAAAAAAACAAAAAGTTAAAAAAGAGTAAAAAATAAAAAACAAAAAAAATAAGAAAAAAACGCCCATGTCCCCGGTAGCTCGCGCTCAGAAGCGAACACACACGTAAGTCCCGCCCACATATGTAAACGCCGTTCAACCCACACATGTGAGGTATTGCTGCGTGCGTTAGAACGAGTGCAACAATTCTAGCACTAGACCTCCTCTGTAATGCGAAAATGGTAACGTGTAAAAAAAAATTAAGCATCGCCTAGGGAGATTTTTAATTACTGAAGTTTGGTGTCATTCCATGATTGTGCGCAATTTTAAAGCGTGACGTGTTAGGTATCTATTTACTCAGCATAACAACATCTTTCACATTATACAAAAAATTGGGCTAACTTTACTGTTTTGTAATTTTTTTACATTCATGAAACCATTTTTTTTACCAAAAAAAAGGCGTTTGAAAATTTATTGCGCAAATACCGAGCGAGATCAAAATTTGCAATGACCGCCATCTTATTCTCTAGGGTGTCTGCTAAAAAAACATATATAATGTTTAGTGTTTTTAAGTAATTTTAGAGCCATAAATTTATGATTTTTACATGAAGGAGAGAAGTGCCAGAATAGGCCCAGTGCTGAAGTGGTTAAAATATCCATATTTTTTTTTTTTTAACTCGGTCTTTTGTATTTAAAGAAAAAAAAAACGCAGAGGTGATCAAATAGCACCAAAAGCAAGCTCTATTTGTGTGCCAAAAAATAATACATTTTCATTGGGTTACAGTGTTGTATGAGCGCGCAATTGTCATTCAAAGTGCATCAGCGCTGAAATGTGAAAATTGGTCTGGGCAGGAAGGGGGTTTAAGTGGCCAGTGCACAAGTGGTTAATATAAGGCTACATGCACACGGACGTTTTTCCAGCCGCTTGTTTGAGCGTTTTTTGCAGCTTAAAAACGTCTCTCCATGTTAGCCTATGGCCTCATGGCCACCATGGCGTTTTTGAGCTGTAAATGGCATAGGCGATTTTAGGCCCCATGTACACGTCTTCAGAACTAAGGTTGAAAGTGGCGTTTAGAAAGGCGCACTTTGAGGCGTTTGCATGCCGCGTTTTACCACATTTGCGTGTACATGATAAGGAGCCGCCCTAAGCTCCAAAAACAGTATTATTTACGATTTTAGCGATTTTGTGAGACCAGAGTGATATCAGCAGCTGAGAGAGCAGCAGTGTAGTTGTATTTAGCGTGTCACTTGCCACAAGTTGTGGATTGTCCACAATGCAATGGAAGCAATTTCATTTTTATTTATATATATATATATTTTATGGTTTTTCCTCATTTGCCATAAATTTGGAGTTTATCAATGTAAAAAAATAGGTCACCTTTAAAAACGCTTCTAAACTAAAATGCGGCTAAACGCTGGTACTGCGTCTGAAACGTGGAAATCTTTGGCGTC
The DNA here is from genome assembly GCA_029206835.1 of Rana muscosa. Classification (NCBI taxonomy): domain Eukaryota; kingdom Metazoa; phylum Chordata; class Amphibia; order Anura; family Ranidae; genus Rana; species Rana muscosa. The sequence continues at coordinate 1,005,753 of JARGYO010005596.1, read as the reverse complement.
TGAAGGCATTTTGAGGGTTTGTGAAAAACGATTTTAAACGCAACTGCCGTTTTTTTTTTTGCCAGGCCAAAAACAGTGTTTTGGATGTAATAGAATTCAATGGACCCGCATCCAAAACGCAAGTACCGCGATTTTGCAGCGATTTTTTGTTTTACCTGTTTATAGCTGGTTGTTAAAGGAAATGTAAAAAAAAAAAACTGGCGGCTCAAAAAAAAAAAAAAAAACTAGAAGAAAACAGCGTGGGGTCCCGCCCCCCCCCAGGTCCATACCAGGCCCTTGGGTCTAGTATGGATTCAAAGGGGACCCCCCCCCAAACAAAATAAAAAAAAAATGGCGTGGGGCCCCCCCAAGATCCATACCAGGCCCTTCAGGTCTGGTATGTATTTTAAGTGGAACCCCGCGCCAAACAAAAAAAAAATTAGCGTGGGGGTTCCCTAAAAATACACACCATACCCTTTATCCGAGCACGCAACCTGGCAGGCCGCAGTGGAAGGGGGACAAGAGAGCGCCCCCCCCCCCCAGTCACAAGATAACACCGTAGCGCAGCATGCTCCATGAACCCCGCCAGGTGAATTCATAGAGGATGTCCCTCCATTGGCCCTATTGAACCCGAGCCTAGTCCAGTTTAGCCCAGCCTAATCTAACCTGCCAATACCTGAGCTGCCTCGCTTTGCCGCTTTGTCTCTCCTCGTTGGAGCCGGATAGGAGGATCGGAGGATTTGCCGTGTGTCGGGATGAGAGGGTGGACGCAGGAGCGCACTGACAGATGACCTCTGGCACTGGACCCAAGGGAGCGGAGAGCCGGAGGTCTCGGGCGGCATCCCGCGGGTGGAAGGTGGACGGGGCTGGAGCCGGAGACCTCTGAGCAGGGAGGAGATCCCTAGAAGTTGAAAAGAGCCCATGTGATCGGAGACACTCGGGACTACACAGAGAGCCACGAGGCAGGTGAGAGAGTTCCCTGCAGAAGCACTGGGCAAAGTGTCATATGCTATATGCCCTATACTCTACACCATACTCTACACCATAGGCTCTATATTGGACCATATGGGTCAAACACCAATGCAGGCCCGTGAGTGAAAAGTGGGACTACTGAGGGTAAAGTGAAAGAGCGTTCTCTTTGTGGTATCTTTTTTTTTTTTTGTCCTTTTACCCTATGGACTATGTCATAAATTTCCATAGGAATTATACAGTCTTTTTTGTAAGCGGTAGAAAACAGCAGCAGCCTACAGGTTAAGGCACAAGAGAGCTGTAACTGACTGTGAGTAATAATATACCTGTACATTACCTTCACACTACTCGTGTATACATATGGAAACTGCTGTCTTCAGGAATATAATACTGTGACTGTTAAATAGAGTAAGTCAAGGGAACGGATACCCAGTGAGCCTGTAATTTCTGCTCTCTTTTGGAACTCATTTTAGTAGGATACTAAGATACAACGGTTCTAAATCTCCTTTCTTAGGTTTGCCCCCCCTTTTTTTGTCCATCTTTTTGCCTCCCTTTTCTCGCCCTTTTTTCGCCTCCCTTTGTTGGACATCTAGAACACCATAGGACCTAAAAACGGACTGGGACTCTGTTAAACCAGCAGAGACTAAGGTTCCTGGAAAAAATGGTTAAAAAGGGCCCTAAAGCGAGCCAGGGAGAGGGGACAAGCCGCAATACTATAAAGTCTTATTTGTTGGCAGAAGGGGCTGATCAAATGGCTGACAGCCCTAGTAAAAAATCAGGGTCAGTGTCAACGACTCCTGTAAAGAATAAAGGGCCACCAGAGATAGAATTGGAAGGAGAGAAAGGGGAGGAGATCCCAGGGAAAGGTAAAAGTAATAGAACCCAATCTCCAGAAGTAAAAAGTAAGGAAAAAGAGCGAAAGACACCCGAAAAACAACAACAATTGGAGATACTTACTGAAGATCTACAAGCCCCTCCCTCTAAGCAAGATATGATGGATATGATAGGTATGATATCTCGCCTGGAGCAAACCATTAAGGGTGAAATGGGAGCAACAAGAAGAGATATACAGAGTGTATTACAAAGAGTAGAGGGAATAGAGGAACAATTAGAAGAACACAAAAGTGCAATATCAGAACTAAGAGAAAGAGCTGAGATGGATTGGATGGAGATAAGAAATGCCCGGTATAAACTTGAGGATCAAGAAAACCGTAGCAGAAGGAAGAACCTTCAGATAAGAGGATTACCTGAAGAAGTTAAAGATAAAGAATTGGGGGAGGTGCTACGAGAGATATTTAATTCAGCTTTAAATCGTGAATTAACTATGCCGATACGATTTGAAAGAATCCATAGAATACAAAGGTCATATAAATGCCCACAGGGATACTCCAAGGGATACTATAGCAAGATTTCAAGATTATGAGCAGAAAGAGTTAGTCTCTCATAGTACAAGGAACCCCTCCCCCATGGAATATAAAGGAATTAAATTATCTATCTTTTCTGCTCTAGCACCAGAGACGTTAGCACGAAAAAGAGCTTTAAAGCCGTTAACAAACCTCTTACAGATAAAGGATATCCCTTACAGGTGGGGGTTCCCAGGCTGTCTATCGGTGAAGTACCAGGGGGTTTCGGCCTACGTGCGGTTCCCAGAGGATATAAAAGAGTTCTGTAGCAGACTGAATATTCAATTGGTTCATGTAGACCACTGGGAAAAGAATCCTCCAGCATGGAGAAGATGGAGGGACCAGGACTGGAATGGAGCCTAGAATGTGTTTTTTTTTTTATATAAAAGGGCAGAGAATTGAATGAAGTGATAAGAATAATTAATTCACCTGGGGGGGGGTATGGAGTGGACGCGTTGCCCTGCTCTCCGGAATCCATCCTTAATTAGGAGGATGGGGTTCCGGGGAATAGGAGGACACACAAGATCCCTTGAGATAGGGCCCGCTCGGCAGACAGCCCGGTTGGGGCCAGACCGAGGGAGTTCTAACATTGGTATACAATGTGGTAGGGGAGAGGTAGGGGGGAGGGGGGTACATGTGGTCTTAATGTATTTTAGAGTTGAACCTAGATGCCATGTTTATGATAGTTACGTTGGATTGTTACTCCTTAAATGTAAAAACAGTCTACATAAAATTGAGATTAGATATAAGTAAAAGATGGACTATTTTGAGGAGAGGAGATTGTACGAGGTCCCCTCTATCCTGTGTGTATCTGGTGGATCGCCTTAGGTACGATATTGAGAAATTAAATTAAATAAATATGGCAGCAATTAAAATAGTTACGTATAATGTACGTGGGCTAAATAGCCCAAATAAGCGATACCAGATACTGCAGGAAATGAGGAGAGCTTCGGCCAATATAGTGTTTCTACAAGAAACCCACCTGAAGGAGACAGCAAAGACTAGATTGAACTCAAAAGATTTCCCTATATGGATTCATAGCTACTCTCCCAATAATAGATCAAAAGGGACTGCGATAGGTTTTGACAAGAATACACGGTTTAAATTGGAAGAAGGGATGGAAATAGATCCGGAAGGCAGATATCTTTTTGTTAAAGGTTCCCTATTCAATATGAAATATACTTTGGTAAATGTCTACTGCCCCAACACACGCCCTGCAGCGTATTTGAGAAAAATACTGAATAGACTGGAGGGCTTTAAAGAGGGGGAGGTGATATTAGCAGGGGATTTTAATTTTGTTTTTGACCCGGTATTAGATACCCAACCAATGTCATTAAGGTCGGAGGGAAACTATATTAGAGTAATTAAGCATAAACTGTTTCAAATGCATTTAATAGAGGCCTGGAGAATTTTACACCCTAGCGATAAAGACTTTACGTACTATTCATCTGTACATAAGTCATATTCTAGAATAGACTACTTCCTGCTAGACCATCAGTTATTAGAGGGATTGAGAGGGGTAGAAATAAAGTCAATAACGCTCTCTGACCATGCTTCGGTCGAGATGACCCTGGATATAGGGGAAATCCCGGCCGGTCAGGGGGTATGGAGATTAGATGAATCCCTCCTAAATGATACCAAGATAGCCAGTGATATAGAAAAGGAATTGGGCCTTTTTTTTAAGAAAATGACAGAAAATATCACTCCCTCAATATTATGGGAAACACATAAAGTGTACATAAGAGGGAGGTTGATAGCAGAAAAGGTTAAGAGAAAGAAAAATTAGGCAGCATCAGAAACAAACTTTACTAGGGGAAATCCAGGGCCTGGAACAGAAACACAAAGAAAGTCAGGAAGAGCAAACCTTGACAATATTAACCGGGAAAAGAGAAAAGGTACGGGATCTAATGGAACAAGAAACTAAATGGGTATTCAACAATACAAACAAGAAATTCTATGCTACGGGGAACAAACCCGGGAAACAGCTAGCAAGGGTAGTTAAACCCAGAAATACTCAGAACTTTATCTCAAAAATGAAAGATACTAAAGGTGAAATGAGGCACTCCACAAAAGATATAATCAAAATATTTCAAGAGTATTATCAAAATTTATATAAAGTAAATAAAGAACAGGGCTTAATAGAAACCCAGAATAGAAGAAAGAAAATCAAACAATAGTTAGAAAGGGCTGAGACCCCGATAATGGCAGAAGAAGTAATTAATAAACTAGATAAGGAAATATCAAGGGAGGAAATATACCAAGTAATTAAAAATATTAAAATGGGAAAGAGCCCGGGCCCAGATGGATATACATCACTCTATTATAAGAGATATGGGGATACCCTGATACCGTACTTCCAGGAATATATGAACTCCATAGGAGGAGTTATGATGATGTGTGAGGAAGCATTGGGTGCCCACATAACTCTTATAGAGAAGAAAGAAAAGGATCCCTCATTATTTGCCAGCTATAGGCCTATATCACTGATTAATGTTGACATAAAGATTTACGCGAAAATTCTGGCAGAGAGATTAAGACCTCTCATGCCCGAGTTGATTGAAAACGATCAGGCAGGGTTTGTACCAGGGAGGGAAACGAGGGACAATGTCCTAGGAGCGTTATTCCTGATACAAAAAGCCAAAAAAAGTAAAACACCTGCCCTATTTCTGTCAGTAGACGCCGAAAAGGCTTTTGACAGACTAGACTGGGAATTTATGTTAGCAACAATGAGGCACATAGGATTAGGTCGCAACATGCTTAGATGGATAGGGGCACTATACTCTAAGCCCTCTGCACGTGTCCGGGTTAATGGGACCCTTTCAGATAGTTTTCCACTCTTTAATGGGACCCGTCAGGGGTGCCCGCTTTCACCCCTTCTATTTGTCCTCTCGTTGGAGCCATTACTAGCAACTATTAGAACTAACCAGGAGATAGAGGGGGTAAAGATAGATGGGAGGGAACACAAGATCTCTGCGTTCGCGGATGACATGATGCTGTATGTATCAAATCCAAGACAAACATTGCCAAGGATAATAGAGGAATATGAGAAATATGAAGAAATTTCAAATTTAAAAATTAATAAAGAGAAGACTGAAATACTAAGTATATCCTTAAGTTCGAAAGAACGCAGAGATCTTGGAGCCCTTTACCCATTTTCATGGAAACAGAAGGGGATGTGGAGAGGGATCCCTATGAGGATAACTATATTCCCCTATTAAACAAAATTAAACTAGAATTGAAGGGATATCCGATAGAAAAACTATCTTGGCTGGGTAGAATAAATATCAATAAGATGATGATACTGCCTAAAGCTCTATATATTTTTCAAACACTCCCAATAAAAATCCCAGATATGTATTTTAAAACAGTGGGGGAAGATAATACGGAGATTCATATGGAAAGAAAAGAAGCCCCGCATATCAGTAGAGACACTGACTAGATCTAGACAAGAAGGAGGATTATATTTTCCAGATTTTAGAAGATACTGTGAGGCAGCCGTATTAAAAAGGATAACAGACTGGATGCAGGGAAATGGATAGAGAAAAAAATGGGTAGGAGTAGAAGAAAGTTTGAGTAATGGGGACCTGGGAAGGAGAATATGGATCCCAAACCAATATAGAGGTCTTACACAAGAAATACCCTCAATAAAAACAGAAACCTTTAGACTGTGGGATAATGTGTGTAAAACAAAAAAGTGGCTTTATAATAGTCCGTTGTTGCCCCTCACAGGTACAGACTATTTCCCGCCAGGAAAGGGAGATGGGGCCTTCCTGGGATGGGCAACCGCAGACTGTTGTGGAGATTTTTATGGAGATGTATTTAATATGTATTGTCATAGTGTCACCCAGTGTTAGTACTTCCGCAACCCGCTCTAAAAGAGCTGATTGGGGTAGTCTGAGGCTGGTTGAATCCCGTCTGATAGGGGAAAACGTCTTGAGGTTGGAGTGTGATGTTTGCAGGGGGCGGATATGTCCACCAACGGGGGCCCTCTGTGCATTAGCATGGACGATCGTTAAGGAGGGGATATGCTCGCTCTGCAATGACATCATTGGTTATAGGCGGATGGGCGCTCTTGTCTCTGCTATGTCTGATCAACATTGGTTGGAATTCGTAGCGTGCGTCTGCAGATAGCCTCCCTCCCCCATTCAATAATAGTATAATCTTAATATGCGTTATTCTATGGAATAGCGCAGAATAAGAATTCCTATCAATGGTAACTTTAGCCATCCTACGTTATTGTATTCATGTATGACATCTCCTGTTGGAAGGAATGTCCAAGTATTGTCATTTTCCTGTGAGGAGGGAACATCCTGTGAGGTTCCCGCCCATGGGGGAGGGGATTGGTTGCTGCAGCCAATCACCTCCTGTGTGAGATCTTTTGAGTTTAATAAAAGCCTATGATTAGGCGTCGGCTAGTCAGTCTTTGCTGGAATGGCCTGATAAGAAGATAAGCTTTTGTGGTGCTGCCTTTCTTGGATGAATGATGGGACGAATGAACGGTGAGTGGATCTTTAGCAAACTTAAAGATAGCATTATTGCGAAAAGATGAAAACTGATGTGTGCTTAGATAGCACAGGAATTATAGGCTGTGTGCTCTGCAAGCAGCCTGGAATTCCAGAACAGTAATGGCGACTCACGGTTGGGACCAATTGCGGCCTCTTTGAGCATCAGATCAGCAGAGGAGGAGAGTGGACCTGCGATGTGATTGATGCGTGAAGAGGCTGTACTTTGAAACGAACAAAAAAAAAAATTTTGTCTTTTTGAAATAATGCTTGCAGTATGAGAGATGCGTGTGTGCGTGTATGTCTGTGAATCCGATTGTGTGTGTGTGTGTGTGTTTTTGTTGGGAGAGAGACCATATGATTCCTGGATGTTTGTGTGAGAGAAGCTGAAAATGGCTGCCCCCATGAGGTTTAGCGGGGGAGGGGCAGGAAGCATCTCAGTTACAATGGTAAAAGTTGGTGACTTTCTGTAAATAGAATGCAGGAGTTTTGTAGTGGGAGGACCCTGAGAGATGATCTGATGGAAACTGGGCTGTAAGAGTGTAACTAAGCGAGAAATATAAACTGTATATTGTGTATGAAATGAAGGTATAGCTGTGGTATTTAGTGCACTGAGAAGTTTGTAAGTAGATTGTTTGTTTGGCTGCCATGTGCTTGAATGGGGGAAGGGCTTGCCCACTGCTTTGTGTTGCAGGGGCTGTGCCCTGAGGGAAAGACACTCTAAGCAAATGTTACAAGCAACAATATACTGTATGTGTGTGGTGTTTGTGATTTCTATGAAAAATAGAAATGGATAGATTGTGATTTTTGCCTTTATAGGGGACAAAGACACATGTCCCCATAAGTGTAAAAATATTTTAAGTAAAGTGTTTGGTTTTTGAGTTGAAAGTTCCCGCCGCATATCCAAGTGGCCAGGCATTGCTAGAAGGCAGACATAGTATGTCTCTGCAATGGCTTGTTATGGAAGCTGAGGCCACTGTGTGTGTGAACTTTAGGTAAAGAAAAGTGGTGAATATCTCAGAGTATATGAACTTAGAGAAATGAATATGTTTTTAATATTGTCATGTAACTCACATTTATTGAATGTGCTGTTTAGTTGGCCAAAGGGAGGCTAAGTTTGTAAGTGTACATGTGGTCCTTGTAGAGTGTAGCTGACACCTTTTTCAGTGGATTTTGATGATAATTTAGAAAAGTTTCAATGGTGTAGTCAGTCTTTGTGGAGAAAAACATTTTTGATTTTCTTTTAAAGAGATGCTGGTTTTGGCGGGAAAAATTGCATGCGTCAATGGCGCAATTCTTGTTGTCCATGAGGTGCTGTGGTGGGTCATCCACCATTTTGTAGTCCTGGCTTGTCGGCCATTTTGAGAGACGTTTACAAGTTGAGATAGGAAGTTCCAGTTTAGCAAACACTACTCCTGAATATGCTGTATTGGCATTTGTTGATCGGCGCAGTTTTCTTATGTTTTATGCGTTTACAGTTTGACCTGTGCACTGCTGGGAAGAGTAGTGAGACACCAGGGGGACATACTGAGAGACTGGTTTTTGTTTAATGAATTTGCTGGTTTAAATTGTTTTTCTAAGCATCGCCTTTTGAGTTGAGTGGTATCTAAAATAGCGCGGTTTTACCCCGAGGGGCCACAACGTGCTTGCGGACACACGCACATGCTGGGGCCTATTTATGGATGGGATCTGGCTGGCCTACCAGCATTTGGAGTGTGGGAGGAGGCCAACGCAGACACAGGGAGGACATGCAAACTCCATGCACATGTTAGGTTGGGGATTTCTCTGTTTTCATTTGGGTGAGTGTGGGCTATTGCAGGATCGGCTGACTTAGCAGTATATGAGCAGGGGTTTGGGGTTTTGGATTTTGGTTTTAAGAAAAAACTTCACTTTACACTGAATTTTGATAGATTGTAAGACTAACAGAGTTTTTGTACAATGATGTGTTTTTATGTTTAAATATTTGGGAGTTTCCCAGAGAGCAATTCATTTTTTTGGAACTTGGACTGTATAGCCATCTCTTGGCAGGAGTTTGTATTTTGGGTCCCAACCTATGGTTTGACTTCCAGGAAGTGTGGGTCAGGGGGGATTCCCTCCCATTTGCAAAGGGGGGTTTACTCCATCATTTCCTTGACAAGGTTTTAAATGGTTGAAATATATAATGTGTAGCCATGGATTTTTTTGGAGTCTTGATAGACAAAGCTAACGCCTCCCCTCCCCCTCCCTCTTCCTGAACAATTGATATGTAAATAAACCAGTTTTTGTTTTTTTTAAGTAGCTGAGCATAACCGGAAGTTTCTTTTCAGCATTTATATATCAGCAGAAAGTTAGTGGGAGGAGCTTGGGGTTTTTAAAGGTGAGCAATGAGATTTGTGTCTGGAAGGAAAATGGAAAGCATTTTGGCGTTTAAAAGTGTTTTATATTTCGTTCCAGTTTTGTGAAGTTTTGTACTGTAATACAGTTTTGGGTAGAGAGCAAACAGGGGGTATCACCATTATTTTATCATCTAGATACAGAGAGAAGCCACATTGTTCTGCAGGTGGTAAACTGGCGTAAGTGTTCTGTGAGGTTTAGTCTGACAACGCAGTGTATGGGTGTATAGCGGAAAACGCTTGTGTATGCATGCACTGTGAGGGGTAGAGGCCTAATTCGGGGGTTGATCTGTGGTTGTTGCTGTAGTTCCAAAAGTGATGGGACAACAAGCCATAGAGTTGACACCTCGGTTAGGGTTTCTAGTTGGAGGACTTGACCATATAGTGGTTGTAGTTCTGCAATTCACCGTATAAGAAGACACCGGGCGGTGATCTCCGAAAGGGTGCAACGGTTTAACCTGGACGCAGGTTTAAGACGATAAGCCGATTCGAATCGCCATGGACACAAGGAGGTCTGTGCAAGGGAAGGAATGGAGGCTTCCCATAGTCAGACGGTCACACAGTGCACGAAGCCTAGTTTTGGGGCAAAGGCCTTTGAACCCCAAAAAGATTAACATAGGTGGTCCAAGGATACTATTTTGGGTATCCCTCTGGAATGGATGTAGTTAAGCTGCGGCTTCAGAAATCTGTAATGATGAGGAACGGTGGCTCATGCCCGTTTGTTTGAACTTTGTATGGCTGGTCCATGCAAGCTTCTGCTCTCATATTCCCATTGTATTTTTTCCTATTGCTGAAAGAGTGAAGGTAGAATTCTGGCTGTTTTTGTTTTTTCATTTTTGGTTTTGGAAACTGGGAAGTATTTGCCCCACGTTTGTATCGGAATGTTTGTATGTAGTAACGTGAATATGTTCGAACTTACCGCGGCGATCCTTCGATGCGTCGCGGCTGTTGTATTTTTGTAGGAACGGGAAAAGTAAGGGTTACAGAGGGTTTTGTTTGAATCGGTTTTGAAAGAATGTCATTGACAATTTACCAATGTACAGGAATGTCATTATTATTTTCCATTGATAAATACGAGTCTAAGGAGGTAAAAGTATCACAGGCTATTTCATTGTTTCTTTTTTCCTGCACCACTCATTTCTTCCTTCAGTCTGTAATGAGGAAGAAAAGGGGGGAGAATGATAAATGTAAGAGTGACAGTTTTTTTTTTCAAACTAATAATAACCTCTGTAATTCTAACCAAGTTTGTGCCAAGACGGTCTTTCTTTTGATAGAATTTGAATTGGCAAGCAGCAGTCTGGTGAAGTAGGTTCCCATCCCAGAGGCTAAGAACCTTTTGTCAATGGTTCCAGGTATTGTAAGCCACGCACAGGTTATGCAGTGACCACAGTCCCGATGTCTGGGTTATTGTCATATGAGGGTTGTTTGGAGGTCAATCAAAACCATAGTCGTACTCTCCTCATTAGCTGTCACTTATATTCTCGGCTGATGGGGTGGGTGCGATCGTTGTGACATGAACTTCAAAATGTCCACCAAAAGGTTTTCACGAGTCCTTCCTGGACCCGACTCAATAATCAGTTTACATTCTTTCCAACCAGGTGACTGGGTCGTTGTAAAGAAGCTTGAGGGATGAGACCACGCCAGCCACTGCAAGAAGCGGCTCAACCACACCAAAGAACTGAGTAGTATCTTCGTCTATTTATATTTTTGTCGTTTAGTAAATTTTAGCGAGGGTAACGATGAAAAGCATCCCAAGTTATTATGTAAAGTGTATGTCCTGACTAGCTCAGAAAGCGAACAGGACCGATGGTCTGTTCTGAGTCTTCACCGAGTTTTAGTCCCCAGCGATGACAGCGGTACATGCCATTTATGATGTTATTATGGGTATGAGGAGTTTTAGTCCCCAGCGATGACAGAGGTACATGTCATTTATGATGTTATTATGGGTATGAGGAGTTTTAGTCCCCCAGCGATGACAGAGGTACATGACATTTATGATGTTATTATGGGTATGAGGAGTTTTAGTCCCCCAGCGATGACAGAGGTACATGACATTTATGATGTTATTATGGGTATGAGGAGTTTTAGTCCCCCAGCGATGACAGAGGTACATGACATTTATGATGTTATTATGGGTATGAGGAGTTTTAGTCCCCAGTGATGACAGAGGTACATGACATTTATGATGTTATTATGGGTATGAGGAGTTTTAGTCCCCCAGTGATGACAGAGGTACATGACATTTATGATGTTATTATGGGTATGAGGAGTTTTAGTCCCCAGTGATGACAGAGGTACATGACATTTATGATGTTATTATGGGTATGAGGAGTTTTAGTCCCCCAGCGATGACAGAGGTACATGACATTTATGATGTTATTATGGGTATGAGGAGTTTTAGTCCCCAGTGATGACAGAGGTACATGACATTTATGATGTTATTATGGGTATGAGGAGTTTTAGTCCCCAGTGATGACAGAGGTACATGACATTTATGATGTTATTATGGGTATGAGGAGTTTTAGTCCCCCAGCGATGACAGAGGTACATGACATTTATGATGTTATTATGGGTATGAGGAGTTTTAGTCCCCCAGCGATGACAGAGGTACATGACATTTATGATGTTATTATGGGTATGAGGAGTTTTAGTCCCCCAGCGATGACAGAGGTACATGACATTTATGATGTTATTATGGGTATGAGGAGTTTTAGTCCCCAGCGATGACAGAGGTACATGACATTTATGATGTTATTATGGGTATGAGGAGTTTTAGTCCCCAGCGATGACAGCGGTACATGCCATTTATGATGTTATTATGGGTATGAGGAGTTTTAGTCCCCAGCGATGACAGAGGTACATGACATTTATGATGTTATTATGGGTATGAGGAGTTTTAGTCCCCAGCGATGACAGCGGTACATGCCATTTATGATGTTATTATGGGTATGAGGAGTTTTAGTCCCCAGCGATGACAGCGGTACATGCCATTTATGATGTTATTATGGGTATGAGGAGTTTTAGTCCCCAGCGATGACAGCGGTACATGCCATTTATGATGTTATTATGGGTATGAGGAGTTTTAGTCCCCAGCGATGACAGAGGTACATGACATTTATGATGTTATTATGGGTATGAGGAGTTTTAGTCCCCAGTGATGACAGAGGTACATGCCATTTATGATGTTATTATGGGTATGAGGAGTTTTAGTCCCCAGCGATGACAGCGGTACATGCCCTTTATGATGTTATTATGGGTATGAGGAGTTTTAGTCCCCAGCGATGACAGCGGTACATGCCATTTATGATGTTATTATGGGTATGAGGAGTTTTGGTCCCCAGCGATGACAGAGGTACATGACATTTATGATGTTATTATGGGTATGAGGAGTTTTGACAAACTAGTGAAGACTCCAGACAGACACTTGTCAATGGAACCTAACGATGCATTTTTAGAGGGTAAAATTGGTTTTAGTTTTAATGGCTCTGTCTCTCGTCGGTTTGGGTATCTAGGCAGCCCACAAGTGTGTTTGAACTTTAGTTTGGTGTTTATGTGGATCTGCAGCTTATAAAGGTAATTCCCCCAAAGGAAGAGGTTCATGCGCGATGGTGAAGCTGTCCCAACATTTTAGGTCGCGGCCGATCGCGAGGATCTGATGGCGCAGGAAATTAAGAATGACAGGGACAGCTAGAAGGGATTTGTTCACCAATCCCGACCAGGTCTGGGCATGGGGTCCTGCATGTACAAGGTGGGGGGGGGGCTCGGGCTTGGGATACGATTGAACAATTCTCATCCGTTAAGGATAGGGTTCTTCATGTAATTGTTGAAGCCAGAGCTGTAGCTAAGTGAAGGTTGGGAGTCTATTTTAAGGGTCTGGGAATCTTTGGGGATCTAATTTTTTATTTTACAGCGGATCGTGGTTAAAGGAAGTGGGAATATATATACTCATGTCGTTTTATTTCTATTCTTTCTATGTCGTGACGAGGTGCTCCTGTTGCCTGATTTGACGCGTGACCAGAGTTTCCTTGATGAGACGCCCCGAAGCCGGACCCACATACAAGGCACAGACGGATCGGCGATTACTACAGCTCACCATGTTGTGTCCTCCTTTATAAGTCATGCCCCTGAAGAGTAGAGTCTACATGTCAAGCCGTGTTTTCCTTTTTATGGACTAAGAACTGATTCATTTCCAGGTGTAAGAAGCATATCAACTCTCATCGAGGGACACATAGGGTGCATATGACAAAAAAGGGAGGACTGTTGTGGAGATTTTTATGGAGATGTATTTAATATGTATTGTCATAGTGTCACCCAGTGTTAGTACTTCCGCAACCCGCTCTAAAAGAGCTGATTGGGGTAGTCTGAGGCTGGTTGAATCCCGTCTGATAGGGGAAAACGTCTTGAGGTTGGAGTGTGATGTTTGCAGGGGGCGGATATGTCCACCAACGGGGGCCCTCTGTGCATTAGCATGGACGATCGTTAAGGAGGGGATATGCTCGCTCTGCAATGACATCATTGGTTATAGGCGGATGGGCGCTCTTGTCTCTGCTATGTCTGATCAACATTGGTTGGAATTCGTAGCGTGCGTCTGCAGATAGCCTCCCTCCCCCATTCAATAATAGTATAATCTTAATATGCGTTATTCTATGGAATAGCGCAGAATAAGAATTCCTATCAACGGTAACTTTAGCCATCCTACGTTATTGTATTCATGTATGACATCTCCTGTTGGAAGGAATGTCCAAGTATTGTCATTTTCCTGTGAGGAGGGAACATCCTGTGAGGTTCCCGCCCATGGGGGAGGGGATTGGTTGCTGCAGCCAATCACCTCCTGTGTGAGATCTTTTGAGTTTAATAAAAGCCTATGATTAGGCGTCGGCTAGTCAGTCTTTGCTGGAATGGCCTGATAAGAAGATAAGCTTTTGTGGTGCTGCCTTTCTTGGATGAATGATGGAATGAACGGTGAGTGGACTTTAGCAAACTTAGACTATAGATAGCATTACTTCAAAAAGATGAAAACTGATGTGTGCTTAGATAGCACAGGAATTATAGGCTGTGTGCTCTGTAAACAGCAGCCTGGAATTCCACAACAAGACACATTAAAGCTGAAGGATTTATTGAAAGGGAACAGTTTGCGTCCAATCTCAGAAATACGAGAAAAATATGGATCCTCTATAGGCGATAGCTGGAGGTATAGACAAGTCCAACATTTTGTAAATACATTACTGAAATCTCTGCGTGCTATGAATGAGTTGACCTCATGGGAAAAACTGATAGAGCAGGGGGGGGGGGGGGAGACAGGGGATATCGAACATATATAGGATATTGTCACCTCCCAAGGGCCCTGAGATAGTGAAAATATTGGAAAGCTGGGAACTAGAACTTAATCAAACTATATCAGATGAAAAGAAGAGTCTAGTTCTTGACTACGTCCATTCTACCTCAATAGAGGCAAAAGTAAAAGAAATGAATTATAAGCTCCTAACTAAATGGTATTGGGTTCCAACAAAATTACATAGGATAAATAGGGAGTCATCACCCTTATGTTGGAGAGAATGTGGGCTGGAGGGAACACACGCCCATATATGGTGGCATTGCCCCCTGATACAGGAATACTGGAAAGAGATTTTGGGTTTGATGGAGAAGATTAATGGATTTAAGGTCAAATTAGATCCTTGGTATTGCCTGTTTCACAATACCGGGATGACAAAGAAAAAATATAGAACAACTTTGATACCATATATGTTGAACGGAGCTAAAGCACTAATACCATGGAATTGGAAAGAAAAAAAAGTGCCATCAATAGGAGACTGGCTGAGAGAGATGGATAGAACTAGACTGATGGAGGAGTTGCTCTCAAATCACATTGAAAGTAGATCAAAATATGATAGAGTTTGGAAGGGATGGAGGGAGTTTAGGGATTCAGAGGCTTATATAGAGGGGCTGGGGAGATAAGGATCTTCTAACACTTTCCTTCTCCCGGTCCCTCCCTTCTTGGTTCTCCCTCCTTTCCTTTCCTCCCCCCCCCCTTTTTTTTTTTTTCTTTTCTCTACATATCTATAGGCTCTGAGAGAGAGCCTTCTTAAATTATTTCACTTCTAAATTTTCCTCACTTGATTTTGTGGATATCAACTATCACATACACTTGATATTAAAATCTTTTCTTATTTAAAATGTATTTATTTATTCTTTTTCGGGGTGAAGGAAAAGGAAGAAGAAAGGAAAAGGTTAAAAACATATTTTTTTTCTCTCCCTTCTTTCTCTCTCCCCTTCTCCTGCCTCTCTGATTTGTTTTCCCTCTCTCTCTCCTCTTTGTGTGATCTCTTCATTGGGGGGACTAGGAGTATGTGGGCCATGGAGATGGATATATTTTATATGGGATAAGGAGATTTTTTAGTATAAACTGATATGGATATTTTTTAGGTTCATCTTATCAAAGGGGTATATAATGAGACCGTATATGTGTGTTATGTTTATAGGGTTTAAATACCTCTGTATTGTTATTTGAATGTTTTGTAATGTGAAAAAGTTTAATAAAAAGATTTAAAAACAAAGAGAGCGGCCCCCCTCCCTCCTGGACTGTACCAGGCCGCATGCCCTCAACATGGGGGGTTTGGTGCTTTGGGGCAGAGGGCGACCTGCGGCCCCCCCACCCCAAAGCACCCTGCCCCCATGGTGATGGGGACAAGGGCCTCTTCCCGACAACCCTGGCCGTTGGTTGTCGGGGTCTGCGGGCGGGGGGCTTATCGGAATCCGGGAGCCCCCTTTAATTAGGGGGACCCCAGATACCAGCCCCCCACCCTATGTTAATGAGTATGGGGTACATTGTACCCCTACCCATTCACCTGGTGGAAAAAAAAGTAAAAAAAAAACACAACACAGGTTTTTAAAGTATTTTATTAGGCAGCTCCGGGGGTCTTCTTCCGAGTTCGGGGGTCTTTCTGCCGGGCGCCCGCTATCTTTTTCCAGCTCTTTTGCTAGCGGGGTCCCGGGCTTCCTCGTCGTCTTCTTCTGACTTCGAGGGTCTCTTGTTCTGTTCTCCGGTGTCGTCACCCGCGCTCTCCGGTTCTTCTCCCGCTCTCCGGTGCCTTCTCCACGATCTCCGGTTCTTTCTGCCGGGCGCCCCGCTATCTTCTTCCAGCTCTTTTGTGAGCGGAGGCCCGGTCTTCATCGTCGTCTTTTTCCCTCTAATCTCCGCCCGATGTTGCCTCATCGCTGTCCGCCGCTAATGCTCTGTCCGCGGAGCGGTGCCACTTATATTGGCATGGGGCGTGGTCACCGGGTGATGCCACCGCTGACCCCGCCCCCGTTTCACGTCACAGTCCCATCATTCCCCTGGACTGTGACATCATACGGGGGCGGGGTCAGCTGTGGCATTAGCCGGTGGCCACGCCCCATGCCAATATAAGTGGCACTGCTCCTCGGACAGAGCATTGCAGCGGTGGACAGCGACGAGGCAACATCGGGCGGAGAGAAGAGGGAAGAAGACGATGATGAAGACCGGGCCTCCGCTAGCAAAAGAGCTGGAAGAAGATAGCGGGGCGCCCGGCAGAAGGCAGAAAGAACCAGAGATCGTGGAGAAGGCATCGGAGAGCGGGAGAAGAACCGGAGAGCGCTGAGACGACACCGGAGAACAGAACAAGAGACCCCCGAAGTCAGAAGAGGATGGCGAGAAAACCCGGGACCCCGCTAGCAAAAGAGCTGGAAGAAGACAGCGGGCGCCCGGCAGAAAGATCCCCCGAAGTCGGAAGAAGACAACGAGGAAGCCCGGGCTCCTGCTAGCAAAAGAGCTGGAAGAAGATAGCGGGGCGCCCAGCAGAAAGACCCCCGAAGTCGGAAGAAGACCCCCGGAGCTGCCCAATAAATTACTTTTAAAACCTGTGTTGTGTTTTTTATCGACTTTTTTGCCACCAGGTGAATGGGTAGGGGTACGATGTACCCCATACTCATTCACATAGGGGGCCCCCAAATGCCGGCCCCCCACCCTAATTAAAGGGGGCTCCCGGATTCCAAAAAGCCCCCCGCCCGCAGACCCCGACAACCAACGGCCAGGGATGTCGGGAAAAGGCCCTTGTCCCCATCAACATGGGGGCAGGGTGCTTTGGGGTGGGGGGGCCGCAGGTCGCCCCCCTGCCCCAAAGCACCAAACCCCCCATGTTGAGGGCATGTGGCCTGGTACGGTTCAGGAGGGAGGGGGGGCCGTTCTCTCGTCCCCCCCCTCTTCCCCTGCGGCCTGCCAGGTTGCGCGCTCGGATAAGGGTCTGGTTTGGATTTTGGGGGACCCCACGCCGTTTTTCGGCTTAGGGGGTTTCACCTTAAAATCCAGACCAGACCTAAGGGCCTGGTATGCTCCTGGAGGGGAACCCATGCCGGTTTTTTCATTAAAATTTGTTCTGGAGTTCCCCTTCATGATTCATACCAAACACGGGACAGCGAGGCTGCCGAGAACCAGCGCCATGCCATCGCGCTGGACACATTCTCGGCCAGCTAGTCACCTTTAGGACACGACTTGAGTGGCTGCTTCATGCTCAGGTCGTGTCCAAGTTGCCTTGCAAAGTCGCGCTGTCCCTGTGTCAGCCGGCACACGAGTCACCCCGCGAGTCGGATCCGCTTCATCCGACTTCCCGGGCGACCTCTGTTCAAATCAATGGGCTTCTATAGGGAACCATTCATTTTCAATAGAGCGTCGCTGACATTTGTATTTACTATAACAGTCCGCCGCTGCTTCCTGCGCCCAAGGAAGGAGTTATCCGGTGCACCAATTAAGGTATCAACCAGCGCAGCGCACTGTTATTAGTAAATCACCCCCAATGGGACACAATAACTGGTGTGGTGATGATCAGGGACACAATAACTGGTGTGGAGGTGATCAGGGACACAATAACTGGTGTGGAGGTGATCAGGGACACAATAACTGGTGTGGAGGTGATCAGAGACACAATAACTGGTGTGGAGGTGATCGGGGACAGAATAACTGGTGTGGTGGTGATCAGGGACACAATAACTGGTGTGGAGGGGATCAGGGACACAATAACTGGTGTGGAGGTGATCAGGGACACAATAACTGGTGTGGTGGTGATCGGGGACACAATAACTGGTGTGGAGGGGATCCGGGACACAATAACTGGTGTGGAGGTGATCAGGGACACAATAACTGGTGCGGTGGTGATCGGGGACACAATAACTGGTGTGGAGGTGATCAGAGACACAATAACTGGTGTGGAGGTGATCAGGGACACAATAACTGGTGTGGTGATGATCAGGGACACAATAACTGGTGTGGTGATGATCAGGGACACAATAACTGGTGTGGTGGTGATCGGGGACACAATAACTGGTGTGGAGGTGATCAGAGACACAATAACTGGTGTGGAGGTGATCGGGGACACAATAACTGGTGTGGAGGTGATCGGGGACACAATAACTGGTGTGGAGGTGATCAGGGACACAATAACTGGTGTGGAGGTGATCAGAGACACAATAACTGGTGTGGAGGTGATCAGGGACACAATAACTGGTGTGGAGGTGATCAGGGACACAATAACTGGTGTGGAGGGGATCAGAGACACAATAACTGGTGTGGAGGTGATCAGAGACACAATAACTGGTGTGGAGGTGATCAGGGACACAATAACTGGTGTGGAGGTGATCGGGGACACAATAACTGGTGTGGAGGTGATCAGGGACACAATAACTGGTGTGGAGGTGATCAGGGACACAATAACTGGTGTGGAGGTGATCGGGGACACAATAACTGGTGTGGAGGTGATCGGGGACACAATAACTGGTGTGGAGGTGATCAGAGACACAATAACTGGTGTGGAGGTGATCGGGGACACAATAACTGGTGTGGAGGTGATCGGGGACACAATAACTGGTGTGGAGGTGATCGGGGACACAATAACTGGTGTGGAGGTGATCAGGGACACAATAACTGGTGTGGAGGTGATCAGAGACACAATAACTGGTGTGGAGGTGATCGGGGACACAATAACTGGTGTGGAGGTGATCAGGGACACAATAACTGGTGTGGAGGTGATCGGGGACACAATAACTGGTGTGGTGGTGATCGGGGACACAATAACTGGTGTGGTGGTGATCAGGGACACAATAACTGGTGTGGAGGTGATCAGGGACACAATAACTGGTGTGGAGGTGATCGGAGACACAATAACTGGTGTGGAGGTGATCGGAGACACAATAACTGGTGTGGAGGTGATCGGGGACACAATAACTGGTGTGGAGGTGATCGGGGACACAATAACTGGTGTGGTGGTGATCGGGGACACAATAACTGGTGTGGAGGTGATCGGGGACACAATAACTGGTGTGGAGGTGATCGGGGACACAATAACTGGTGTGGTGGTGATCGGGGACACAATAACTGGTGTGGAGGTGATCGGGGACACAATAACTGGTGTGGAGGTGATCGGGGACACAATAACTGGTGTGGAGGTGATCGGGGACACAATAACTGGTGTGGAGGTGATCAGGGACACAATAACTGGTGTGGAGGTGATCAGAGACACAATAACTGGTGTGGAGGTGATCAGGGACACAATAACTGGTGTGGAGGTGATCGGGGACACAATCACTGGTGTGGAGGTGATCAGGGACACAATAACTGGTGTGGAGGTGATCAGGGACACAATAACTGGTGTGGAGGTGATCGGGGACACAATAACTGGTGTGGAGGTGATCGGGGACACAATAACTGGTGTGGAGGTGATCAGAGACACAATAACTGGTGTGGAGGTGATCGGGGACACAATAACTGGTGTGGAGGTGATCGGGGACACAATAACTGGTGTGGAGGTGATCGGGGACACAATAACTGGTGTGGAGGTGATCAGGGACACAATAACTGGTGTGGAGGTGATCAGAGACACAATAACTGGTGTGGAGGTGATCGGGGACACAATAACTGGTGTGGAGGTGATCAGGGACACAATAACTGGTGTGGAGGTGATCGGGGACACAATAACTGGTGTGGTGGTGATCGGGGACACAATAACTGGTGTGGTGGTGATCAGGGACACAATAACTGGTGTGGAGGTGATCAGGGACACAATAACTGGTGTGGAGGTGATCAGAGACACAATAACTGGTGTGGAGGTGATCAGAGACACAATAACTGGTGTGGAGGTGATCGGGGACACAATAACTGGTGTGGAGGTGATCGGGGACACAATAACTGGTGTGGTGGTGATCGGGGACACAATAACTGGTGTGGAGGTGATCGGGGACACAATAACTGGTGTGGAGGTGATCGGGGACACAATAACTGGTGTGGTGGTGATCGGGGACACAATAACTGGTGTGGAGGTGATCGGGGACACAATAACTGGTGTGGAGGTGATCGGGGACACAATAACTGGTGTGGAGGTGATCGGGGACACAATAACTGGTGTGGAGGTGATCAGGGACACAATAACTGGTGTGGAGGTGATCAGAGACACAATAACTGGTGTGGAGGTGATCGGGGACACAATAACTGGTGTGGTGGTGATCGGGGACACAATAACTGGTGTGGAGGTGATCGGAGACACAATAACTGGTGTGAAGGTGATCAGGGACACAATAACTGGTGTGGAGGTGATCGGGGACACAATAACTGGTGTGGTGGTGATCGGGGACACAATAACTGGTGTGGAGGTGATCGGAGACACAATAACTGGTGTGGAGGTGATCAGAGACACAATAACTGGTGTGGAGGTGATCGGGGACACAATAACTGGTGTGGAGGTGATCAGGGACACAATAACTGGTGTGGAGGTGATCAGGGACACAATAACTGGTGTGGAGGTGATCAGGGATACAATAACTGGTGTGGAGGTGATCAGAGACACAATAACTGGTGTGGGGGTGATCGGGGACACAATAACTGGTGTGGAGGTGATCGGGGACACAATAACTGGTGTGGAGGTGGTCGGGGACACAATAACTGGTGTGGAGATGATCAGGGACACAATAACTGGTGAGGAGGTGATCAGGGACACAATAACTGGTGTGGAGGTGATCAGAGACACAATAACTGGTGTGGAGGTGATCAGAGACACAATAACTGGTGTGGAGGTGATCCGGGACACAATAACTGGTGTGGAGGTGATCAGAGACACAATAACTGGTGTGGAGGTGATCCGGGACACAATAACAGGTGTGGAGGTGATCCGGGACACAATAACAGGTGTGGAGGTGATCAGGGACACAATAACTGGTGTGGAGGTGATCAGGGACACAATAACTGGTGTGGAGTTGATCGGGGACACAATAACTGGTGTGGAGGTGATCGGGGACACAATAACTGGTGTGGTGGTGATCAGGGACACAATAACTGGTGTGGAGGTGATCAGAGACACAATAACTGGTGTGGAGGTGATCAGGGACACAATAACTGGTGTGGAGGTGATCGGGGACACAATAACTGGTGTGGAGGTGATCGGGGACACAATAACTGGTGTGGAGGTGATCAGAGACACAATAACTGGTGTGGTGGTGATCGGGGACACAATAACTGGTGTGGAGGTGATCAGGGACACAATAAATGGTGTGGAGGTGATCAGGGACACAATAACTGGTGTGGAGGTGATCAGGGACACAATAACTGGTGTGGAGGTGATCAGGGACACAATAACTGGTGTGGAGGTGATCGGGGACACAATAACTGGTGTGGAGGTGATCGGGGACACAATAACTGGTGTGGAGGTGATCGGGGACACAATAACTGGTGTGGAGGTGATCATAGTTACATAGTTAGTCAGGTTAAAAAAAGACACAAGTCCATCCAGTCCAACCATAGAAAAATAAATAAATAAAAATAAAAAAACATATAAATAAAATAATATCATACAATCCCATATATCCAATTCTATATCCACAGGTGATCCAGAGGAAGGCAAAAAACCCCAGCAGAGCATGATCCAATTTGCTACAGCAGGGGAAAAAATTCCTTCCTGATCCCCCGAGAGGCAATCGGATTTTCCCCGGATCACCTTTCCCTATAAATGTCAGTACTCAGTTATATTCTGTACATTTAGGAAAGAATCCAGACCTTTCTTATAGCAATCTACTGATCTGGCCAGAACCACCTCTGCAGGGAGTCTGTTCCACATTTTCACAGCTCTTACTGTGAAGAAACCTTTCCGTATTTGGAGGTGAAATCTCTTTTCCTCTAGATGTAAAGAGTGCCCCCTTGTCCTTTGTGATGACCGTAAAATAAATAACTCAACACCAAGTTCACAATATGGACCCCTTATATATTTGTACATGTTGATCATATCCCCCCTTAATCTCCTCTTCTCAAGAGAGAATAAATTCAGTTCCTCTAATCTCTCCTCATAGCTGAGCTCCTCCATGCCTCTTATCAGTTTGGTTGCCCTTCTCTGCACTTTCTCCAGTTCCCCAATATCCTTTCTGAGAACTGGAGCCCAAAACTGAACTGCATATTCCAGATGAGGTCTTACTAATGATTTGTACAGATGATGTCTCTCTCTCTGGAGTCCATACCTCTCTTATACAAGAAAGGACTTTCCTCGCTTTGGAGACCGCAGCTTGGCATTGCATGTTATTATCGAGCTTATGATCTACCAAAACCCCCAGATCCTTCTCCACTACGGATCCCCCAGATCCTTCTCCACTACGGATCCCCCCAGATCCTTCTCCACTACAGATCCCCCTGATCCTTCTCCACTACGGATCCCCCCAGATCCTTCTCCACTACGGATCCCCCCCAGATCCTTCTCCACTACGGATCCCCCCCAGATCCTTCTCCACTACGGATCCCCCCAGATCCTTCTCCACTACGGATCCCCCCCAGATCCTTCTCCACTACGGATCCCCCCCAGATCCTTCTCCACTACAGATCACCCCAGATCCTTCTCCACTACAGATCCCCCAGATCCTTCTCCACTACGGATCCCCCCAGATCCTTCTCCACTACGGATCCCCCCCAGATCCTTCTCCACTACGGATCCCCCCAGATCCTTCTCCACTACGGATCCCCCCAGATCCTTCTCCACTACGGATCCCCCAGATCCTTCTCCACTACGGATCCCCCCAGATCCTTCACTACGGATCCCCCCAGATCCTTCTCCACTACGTATCCCCCCAGATCCTTCTCCACTACCGATCCCCCCAGATCCTTCTCCACTACCGATCCCCCAGATCCTCCTCCACTACAAATCCCCCAGATCCTTCTCCACTACGGATCCCCCAGATCTTTCTCCACTACGGATCCCCCCAGATCCTTCTCCACTACGGATCCCCCCAGATCCTTCTCCACTACGGATCCCCCAGATCCTTCTCCACTACGGATCCCCCCAGATCCTTCTCCACTACGGATCCCCCCCAGATCCTTCTCCACTACGGATCCCCCCCAGATCCTTCTCCACTACGGATCCCCCCCAGATCCTTCTCCACTACAGATCACCCCAGATCCTTCTCCACTACAGATCCCCCAGATCCTTCTCCACTACGGATCCCCCCAGATCCTTCTCCACTACGGATCCCCCCCAGATCCTTCTCCACTACGGATCCCCCCAGATCCTTCTCCACTACGGATCCCCCCAGATCCTTCTCCACTACAGATCCCCCAGATCCTTCTCCACTACGGATCCCCCCAGATCCTTCACTACGGATCCCCCCAGATCCTTCTCCACTACGTATCCCCCCAGATCCTTCTCCACTACCGATCCCCCCAGATCCTTCTCCACTACCGATCCCCCAGATCCTTCTCCACTACCGATCCCCCCAGATCCTTCTCCACTATGGATCCCCCTCAGATGCTTCTCCACTATGGATCCCCCCCAGATTCTTCTCCACTACGGATCCCCCCAGTTGTACTCCCCCTAGTATGTATGATGCATTCATATTCTTAGCCCCCAAGTGCAGAACTTTACATTCATCAACATTAAACCTCATCTGCCACATAGTCACCCAATTAGACAGAGCATTGAGGTCGGCTTGTAAATTGGAGACTTCCTGTAAGGACGTTATTCCACTGCATAGCTTAGTGTCATCTGCAAAGACAGAAATGTTACTTTTCATCTCAGACCCAATATCATTTATAAAGATATTAAAAAGTAAGGGTCCCAACACTGAACCTTGGGGTACACCACTGATAACACTGACCCTTGGGGTACACCACTGATAACCTTAGACCATTCAGAGTAAGAATCATTAACCACGACTCTCTGAATTCTGTCTTTCAGCCAGTTTTTTATCCATTTACAAACTGATATTTCCAATCCTGTAGACTTTACCTTACACATGAGCCGTGTGTGTGGAACTGTATCCAAGTATACCACGTCCACCGCCACCCCTCTCTCCAAGTATACCACGTCCACAGCCACACCTCTATCCAAGTATACCACGTCCACAGCCACCCCTCTATCCAAGTATACCACGTCCACCGCCACCCCTCTGTCCAAGTATACCACGTCCACCGCCACCCCTCTGTCCAAGTATACAACGTCCACAGCCACCCCTCTGTTCAAGTATACCACGTCCACCGCCACCCCTCTGTTCAAGTATACCACATCCACCGCCACCCCTCTATCCAAGTATACCACGTCCACCGCCACCCCTCTGTCCAAGTATACCACGTCCACCGCCACCCCTCTGTCCAAGTATACCACGTCCACCGCCACCCCTCTCTCCAAGTATACCACGTCCACCGCCACCCCTCTGTCCAAGTATACCACGTCCACCGCCACCCCTCTATCCAAGTATACCACGTCCACCGCCACCCCTCTGTCCAAGTATACCATGTCCACCGCCACCCCTCTGTCCAAGTATACCACGTCCACTGCCACCCCTCTGTCCAAGTATACCACGTCCACCGCCACCCCTCTCTCCAAGTATACCACATCCACCGCCACCCCTCTGTCCAAGTATACCACGTCCACAGCCACCCCTCTGTTCAAGTATACCACATCCACCGCCACCCCTCTGTCCAAGTATACCACGTCCACAGCCACCCCTCTATCCAAGTATACCACCTCCACCGCCACCCCTCTGTCCAAGTATACCACATCCACAGCCACCCCTCTATCCAAGTATACCACGTCCACCGCCACCCCTCTGTCCAAGTATACCACGTCCACAGCCACCCCTCTATCCAAGTATACCACGTCCACCGCCACCCCTCTGTCCAAGTATACCACGCCCACCGCCACCCCTCTCTCCAAGTATACCACGTCCACCGCCACCCCTCTGTCCAAGTATACCACGTCCACAGCCACCCCTCTGTTCAAGTATACCACATCCACCGCCACCCCTCTGTTCAAGTATACCACGTCCACAGCCACCCCTCTATCCAAGTATACCACGTCCACAGCCACCCCTCTGTCCAAGTATACCACGTCCACCGCCACCCCTCTGTCCAAGTATACCACATCCACAGCGACCCCTCTGTCCAAGTATACCACCTCCACCGCCTCCCCTCTGTCCAAGTATACCACGTCCACCGCCACCCCTCTGTCCAAGTATACCACGTCCACCGCCACCCCTCTGTCTAAGTATACCATGTCCACAGCCACCCCTCTGTCCAAGTATACCACCTCCACCGCCTCCCCTCTGTCCAAGTATACCACGTCCACCGCCACCCCTCTGTCCAAGTATACCA
Source organism: Rana muscosa (assembly GCA_029206835.1). Lineage (NCBI taxonomy): Eukaryota > Metazoa > Chordata > Amphibia > Anura > Ranidae > Rana > Rana muscosa. The sequence continues at coordinate 979,904 of JARGYO010005596.1, read as the reverse complement.
CGTCCACTGCCACCCCTCTGTCCAAGTATACCACGTCCACAGCCACCCCTCTATCCAAGTATACCACGTCCACCGCCACCCCTCTGTCCAAGTATACCACGTCCACCGCCACCCCTCTGTCCAAGTATACCACATCCACAGCGACCCCTCTGTCCAAGTATACCACGTCCACCGCCACCCCTCTGTTCAAGTATACCACATCCACAGCGACCCCTCTGTCCAAGTATACCACGTCCACAGCCACCCCTCTATCCAAGTATACCACGTCCACAGCCACCCCTCTGTCCAAGGTTTTACTTACCTCTTCATAAAAAGAAATCAGGTTTGTCTGACAACTTCTGTCTTTCATGAATCCATGCTGTCTGTTGCTTAAAATATTTTTCTCCAGCAAGAACTCATCTATGTGTCTTTTATTAATCTCTCCAGTATCTTCCCAACTATAGAAGTTACACTAACAGGTCTATAGTTACTTGGTAAAGACTTTGTTCCCTTTTTAAATATAGGCACCACATTGGCCCTGCGCCAATCCAGTGGTACTATTCCTGTCATTAATGAGTCCCTAAAAATTAAATACAATGGCTTTGAAATTACAGAGCTCAATTCTTTTAGGATCCGTGGGTGTATGCCATCTGGTCCAGGTGCTTTATCCACCTTTATTCTGTCTAAATATTTCTGGACCATATCACTTTTGAGCCATTGTGGATTTGGGGCTGTGTCACTACCACCCCCATTATGGACATGACCTCCCCCATGCTCCTTTGTATACACAGAACTGAAGAAAGTATTTAATAAATTGGCCTTCTCTTTGTCCCCCGTCATCCACTCTAGATTATTTTGTAAAGGGCTTACATGCTCAGACTTGACCTTTTTACTATTAATATATTTGAAGAATTTTTGGGGGTTTGTCCTACTATCTTTTGTACTCTGTCGTTCATTTTGAATTTTTGCATCCTTGATTTCCTTTTTACATATTCTGTTATATTCTTTGTAACATTTAAATGACACTAGTGTTCCCTCATTTTTATATTTTTTAGAAGCTCTTTTCTTATAGTTTATAGCTTTCTTTTTCGTACATCACGGGACACAGAGCGACTTAGTCATTACTAATGGGTTATATAGTTTACCTTCAGGTGTTGGCACTGGCCAATTCCAAACCGGAAGTACCCTCCCCTATATAAGCCCCTCCCACCCGGGAGCACCTCAGTTTTTTGCCAGTGTCTAAGGTGTTGGCCAAAGAGTAACATGTGTTTTCACTGGGCTTGCGTACAGGTTCTTTTGGGCCTTAGTAAGCTGTTCTGGATCCCACCAAAAAAGCTTCATAGCTAAACGGTCGGTACCCGGGCCTTGCAGCAGAAGAGCAAGGTTTTGCCTGTAATGCTTCTCTTAGGAGGGCTGGACCCTGGGATCCAGAGCTGTGGTCATACCCACGACCAAGACGCTGTCTGTGCAGGGTGCTATACAGGTCCAGGGGAGTGGAATCCTTGGGAACCCGGTCCCTGAAGGTTTAATTACAATGCCTGCCGTGATAGGTGAAGTTTGGACTTCTGTGGACCAAACAAAGTCCTGCGGCGGGGATCAGGTAAGTGGGGGCCCCCAGGAACTTGGTTCTATTGGGGGACCCCCAAGCCTAATTTGTCTTTCTGTCTGTTACCTAACGGTATTCCCGCTAAATATCTGTGTTTGCCTATAACTACTGAAAATGTAAGATTTTAATAGTAGTCAAGAAAAAAAAAAAAAAACAGGGACCGCGGTACCTGTGTTAAACCACTAGAGGCCGCTGTAGTCCATTTTTCTTGTAATGTGGATCTTTGGTTTTCTCAAACTCAAAAGATCCAGGCAGCTGGTAAGTTTCTCTGAGGGAATCCACTTCCTCTGCCCTGTTGCTGCGTTCATCCACCGCACAGGCCCTCCGGCAAAAAGGGCCCTGGCTCCTAGCCTCTGTTGGTTTTCGAAAAGGGCGCCATTGGCGCACGGGCGCGCGCGCGGGCGCGTGCACGCGCCTCCTATGAAAAAAAAGGGGCGGGGCGGGTGGATGACGCTCGATGCGCGCCGCGGCGCTTCTGCGCATGTGCGGGCGTCCCAGCATGGTTAAAAGACACAGTACAAGTGTCAGCATGCAAACAGAGCTAGCAACAAACAGTGGCACACAGAGGCGGTTGATGCAGGCATCCCCATAGAAAGGCACTTTAGTGGACACCAGCTGGTATATAGCAGCACCTGTGTTAGACTATTACCAGCAAAAATTGGTGTATGACGACGGGAATACCTCAGCTTTGTGCTTAAAGGATATGTCGTCCAGACGCTCCGGAAATAGATCTTCCAGGAAGCCAAAGGGGTCTCCATCGGACTCTGAGGATATTGGGCATGCTTGCACTGCACCAATCTCCCCTGAGAATGCAGAGGTCAGTAGCCGTAGAAACCCCGCAGGAATGCCTGGTGCTGCGGCTGTCCCCAGTCCACCTGCTCCTGTATATATAACAGAGGAGGTTTTATCCTCAACTCTGGGAGGATTAGAAGAGAGATTAACAGCATTGATCGCTGCTTCCCTGTCTCAGGGAAAGCGCGTCCGATCTCCGTCTCCTCCTTCAGAGTGCCTGTTAGTGGAGGAACAGCCCCACACAGAGATCGACAATCACAGGGTAACAAGAAGCCCTGGATCAAGAGAGGTACAAAACCTCCCCCCAAGGCATGAAGTATTGCCCCCGCTCAATCGGGTGGAGGGAAGACTTCAGTTGTTCACAGAGACCTGGCGGGACACCATCAGAGACAGATGGGTGCTCTCCGCAGTAAGTCTGGGATACAAGCTGGAGTTAAAAGGCACTCCTCCTGCCCAATTTATGAGGTCAAACGTGCCAAGAGATCCCCAGAAGAGTGGATCCCTCCTTCTGGCACTAGAACAACTATTGTTCCAAGGTGTAATCATGAAGGTTCCCCTGGAAGAAAGCGGATTCGGGTTTTACTCGAACCTTTTCACAGTCCCCAAACCAAATGGGGACGTGAGGCCCATATTAAATCTAAAAGGGCTAAACAAGTTCCTAAATATCAGGACTTTTCGGATGGAGTCGATCCGATCAGTGGCCACCGCCCTACAAGGGCAGGAATGGCTAGCCTCGATCGACATAAGGGATGCTTATCTGCATATTCCCATCTTTCCGGCCCATCAGAAATTTCTACGCTTTGCAGTAGAAGGGCGCCATTTTCAGTTCAGAGCCTTACCTTTCGGTCTGGCCACAGCACCACGAGTGTTCACAAAAATTCTGGCCCCATTATTGGCCAATCTAAGAACACAGGGTGTAACGATAATGGCATATCTAGACGACCTGCTACTAATAGACCACTCAGTGGAAAAGCTGGAAGTAGCTATTCACAAGACAATCGAGTATCTGGAATATCACGGTTGGATTATCAACCGGGACAAGTCAGCTCTAAGACCAGTCAAAAGTCTGGAATACTTAGGGCTAAGGCTGGATTCAAAATCAGAGAAAGATTTTCTTACCTCCAGAGAAGGTGTCGTCTTTAAGAAATTTGACCCACTTAGTGGGTACAAAAAGAAAACCATCCATACGCCTCTGCATGAGGCTGCTGGGAAAGATGGTGGCTTCATTCGAAGCGGTACCCTACGGTCAATTCCATTCAAGGAATTTGCAAAGGGCCATACTGTCAGCCTGGAACAAAAAAGTTCAGGCTTTAGACTTACCAATGTCCCTGTCCCCTTCCGTTCGCAAGAGCCTCCAGTGGTGGTTGGTGCCCCAGAATCTGGAAAGAGGGAAACCCTTCAGTCCGGTTTCTTGGAAGGTGGTCACTACAGATGCCAGCCTCATCGGCTGGGGGGCAGTACTGGAGCAATGGTCTCTCCAGGGCAAGTGGTCAGAAGCAGAAAAGGCCCTGCCCATCAATCTCTTAGAGATACAAGCAGCCCGGTATGCCCTAGTAGCATGGACATCCAAACTCCAGGGGTCCCCTGTCAGAATTCAATCAGACAATGCCACGGCAGTGGCATATATCAATCACCAGGGTGGCACCAAAAGTCGTGCAGCCCAGAAGGAAGCAAATTGCATCCTGGAGTGGGCAGAAAGATATGTCCCAGCCATATCCGCGGTTTTCATCCCAGGAGTGGAAAATTGGAGAGCGGACTTTCTAAGTCGCCAACAATTATGCCCGGGGGAATGGTCTCTTCACCCCGAGGTTTTCCAGGCAATATGCCAGCGGTGGGGAACACCGGATGTAGATCTGCTAGCATCCAGATTCAACGCAAAGGTGGACAGGTTTGTGTCTCGCACAAGGGATCCCCTAGCTTGCGGCTCGGATGCCCTAGTGTTCCCTTGGGATCGGTTCAAGCTGATATATGCATTCCCACCGCCACAATTGTTACCGCGATTACTCCGCAGAATCAGGGTAGAAAAGAAACCAGTGATTCTGGTGGCTCCAGCGTGGCCCCGAAGGGCATGGTACGCGGAGATTGTAAAAATGTCAGTGAGGAGTCCGTGGACCCTCCCACTTCGTCCGGACCTGCTGTCGCAAGGACCGATATACCACCCTTCCTTACCAGCCCTAGGTTTGACGGCCTGGCTATTGAAGCCCACATTCTGAAAAAGAGAGGGCTCTCTAATTCTGTGGTATCTACCATGATCAATGCCAGGAAACCGGTATCCAGGCAGATCTATTATAGGATCTGGAAAGCGTACATTACGTGGTGTGAGACCAAGAAATGGCATCCACGTAAGTACATGATAGGGAGGATTCTGGACTTCCTACAGTGGGCTGTAGATAGGAAGCTGGCCTTGAGTACTATCAAGGGTCAGATTTCGGCCTTGTCAATATTTTTTCAAAGGCCCTTGGCTTCGCATTCACTAGTCAAAGCCTTTATACAAGGAGTGATGCGTATTAGCCCTCCGGTTAGTATTCCCATATGTCCTTGGGACTTAAACCTGGTTCTGTCGGTTCTACAGAAACAACCGTTTGAACCATTACAACACATTTCCTTGGTTCTTCTCACCAGGAAATTGATTTTCTTAGTAGCCGTTTGTTCGGCTAAAAGAGTATCGGAATTAGCCGCCTTGTCCTGTAAGGAGCCATATCTGGTTATCCATAAGGACAGAGTAGTGTTACGTCCTCATCCAGCCTTCTTCCTAAGGTGGTATCGAGGTTTCATTTGAACCAACATGTGGTTCTTCCTTCTTTTTTCCCCAAACCTAGCTCAGTAGAGGAAAAGTTATTACATTCTTTGGATGTGGTAAGAGCAGTTAAAGCTTATCTAAAAGCCACTGCTCAGATTCGCAGAACGGATTCTTTGTTTGTTCTGCCGGAAGGCCCCAGAAGGGGTCAGGCAGCATCAAAATCTACTTTAGCCAAGTGGATTCGACAGGTCATAATACAAGCCTATGGCTTGAGAAAGAGACCGCCTCCGTTCAAAGTTAGGGCGCACTCCACAAGAGCGGTTGGAACTTCATGGGCAGTGCATCACCAGGCCTCCCTGGCTCAAGTATGTAAGGCCGCAACATGGTCTTCGGTACACACGTTTACTAGATTCTACCAGGTAGACGTTAGAAGTCAGGAGGATGTCGCCTTTGGGCGCAGTGTGTTGCAGGCCGCAAAAGATCCTCATGCCTGATGGCGCCCAGCTTATGTACCCCCCCCCTCATTTGGCATTGCTTTGGGACGTCCCATTAGTAATGACTAAGTCGCTCTGTGTCCCGTGATGTACGAAAAAGAAAAAGGGATTTTTATAACAGCTTACCTGTAAAATCCTTTTCTTGGAGTACATCACGGGACACAGAGCTCCCACCCCTCTTTTTGGGACACTTATTGCTTGGCTACAAAACTGAGGTGCTCCCGGGTGGGAGGGGCTTATATAGGGGAGGGTACTTCCGGTTTGGAATTGGCCAGTGCCAACACCTGAAGGTAAACTATATAACCCATTAGTAATGACTAAGTCGCTCTGTGTCCCGTGATGTACTCCAAGAAAAGGATTTTACAGGTAAGCTGTTATAAAAATCCCTTTTTTTTAACTGTGGCCGTGAGCCACATAGGTTTTATTTTTAGCCTTTTAACCTTACTGCCCATGGGAATATACTTTGCAGTGAGGTCCCAAACAGTCTTTTTGAAGAATTCCCATTTCTGTTCTGTGCCCATTGATGCTAATATTCCCTCCCAGTCTAAGTCCTGGAGAGCAGCCCTCATCCTTGGAAAATTTGCTCTCTTGAAATTACTGTATATACTCGAGTATAAGCCGACCCGAATATAAACCGAGGCACCTAATTTTACCACAAAAAAACTGGGAAAATGTATTGACTCGAGTATAAACCGAGGGTGTCCATCTGCATGCCTCACTTTGCCTCACTGTGTCCATGCCTCACTTTGCCTCACTGTGTCCATGCCTCACTGTGTCCATGCCTCACTGTGTCCATGCCTCACTGTGCCCATGCCTTTCTGTGCCCATGCCTCACTGTCCCCATGCCTCACTGTGCCCATGCCTCACTGTGCCCATGCCTCACTGTGCCCATGACTAGACTGACGTTTAACATGGGAGACTATGGAAGGGGTGCCTGGATTTGAAAAATCAGTGCTCCCCAGCCGTAGGTCCCCCAGACAAAAAACTTTGCACACTTATAGAGGAGAAATGGCGTTACATGTGTGCCAAGATTCGGGTCCAGGAGACCTACGACCGGCCGGTACCAGGTCCCCAAACTCACCAGAGAAATGACTGTTTAACATAGGAGTCTATGGAAGGGGTGCCCGGCTTTGAAAAATTGGTGCTCCCCGGCCATAGGTCCCCTGGACAACAAGCTTTGCACACTTGTAGAGGAAGAGTGAGGCTACATGTGTGCCAAGTTTGGGGTCCAGGGGACCTATGGCCGGTCAGTACAGGGTCCCCAAAGTCCGGGGGATCAGGCGCAAAAAGGTGACTCGAGTATAAGTCGAGGGGGGCATTTTCAGCACAAAAAAAGTGCTGAAAAACTCGGCTTATACTCAAGTATATACGGTTAGTGTTTTTTATCTTTCCCGTATGTGATTTTTGCTTACAACTAACATCAAATGAAATCATGTTATGGTCACTGCTACCCAGGTGTTCCTTTATCTGAACATTAGTAATACGCTCTACATGGTTTGAGATTACCAGGTCCAACAGAGCATCATTCCTAGTTGGGGACTCAATAAACTGGACCATAAAATTGTTCTGCAATAGCTTTAAAAAATGTTGCCCTTTACCGGCCCAGCAGTGCCATTACTCCAGTCAATTTCTGGGTAGTTAAAATCCCCCATTATTATCACCGTCCCAGCCCTTGCAGCCCTTTCCATCTGTGCAAGGAGCTGAGTCTCCACCTCCTCATTAACATGGGGTGGTCTATAACAAACTCCAATGATTAACTTTGAACTACGCACATCTGTATGCAGTTCCACCCATAATGCTTCAGACTCATCCCACTCTCCATCCACCAGGTCCTCTTTCACACTCGCTTTGAGATCACTTCTCACATAGAGACAGACCCCTCCACCCTTCCTTTTTACCCTGTCTTTCCGAAAGAGTGCATAGCCAGGAATATAAATAGCCCAGTCATGTGAGGAATGAAGCCAAGTTTCAGCAATACCGATTACATCATAGCTCTCCTCATGCACCAGAGCTTCTAACTCACCTATTTTGCTTGGCAAACTTCTGGTATTGGTGAACCCTGACACTTTAATGCATTAATATATTTTGACTGGTCACATACTATCCTCTTGGGTGTTCCCAGATTGCAACTAGGGGCACAGTAACTGGTGTGGAGGTGATCAGGGACACAATAACTGGTGTGGAGGTGATCAGGGACACAATAACTGGTGTGGAGGTGATCAGGGACACAATAACTGGTGTGGAGGTGATCAGGGACACAATAACTGGTGTGGTGGTGATCAGGGACACAATAACTGGTGTGGAGGTGATCAGGGACACAATAACTGGTGTGGAGTTGATTGGGGAAACAATAACTGGTGTGGAGGTGATCGGGGACACAATAACTGGTGTGGTGGTGATCAGGGACACAATAACTGGTGTGGAGGTGATCAGGGACACAATAACTGGTGTGGAGGTGATCAGAGACACAATAACTGGTGTGGTGGTGATCGGGGACACAATAACTGGTGTGGAGGTGATCGGGGACACAATAACTGGTGTGGTGATGATCAGGGACACAATAACTGGTGTGGAGGTGATCGGGGACACAATAACTGGTGTGGTGGTGATCGGGGACACAATAACTGGTGTGGAGGTGATCGGGGACACAATAACTGGTGTGGTGATGATCAGGGACACAATAACTGGTGTGGTGATGATCGGGGACACAATAACTGGTGTGGAGGTGATCAGGGACACAATAACTGGTGTGGTGGTGATCGGGGACACAATAACTGGTGTGGAGGTGATCAGAGACACAATAACTGGTGTGGTGGTGATCGGGGACACAATAACTGGTGTGGAGGTGATCGGGGACACAATAACTGGTGTGGAGGTGATCGGGGACACAATAACTGGTGTGGAGATGATAGGGGACACAATAACTGGTGTGGTGATGATCAGAGACACAATAACTGGTGTGGTGGTGATCGGGGACACAATAACTGGTGTGGAGGTGATCGGGGACACAATAACTGGTGTGGTGGTGATCGGGGACACAATAACTGGTGTGGAGGTGATCAGAGACACAATAACTGGTGTGGTGGTGATCGGGGACACAATAACTGGTGTGGAGGTGATCAGGGACACAATAACTGGTGTGGAGGTGATCAGAGACACAATAACTGGTGTGGTGATGATCGGGGACACAATAACTGGTGTGGTGATGATCAGGGACACAATAACTGGTGTGGAGGTGATCGGGGACACAATAACTGGTGTGGAGGTGATCGGAGACACAATAACTGGTGTGGTGATGATCAGGGACACAATAACTGGTGTGGAGGTGATCGGGGACACAATAACTGGTGTGGAGGTGATCAGAGACACAATAACTGGTGTGGTGGTGATCGGGGACACAATAACTGGTGTGGAGGTGATCGGGGACACAATAACTGGTGTGGAGATGATCAGGGACACAATAACTGGTGTGGTGGTGATCGGGGACACAATAACTGGTGTGGAGGTGATCAGGGACACAATAACTGGTGTGGTGGTGATCAGGGACACAATAACTGGTGTGGAGGTGATCAGGGACACAATAACTGGTGTGGAGGTGATCGGGGACACAATAACTGGTGTGGTGATGATCAGGGACACAATAACTGGTGTGGAGGTGATCAGGGACACAATAACTGGTGTGGTGGTGATCGGGGACACAATAACTGGTGTGGTGATGATCAGGGACACAATAACTGGTGTGGAGGTGATCGGGGACACAATAACTGGTGTGGAGGTGATCGGAGACACAATAACTGGTGTGGAGGTGATCAGAGACACAATAACTGGTGTGGAGGTGATCAGGGACACAATAACTGGTGTGGTGGTGATCGGGGACACAATAACTGGTGTGGAGGTGATCGGGGACACAATAACTGGTGTGGAGGTGATCGGGGACACAATAACTGGTGTGGAGGTGATCGGGGACACAATAACTGGTGTGGAGGTGATCGGGGACACAATAACTGGTGTGGAGGTGATCAGGGGACACAATAACTGGTGTGGAGGTGATCGGGGACACAATAACTGGTGTGGTGGTGATCAGGGACACAATAACTGGTGTGGAGGTGATCAGGGACACAATAACTGGTGTGGAGGTGATCGGGGACACAATAACTGGTGTGGTGATGATCAGGGACACAATAACTGGTGTGGAGGTGATCAGGGACACAATAACTGGTGTGGTGGTGATCGGGGACACAATAACTGGTGTGGTGATGATCAGGGACACAATAACTGGTGTGGAGGTGATCGGGGACACAATAACTGGTGTGGAGGTGATCGGAGACACAATAACTGGTGTGGAGGTGATCAGAGACACAATAACTGGTGTGGAGGTGATCGGGACACAATAACTGGTGTGGAGGTGATCGGGGACACAATAACTGGTGTGGAGGTGATCAGGGACACAATAACTGGTGTGGAGGTGATCGGGGACACAATAACTGGTGTGGAGGTGATCAGGGACACAATTACTGGTGATATATGATGTAATAAAGCAGATAATATTATAAGATTAAAGAAGTTGGTGCAAAGTGGAAGCAGTGGATCTGCAGGGAAGAGCATCATGAGCACAAAGCACTTTATGTAGTGTAGCGGGTAGGTACTTTTCTATCATGTTTAATTCGGGTGAAGACATCAGTTCCCTGTGGCCCAGTAGGTGGCGCTGTCGCTTTGGGCCGGGGTTGAACCATCACTGCAGTGCCGTACCCTTTGTGGCCTCTCGCAGCAGTTGTACAGCGGGGAGGGGAACCTGCTGTGCTTGCTGGGAGAGGGTATAAGGGGGGCGGACATCTTCGCCACGAGGTCTTTGAGTCCCAGGCACCTTTAGCCTGAGGGCTGCCGTCGGTGGGCGGTGTTCAGGTGGCCTAGGCCTGGACACCGGGAGTTCGGGAGCCACCCCAGACACACTTAGTCTGGGGTGAGGTACTTTGTTCCAGGCCTGGGGCCCAGCTTCTTCCACTGGGTTCTGCCCGGGATGAATCGTCCTAAGGTACCCGACGGACCGGGTACTTGAATCTAAGACGCAATGGACCGCGCAGGTGACCTTCCCGTAGATCTGGTGCAGCAGATTGCCAGTGCCGGGACAGGGCCTCCGGAGACCGTCTGGATGGATGTCCTCACCAAATAGGGGCCTTATTCACACGGAAGGTGGTTCGTGTTCTAAAAGTCTGTGCAGAGACATTTCGCAAAGGTCGCATCTAAAGACCGTTACTTTTCAGGCCTGTGACAGGGGCTGCAACAGTTCACCCGGTAGGTGGCAGCTACCAATTCACGGTCGGTGGCAGAGACCGTGCGCCAAGCCTATTCGCACGCTAAAGGAATAGGAGAGTTCATTGTGCCTGGGCCTACTCGTATCCACACCCCTGTCTGTCTGTTGAGGGAGTCCAACTGATTGTGTTTCATCCTGACATTGGAAAATAAAGGAGTGTTGGACTTTTATTGGTGTGGGGCTCATTTACTGGCAGACACTGTTCCACGGAAGAAGCAGAGGCTCTGCATGCAGAACACCAACCCGAAGGTAAAGAGACTTTGCTAACACCACACATACATCTATGGTGAGAGCTTGGCGTGGTGACCCCGCACTCCCTCCTCCAAGGTACCCCTAGACAACAACCAGAACGCAGCAGAGGGAGGGAGTGGAGGCCGCTACAGTTGTATATGAATTTGCACATTGTTCAGTTTATTTAACCACTTGAGACCCGCGCTATAGACAAAAGACGTCTGCAGCGCGGCTCTCAAGTGCTGAGTGGACGTCCTGCTGTTTCTCTCCCCCTGCGCGCCGCCGAGGGCGCGCGGCGGGGGAACAGCTGTGCCCGCCGCGGTCACGTGATGCCGATGCGCGTGCCTGGCGGGCGCGATGTCCGCCAGGCACCCGCGATCGGCTGTGACAGAGGCAGGACGTGGATCTCTGGGTGTAAACACAGAGATCCATGTCCTGTCAGGGAGAGAGGAGACCGATGCTGTGTCCCTTGTACATAGGGACACAGATCAGTCCCCTCCCCCTGTCAGTCCCCTCCCCCCCACAGTAAGAATCACAAATAGGGAACATAGTTAACCCCTTCCTCGCCCCCTAGTGTTAACCCCTTCCCTGCCAGTCACATTTATACAGTAATCAGTGCATTTTTATAACACTGTTCGCTGTATAAATGTGAATGGTCCCAAAATAGTGTCAAAAGTGTCCGATATGTCCGCCGCAATATCGCAGGCCTGACAAAAATCGCAGATCGCCGCCATTACTAGTGTAGCGGGGTCCTCAAATTGATGGGATACACCTGGGGAATAGTGTGACCCAGGTGTATAATTGTGTTAGGGTTCAGACCCCTTTTTGTTTCGTGGAGGATTGGAGGATGTAATATTCTCCTTTGCCTGTGGGTGGCGGGGTACCCACAGGCTTCAGGTAGAATCATCTCCTGCAGTGCTCCCTGTTTTGTCCCTTCCCGGAGATGGTATGGCTGGGGCGGGGAACCCGCCGGGCCGTTGATGGGAGGAGATAAAAGGGGGAGACGCGCTTACCACGAGGTCTTGCGGAGAAGGAGGTCCTCGGAGGAGGAGGGTTGCGGTCCGCACCCAGGCCCCTCAGGCCTGGGTGCTGGAGATCCAGGAGTCTGGTCCAGGTGCCCATGGCCTGGTCCGGAGTCATGTTGGCGTCCATCCCAGGCACCTTTAGCCTGGGGTGAGGTACTATCGAGGAGGCCTGGGGCCCAGTACCTTCGACTGGGTCCCGCTAGGGTGGACTGTCCGAGGGTCCCTGAGCGGAGGGACTCGTATCTGAGGTGAGGAGGCCAGAGAGGTTACCCACTGGAGACCCGGAGCAGCACCAACCCGGTGACAGTGGGCCTCTGGGAACTCTCTTGGGAGGACACATCCCCCTGATAGGGGCCACAGCGTATCGAAGAGGGCTCCATTGCTGTTCATAGGGGTTGCTGAAAGAGACCCCATCTTTCCTGTTCTGCAACAGCCGGATTGGCTTAGGCCCCGCTGGTCATAGTACAGTGGCATAGAACTTAAACTTTAGGAAGTGCCTCGATCTGCTCGCCCCACCGTTGGCAAGGTTATGGGTCCCAACCAGTTTGCTGCAAAAGAACTGTTTATTGTGCTTTGCGTATTGGAGTGTCAAATAAACAAGTGTTGGACCTTTCTCCGGTGTGTGAACTTCAGTTACTGGAAGCAAAGGGGAGGCTGGTGAGCTTGCAATTACAGACTCAGTGCATTCACAGAACACACCGGCCCGAGGAAACATCAGTAAGTGGCCTTCACCTCCCTACTACAATGGGGAGGACATGGGCCGTGGCGCATCTCACTCTCACAACCCAGGAACCCCTAGACATGAGTTGGTGTGTAACCGATAAAGATGGAGAGAGAGTGAGGCCGCTACACTAGTAAAAAAAAAATATATATAATAAAAATGTCATAATTCTATCCCCTATTTTGTAGGCGCTAAAACTTTTTCGCAAACCAATCACTATACGCTTATTGCAATTTTTTTTACCAAAAAAATATAGAAGAATACGTATCGGCCTAAACTGAGAAAAAAAAAAGTTTTTTAAAAAAATTGGGATATTATTATAACAAAAAGTAAAAAAATATTGTGTTTTTTTTCAAAATTTTCTGTCTTTTTTTTGTTTATAGCGCAAAAAATAAAAACCGCAGAGGTGATCAAATACCCCCAAAAGAAAGATCTATTTGTGGGGAAAAAATGATAAAAATATCATTTGGGTACAGCGTTGTATGACCGCGCAATTGTCATTCAAAGTGCGTCAGCACTGAAAGCTAAAAATTGGTCCGGGTACGAAGGGGGTTTAGTGCCCAGTTGTCAAGTGTCTAATCTATTGATAAACACCAATGAAGTAGGTGTAAAGTGGAAGCAGTAGATCTGCAGAGAATATTATTTGAGCCCCTAGCACTTTATATATGAATGTCTCCACATATTTTAGTGTATTGGTGATAATTTATGCGCACACACAATAGGACAGCGCTGTGACGCATAATGCTCTTCTAGGTGATAAAGGGAAGACTTACCTTTGTTACAGCAGCAGTCCGGTAGAAGTTATTTCTGTAGGTATTTGAGTTGTTACACATAGCGCAGGTTTTTTTCTATTTATATTGGGGACATAATTGCCCAAATCTGGGGATCAGGAGCCATTTCCACCCTTTACTCTCGGCTGGGGATCTTTGTATCCATATAACAGATGTTCTACATGACTAAATCTGACATCAATTTTACTGCAAAATCAAAGGGGCCAAAATGTCTCCCCCTCCCCTCCCCCGAGCAGTAATATATTTCTATCCCCCTTGGTGGGAGTGGAGATGACCCATCTATAAGGATATACAGTACATACACACACAGCCCAGGGCCGTGATCACACTACCAGATGTTTCTGTAGTTCCTCTGATCTCCACAAGGTGGTGATTTCATCTCTACCCAGACAGGAAGTCTCTATGGAAGACAGGAAGTGATGTCAGGTACAGACAGGAAGTGATGTCAGGAAGTTCCGGGTGAGAGGTGAGTCGGGAGGAAGTCGTGAGGAGACACGTTGCTGGATCTGGCGGCAGAGGAGGTAATATGAAGATTAACCCCTTCAGGGAGATCAGTTGATGAATAATATATATTCCCTCCAAAGCTGGTCATACATGGTTCAGTTTTATCGTTCAGCCAGCGGGGTGAGTGAGAAAACTGAAGTGATTCCCCCATCTACACATAGGAGGGGGGATGGGGGAATCCTCCCCACTGCACTATTGTATTGTGACAATGGGGGGCGCTCCTCCGCTCTCAGAATACACAGATCAGTGATGAAGCTATTGGCTGCAGCCGCTGATCGAGTGACTTTTATCCGGCAGTGACCACACATGGATGGAAATGTGACCGATCCCTGCTGGACCAGCTGAATTTCCAGGTATCTATGGTCACCTGAAGTCAGGGCACAAATCCCAGGTCACCATGGTGACTAGAAATGGCGTCCTGGCCCCTGGGCTCTTGTCAGCCCATTCTCAATGTTGGTCTGAATAATGTTTCTGCCTGAAACCCGGACACCTTATTCAGAGAGGAATGTGTCTCGGAGCGGGGCCAGGCGGGAGGGGGAGGGGGGAGGAGGGGACACCCGACCTGTGCAGTCAGGGGAGGACTGGGCAGGACAGCGGCATTAGAGGACTCATCTCACTGATCTCCCGCTGCCGATTCTGCACACTGTACCTTTCCCCTGCACCCCATGTCCTGAAGTCTGCACACTGTATCCTTCTCCTGCACCCCATGTCCTGAAGTCTGCACACTGTACCCTTCTCCTGCACCCCATGTCCTGAAGTCTGCACACTGTACCCTTCTCCTGCACCCCATGTCCTGAAGTCTGCACACTGTACCCTTCCCCTGCACCCCATGTCCTGAAGTCTGCACACTGTACCCTTCTCCTGCACCCCATGTCCTGAAGTCTGCACAATGTATCCTTCTCCTGCACCCCATGTCCTGCACCCGTCTCTGGTACCCTGCATCCCATGTCCTGCACCCTTCTCTGGTACCCTGCATCCCATGTCCTGCACCCTTCTCTGGTACCCTGCATCCCATGTCCTGCACCCTTCTCTGGTACCCTGCATCCCATGTCCTGCACCCTTCTCTGGTACCCTGCATCCCATGTCCTGCACCCGTCTCTGGTACCCTGCATCCCATGTCCTGCACCCGTCTCTGGTACCCTGCACCCCATGTCCTGCACCCCTCTCTGGTACCCTGCACCCCATGTCCTGCACCCTTCTCTGGTACCCTGCACCCCATGTCCTGCACCCTTCTCTGGTACCCTGCATCCCATGTCCTGCACCCTTCTCTGGTACCCTGCATCCCATGTCCTGCACCCTTCTCTGGTACCCTGCATCCCATGTCCTGCACCCTTCTCTGGTACCCTGCATCCCATGTCCTGCACCCGTCTCTGGTACCCTGCATCCCATGTGCTCCGGTGACCTGCACCCGTCTCTGGTACCCTGCATCCCATGTGCTCCGGTGACCTGCACCCTTCTCTGGTACCCTGCATCCCATGTCCTGCACCCTTCTCTGGTACCCTGCATCCCATGTCCTGCACCCCATGAGGGGAGAACCACTGGAGGAGACAATAATGGAGAAAGATCTGGGGGTCCTAGTAGAAGACAGACTGAGCAATAGCATACAATGTCAAGCTGCAGCTACCAAAGCCGGCAGAATATTGGCATGCATAAAAAGGGAATTTTCTCACGTCCTCTTCCAGGACGGCACCCTGAGAGATGACTGGTCCCACCTGACAGGAAACACAATTAAAGAAGAGGCCAAAAACTTCCTGATCCCCTGAGAGGCAATCGGATTTTCCCCGGATCACCTTTCCCTATAAATGTCAGTACCCAGTTATATTCTGTACATTTAGGAAAGAATCCAGACCTTTCTTATAGCGATCTACTGAGCTGACCAGAACCACCTCTGCAGGGAGTCTGTTCCACATTTTCACAGCTCTTACTGTGAAGAAACCTTGTGAAGCCTTTGGGTCTGGTAGGGCTTGCCCTTCCTGGTGGGGGGTTTCCCCATCTTCCTCAGGGGGGGGGGGCAGCAGAGCTTGGAAGAGCCTCCTGAGTGCTGATTCCAAGCTCTGCCGATTCACCAGGGAGAGTGGGAATTAAACCCCGAAGTGTACTCCCTCGTGTGACGACGCTTCGGCAGACCGGAGATGGATCTCTTCGCGCACAGAGGGAACAGGAAGATGAAGAAGTTCTTTTCACTGTCCAGGGAGAGAGGATCCGAGGGGGTGGATGTGTTGGCCCAAGACTTGGCCTTTCCCATAGGGCAGACTGATTTTAATCGCTCCCTGGTGGCCCAAGAGGACCTGGTTTCCTACCCTGGGAAATTGGTCCGTGTCCCTTCCACAGCATCTTCCGGAGCGGCAGGACCTTCTCCTACAGGGTCCAGTCTGCCACCCAAACCCCGGTTTCTTCAAGCTAGCGGCTTGGCTCTTGAAAGGGGGAGCCTGTGGCAGAGGGGGTGTTCAGAGAGAGTAATTGACACCCTGTTACAGAGTAGGAAGCAGGTTACCAGGCGTATTTAAACCAAATTCTGGGGAGTCTTCTTGCATTGGTGTCAAGCGAGGGGGACTTCCCAGCAGGAGATCCCTGCAATCCTGGATTTCCTCCAGGACGGCGTTGATCAGGGTCTAGCTACTAAGACGCTCAGGGTCCAGGTGGCAGCCTTTTTTCCAATTTTTTGGACAGGAGACTGGCACTAAACCCACTGATCAAGAGATTTTTGTCGACTAGGGAGAGGATGTCCCCGGTGCAAATGAACCAATTTCCACCATGGGATCTTACCCTATTCCTCGGAGTCCTGACCAAGGCACTATTCGAGCCCTTGGCTCATATCCCGCTTAAATTACTTGCCCTTAAGACAACCTTCCTGCAGGCCATTACAATGGTCAGAAGGATAGGTGATCTCCAGGCTCTGTCTGTAAAAGAGCCCTTTCTTTCTCGTACATCACGGGACACAGAGCGACATAGTCATTACTAATGGGTTATATAGATACCGTCAGGTGCTGGCACTGGCAACTTCCAAAACCGGAAGTACCCTCCCCTATATAAGCCCCTCCCATCCGGGAGCACCTCAGTTTTTTGCCAGTGTCTAAGGTGTTGGCCAAGAAGTAACATGTGTTTTTCACTGAGCTTGCGTACAGGTTCTTTTGGGCCTCAGTAAGCTATTCCGGATCCGACCAAAAAAGCTTCATAGCTAAACGGTCGGTACCCGGGCCTTGCAGAGAAGAGCAAGGTTTTGCCTGTAATGCTTCTCTTAGGAGAGCTGGACCCTGGGATCCAGAGCTCTGGTCATACCCACGACCAAGATGTTTTCTGTGCAGGGTGCTATACAGGTCCAGGGGAGTGGAATCCTTGGGAACCCGGTCCCTGAAGGTTTGATTACAATGCCTGCCGTGATAGGTGAAGTTTGGGCTTTTGTGGACCAAACAAAGTCCTGCGGCGGGGAACAGGTAAGTGGGGGCCCCCAGGAACTTGGTTCTATTGGGGGACCCCCAAGCCTAATTTGTCTTTCTGTCTGTTACCTAATGGTATTCCCGCAAAATTCTGTGCATGCCTGTAACTACTAAAAAAATGTAATAATTTTTAATGGTGGTCAAGAAAAAAAAAAAAATTTTTTTTATATATATATATATATATATATATATATATATATATATTTAATATATTAGACTGCGGTACCTGTGTTTGTCCACTAGAGGCCGCTGTGGAATGTTTTCTTGTCATGTGGACTAGTTTCTTCTCAGCAGAGCAAGTCCAGGCAGATGGTGAGTTCTCTTATGGGAAACTGCTTCCTCTGCCATGTTGCAGTGCTCGTCCATCCCCCGGCCTGCGGCAAAGAGGGGCCCTGGCTCTTGTCCCTAGTTTCCATTTTTCGAAATTAGCGCCGAAGGCGCACGTGGCCGCGCGCGTGCGCGTGCACGCGCCTCTATATATAGAGGTGAGCCGGGAAAGGGGGCGGAGCCTGGGGGATGACGCTCTGTGCGCGCCGCAGCGCTTCTGCGCATGTGCGGGCGTCCCAGCATGTTAAAAACCACAATTTTGTGTGGTGAGCTGGCTATGAAGTACAGAGACAGAGCTGGCAACATTTAAAGGCATACAGCAAGCGGTTGATACAGGCATCCCCTAGAAAGGCACATTAGTAGACACCAACTGTTTATTATAGCAGCATTTATGCTAGACTATTATCAGTAACTGGTGTATTTTCGGCTGGAATACCTCAGCTTTGTGGCTTAGGAATATGCCGTCTAAAAACTCCGGGACTAGAAATTCCAGGAGGAATAGGGGGTCTCCATCGGGCTCTGAGGATCTTGGGCATGCTTTGGCTGCACCAGTCTCCCCTGAAGAATCAGAGGTTAGTGACCGTAGAGCACCCTCAGGAGTACCTGGTACTGTGGCTGTCCTCAGTTCACCTGCTCCTGTGTATGTAACAGAGGAGGTTTTTTCCTCAGCTCTGGGAGGACTGGAAGAGAGATTGTCAGCATTAATCGCTGCTTCCCTGTCACAGGAGAAAAGCGCCCGATCTCCGTCTCCTCCCTCAGAGTGCCTGTTAGCAGAGCAACAGTCCCATACAGGGATCGACCTGCCTGAAGGGGATCAGGATGAGGTCGATTCTGTTCTAGAGGAATCAACAGTGGAAGAGCCATTCTCAGCATCACATGCTGAAAGATTATGGGTTCAGTCCCTGACTAACATGGTCCGATCAGCATTTAAAATGCCACTTGCGGAGCCATCAACCACTTCTGTCTCCTCGTTGGGGTCGCTAAAAGCTCCCCAGACTGTCTGTTCCTTTCCACTTCACCCTTTATTGGAAGGGCTCATTTACCAGGATTGGGAGCATCCTGAGAAAATATTTACTCCCCCCAAGAGATTTCCGGTGGTCTATCCCATGGAGGATAAGTTCATCAGAAAATGGAGGGTCCCTACAGTGGACGCAGCCATCTCTTGTGTGAATAAATCACTGACATGTCCAGTGGATAATGTCCAAATGTTCAAGGACCCAATAGATAAAAAATTGGAGTCCTTATTAAAATCTGCTTTTTCTACAGCAGGATTGGTGACACAACCAGCAGTGGCAGCTATTGGGGTCTGCCAAGCAGTGAAGGATCAGTTGAAACAGGTCTTAAGGGACGTGCCAGATCAGCAGGCTCTTGCTCTAGCTGATCTACCTAGAGCCTTATGCTTTGCGGTGGACGCTATAAAGGATTCAATCCATCAGGCCTCCCGCCTTACGCTGTCTGTAGTACATATGCGCAGGCTTCTATGGCTCAAAAACTGGTCTGCTGAAGCTCCCTGTAAAAAATTGCTGGTCAGCTTCCCATTTCATGGTGAGCGCTTATTCGGGGAAGACCTGGACAAGTATATCCAGAGAATTTCCAGCGGTAAAAGTACACTTTTGCCGGTTAAAAATAGAGTTAGAGGTCCCTCTTTTAAGAGGCCGGCTTCTCCAGTCCCTAGGACATCGGCTGTGAAACAGTTCCGACGGCCTCCTCGGTCAAATCCCGGAGGTAAAAATCAGGGACAGTTGCAGGGTAACAAGAAGCCCTGGAGCAGGAGAGGTACAAAACCTCCCCCAAAGTCAAATGCATGAAGGGTTGCCCCCACCCAATCGGGTGGGGGGAAGACTTCAGTTGTTCACAGAGACCTGGCGGGACACGATCAGAGACAGATGGGTGCTCTCCGCAGTAAATCTGGGATACAAATT
This sequence comes from Rana muscosa, assembly GCA_029206835.1. Classification (NCBI taxonomy): domain Eukaryota; kingdom Metazoa; phylum Chordata; class Amphibia; order Anura; family Ranidae; genus Rana; species Rana muscosa. The sequence goes on along the minus strand of JARGYO010005596.1, from coordinate 960,024 downwards.
GGAGTTAAAAAACTCCCCTCCTTCCCGCTTTATAAGGTCAAACGTGCCAAGGGATCCCCAGAAGAGAGGATCCCTCCTGTTGGCACTAGAACAATTATTGCTCCAAGCAGTAATTATAGAGGTTCCCCTGGAAGAATGGGGGTTCGGGTTTTACTCAAACCTCTTTACAGTTCCGAAGCCAAACGGGGACGTGAGGCCCATATTAAATCTAAAAGGGCTAAACAAATTCCTACATATCAGGACTTTCCGGATGGAGTCGATCCGATCGGTAGCCACTGCCCTACAAGGGGAGGAATGGTTAGCCTCGATCGACATCAAGGATGCTTATTTGCACATTCCCATCTTTCCAGCCCACCAAAAATTTCTACGCTTTGCGGTAGAAGGGCGCCATTTTCAGTTCAGAGCCTTACCCTTCGGTCTGGCCACAGCACCAAGAGTGTTCACAAAAATTCTGGCCCCATTATTGGCCAATCTAAGAACATGAGGTGTAACGATAATGGCATATCTAGACGACTTGTTGCTGATAGACCACTCAGTGGAAAAACTAGAAGTGGTTGTTCACGAGACAATCAAGTATCTGGAATATCACGGTTGGATTATCAACCGAGACAAGTCAGCCCTAAAACCAGTCAAAAGTCTGGAATACTTGGGGCTAAGGCTGGATTCAGACCAGAGAAAAATTTTCTTGCCTCAAGAAAAGGGGTCGTCTTTGAGAGATTTGATCCACTTAGTGGGTTCAAAAAGACAGCCATCCATACGCCTGTGCATGAGGCTGCTGGGAAAAATGGTGGCATCATTCGAAGCAGTACCCTACGGTCAATTCCATTCAAGGAAGTTGCAAAGGGCCATACTGTCAGCCTGGAACAAAAAAGTTCAGGCTCTGGACTTACCAATGTCCTTGTCCCCTTCCGTTCGCAGGAGCCTCCGCTGGTGGTTGGTTCCCCAGAATCTGGAAAGAGGGAAATCCTTCAGTCCGATTTCCTGGAAGGTGGTCACTACAGATGCCAGCCTTATAGGCTGGGGAGCAGTACTGGAGCAATGGTCTCTCCAGGGCAGATGGTCGGATGCGGAAAAGGCCCTGCCCATCAATCTCTTAGAGATACGAGCAGCCCGGTATGCCCTAGTAGCATGGACATCCAAACTCCAAGGGTCCCCTGTCAGAGTTCAATCAGACAATGCCACAGCAGTGGCATATATCAATCGTCAGGGGGGCACCAGGAGTCGTGCAGCCCAAAGGGAAGTAAATTACATCCTGAGATGGGCAGAAAGATATGTCCCAGCCATATCTGCGGTATTCATTCCAGGGGTGGAGAATTGGAAGGCGGACTTTCTAAGTCGCCAACAATTATGCCCAGGGGAATGGTCCCTTCATCCCGAGGTTTTCCGGACAATATGTCAGCGGTGGGGAACACCGGATGTAGATCTGCTAGCATCCAGATTCAACACAAAAGTGGACAGGTTTGTCTCTTGGACAAGGGATCCCCTAGCGTGCGGCTCGGATGCCCTAGTGTTCCCTTGGGATCAGTTCAAGCTGATATATGCATTCCCACCGCCACAATTGTTACCTCGATTACTCCGCAGAATCAGGGTAGAAAAGAAACCAGTGATTCTGGTGGCTCCAGCGTGGCCCTGAAGAGCATGGTACGCGGAGATTGTAAAAATGTCTGTGGGGTGTCCTTGGACCCTCCCACATCGTCCGGACCTGCTTTCGCAAGGACCGATATACCACCCTTCCTTACCAGCCCTAGGTTTGACGGCCTGGCTATTGAAGCCCACATTCTAAAAAAGAGAGGGCTCTCTAATGCTGTGGTATCTACCATGATCAATGCCAGGAAGCCGGTATCCAGGCAGATCTACTATAGAATCTGGAAGGCGTACATCGCCTGGTGTGAGGCCAAGAAATGGTATCCACGTAAATACGTAATAGGTAGGATTCTGGACTTCCTACAATGGGCTGTAGATAGGAAGCTTGCCTTGAGTACTATCAAGGGTCAGATTTCGGCCTTGTCAATATTTTTTCAAAGGCCCTTGGCTTCGCATTCACTAGTCAAAGCCTTTATACAAGGAGTGATGCGTATTAGTCCTCCGGTTAATATTCCCATATGTCCATGGGATCTAAACTTGGTTCTGTCGGTTCTACAGAAACAACCATTTGAACCATTACAGCATATTTCCTTGGTGCTTCTCACCAGGAAATTGATTTTTCTAGTAGCCATTTGTTCGGCTAAAAGAGTGTCGGAATTAGCAGCTATGTCCTGTAAGGAGCCATATCTGGTTATCCATAAGGACAGAGTAGTGTTACGTCCTCATCCAGCCTTTCTTCCTAAGGTGGTATCGAGTTTTCATTTGAACCAAGATGTGGTTCTTCCTTCTTTTTTCCCCAAACCTACTTCGGTAGAGGAAAAGTTATTGCATTCTTTGGATGTAGTAAGAGCAGTTAAAGCTTATCTAAAAGCCACTGCTCAGATTCGCAGAACGGATACTTTGTTTATTCTGCCGGAAGGCCCCAGAAAGGGTCAGGCAGCGTCAAAATCTACTTTAGCCAAGTGGATTCGACAGGTCATTATGCAAGCTTATGGCTTGAGAAGGAGACCGCCTCCGTTCAAAGTTAGAGCGCACTCCACGAGAGCAGTTGGAACTTCATGGGCAGTGCATCACCAGGCCTCCCTGGCTCAAATCTGTAAGGCCGCAACATGGTCTTCAGTACACACGTTTACTAGGTTCTACCAGGTGGACGTTAGAAGTCAGGAGGATGTCGCCTTTGGGCGCAGTGTGTTGCAGGCTGCAAAAGATCCTCATGTCTGATAGCGCTCAGCTTATATATGGTGTATCCCCCCCCCTCATTTGGCATTGCTTTAGGACATCCCATTAGTAATGACTATGTCGCTCTGTGTCCCGTGATGTACGAGAAAGAAAATAGGATTTTTATAACAGCTTACCTGTAAAATCCTTTTCTTGGAGTACATCACGGGACACAGAGCTCCCGCCCCTCTTTGGGGACACTTATTGCTTTGCTACAAAACTGAGGTGCTCCCGGATGGGAGGGGCTTATATAGGGGAGGGTACTTCCGGTTTTGGAAGTTGCCAGTGCCAGCACCTGACGGTATCTATATAACCCATTAGTAATGACTATGTCGCTCTGTGTCCCGTGATGTACTCCAAGAAAAGGATTTTACAGGTAAGCTGTTATAAAAATCCTATTTTTTCTTATTATTTGAAGACAGGATTATCCTGAGGCAGGATCCCCTGTACCTTCCGAAGGTGGCCTCATGGTTCCACAGGACACAGGAGATTGTCCTTCCTTCGTTTTGTGCCAATCCTCAGAACAAGAAGGAAAGTTATTTTCATTGTTTAGATGTCAGACGGTGTCTGTTAGTTTATTTAGAGAGAGTGAAGGATTTTAGAAGGTCCAGTCACTTATTAGTTGGTTTTTGCGGCCAGAAGAAGGGTCAGCAAGCATCACATGCAACCATAGCAAGGTGGATTAGGCAGACGGGTTCCCACTATCCTTAAGGCACACTCTACACAGTCTCTGGCGACCTCTTGGGCAGAAAGGGCTGGAGCATCGGTAGAACAGATCTGCAGAGCAGCTACATGACAAGCCAGAACACTTTCCTGAGGCACTACAGGGTGGAACTGATGTCAGCTCAGGATTTGGCATTTGGTAGAAAGGTTCTACAGGCTGTTGTCCCGCCCTAAGGAAGGCCTGAGCTACTTGCTCTTCTCTCAGGGTGCCGTCCTGGAAGATGACTTGAGAAAATGACCAGTTACACTTACCGGTAACAGTGTTTCTGGGAAGTCTTCCAGGACGGCAGGACTACTTCCCACCCATTTTTGTGTGTTGGTGTTGTATGAACATTTGGGGTGGTTCTCACTCTCGTGCACTGGTGTGGGTCAATACTTTTTCACAACTAAGGAGCACAGGGAGGTTCGGGGGTTTTTGACCTCCTTCTTTGATTGTGTTTCTTGGCAGGTGGGACCAGTTATCTCTCAAGGTGCCATCCTGGAAGACCCAGAAACACCGTTACCAGTAAGTGTAACTGGTCATTTTCTCCAGAGATAAAACTATAATTCTACCACTTTATAAAACTCTGGTCAGGCCACATCTGGAGGATTCCGTCCAGTTTTGGTCACCAATCCTCAGAAGGGATGTGCTGGAGCTGGAGAGAGTCCAAAGAAGGGCAACTAAATTAATTAGGGGGCTGGAGGACCTCAAATACGAGGAGCGACTACAAGCGCTAAATTTTATTAACGCTGGAGAAAAGACACTTGAGAGGAGATATGAAAGCCATTTACAAATATCTCACTGGTGATCCCAGCATAGGAAAATAGCTATTCAATCTCAGGGGGTGTGAGAGGACAAGGGGACACACAATGAGATTGGCGGAGAATCGGTTTAACCTTAACCTGCGTAGGGAGTTTCTTTAACATACATCACGGGACACAGAGCACCATAGTAATAACATATGGGTTATACGACACCTTCAGGTGGTGGACACTGGCATAATCAAGAACAGGAAGTCCCCCTCTATATAACCCCTCCCATACTGGGAGTACCTCAGTTTTTTAGCCAGTGTCTAAGGTGTTGGTCATGGTTAATGTTGTGCTAAAGAAAAGCTCCGTAAATGGTCCTAAGGGAATTCCAAGATGGCGCCGCCGTGGCCCTGGCCCAACGCACGCCGCGCGGCACAGAAAAGTACAAGGAGGAGACCAGCAAATGAACGGCAAAGGCTCAGGGTAAGGACTACCAGAGGGATATGACTTATTATACCCAAAATCTGGGGGGTCCCCAAGATCAGACCGAGGGGGGTAGAGCTGAGCAGTCACACACGGCAGCGCAGAACTCTCAGGAGCAGTCTGCTGGAGAGGCGGGGAGTCATGGAGAACAGGCCAGCACAGTGGAGCAGTCTCTCCCCCAGCACACAGACACGGATACAGAGGACACTGAGCAACCGACCCTGGCTGAGATACTCAGGGCGGTGCACGTTTGCACCGCTTCAGTGAATACCCTTAAAGAGCAGTTTGGGGGACTGAGAGAGGATCTACAAAAAATCAGTGAACGCACAACAGCAGTGGAAAGCCGGGTGAGTGAGGTGGTAGATAAGCTGCCCCAGTTTCCTGGGAGTCCCATGTTGCACATCAGCTAGCCAGAGACACTAACAACAGAGCTGATGACATGGAGAACCGTATGAGGCGGAACAATGTGCGCATAGTAGGGTTGCCAGAGAAAGCTGAGGGCCGGGATCCCACCGCCTTTGTTGAAGGGTGGCTGCAGGACGTTTTCAGAAAGGAGGCCTTTTCCCCATTCTTTACGGTAGAAAAGGTTTAACCACACGCCAGGCCGCCCACCACAGCCTGGCGCCCCCCCCTAGACCCATCCTTGCTTGTCTCCTACACTATAGGGACAGGGAGGTGGTGCTGAGACATGCCAGGGAGAAGGCCAATGTCCAGGTGAATGGAGTCTGGGTATCATTCTACCCAGACTTCTCCGGGGAGGTGCAGCGACGCCACGCCAAGTTCTCTGATGTAAAGAGGCGCTTACGTGCATTACAACTACCTTACGCCGTGTTATACCCTGCCAAGCTGAGAGTTACTGCCAATCGGCAAACTCACTTTTTTGAATCAGCCCTTATGTCACCGCGACAGAGAGGAGGAAGGTGATTAACCTGCTGGCTGTTGATACAAGGCACTACGCTATATTTCTACTGCACCACTTGCAAGTTCCTCTGTGGCAAGCTCACCATGTGTTCATCTTTTACCCCCATTCTTTATTTTGTACTGCTGGGAGACAATATATTTGTATGTGAACTTTGAGCTATCTTGTAAAGTTGCAAGAAAAATGTGATTTCTCTACCAGAGCGGTAGAACAAATGTGCCTTACTTGTTTCTGCTCCTTGTTGGAGCTGTATGGCCTGCTCTGTTGGAGGTCTGGACTTATGTTTTTTCAAGACCATCGTGCTGTTTTTTCTTTCCAGACTACATGCAAGGACTCGTCCTGTTGACGGCCTGGTTCTGTGTTTTTTTGCACTTACTGAACCTATACAGAGAGCTATACACACCTGTTATTGCATTCTGGAACTGTGACTCTGCAATCCTGGATATTACCGGAGTTCTTGACGTCTGCCCTAGACTTGCATCTCTTACATGGAGATTGCTCTTGCCACAATTGTCTTTTGTGGACTTTTGCTAAGGGAGACCCCTGAGTCTACCTACCTGCAGGACCCCAGATCTCTTGCACACCTTTCTAGACACTGTGTTGGTGTTCCACCCCCCCATTAAGAATAGGTTTGCTTTCTCCCAATGGCTGAATTACCAATTGTTTCTTGGAAAGTGAGAGGCTTAGGCATGGACAGACACCCCAGCTCTGGGGTCTCTGCCGCATTGAGGGAGTCTCCATTGCTCAACAAAGTGGTATGGATTGATATAAGGAGGTTCAAACACCCTTTGGAGAGGCAGTTCTCTTGCTTCTCCAAAACTCACGGGACGTTGTCTAGGATTGACCTGGCTGTGGGTAACCCTGCCTTGCTCCCTTCCGTCTCTGGCGTGATATATAAGCCCTGCAGTGTGTTGGATCACTCACATTTAGTGGTCACTCTGATTGTCTACCCACCATCCACCCTTCTGAGACCCCCGTGAAAATGTAATGCCTTTTGGCTGAAACTATTTTTGACTCGCAATGAGGTGGAGCGGAGCATGGGGGACTTTCTCGATAATCAGGACTTTGCTGACTCCCCGGTGACACAGTGGGATGCCTGTAAGGCATATCTGAGGGGGTTACTTATCTCCGAAATTGATAAGGTAAATAAGAACTCTTCTGGGCTCAGAGAGGCATTTGTTCAAGCCCCGACAGATTCTGCCAGGGAGGCATGGCAGTCGGCTCAATCAGCTTATGAGCGGCTGCTGTCCTCCACAGCAGAAATTTCTTTTTTTTCTTTCTCTAAATTGGCTTTTTTTGAGGAGGGAGAGAGCACGGGGCGCATGTTGGCCAGGATAGCTAACTCTCAATAATGTTCCCCCACTATTGGAGCTATCAAAACAACAGCTATCAATCTTGGCAGAGCTGGCCAGATTTTATGAGATCCTTTATCTCCCGACAGAGCAATTTACGCAGCCGGAGCTTCTGACCTACTTACATGGCATTGACTTCCCACAACTCACGACTGACCAGCGGAAGGCCTTGGATGCCCCCTTTACCTTGGAGGAGCTGCAGACAGCGTTAGCTGCGTTTCCCAATTGTAAAGCCCCAGGGGCGGACGGACTACCCACTGACGTGCACGTGAATTGGCGTGCACGTTCCTTCACGGCGCAGGCTCAGACCAGCTGACTTTTTTAAAAGAGAAGCGCAGGCTGTGTCATGGTGGTTGGCGGAGAGACACAGACACTAGTCCAGGGGCACGTAAGCGCTGGGTGTTGGGTACTGGCATTTTCAAGACCCATCTACTCAGCATCTGCTGTAGCATTTGATAGCAGCATATTAACCATTGCTAAGACTAGGCTCAGCAATAGATTCATGTGTTGTGGAAATTTTCTGAACATGTGTGACAAACCCTCTGTCCTCAAACAGATCTTGGTCCGCCGTCAATGCTTCCTCTGTTCAGATCCAGCACCGTCCAAGATTCTTTAGCCCCCCAGTGAACAGACACACCTTAGTGTAGGGTAAAAACCAACAGACTCTTTATTTAAGCACATTTTAACAGATCCCTTACTTCAAAACACTTCCCCCACCCTTGGGAAACAGGGCAGGTAAAACTGTCCAATGACAATGGTTATACAGGTCAGGTGTGTTCCAACTTCTCATCAGTAAACAGTCTTAGCAGGGGGGCTACTGGAGGAATCCCCCCTCCTTCCTCACAGCAAGACACTTGCACATCCCATAATAGTTGAGGCAGCCACAATAGACAATAGAATAGTCACACCCCAAACCATCACAGCAAATAGTACACAACAGCCAACACACAATATATACAATGTATACATCATTGAGTCTGACTAGTATAGATCATAGTGGGGTTCTCATTCACCCTGTGCCCCTATTAGAGACACAGGGTGATTTACACATAAGAGGGTCTGAGGAAGCTGGACAAGGAGCCTCCAGAACTATCCAGGGCAAGCTGAGCCGCACAACCCCCCGACCCAAAGTCACTTCTGTCACACATCTCCCCTTTCTGCAGGAGACTAACGCAGAAGGAGACCCCAGACGGGTTGACAGTCAGTAGTTTTAGTCCCCCAATGCCGGTATCCATACAGTACCCCAAATAAATTGTCCCAAACAGAGCATTACTTACCCAGCCAACCTCTGTCTCTCTCAGAGAACATGCCTGCCGCTGGGGAGAGGCCTGGACTGGCCCTTCTCCCTGGAGTCCTTTCAGCCGCTGGAGAGAAGACAGGGTGACTGGGCTCACTCCATCATGCTGTTGGGGATCTGGGCTGACTGCCCAGCATCCCTGGGGTATACAAGTGGAGACTGAAGTCCCATCCACTTTTACAGGAAATCCATTGTTTGTTAGTGGAGAGCAGAGGTTGGTAGCACTCTGCCCTGTTGCCAGCACTTCTGCTGGGTGGCTGTGAGTGGTGACCACAGGCCCATCCACCGACACCAGATCAAGCTGCAGTTGTGAGGTGACGACTGCATTCTCTCCTTGGATCCTGATCTGCAGCTCGGGACAGGCTGCCACCTCCTCACCCTGGGCCTCCAGAATTTCTTCAGGTGTAGGGCTAGAGGTCTTGGACCCTCTGTCCGGTTGCCAGCACTTCTACTGGTGGTTTGCTAGGTGGTTCCTCCTCTACAGAAATGTCTATTAAATCCCCAGTCTCTGGAATTGCTAAAAGTGTGGGACAGAGGTCTTGGACCCTCTGTTCGGTTGCCAGCGCTTCAGCAGTAGAAGATTCTGGTAACTCTGCTGATGCTGCTGGCAGAAAATCCCATGTCTCTGTCAGTATTGTGGGAGAAAGGCCGACTACCTCTTCTCTCAGGGAGGCTGAAGCCACTGTAGGTGCTGGGCAGAGGTTAGCAGAGCTCTGCCCTGTTGTCAGCACTTCTGCTTTGGAGATGACAATCTCCGGAGTTTCCACTGCCGATTCTCTGGCATGCTGCTGAACGCATTCTAGCAGTTTCCTGTATGCCCTTTCCAGATGCTGTTCCTTCCTTAGCAAATAGTCTAGATCAGGTTTAAGCTCTGAGACTCCTGCAAAACCAGCATAGCCTCTCTGTATTCTCGCAGGTCCTCAAGGGTAGGTTCCCCTTTATCGCCAAACACAAAACAATTTGTAAGGCTCTCCCACAGCAATCCAGGGCCACCAAAGTCATATCCCTCCGGAGAGCATTCTGTTGTCTCTCCTAAATATTCCTCCTCCGAGTGCCATTGCAGAGCCCGATACTGATTGTCCAGCTCTATCTCCCGCTGGACCAGCCTGTCCAACTCAGTCACCCATTTCTCCTGGGGCCACTCTCCCAGGAATTGCATCCATAACTCCCTTTGTTCACTGGCCTGCTGCTCTGGGGTTGGAAAGCACTGGCCTTGCTGCATACCAGAAACTTGGAGGCATCTAATCCAGTGCCTTACCCAAATCTGCTGCCTGACCTCCAGGTATTCATCCGCAGACACAGACCTGGTGTATGCTGAAAGGACGATCTGCAGCAGCCCCGGGAATTCTGATGCCAGATCCATATCTCTGCTGGGGTGACTGAAGTCTGCTGTCCGATCTTGGATCCAGGTGGAGGTCTTCACAGCCAGGAAGCACGATCCCGCTGCTGCCAACCAGTTGTGACGAACCCTCTGTTCTCAAACAGATCTAGGTCTGCCGTCAATGCTTCCTCTGTTCAGATCCAGCACCGTCCAAGATTCTTTAGCCCCCCAGTGAACAGACACACCTCAGTGTAGAGTTAAAACCAACAGACTCTTTATTCAAACACATTTTAACAGATCCCTCACTTCAAAACACTCCCCCCACCCTTGGGAAACAGGGCGGGTAAACTGTCCGATGACAATGGTTATACAGGTCAGGTGTGTTCCAACTTCTCATCAGTAAACAGTCTTAGCAGGAGGGGCTACTGGAGGAATCCCCCCCCTCCTTCCTCACAGCAAGACACTTACACATCCCATAATAGTTGAGGCAGCCACAATAGACAATAGAATAGTCACACCCCATCCCATCACAGCAAATAGTCCAACAGCCAACACACAATATATACAATGTATACAGCATTGAGTCTGACTAGTACAGATCATAGTGGGGTTCTCATTCACCCTGTGCCCCTATTAGAGACACCGGGTGATTTACACATAAGAGGCATCGGGGAAGCTGGACAAGGAGCCTCCAGAACTCTCCAGGGCAAGCTGAGCTGCACAAACCCCCGACCCAAAGTCACTCCTGTCACAACATGTATTTAATATGTATTGTCATAGTGTCGCCCAGTGTTAGTACTCCTGCAGCCCGCTTTAAAGAGCTGACTGGGGCAGACTGATGCTGGTTGAGTCCCGTCTGGTGATGGAAAACTTTCTGGGGTTGGAGAGAGATGTTTGCGGAGTGGGGATATGTCCGCCAGCGAAAAGGCCCCTGCGCATTAGCACAGACGTTTGTCTAGAGGGGATATGTTCGCTCTGCAAAGAAAACTATCGGTTATAGGCGGATATACGCTCTTGTCTCTGCTGTGTCTGATCAGCACAGGTTGGGATTCGTAGTGGAACACCTGCAGATAGCCTCCCATCCACAAGGAACTGTAGTTTAATCCAGGTATGATTTCTTCTCTGGAACAGAGCAGAATAAGGATTCCTATTAGCGGTAATACAGGAGATTTTGGGTTCAGAGATGGAGTCCATGTTTGTTTAGCTGCCATGCACCCTGTCTCTGCTCAGACACATCCATAGAAAATCCTTTAAGCATTATTCATTAGACATGTGCACTGCCAAAAAATGTGTTTATTTTGTTTTCGTTTCATTCGTTTTTTTGCTTTTTTCGAAAATTCGAATTTCCGATTTCGGAAATTCTAAAAATTCTAAATTTCGGAAATCCGAAATTTCGGAAGTTGAAAAATTAGAAAATTCTGAAATTTCTGAAATAAACAAATTTTTCACAATTCGTTAAACGAATTCGGAACTAAACAAATTGCACATGTCTATTATTCATTGGTTGTTTGTATTAACTCATCCTGTTGGAAGGATGTCGTGTGCAATTCTCCCCCTTTCCCTTCCTGTGTGTACCCTCCCCTTTACTGTTTGTAATTTCCTGTGATGTCATCTTGTATTGAGGAAGTGATTGGCTATTGTGGCGATCACTTCCTGTTTGTCAGAGCTTTTGTCTTTTACGAATAAGAGCCAGGCACACTGCTCCCTGGAGGAGTGATGCTGAGATGAGGACGAAGGTATGGTCATGTCTGTTGATGGGGATATAGGGGAAATAGAGTTGTAGGTAAGATGCATTATATCATTAGACGAAATGTGTGCTTATTAGCACAGGAGATTGGTTGTGCGCATGACGTAAAGCCAAATTTCGCTGACAAATGTTAATTAGTACCTCTGCTTTGGGCTTAGGGCTATGTATTCCCGAAAGAGAGGGGCAAGAGCTGGGAGAAGGGGCGCAAGAGTGCAGCAGTAAGGTCCTGGGATTCCTAGTCGTGCCTCCACAGCACCATCCTCCCCTGAATGTCCTGAAACGGCTGACCAGGCTGAGCCATTGTCAGGCATTGTGGCTACCTCCAACATTCCAGCCTCTGCATACGTCAGTAAGGATGACTTGGCTGCAGCTTTGTCTGGTTTAGAGGGCAAAATAGCTAATTTGTTTGCGTCGTCCTCCCAGGCTGGGAAAAACGCGACAGATCTCCTTCTCCTGTTTCGGGCCCATCCTCGGCGGAACAGGAATGGATAGAGGATCCGGATGCACCCTTAGAGGATTCGCTAGAAGGACGCAAGGAGGGTTCCTCATGGGAGGGCTCAGCCCCAGTGGAGTCTTTTTCAGCCTCACAACCTCAGAGATTGTTAATTCAATCGCTCACTGAGACAGTACGCTTTGGGTATAAGCTGCCCCTGGCAGAAACGGCTGAAGTTCCCTTCTCCTCTTTAGGTTCTCTGAAGCCTCCTCAGGGCTCCCATGCTTTTCCTATGCACCCTTTGCTGGAATAGCTTATTTATGCTGACTGGGAACATCCCGACAGGCATTTTATTCCTCCTAAGAGATTTTCCCAAATGTATCCTATGGAGGAGAAGTTTAATAAGAAATGGAGTGTACCAGCAGTAGATGCTGCTGTCTCTTCCCTGAATAAAAGTATAACTTGTCCAGTGAACAATGTTCAGGTATTTAAGGATCCAGCAGATAAGAGGCTGGAATCATTGCTTAAAGCATTGTTTTATATGGCCGGTGCAGTAGCACAACCTGCGATAGCAGCGATTGGCGTTTGTAAATTCCTTAATGACAAAATGAAACAGATTGTCAAAGGGGAAGAGGTCCTGGACCTAGCAGAACTGCCTAGGGCCCTTTTTGTGGTTGATGCCATTAAAGATTCTATTCATCAGACGGTACGCATTGCTCTTCTCCTAGTGCATATGTGAAGAGTCCTATGGCTTAAATATTGGTCAGCAGAGTTACCTTGTAAAAAACTACTGACTGGGTTTCCCTTCCATGGGGAGAGGTTGTTGGGTGATGACTTGGATAAAAACATTCAGAAGATTTTGGGTGGTAAAAGTACCCTTCTTCCAGTGAAAAAATGGAGCAGGCGTCCTTCATTTAAACGCTCTGCTTCTCCTTCGCCTGGGGCATCAGCCTCCAGGCAGTCTCGACGGCCTTCGCTTTCAACCCCGAGACAAAAATCTGCAAAACAGAGTCCAAAGGCCTCTTTGTGAAGGGGCGCCCCCCGCTCGATCGAGTGGGGGGGAAGGCTCCTGCAGTTTGCAGAAGCCTGGCAGGAGGAGATCCAGGACAGATGGATCATCTCCATAGTGTCTCCAGGATACAAGCTGGAGTTTCGGGAGTTTCCGCCTCCACGTTTCCTAAGATCGGGCGTTCCCAAGGACCTGAAAAAAAAAGGGTCTTTGTTTCAGGCACTAGACCGGCTGCTGCTTCAGGGGGTGATCATGGAGACCCCCCCCCAGAGGAACAAGGAAGAGGGTTTTATTCAAATCTCTTCACGGTGCCAAAACCGAATGGAGATGTCAGACCCATTCTAGATCTGAAGGGTCTGAACCGATTCTTAAACATTCAGACTGTTTACATGGAATCAATCCGGTTAGTGGTATCCACCCTTCAGGAAGGAGAACTCCTAACGTCAATAGACATCAAGGACACATATCTCCATGTTCCAATATTTCCTGCTCACCAGAAGTTTCTGCGTTTTGCAGTAGAACAGCGACACTTTCAGTTTTTGGCCCTGCCATTCCGATTGGCCACAGCGCCACGAGTCTTTACAAAGGTCCTGGCCCCGCTTCTGGCAAGACTGAGGGCCCAGGGTATTGCGGTAGTGGCTTACCTAGACGACCTACTACTAGTGGATGTCCGGAAAATTAGGCTGTACGCCATGTGCACAGCATATCTCCTGTGCTAATAAGCACACATTTCCTCTGATATAATGCATCTTACCTACAACTCTGTTTCCTGTATATCCCCAAGTAAACAGACATCACCATAGCTTACGTCTCGGCTCCATCAGCATGTCTGCCCTCTGCCCAGCATGCTTGGCTTTTTATTCATAAAAGAAAAAAGCTATGACAAACAGAAAGTGATGGCTCCAGCAGCCAATCACTTCCTCCAAGGGAAGTGACGTCACAGGATATGACCTAACAATAAATCCTTCCAACAGGATGAGTTAATACAAACAACCAATGAATAATGGCTAAAGGAGTCCTATGGGTGTGTCTGAGCAGAGACAGGGTGTATTGCCTTTCCTGGAACAAAGGAAGCCGCATGGCTGAACAAACCTGGACTCCGTCTCTGATCATAATAACGCATACCCGGATTATACTACCGTTCCTTGTGGATGGGAGGCTATCTGCAGGTGTACGCTACGAATCCCTACCTGTGCTGATCAGACACAGCAGAGACAAGAGCGTACATCTGCCTATAACCAATAATGTCCTTGGAGAGTGAACATATCCCCTCCAGACGAACGTCTGTGCTAACACACAGGGGCCCTTTCTCTGACGAACATATCCCCACCTCTCTCCAACCTCAAGAGGTTTTCCACTACCAGACGGGACTCAACCAGCGTCAGTCTGCCCCAGTCAGCTCTTTAGAGCGGGCTGCAGGAATACTAACACTGGGCGACACTATGACAATACAAATTAAATACATCTTCATAAAATTTCCACAACATGGATCAGTCCCTGACAAGGCTGGACCAGAGTGTGGTCAGCACAGTCAGGTATCTGGAGCATCTAGGTTGGGTTATCAACCTAGGAAAATCATCCTTACGCCCAGTAAGAAGGCTGGAATACTTGGGTCTGGTCATAGACACAGCTCACAAGAAGGTGTTTTTACCTCAGCAAAAGATCTGCGCTATGTGAGATCTGGTCCACGCGGTCAGGACAAGAGGGAGTCCATCTATCCATGCCTGTGCATGAGGTTGTTAGGGAAGATGGTAGCTTCATTCAGTTCCCTATGCTCAGTTCCATTCAAGGTTGTTACAGAACGGTATCCTGTCTGCCTGGAGCGAGGAGATCCAGGATTTGGATTGCCCAATGCAATTGACTCCAAACGTACGCCAGAGTCTCAATTGGTGTTTACTTACCAAGAACTTGCAGAAGGGGAAAACCTTCACGCCGGTTACTTGGAAGTTAGTGACGACCGATGCCAGTCTTTTGGGCTGGAGAGCAGTTCAGGGGATATGGTCAGAGTCCGAGAAGACCTTACCCATCAACATTCTAGAGATTCGGGTGGCACGCCTGGCCCTGAGGGCCTGGACGGGCGGGTTAAGGGGCTATCCAGTCAGGATTCAGTCCGACAATGCCACAGCAGTGGCCTATATCAACCACCAGGGCGGCACCAAAAGTCATACTGCCCAGAGGGAGGTAAGCTATATTCTGGCTTGGGCAGAAGAGCATGTACCTTGATTTGATTAATTTGATTTGATACAGGATTTGTAATGCGCCGAATGCGCTCCTCATGGGAGCACGTCTAGGCACACATGTCTTTGGAGTGTGGGAGGAAACCGGAGTTCCCGGAGGAAACCCACGCAGACACAGGGAGAACATGCAAACTCCAGGCAGATGGTGTCATAATCGGGATTCGAACCAGTGACCCTTTTGCTGCCAGTTGAAAGTGCTAACCACTACACCACTGTGCTGCCCGCCTGCAGTTTTTATCCCAGGTATGGAAAATTTGTCTCTGAGCTCCATCTTGCTATTCCTCGTCCTGCCTGTTGTTTCCTTGGATTGATTTTCTGTGCAGTGACCCCGGCTTCATCTCTTGGATTCGCTCGTCTGTTGCTTGTCCTGACCTTTATCCTGATTCCTGGATCTCCTCCTCATCTCTCCTCCATATCCTCTTACACAGCTTTTCTCCACACCTGCAGTGATCATGGGGGGTGGAAACTTGGCACCAGCACACAGAAAAATCCATCCCCACCATTAGGAGCTCTGAAGAAAAATGTCTGGTGTGTACACTCCGTTCCTCCGCACGTCACCTGATCACATGAGGGCTTACATTCACAGATTCCTGACAGATTTCTGTATGGTAAAGGTCAAAGTTCACTCTTCAGTTTTAAGAGAGGTAGGACACACCGAATTATTTGGTTTGCACAGGAGCCTCATATAGAGGGCCCCTCAAATCTCCCCATCCAAATGTCCCTCCATCCAGAGTCTATATGTCCTATGACATCACACTGACCTCACAGCTCCTCCTCCCAATGTCCCTCCATCCAGAATCAGATAATCCTATGACATCACACTGACCTCACAGCTCCCCCTCCCAATGTCCCTCCATCCAGAGTCAGAGAATCCTATGACATCACACTGACCTCACAGCTCCTCCTCCCAATGTCCCTCCATCCAGAATCAGATACTCCTATGACATCACACTGACCTCACAGCTCCCCCTCCCAATGTCCCTCCATCCAGAGTCAGAGAATCCTATGACATCACACTGACCTCACAGCTCCTCCTCCTAATGTCCCTCCATCCAGAGTCAGAATCCTATGACATCACACTGACCTCACAGCTCCTCCTCCTAATGTCCCTCCATCCAGAGTCAGAATCCTATGACATCACACTGACCTCACAGCTCCCCCTCCCAATATCCCTCCATCCAGAGTCAGAGAATCCTATGACATCACACTAACCTCACAGCTCCTCCTCCCAATGTCCCTCCATCCAGAATCAGATAATCCTATGACATTACACTGACCTCACAGCTCCTCCTCCCAATGTCCCTCCATCCAGAGTCAGAGAATCCTATGACATCACACTGACCTCACAGCTCCTCCTCCCAATGTCCCTCCATCCAGAGTCAGAGAATCCTATGACATCACACTGACCTCACAGCTCCTCCTCCCAATGTCCCGCCATCCAGAATCAGATAATCCTATGACATTACACTGACCTCACAGCTCCCCCTCCCAATGTCCCTCCATCCAGAGTCAGAGAATCCTATGACATCACACTGACCTCACAGCTCCTCCTCCTAATGTCCCTCCATCCAGAGTCAGAATCCTATGACATCACACTGACCTCACAGCTCCTCCTCCTAATGTCCATCTATCTGGCTTTTTTTCTGATGCTCTTAGGATGTGGGCGGACCCTTGGCATCCTCACTAGCAAAGTGGGACTGTTGGTCCTGTGTTGTATGTAATGACATCAGAATACCTGCTACAAGCTTTTACCCTGCATAGTGTGGGGGTCCTGTGTGGGGAAATTATATCTCAGTCTAAAGTGGGGCTTTAATAAAATGGAAACCTAGGGGGCGTGGCCGGAACCTGACCTGAATGGCAGCATAGCTTTGCAGCTCTCTCTCAGCCCGCAGCTAAAGATCAATAAAAAGGGTGCCATACCTCTCCAAAATGGGTGGATCCAGAACGACCCGCTCTACGAAGCCTCGGGGGTCCTCGCAACCCCCCCCCCAGGTTCGTCATCCGACCTCCGGGACTACTTCAGTCAACCTGACCTCCCACCGAGCAGGATGATCAAGATGGCGCCGGCCGGCGCCATGGAGCAGGCCGCAGCCCTCCATCCGAACTCCATCCCGGCCTCCCAGCAACAACGGGATCCCCTGGGCCCAGGCACCTCACAGCAGATGACCGGGGAGCCACCCCGGGTCCGAGGAGCGGTGAGTCCCCCCCTCGGGCCAACGCTACATTCCGCAGCCAGCCGCCCCTCATCCCCGGCGGCCATCTTGGGACTCCCCACGAGGCCTCAGCCATACACCCAGTGCTCTGGGGCCTTCCCGCAGCTGCTCCGTACCGCCTCAGATCCGGGCCTAACGGACACAGCAGCCAGCTCACACCCCTATGCTGGAGGGGGAGAGGACCATCCATCCCTGCCAAGCCTCCCTCACACACCCCCGACCTGCGAGTCACCGGGAACATGTAACCCCACTGAGACCACCGTACCGGACCCCCTATCACCCAGGACACAGAGGCAATCCAGGTCGAGGGCCCCTCTTTTACAGGGCCCACACGCAGCACCAGCCCTCTCCTATGCCCAGGCAGCAAGCCCCCCTCTCCCTCCTCACTCCCCGAAGTCCCCTGCCAGGAATCTCCCACCCCCGCAAAGCCCGGACTGGAGTGACCCGTGGGAATACCAGGGGGCCCATCATACCTCACCAAATCCCCTCTGGGGAGCTAGCCTATACCCCCACTATCCCCATGATCAGCCGGACAACTGCCCCAGGGCACTGGGACAGGAGTACCCCCCCCCCAGATACCCCCGCCGTGGCAGGCATATCTCCAAGCAATGCCGACTAAGGATGATTTCAGACAACTTGTCGAGGAAGTGAAGTCCACTTGCAGATCGGAGATTCAAGCCCTCCAATCGGGACTCAAACACTTAGCAGACAGGGTGGAGATGGCTGAGGAGGAAATCCAAGAAACCAAAATTGCAATACATAGAACCCAAGTTCAGGGGTCTGAACACCGCACCCTCCTCCGAGACATGCAGCGCCACGTAGAGGACCTGGACAACAGGGGGCGCAGGAACAATATCCGTGTCCGGGGGGTCCCAGAAGCAGAGGGCCCGGAAGATGTCCAGAATACGCTACAAACTCTCTTAATGACCTTATTGGGGCGGCCCCAAACCACACTATCGAAATGGATAGAGCACACTGAGCATTACGGCCCAAGGGCACCGCGGCCAGACCCCGAGATATTATTTGCAGGCTATCATCGTACCCTCTGAAAGAAGATATCATGAGGCAAGCCCGCCCAGCACGCAAAGTAACCCTAGGAGACCACCACATCCAACTATTCCCGGACTTGTCCTGGATCACTTTGCAAAAAAGACGGCTTCTCCAACCACTGCTGCGAATGCTCCAGGAAGAGAACGTTCCTTACCGATGGGGATTCCCCTTCAGCCTCACAGCCAAACATCAGGGCAAGACGGTGACCCTGAGATACCCGGAGGACCTCGACCCTTTTTGCAACACCCTGGAACTTAGAGTACCCCAGCTTCCCGAGTGGGATCTCATAGCCACCCCGCCCCCACAGTCTGGCAGACGGTCCCTCCACCTAAGCGCTCCAGAGGACCGGAGAGATCCCCGAGGGGCCGGGGATCTCACCAGCGAAGATCATGAGCAAGTCACCCCACTACCTCATAGCATGCGTGAAGGACCGTTCCTTCACCCCCTTTTCTTTCTCCTCGTTTTTTCTTTTTTGCCCATCCAGGTGGAGCATCCCTGGCATCAGGCTGTTCACTGGCCCACCTTTGGCACCCTAGCTATACCCAGATAAACACTATGGGCGAGTCTCGGAAGAGACTTTGGAGAGAGACTGTCCGAGTTACCCCTGCCTCCCCCCCTTTTTTTTTATTTCCTTTTTTGGAATACTGGACTACCAGAGCAAGCGGGTTTACAATGTCTTGCATGTTGGACTTTGGGTTCCCCTGGGGCCCCCTGGCTCACCCTCATGAGGTGGGGGCGGGGGGGGCCCACGGGAAGCCTTTTGGACCTGGGCCGGCTGGTCCCCTTAGGTCTGATAATGTTGTTTTTTGTGTTCATACATAGATTTGTTGCACTAACTACTCTTCTCTCTTTCTTAGCTATTCTTAACCCCCTCCCTTCCTTTGTCGTCACCTGGCTCCACCACCGGGACCCCCGGATCTCCTCCAGCGCAAAACCGGCTCCCAGCCATGACGGTCCGGACCATCTCCGCCACCACCAGATGAGTATATACACTCCCCACCCGAACACTCATGGCTAAAATATTATCTTTAAATGTCCACGGCCTGAACTCTAATCGTAAGAGACATCTGGCATTGAGGGAGTTTAGGCAGTCGGGGGCGAGTGTTGTCATGGTACAGGAAACCCACTTTGATAGGGAGGGCACCTTCGCGTTCGCCTCCAGGTATTACCCACAGGTCTATTTATCCTCAGGGCCCCACAAGAGAGCGGGTGTGGCCATCCTGATTAAACAGGGGTCCCCCTTCAAGTACTCGTCCCACTATAGTGATCCTCAGGGCCATTTCCTTATCCTCCGGGGCCTGTGGCTGGACAGGGAAATCACGTTCTGTGTAGTTTATGTCCCAAATGTCAGGCAGACGGGATTCCTTAATAGAGCACTAGCTCGCCTTTTCCGCTCAGACCATGGACTATTAGTGGTGGGGGGGGACTTTAACCTAACCCATTCGGAGCTGGCGGATCGCCAGGGACTGGGCCCCAGGGCGCCTACTGCTCGAGCACTTAGAGACTCGAGGCTCTTCCGCCAAATAACCAGAAGGTATGCCCTCTTTGACGCCTGGCGGGCCCTCCACCCTGGTGACCGACAGTACACTTTCTATTCTGCCCCACACCGAACGCACTCCCGCATAGACTACGTTTTTGTTAATAATGCCACCCTACGCGTGGCCCGAACCGCACAGATTCTGCCAATCTCGTGGTCGGATCACGCCCCGGTGGTGCTGACCCTAGACATAGGCACCCCGACGCGAGGACCATGCACCTGGCGACTAAACACATTCCTGCTGCAACACCTCCCCTCGAAAATGGAACTGTCCTCCACACTACAACATTATCTGGCAGAAAACAATACGGGGGATGTAACCGCATCCACTCTATGGGAAGCCCACAAGGCGGTGATGAGGGGCAGATGTATGGCCCTCTCCTCTGCCATGAAGCGGGACGCGCAGGCCTTGCAGACCCAGACAGAAAAAGAGCTTAGAACCCTTGAAAAACAACTCCAATCCAACCCCACTCTGACTCTCCTAAAAAAAAATGACTTCCCTTAGAGCAACCTTAGGTGACCTGGCCCTGGGCCGAGTTGAGAAAGCCCTAATCAAACTAAAACAGAAGTTTTACGACAAGGGTAACAAAGCCCATACACTGCTAGCTCGGAAGCTCCGTGACAACACCCAGGCTTCGACCCCACATCAGATCCAAAACGGTTCGGGCACCCTGGTTTCCCACCCCACGGACATAGCACAATCCTTTGCGGAATTCTACGAGGCCCTGTACAACAATCCGGATATTCCCGCAAACCCCCCCAAGCCCGAAACGGCCAAACGTATCCAGCAATACCTGGACTGTAGTGGAATATCGCAACTCCGTTCTACAGATCTTGACTCCCTGAACGCCCCGATAACACATGAGGAAATAGAACAGACAGTCAAATCCCTACCCAATTGTAAAGCCCCAGGCCCAGATGGCTTTCCTTATGAGTACTACAAGGAATTCCTCCCACTCCTGCTCCCCTCCATGGGCAGACTCTTTAATGCTTTCCTACATGACACCCCGATCCCGAGGGATATGCAGAGCTCCTTTATCACAGTGATCCCCAAGCCCGGGAAGGACCCCTCCATCTGCGCTAACTATAGGCCAATTGCCCTGCTTAACTCGGACTTTAAAATATTCACTAAACTCTTGTCTATACGCCTGAACACGGTCTTACCCTCCCTGATCCATAAGGATCAGGTGGGCTTCGCCCCCCTTCGCCAGGCAGGAGACAACACCAGGAAGATCATAGACTTGGTGGAGGTGGCGAACAGGGAGCGCACACAAGCCCTGTTGCTGAGTTTAGACGCAGAAAAGGCGTTCGACCGCCTGGGGTGGCCCTTCCTGTTCACCACACTCCGCCACGTGGGATTTATGGGACCCTTCTATAGAGCCATACAGCACCTATACTTAGACCCTTCCTCCCAGGTCAGGACCCCCTTCGCCCTGTCAGCTCCACTATTTGCACTGTGTGTGGAACCCCTAGCAGCCACAATCCGTAATAACCCGGACATTAAGGGCATAAAGGTACGAGACAGGGAGTTTAAAATCTCCCTGTTCGCAGACGACATTATTCTCTCATTAACCCAACCTAGAACCTCCCTCCCAAATCTCCACGCAGAACTAGATCGATACGGGGCTCTATCGGGTTATAAAATTAATACATCTAAGTCAGAGGCCCTTCCAATCAACACACCGGGGGAGGAGGTAGCACACCTGAAAGCCAACTTCCCCTATAGCTGGAAAACCACCGCCCTAAAGTACCTGGGAATTAATATCACCCCACAATTCGCTACCCTCTACCGGGAGAATTTCCCTCCTCTTTTCCACAATATCAGAACCCTTCTCCAACAATGGAAAAAACATCACATCTCCTTGCTTGGAAGGATCGCGTCTGTGAAAATGACGATCCTCCCGAAATTACTGTACCTCTTCCAGACCCTACCTATCCCTGTTCCCTACGGCCAACTGAAACACTTACAAGCGGACCTACTGCAATTTACATGGAACTACGGGAGGCACAGAATCCCACGTTCAGTATTACAAGCAGCTAGGTCTGACGGGGGCCTGGCCTTCCCTAACCTGGTAAAATACTACCAGGCGGCACAACTGAGAGCGATAACTTCCTGGTTCACACTCCGCTCTTATAATAAATGGACAGAGATAGAGAAATTATGGTTAGCCCCGATACACCCAAACAGCCTGTTATGGAGCGCGAACGCGGAGGTGGACCCTGCCCGATTGCTAGGCCCGATGGCACAGCTCCGGAGGCTATGGCGTAAACTAACACGACAACACAAACTGTCGTCGGACAGCTCGCTCCTGACCTCCTTTGCCTGTAACCCCGACATGCCAGATAGCTTAACATACCAAATGTCCTCCCCCTGGACAACGAGAGACCTCTTTCACTTTGGAAACTTGATAGACCCATGCACCCGTAAACTACGCTCTTTTGAGGACTTGCAATCACACTATGACCTCCCTAAACAAGCTTTCTACGGGTATCTCCAAATCCGCCACTATGCCCTAACGTTCGCTCCAAACCTGCATTTCTCCCCACCTACCCCTTTTGAGCGCCTAATTCTGGCAGGCTCAGCTCAGAGAGGCCTGATCTCAGATATATACAAAATACTGAATGAGAGGCCCCTTGATTCAATGGGCAAACACAGATATATGATTAAATGGGAAAAGGCTTTGGGTGAGGAGATACCCGTGGACCAATGGCGGGCCATTTGGACCCAGGCGTCCAAGACATCGCTATGTACGCTCTATAAAGAAAATATTTACAAAATAATGTACTTCTGGTACATGACCCCTGCTGTTCTCCATGCCATTCACCCGGCCAGCTCAGATCGCTGCTGGCGATGCATGGGGGCGAAGGGGACTCTATATCATATCTACTGGGAGTGCCCACTGATAGCCCCCTTCTGGGCTTCTGTACACCAACTACTAATTCGACTCCTTGAAACGGAGGTCCCCATGACCCCTAAATTTTTCATACTAGGACTGATGTCTCTGAAGGCCCCACGCCCACATAAGAAGCTAGCTAGTCATGTCCTTACGGCAGCCCGCTGCCTAGTGGCACTAAACTGGAAACGCAGCTCCCCTCCTCCGGAGGGAGCGCTGTATGCCAGGATTAGAGATGTAGAAGTAATGGAGAGGATGACCGCAAGAATTCAGGATCGCCTGGACGCGCATAACATGGTTTGGGAGCTCTGGCACCGAAGGGAGGAACGCGGTGACTTGGAGCCAGGTATAACTTGACGACACCCCCCCCCCCCCACACCCCCTCTACCCCCCACCCTTCTATTGTCTTTTCGCCCCCTCCCCCCCCCCCCCTTTTTTTTTCATTCTTCTATTTCTTTTCTTTCTTCTCTTGTTATATTATCCTCTACATGGGAGCCCCTTTGGGATCCTCGCACTAATGTACATAATAACTATATTGGCTCGAAACTTGGTTGATGACATACCATGTCCCTGTTGTGATAACTAGATAGGATTGGATAATACAGCACATAGCAGAGATACAGTGATTACATGCTCAGGAACTGTTACGACCCTATACCCAGACGTGTTAACGATTATCCTGTTGGTTGTAAAACTATTGCATTTGATTTGTGTCCGATGTGGCTTTCAATAAAAAGAGTTATTGATAAAAAAAATAAAATGGAAACCTAAATGGTGAGGAGGATTCTGGGAACATTGATTTTTCTATTTGTGTTTAGATCTAGAGTTTTCCTCCTGTAAAGTCTGGAGATCACATGACCATCACATTGCCTCCACCTCCCTCCCTGATAGAATAGAGAAATACAAAGAAGATTCTAGAAGTCACCAGAGAGATCGTCGAGCTGCTGACAGGAGAGGTGAGCGGTGCCGGGAAGGACGTCATGATGGACAATCAGCCGCCCCTCACATCACCGGGTAAGAGGAGACTTTATTGTAAAGGAGAGAGCAGTACGGAGGCTCCACCTAGATCCCCCATCATCTGATAAACACATAGAAACAATGTATTCAGTCAGTGTGTGTGTTTCCTACAGATGGATCCAGTAATGGGAACCCACCAGAGAGATGTCCCCGTCCTCTGTATACCCGGGATTCCACACAGGAAGGTCACACCATCCCCCACCATCATCAGGTAGATGAGGAACAATTATTGGTAGTTCTGATTTATACACAGCATGATTGTTACAATGAATGTTTTATTATATATCCAGAGTGGAAACCTCGGGGATGATAATATTGATGTTAAAGAAGAGTATAAAGAGGAGGATGAGGAGTATGGAGTGATGGAGGAGTTATCAGAAGGACACAAGGATATGATGGAGCCACCTAATACCAGGAACCCACCAGAGAGATGTCCCCGTCCTCTGTATTCCCGGGATTCCACACAGGAAGGTCACACCATCCCCCACCATCATCAGGTAGATGAGTGACAATTATTGGTAGTTCTGATTTATACACAGCATGATTGTTACAATGAATGTTTTATTATATATCCAGAGTGGAAATCTCGGGGACTATAATATTGTTGTTAAAGAAGAGTATAAAGAGGAGGATGAGGAGTATGGAGTGATGGGGCAGTTATCAGAAGGACACAAGGATATGATGGAGCCACCTAATACCAGGAACCCACCAGAGAGATGTCCCCGTCCTCTGTATTCCCGGGATTCCACACAGGAAGGTCACACCATCCCTCCTTATTTAAAGGTTGGTAGGACGGAGCATCTAGAACATGCGCTTGAGTAGGCAAGGGGATTTATTTATGTGATGTCACAATAATAATTCCTATTGTTTACAGATGATATTCTCTCTCATTTTCTTGATTTAGAGTGTAGATCCAATCGATATAGAATTTGATGTGAAATCAGAAGAAGAAGAAGAGAGGTATGTGAGGGATGATCAGCAGTCTATGGAGGAGGATGGAATAACGGGGACATTTATAGAGGAGGACACTCCTACAGAGATCAGCACAGGTGGGTCATTAACACTAAATCCATTCCTCCACCCATACTGCTCACTGATTGGTCCAGAGTAGGGCGGGGACTGGGTAATGATCTTCCTTCTCTGTGCTGCAGACACAATTTATGTCTCTAGACTGGATTTATGGAGATTCTGGGGATCAGCTGGCAGCAAAAGATTGATTTTCACCATAAATGTTGCTCTACCTAGGCACCTTGGGCATGTGCTTTGGGTCTTCTACCTCATGCCCGGGTCTAGCATGATCTCTGACAGAACAAACCTCCCAGGATTAGGGATGAGCTTCGTGTTCGAGTCGAACATCGGCTTTCCGATCGTTCGCCAAATTGCGAACATTATAGGCCCTTTGCGCCAAATTCGAGTGGCGCGCCCCGGCCCATAATTCACTGCGGCATTGCTGGCTGATGATTGGCCAAGCATGCACTATGACCCGCATGCTTTGGCCAATCACAGCACAGGAAAAACCGAGAGCCGTAATTGGCCAAACCAGGGTGGCTTTGGCCAATTATGGCTCAGGGGGTTTAGTACACGCCCCACACTATATAAGGCCTCCAGCTCGCCGGCCTTGTGTAGTGTGTTGGAGTTGTGAAACAAGAGAGTTTACAGAGAGAGAGACAGTGTCATTTATATTGAATAATAAGTGAAAACCTTGCGCCAAATATAAAAAATTATGATCATAAATTAATTAAAATTAAAATTAATTAAAGCTGCTCCCCTAAAAAACTAAATGGATGACCATAAAGTGCAATGTGAGATTATGTGACAAGGGGGCGCTATTAAATATATAAATTGTGACTATTATATAAACAATCGTGTATAAATTAATCAAATCAAAAAATACAAGAAGAAACAAAGGTGAAAACGTCTGCAACTAATATAACTGAATATAATGAAGCAGATCGTATATGATCTCAGCATGTGAAATCAATAAAGTATAAAACATCCAGTGAGTGAATCGTGACTAATCCATATTAAAGTCCATAGAAAGTGTTCCAATATGTTCTTTGAAGTGAACCTTCACCAACACAAAAACGACACCCAGAGTGCTATGGATGGATGGCCGCTTACCCCAAGATGTTGACCCTTTTAACTAAAAAAGGGTCAGATAACGCTTGTTTAAAAGATGCCACTTGCTAGTAAAGAGATGATCCCAAAATCCGTCCGACTCCCCAAGGAAGATTCGATTGGAATATGCAGATAAACTAATAATGCCAAAAATAGTGTAATCCCGTTTATTATAACATAAAAACAATAATAAAGAAAGCCAAATGGCTGCTTACATTGAATAGTGCCTTAACCCGGCACTGAGGCTGGAAGGCATGTAGGAGCCAATTCGTTCCGTCCGTCCGTGTAGAGAGCTGGCGTGCGTTCCACCTGCTACAGTGGCTGACCAGCGAGGACCGGAAGTGAGGTGAAAGACGTGACCTAGTACCGCCTCGACGTACGTTTTGTTAAATCGTCATCAGGAAGCGTGCTGGGTCACTAAATGGGCGGTCTTTTATATGCCTGTCAATCAAGCAAGGCTAAAAAACCTGACTGTGTCAGCCTCAGCGCCGGATCATGGGCACCAACACGAATACAATACATCATCATTACATTTAAAAACGCATTAAATCTGAATATTTGTAGCAGGAATATTAGAATATACTACATATATCCTAAAACATATTCGTTATTGGATAAAATTACCGGGAAGATGAAGCAATTATTCGAAAATTAAAAATTATGCATGTTAAAAAATAAAATAAAAAATGTTGGTTAAAAAATATTTAATTTAAAAATGGACTATCAGAGGGAAAATTAATCGTTCGTTAAAAAACAATTTAAGTCTAAATCTATGTTGAGTCCTTGTGGCTGCATCGTCTGTAAACGATACAGCCATTGGGTCTCATTTTGGGAGATAGCTTTTTTCAAGTCTGTGCCTCTCCAATGGTTCACCGCTCTGTCAATCCCATAGAATGTAAGCAAACGAGGGTCTCTGGCATGATACCGATCAAAATGCCGTGACACACTGTGATTCGGGAATCCTTTGGAGATATTAACATGCTCATTGATCCTTACCCTTAATTCTCGTGTTGTACGTCCCACATACTGTAAGGAACATGGACATTCCAGAACGTATGTGACGTACTTGGAGTAACATGTAATTAGGGGTTTGACCTGAAATTCTTGTTTTGTGACAGAGGACCGGAATTTAGTAATTTTTTTGCCATACCGGGTAGTTGTACGACAAGATTTACACCTTGTACAATAATGGAAACCAGATCCATCCAAAAAAGTCAAGGGTTTTGGTGGGGGGGTCAGGAACATTGGGTGCTATCATGTTTCTTAACCCTGGTGCTCGTCTATAGATAAACTTGGGTTTTGAGGGGAGTACGTTAACCAAATCTCTATCTTTAAGAAGTATGGGCCAGAATTTGTGAAAGGTACGCTCAATTGTTTTGTACTGCCTGTGAAAGCCAGATATAAAAGCCAGATCTCCTTGAAAGGGTGGCTTTTTCTTTGAAGTCAGAAGTGTATCTCTATCCATAATGGCCACTTGGTGCTGGGCTTTTTGAAGTACATGGGGAGAGTAGCCTTTTTCCATAAACTTTTCCGTTAGCATGGAAGCCTGTTCATGGAAATCAGTAATGCTCTCACAATTCCTTCTAATCCTCATGTACTGACCCTTTGGAATAGCTCCCAACCACTGTGGGTGATGACAACTGGTGATTGGCACAAAACCATTTCTATCTGTGCTCTTAAAGAAGGTCTTAGAGCTAATCATGTTATTTTTCTTAATCAAAGTCAAATCTAAGTAGTTCACTGTATCCGTACTCCATTCAGCTGTAAATCTAAAACCATATTGATTGTTATTAAGGTAAGTGATGAAAATGATTAAATCCTCTAGTGGCCCCTCCCACAACAGGATAATATCATCAATATACCTTTTGTAGTACAAAAGAGCTACCTTGGGTTCATGATGTATGGTTTCATTTTCCCATTTGTTGAGTACTAAGTTGGCTACGCTGGGAGCATGACGATTGTTTATATAATAGTCACAATTTATATATTTAATAGCGCCCCTGTAACGAGCCCCTTTGCTCGCTCGGCTCCACTCTCCCGACACTCCTCTGCTCTATTGGATCATCCGGTGCTCCTGGATTCAAACTACCGCTATGTGCCATTCGAATCCATTTGTGGTCGGTCAGAACAAACACCAGGCAGGCTGTATGTAAGTTCAACCAAGAGAGCTCAGAACAAACACCAGGCAGGCTGTATGTAAGTTCCAACAGGAGAGACTTTATTAGCACCAAAATCAAGTCTTATATACAGTAACAGAGGAAGTAACCAGAACATAAATTAACATGCTAATTAACTAAATCCTTTAGCCAGCCAAGGTGACTCATAGATATGACCGTTCAGGGTAGACATCCCGTCTCCGGTCTTCACCTGCTATACAATACCCATTATCATAAGTGTAAACATCACACATTTTAGCACAGAGGACAGACAGATGGCTGGAGGTGATTGTATTCGCATATCCTTAGTGTGAAGGTGTGAACGTCCCAACAGTATGACTTAGTCACTCTAATATGGCATATACAGGGTCCCCAGAGTCTGTGTGTCTTGGGGGGGACATGGACCTGAATCCAAAGCAACACCCCCTCAAGGGTCCCCAGGCATACAGCTCACAAAGAGCACCGTTCCCCAAATGCCAGGGCCCACGGTCGCAAGGCAGGAGGCCCGCACCCAGTCCCCTCCAAAAGCCTCTGTCCCAGCCAGGTCCGTCACAGCCCCCTTGTCACATAATCTCTCATTTAGATTGAGTTAGATAGAACAGGCAGGCGAGTCAGTTAGTTGCAGTTACAGTGTGTAGAAGATATATATGCATCCTAGGTGTTGTATATATATTTATACACTGTATTCAGTTTAGCTAGATCCGTTCCTGTTATTCTCTATACTGTGACAGGCAGGTGATTGTGCTAGCTGCAGACAGTCAGTGTTTCACTTAGTGTACTGTGTGCTTTGCATAGCGTTCACCTAAAGCTCACCTGAATACAGTTAGTGACTATTATAGTGGTGTTCTCATAATAAAACCACAAGCAGAGAGCTGCAAGTATTTTCAGTGTACTGTGTCCTCTGCACAGTTTTCACCTAAAACTAACTGAAAACAATTGCTGCTTTTCCCATACTAATACCACAGTCACGAGGCAATAAAAGAGGGCAAGCAGGCTCTATGTCTAGAGGCAACAGTGCTACTGGTCGTGGACACGGTGCATCCTCATCAGCACGTGGCTGTGGGAAACGCTAGTCCTTTTCGGCAGCTGGACGTGTTGAGCCACAACATGCCCAAGACTTGGTAGAGTGGATGACCAAGCCATCCTCATCCTCCTCATCTTCTCTCACCCAGGCTCAGGGTACTTTATCTGGCAAAGCAGCTGCCAAAGTGGCCTCTTTCCTCGGCTCAATGGCATCAGTCACTCCTTTCCTAGCCCCACCATATCCTACTGAGGAGTCCCCTGAACTGTTTAACCACAGTGTTGGGTACATGCTCCAGGAGAATGCCCAGCGCTTTTGAAGGCTCCGATGACGGAACCTAGTTGGAGGAAGGCAGTAACGTGAGCCCAGAGAGAGGGGGTGCCCAACAAGATCAGCTATCTAGCAGTCATGTTCCCCCCAGCTGCAGCATACTGCCAGATTGGCTCCAGTGATGAGGTCACTGACACCACGTGGAGTGATAGGAGGAGGATGAGGCACATCTCCAATTAGGCAGGATGCCCTCCAGGGGCCAGCTTAAGGGCAGCACACCGACTGCATCACACCGCAGAGCTCCGCGTGTGCAGGGCGCTGCTGTCTCTGCTTGTTATTCCAAAAGTTCTTTGGTGTGGGCCTTTTTCAGATGTGTGCAGCAGATCGCACCGTTGCCATTTGTAACATATGTCTAAAGTGTATCTCGCATGGCCAAAATATCAGCCGCTTGGGCACCACATGCTTGACCAGACATATGTTGACCTGCCATGCAGCTCGTTGGCAAGCCTACCTTAAAGACCCACACCAAAGAACAAAGCGGACCTCTCCTTGCTCCTCATCAGCTGGGATCTCCAACCCCACTATAACTTCAGTCCTCTCTGAAACCTGCACTGAGAGGAATGAAGGTGTAGAATTAGGTGTGTCACAGCCAGGTACTTGCGGGCACTCTGCTAGCAGTACACCGACGTCCGATTGTACCAGGCAAATTTCCCTGCCCCAGCTGCTGCACCGCCGAAAGAAGTTCACTCCCAGCCATCCACATGCCCAGCGGTTGAATGCTAGCTTGGCTAAATTGCTAGCACTTCAACTGCTGCCTTTTCAGTTGGTAGACTCTGCCCCCTTCCGTGAGTTTGTGGAATGTGCCGTTCCTCAGTGGCAGGTTCCCAAACGCCACTTTTTCTCACGGAAGGCGATTCCGGCTCTCTACCGGCATGTGGAAGGCAATGTCTTGGCCTCGCTGGACAGAGCAGTCAGCGGTAAGGTGCATATTACCGCTGACTCATGGTCCAGCAGACAGGGACAGGGATGACCCACTGGGTGACTTTGCTGGCAGCTGGGAAGGATGCAGGACAAGATGCAGTAGTGTTGGAGGTTGTTCCGCCACCACGCCTCCAAAATGTTACTACTGGTGATTCTGACACACCTCTCTCATCCACCCCCTCCTCTTCTTCTTCCTCCATGGCCTCTTCCTCTGCTGATTTGTCCTCGGAACCAGCGGTGCTCCGTAGGCATTCAAGGGGCTACGCAAGCACTCAGGCAAAAAGATACCATGCCATGCTTGAGCTGGTGTGCTTGGGGGACAGGAGCCACACTGGGGCAGAGATTCTGTCAGCTCTGCAGGGGCAGGCTCAGAGGTGGTTGACGCCACGCCAGCTTAAGCCAGGAAAGGTGGTTTCTGACAATGACACCAACCTCCTCTCCGCCCTCCGACAGGGACAACTGACCCATGTGCCCTGTTTGGCTCACGTCCTTAACTTGGTGGTGCAGCGGTTCTTGGGCAGGTACCCGGGCTTACAGGAGGTCCTGAAGCAGGCCAGGAAACTCTGTGGGCATTTCTGCCGGTCATATAATGCCAGTGCTCGGCTGGCTGACCTGCAAAAGGATTACTACCTGCCCAAGAACCGCCTAATCTGTGACATGCCCACCAGGTGGAACTCTATGTTGGCCATGCTGCAGCGGCTGCACACGCAGCAGAGGGCCATTAATGAGTATCTGTTGCAATATGGCACCAGGACAGGGTCAGGGGAGCTCGGGGTGTTTCACTACGCCAGTGGGGCATGATCAGGGATGCATGCACTGTCCTGGCACCATTTGAGGAGGCCACGAGGATGGTGAGCAGTGACAGTGCATGCATCAGTGACACTGTACCTCTTGTCCACCTGTTGGCGCATACGCGGCGTAGAATAATGGACAGGGCACTTGAGGCAGAACAGAGGCAGGAAAATGAGGACTTCCTTGCCTCTCAAGGCCCCCTTTACCCAGACAGTGTTCCTTCTGTCCCACCCATCACACAGAAGGTGGAGGAGGATTGTGTCAGCATGGAGGTGGAGGCTGGCACTCGGCATCATCAGCAGTCTTTTAGGGGTGATTTACAGTCCCAAGAAACCCGTGGACTTGTACGTGGCTGGGAGAAGGTGGCTGCGGATCATGTCGTCCTTAGTGACCCAGAGGACTCCGGACCGAATGCCTCAGCTAACCTACGCTGCATGGCCTCCCTGATCCTGCAAAGTCTGCGGAAGGATCCTTGTATTCTTCGGATCAAGGAGAGGGACCATTACTGGCTAGCCACTCTCCTTGATCCACGGTACAAGGGTAAGGTTGCGGACCTTATCTTGCCGTCGCAGAGGGAGCAGAGGATGAGACAACTCCGGGAGGCCTTGCAGAAAGGTCTGTGCAACGTGTTCCCAGAGACTGGGAGGTTACAAACTCCTGGTCCTGGACAACGAGTTGCTGAGGCTTCGGTCAGTCAAAGAAGGAGCCGTGGGGAAGGTGGCCATCTGACCGATGCGTTCAGACAATTTTTTAGTACGCAGTCCCAAAGTATGATCGGTTCCAGCAACCATCGCCAGCGTCTGATATACATGGTGCAGGAATACCTAGGGGCAAGGTCAGACTTGGACACCTTTCCCTCTCCTATAAAAGACAGTTCTCGTTGTTTCCTCACTCTCTGACTAAGGGCCATGAATAAAGAAATGATCTGGTAGGAGATCAGAGGAGCCATTTACTAGTTACCTTGAGGGGGGAATTGTAAGATCCTCAGAGACAAAGCTGCCTGATGTGGGCGGAGTCCTGGTTTAGGGGAACCAATCAGCTCATGTCTAGTAATAATCTTTGTATTTCTATTTTAGTAGATGGACGGGAGATGAGGAAAACCTCAGAGGATTGTCTCACTTTGTCTCCAGACTGTAAAGTAGAAGATGAGGACATCACACAGTATAGTCCAGGAGAAAACCCGACTACCTCAAATGTCCATCCGGCACCACACAGTGTAGATGGACCATCGTATTCCTCTTATCCTGAGGAACCTCAGACTGTGCGGGACGGTGCCGGACCATCGTATTCCTCTTATCCTGAGGAACCTCAGACTGTGCGGGACAGTGCCGGTCCATCGTATTCCTCTTATCCTGAGGAACCTCAGACTGTGCGGGACGGTGCCGGACCATCGTATTCCTCTTATCCTGAGGAACCTCAGACTGTGCGGGACGGTGCCGGACCATCGTATTCCTCTTATCCTGAGGAACCTCGGACTGTGCGGGACGGTGCCGGACCATCGTATTCCTCTTATCCTGAGGAACCTCAGACTGTGCGGGACGGTGCCGGACCATCGTATTCCTCTTATCCTGAGGAACCTCAGACTGTGCGGGACGGTGCCGGACCATCGTATTCCTCTTATCCTGAGGAACCTCAGACTGTGCGGGACGGTGCCGGACCATCGTATTCCTCTTATCCTGAGGAACCTCAGACTGTGCGGGACGGTGCCGGACCATCGTATTCCTCTTATCCTGAGGAACCTCAGACTGTGCGGGACGGTGCCGGACCATCGTATTCCTCTTATCCTGAGGAACCTCAGACTGTGCGGGACGGTGCCGGACCATCGTATTCCTCTTATCCTGAGGAACCTCAGACTGTGCGGGACGGTGCCGGACCATCGTATTCCTCTTATCCTGAGGAACCTCAGACTGTGCGGGATGGTGCCGGACCATCGTATTCCTCTTATCCTGAGGAACCTCAGACTGTGCGGGACGGTGCCGGACCATCGTATTCCTCTTATCCTGAGGAACCTCAGACTGTGCGGGACGGTGCCGGACCATCGTATTCCTCTTATCCTGAGGAACCTCAGACTGTGCGGGACGGTGCCGGACTATCGTATTCCTCTTATCCTGAGGAACCTCAGACTGTGCGGGACGGTGCCGGACCATCGTATTCCTCTTATCCTGAGGAACCTCAGACTGTGCGGGACGGTGCCGGACCATCGTATTCCTCTTATCCTGAGGAACCTCAGACTGTGTGGGACGGTGCCGGACCATCGTATTCCTCTTATCTTGAGGAACCTCAGACTGTGCAGGACGGTGCCGGACCATCGTATTCCTTATATCCTGAGGAACCTCAGACTGTGCGGGACGGTGCCGGACCATCGTATTCCTCTTATCCTGAGGAACCTCAGACTGTGCGGGACGGTGCCGTCCTTCCAACAGAGAAGAGGTTTTCCTGTACTGAGTGCGGGAAGTGTTTCTGTTTAAAATCTCATCTTAATGTGCATATAAGTTCTCACACGGGGGAGAAGTCATATTCCTGTCCAGAGTGTGGGAAATGTTTTATACAAAAATCAGACCTTGTCAAACATCAGAGATCTCACACGGGGGAGAAGCCGTATTCCTGTCCTGAGTGTGGGAAATGTTTTTCACAGAAGTCCCATCTTTCCAAACATAAGAGATCTCACACGGGGGAGAAGCCGCATTCCTGTCCTCAGTGCGGAAAATGTTTTTCACAGAAGTCCCATCTTTCCAAACATCAGAGATCTCACACGGGGGAAAAAACATATTCCTGTCCTGAGTGCGGGAAATGTTTCTCAGACAAGTCCAGTCTTAACAGACATCAGAGATCTCACACGGGGGAGAAGCCGTATTCCTGTCCTGAGTGTGGGAAATGTTTTTCACGGAAATCCAATCTTTACAAACATCAGAGATCTCACACGGGGGAGAAGCCGCATTCCTGTCCTGAGTGCGGGAAATGTTTTTCAGATAAGTCCAATCTTTACAAACATCAGAGATCTCACACGGGGGAGAAGCCATATTCCTGTACGGAGTGTGGGAAATGTTTTTCACTGAAGTCCAGTCTTTCCACACATCAGAGATCTCACACGGGGGAGAAGCCGCATTCCTGTCCTGAGTGCGGGAAATGTTTTTCACTGAAGTCCGGTCTTTACACACATCAGAGATCTCACACGGGAGAGAAGCCATATTCCTGCCCTGAGTGCGGGAAATGTTTTTCAGAAAAGTCCAATATTACCAGACATCAGAGATCTCACACGGGGGAGAAGCCGTATTCCTGTCCTGAGTGCGGAAAATGTTTTTCAGATAAGTCCAGTCTTAACAGACATCAGAGATCTCACACGGGGGAGAAGCCGTATTCCTGTCCTGAGTGAGGGAATTGTTCCTCACTGAAGTCCTGTCTTCCTGTACATCAGGGATCCCACACAGCCCTTGAGGTGTATTAGTGCCTTGAGTGTGGGAAATGTCTTGTATATGAATGTTGCTCTCATGTGGGGAAGAAGCACACCCTGATATACACCTCAGATATACTCCATGGCTGATCTTCATCATGTAAGAAACAGTTGATAAGGAGATCAGAGATCACCAAAGACATGGATGAAGTGTTGTACCGTGTTGGCCATTGATAGCAGTAGAAAAATAAAAATGGAGTCATTACCTCTGATTGGCTGAGTACATTTTGGGGTGAAGATTTCACAAACACTTAGAGGTCTGTTTAATATAAAAATAGTTGAATGAATGTGAGCGGCCATGATGAATATTGGATGTATTTTATTTCATACTCTGATTTCCTTGGCTCCATCTAGTGGCCATAATGCAGTATTGTCCTATGATATGACAGAATCAATATCTCATTATGGCCACTAGATGGAGCTGATGATGATAGGAAATGACTGTGTTGCATTATGAGAAGAATGTGTAATGGTTGGATGAATGATTGTCATATTTGTCCAATGAATCTTCTAGAAGTAGCCCCCTTCGTTTCCTCTGTCAGACATGGGGGCTGATTTACGAAACGTTTGCGCCATGAGTATTGGCAATGGCAGTTTTGGTATTTACAAAACATTAGCGCCGGTAACGCAGCCCTATTCCCCATTTACTATAGTGTTCTCGGCGCACGGGAGGAGGCGCTCAGTGCGCTACTATGGACCTGGCGCCCGGCATCTTATAATCTAAATATAAAGAAGCTGGAAGTGCCGATATAATGGGGGTGATGTGAGGAAGTTTAGTGACAAGTGCCCAAGTAACAAACATGCCCAAAATAGAATGAGAAAGTAACTTTTTCAGAACCAGCCCGCTGCGCCGGCAATTACGATTAGAGCTGCGAGGGATCTTTTTGTGCTCAGCGCGGGAATTTCAGTCATTCAAACGCGCCGGTTATCTGCGCCGGCAAAATCTTAGTAAATGTCAAGTCACGTAAATCAATTTGCATAAGTTGAACAGGCGCAGCTCTGAACTTTCCATTATATATCAGTGCGCCAGCAAAATGACATTTCTAAAGGAAAAAAAAGGCATTTAAAAGCACTCGCGGCTGTAATGAATTGTCGGCTCCCGGCAATATAGAGAAAAGTCATTGAAAAAAAAATGCGTAGGGGTTCCCCAAAATTACATTTCCAGGCCCTTCAGGTCTGGTACAGATATTAAGGGGAACTCCCCGCCAATTTAAAAAAAAAAAAATGACGTGCGGGTCCCCCTGAAAATCCGTACCAGGCCCTTCAGGTCTAGCATGGATTTTAAGGGGAACCCCTGCGCCAAACTTAAAAAAAAATAGCGTGGGGGTCCCCCAAAAAATCCACACCAGACCCTTTATCCGAGCACGCAACCTGGCAGGCCGCAGGAAAAGAGGGGGGGACGAACCGTACCAGGCCACATGCCCTCAACATGGGGAGGATGCTTTGGGGTCCCCCCCAAAGCACCATGTCCCCATGTTGATGGGGACAAGGGCCTCATCCCCACAACTCTTGCCAGTGGTTGTGGGGGTCTGCGGGCGGGGGGCTTATCGGAATCTGGACGCCCCCTTTAACAAAGTGGACCCCCCTATGTGAAATGGTAATGGGGTACATTGTACCTCTACCATTTCACAAAGAAAGTGTCAAAAAAGATAAAAATGACAATAGTCGGTTTTTGACAATTCCTTTATTAATGCCTTCTCCTTTCTTCCATCTCCTTTTCTCCATTCGGGTTTCTTCCTCCATCTTGTTCTCCATCTTCATCTTCCTTCGGTGTTCTCGTCCGCATCTTGCTCCGGCTTCTTCTTTCTCCGGCCGCTCTGCTTGAATTGGAGGTTCCCGCTGTGTGATGCTTCAGTTCATCAGTTCTCCTCTTGGACCGCTGCTACCCGGTGGCCCTGCCCCCCTCTGACAACACGGGGAAAGTCCCTGTGAAATCCATGTACGTCAGAGGGGGGCAGGGCCACCGGGTAGCAGCGGACCCAGAGGAGAACTGATGAACTGAAGCATCACACAGCGGGAACCTCCAATTCAAGCGGAGCGGCCGGAGAAAGAAGAAGGGAAGAAGAAGCCGGAGCAAGATGCGGACGAGAACACCGAAGGAAGATGAAGATGGAGGAAGAAACCCGAATGGAGAAAAGGAGATGGAAGAAAGGAGAAGACATTAATAAAGGAATTGTCAAAAACCGGCTATTGTCATTTTTATCTTTTTTGACACTTTCTTTGTGAAATGGTAGAGGTACAATGTACCCCATTACCATTTCACATAGGGGGGCCGGGATCTGGGGGTCCACTTTGTTAAAGGGGGCTTCCAGATTCCGATAAGCTCCCTGCCCGCAGACCCCCTCAACCACCGGCAAGGGTTGTGGGGATGAGGCCCTTGTCCCCATCAACATGGGAACATGGTGCTTTGGGGGGGACTCCAAAACATCCTCCCCATGTTGAGGGCATGCGGCCTGGTACGGTTCAGGAGGGGGGGGCTTTCTTGTCCCCCCCTCTTTTCCTGCGGCCTGCCAGGTTGCGTGCTCGGATAAGGGTCTGGTGTGGATTTTTAGGGGGACCCCCACGCTATTTTTTTTAAGTTTGGCGCGGGGGTCCCCTTAATATCCATAGCAGACCTGAAGGGCCTGGTAATGGAATTTGGGGGAACCCCCACGCATTTTTTTTTTCAAAGACTTTCAATGACTTTTTTCTGTATTGATGGGAACTGACACTTCATTGCAGCCGCGAGTACTTTTTAATGACTATTATTTTACTTTAGAAATGTCATTTTGCTCTGGAACTGTTATAAACATGGAAAACATGCGCTACTTTACAGGCATACTATAGACACCCCCCAGGTATGATATTTAGGGCCAGTTCACACCGGATGCAGTGCAGTGCATTTTTTTGATGCGTGAAAAATGCAAAGAAAGTTGATCACATTAATGCCAATGGCATAGTTCACACCACTGCAGTCCGCTCCAGTGTGTTTCAGAAAGGAAAATAAAAAATTGGTCATGTTGCATTTTTTATGTACAGAACTGTACTGGACCGCAGTAAAACGCATCAAAAACGCAACAGAACGTACCAAAAACGCACTGGAATTCACCGGAACGCACCTAAATGCACCAAAGACGCACTGCAACACAAGATTAAGTGAAAAGCGGTGAAGAAAGCACTGGACTGCATCAAAAATGCACTGGAATGCGTCAAAAACGCACATGCAGAAAAGCACCTGGAACGCATCCGGACTGCATTTCTATGCCAGCTCACACCATAGAAACGCAATCCGGATGCGTTTAGGGTGCGTTTTCGATGCGTTCCGGTGCATTTTTGGTACGTTTTTGATGCAGTCCAGTGCTTTTTTTTCACCCCTCTTTTTTATTAACCATAGATAAGGACAAGTGTGTTCCAGTGCGTTTTTGGTGCATTTAGGTGTGTTCCGGTGCGTTCCAGTGCATTTATGATGCGTTTTGCTGCGTTCCAGTACAGTCCAGTGCAGGTAAAATGCAGCATGTTTTACTTTTTTTGTGGAACTGGAACGCACTGGAACAAACACTGCCATTTAGAACCATATAACCAACTTTCCATGCATTTTTGATGCATAAAAAACGCAATGGACTGCATGTGGTGTGAAATGGCCCTTAACCACTTAAGCCCCGGACCATTTCGGGCCATTAGGACCAAGCCTGTTTTTGGGATTCGGCACTGCGCTGCTTTAACTGTAAATTGTGCGGACATGCAATGTTGTACCCAAATGAAATTTGCGTCCTTTTCTTCCCACAAATAGAGCTTTCTTTTAATGGTATTTGATTGCCTCTGCGATTTTTATTTTTTGCGATATAAACAGAAAAAGACCGAAAATTTAGAAAAAAAATGATATTTTCTACTTTTTGTTATAAGAAAAATCGAATAAACTCAATTTTAGTCATACATTTAGGCCAAAATGTATTCAGCCACATGTCTTTAGTAAAAAAAATGTCAATAAGCGTATATTTATTGGTTTGCGCAAAAGTTATAGCGTTTACAAACTAGGGTACATTTTCTGAAATTTACACAGCTTTAAATTTATGACTGCCTATCTCATTTCTTGAGGTGCTAAAATGGCAGGGCAGTACAAAACCCCCCCAAATGACCCCATTTTGGAAAGTAGACACCCCAAGGAAATTGCTGAGAGGCCTGTTGAGCCCATTGAATATTTTTTTTTTTTTGTCCCAAGTGATTGAATAATGACAAAAAAAAAAAAAAAAAAGAATTACAAAAAGTTGTCACTAAATGATATATTGCTCACACATGCCATGGTTATATGTGGAATTGCACCCCAAAATACATTCTGCTGCTTTTCCTGAGTACGGGGATACCACATGTGTGGGACTTTTTAGGAGCCTAGCCACGTACGGGACCCCGGAAACCAAGCACCGCCTTCAGGATTTCTAAGGGCATACATTTTTGATTTCACTCCTCACTACCTATCACAGTTTTGAAGCCCATAAAATGTCAAAATAGCACAAAACCCCCCCAAATTACCCCATTTTGGAAAGTAGACACCCCAAGCTATTTGCTGAGAGGCATGGTGAGTATTTTACAGCTCTCATTTGTTTTTGAAAATTAAGAAAGACATTTTTTTTTCTTTTTTTTTTTTCTTTTTTTACATTTTCAAAACTTTGTGACAAAAAGCGAGATCTGCAAAATACTCAACATACCTCTCAGCAAATAGCTTGGGGTGTCTACTTTCCAAAATGGGGTCATTTGGGGGGGTTTTGTGCCATCTGGGCATTCCATGGCCTCCGAAACTGTGATAGGCAGTGAGGAGTGAAATCAAAAATTTACACCCATAGAAATCCTGAAGGCGGTGCTTGGTTTTCGGGGTCCCGTACGCGACTAGGCTCCCAAAAAGTCCCACACATGTGGTATCCCCGTACTCAGGAGAAGCAACAGAATGTATTTTGGGGTGCAATTTCACATATAACCATGGCATGTTTGAGCAATATATAATTTAGTGACAACTTTTTGTACATTTTTTTTTTTTTTGGTCATTATTCAATCACTTGGGACAAAAAAAAAAAAATATTCAATGGGCTCAACATGCCTCTCAGCAAATAGCTTGAGGTGTCTACTTTACAAAATGGGGTCATTTGGGGGGGTTTTGAACTGTCCTGGCATTTTATGCACAACATTAGGAAGCTTATGTCACACATCATCCACTCTTCTAACCACTTGAAGACAAAGCCCTTTCTGACACTTTTTGTTTACATGAAAAAAAAAAATTTTTTGCAAGAAAATTATGTTGAACCCCCAAACATTATATATTTTTTTAAAGCAAAGGCCCTACAGATTAAAATAGTGGGTGTTGCATTTTTTTTTTCCACACAGTATTTGCGCAGCGATTTTTCAAACGCATTTTTTGGGGGAAAAACACACTTTTTTTATTTTTAATGCACTAAAAAACACTATATTGCCCAAATGTTTGATGAAATAAAAAAGATGATCATAGGCCGAGTACATGGATACCAAACACGACATGCTTTAAAATTGCGCACAAACGCGCAGCGGCGACAAACTACATTCATTTTTAAAAGCATTTAAAAGCCTTTACAGGTTACCACGTTAGATTTACAGAGGAGGTCTACTGCTAAAATGACTGCCCTCGATCTGACCTTCGCGGTGATACCTCACATGCATGATGCAATTGCTGTTTACATATGACGCTAGACCGACGCTTGCGTTCGCCTTTGCGCAAGAGCAGGGGGGGACAGCGGTGCTTTTTTTTTTTTTTATTATTATTTATTTGACTTTTTTATTTTATTTTTAAACTGTGCCTTCCATATTTTATTTTTTTACCATTTTTATCGTTATCTCAGGGAATGTAAATATCCCCTATGATAGCAATAAGTAGTGACAGGTACTCTTTTTTTGAAAAAAATTGGGGGGTTAGACCCTAGATCTTTCCTCTGCCCTCAAAGCATCTGACCACACCAAGATCGGTGTGATAAAATGCTTTCCCAATTTCCCAATGGCGCTTTTTATATCCGGGGGGGGGGGGACATTCCCTCCCACTGCTTGTAAAAGCAGTCTAGAGGCTAATTATCTGCTAGAATTGCTTTTACATGAAAGCCGGCTGCTGGCTGAAAAGAATGATACCAAGATGATACCTAAACCCGCAGGCATCATTCTGGTATAAACATTCAAAGTCCAGCAACATACCAGTACGTTGCTGGTCCTTGTTGGACATGTATTGTAATCTTTTTTTTCATACAGCCTATTGGCTGAACGAAAAAAAGAGATTGATTGGTGGGTATGCCCACCATTAGAATACCGCCCTTCATCCACCCACTTCTAATGATGGGCATATATGCCGAAGCATGGGGGCATCCTCCCGCAAAAAAGTTATGCCGCGTACACACGGTCAAGCCTCCGTTGGAATTTCGACCGTATGTACGCGGCATTAGGAGCAAAATCGCTCCTCCGCCCCTGCTGCCCCCATGCTTCGGCATATATGCTCTTTTTTTTAACTGTGGTGGTGAAATCACCTCCTACAGCGTTGGAGTCACGGCTTTATGTATCGTGGGAGCAAACGCTGTTGCTGTCAAGATAAATAATTCCGCGCTGCAGTTGAATGGCGCACCTGAAAACAAAAAATTACATACCTGAAAAGCAAGCATGATAAAACATTGCAGAATAGAATACAGTAAAAAAGAGCAGAACAATAGAGAGAAAATAGAGAGAGAGAACAATAAAACGACAACTATTTTTGGTTTTTTTATTTTATATTTTTTTTGTGTTTTGTTTTTTACGTATTTTTTTTTCTTTTTTACACTTTTTTTTGTAACTTTACAACTGTAATGGTTCGGGTCTCTCAAAATGTAATGGCATCTTGGGAGACCCTGTGTAAGTGTGTCCTTGTCTGTGAAATGCTGTACCCTACGCTAAAACTTCACTTTTGAGTGGTAGCGTTCAAAACATTCACCTTGGCAAAGACCAGGCTTGTCAGGACAGAGTGGACAAAAACTACGGGTGTCACGCCTAAATCCGCGCTTGCTACAGACACAACATCTTTTTTGGGGGGGCTCGTTGGGTAGGGGTACTCGGGAGGACATACGAATAATGCCTCTCATGCAGCCGGCTTACTGCATTTGGTAGGGGATGGTGAGGTGCAGAACCGCCTGGATACAGGAGTTCTGTGACTATCTCATCCTGGAATTTTAGAAGAGATAACGTCCCGCCTGAAGCTCTGTATAGCACATGAGCGTTCAGCAAAGCCAATTGGAATAATGATAGAGACACTTTTTTGTACCAGCGTCTCGCCTTACGGTCAATTAGATACGGCGCCATCAACTGGTCGTTGAGGTCCACCCCTCCCATATTTTGGTTATATTCGTGGACACAGAGGGGTTTCTCCACAACACCAGTCGCCGTACGAATTTGGACTGTCGTGTCTGCATGAAGGGAGGTAAGAAGGAAAACATTCTTATTGTCCCTCCACTTCATAGCGAGCAAGTTATTACACTTCAAGCAGGCTCTCTCCCCCAGCCTAAGACGGGCATCTACAAGCCGCTGGGGAAAGCCCCGGCGATTAGGTCGCACGGTGCCACATGCTCCAATCTTATGATCAAACAAGTGACTAAACAGTGGCACGCTCGTGTAATAATTGTCCACATACAAGTGGTACCCCTTTCCGAATAAGGGTGACACCAAGTTCCACACTATCTTGCCAGCGCTCCCTATGTAATCCGGGCAGTTGACCG
Organism: Rana muscosa; assembly: GCA_029206835.1. Taxonomy (NCBI): domain Eukaryota; kingdom Metazoa; phylum Chordata; class Amphibia; order Anura; family Ranidae; genus Rana; species Rana muscosa. Next base: position 917,748 of record JARGYO010005596.1, on the reverse strand, counting down.
GCTCAACCTGACTGTCTTTTCCCTCATAAACCATAAAGCTCCATACATAGCCTGTTGCCTTGTCACAGAACTTATAGAGCTTGACCCCGTATCTGGCACGCTTGCTGGGAAGGTACTGCTTGAAAGACAAGCGGCCAGAAAATTTAATCAGGGACTCATCAACGCAGACAACTTGATCGGGAGTAAACAAGGCTGCAAAACGTTTGTTGAAGTGGTTTATGAGGGGCCGAATTTTATAGAGCCGGTCGTATTCAGGGTCCCCACGTGGACGACAAAGTTCATTGTCGTTGAAGTGCATGAACCGCAAAATCTGCTCGTATCGTGCCCTGGACATGGAGGCAGAGAACACGGGCATGTGGTCAATTGGGTGCGTGGACCAATAAGCACGCAATGACGGAAATTTATGTGTGCCCATGTTGAGGGAAAGGCCCAGAAAGGTCTTAAATTCGGAAACCGTAATTGGTTTCCAATTTCTGGCAATTTTAGGCAACTGGGGGTTAGCGGCGATAAATTGACCAGCATATAAATTACTCTGGTCCACAATAGATCTATAGAGATCTTCCGTGAAAAACAGCGAATAAAAATCAATTGGAATAAAATCAGCTGTTTCCACCTGAATACCGGGTTGGGCAGTGAATGGGGGAAGTACGGGTTTTGCAGAAGTGGTGGGGACCCAATCAGGATAGGCGAATTCTGCAGGAAGGGCAGTATGGGCACGACGGGCCTGCCTTTGTCTTCTTGGTGGCAGCGGGACACTACTTGTGCTTGCCACCTCGCCAGCTTGAACTGCACTTATGGGACTCGCCACATCACCAAGTGTTACTGCAGTGCTGGATGTACGTCCAGGCTGTACTAGGCCGCTGGTGCTTGCCAATTCACCAGAAGGAATAGCGGCGCTAGTACTCCTCTGCTCCATGATACGAGAGACCTGCGGTTCTTGCTCCTCAACAACCTCAGAAGATCGGGATCGGGTACACCTGACCTTAGCAGGGACCTCAACTTCGTCGTCAGAGCTATCTGACGTGGGGCCGCTGACGTCACTGTCTTCTACGGGAAGATATTCTGAGCCTGAATCTGACAGATACGTGACCTCCTCTTCACTATCTGTCATGCTCAGAATCTCGTAGGCCTCTTTACTAGTGTACCTTCGTCTTGCCATTTTGGGCTCTAAATTTTTAGGGGTACACTAGTAAGATTCACAGGAAAAAAAGCACCTGACTGTCGTCAGCAAATATATCAAACGCTACAAAAAAACTGTTAGCGATCGCAGGGATCAGGCCTGTCTCTGTGAACGCTGCAGTTATGTGTGTTGTGTTTGGTAAGTGACAGTGATCGATCGATACTGCACTTGGGTGGGCTGGGCTGGGCGGAGGGGCTAAACGCAGGCGCTAGCAGGTATCTGGGCTGATCCCGCTAACACTGCGTTTTTGGGAACCCTAAACCGCTGGGGATGCTAGTATAGATCTGATCAGATACTATACCACTAAGGGGGGTGTATGCTTTGCGCGTGGGTGTTAGCGTTACTGGCACTAACCTAACACTGCCTGGGGCGACGCAGACCCTCTCTGGCGCTAAAACCTAATTGATCTCACCCGCCGGGCGATCAGGGGGGTTAAACCTTTATTGGGTTATATACGGCGGGTGCCCTGATGCTATAAAAAGCAAACTAATCAACCAGCGTCACCCGTAACCTTTATATGGTGATCACTGGTGAAAGGGTTAACTAGGGGCAATCAGGGGGTTAAAACCTTTATTAGGTTAAATATGGGGGTACCTGACACTATATATAAAAACCTGACGGGTAACCTAAATAACTAAATAACTTACTGGCTAACCAGTGACACCAGTGACGCTTATACGGCGATCACTGGTGAAAGGGTTAACTCTAGGGGCAATCAGGGGGTTAAAATAATATATGGGGGTACCTGACACTAATAAAAACCTGCGGCGAACCTAAAAAAAAATAACTGCCTATCTAAAACACCAGCGACACGAATACAGCGATCGGAAAAACAATCGCTTAGTGACGCTGAAGTTAGGGGGTGAAAGGGTTACCTGGGGGGTGATCAAGGGGTTAAACCTTTATTAGGGGGCTACCCTGGACCTAAAGGGGCCTAATCCTAACTGCCCTGCAACTTTTTACAATCACAGATGACACTAAATGCAGTGATCAGTAAAATAAATGATCACTGCAATCAGTGACACTGTGATTGGGGGCTTTGGGGTGACCTGGGGGGTGATCTGGGGGTGACTGGGGGGTGATTTGTGTGCCTATGTGTACCTACGTGTCAGTGGACTGTTGGAGCACTAACCTCTGTCTTCTCTCCTCGGCGCCGGGAACGAAAAGACCGCGGCGAGGGAGATGACATCACTTCCTCCAGCCTGTGTTTACATTTCAGGCAGGAGGAAGCAATTTCATTCGCCGGGAGCGATCGCGAGGGGGGTGCGGAATCGAGCGGCCGCCCCCTCATGCCTGATCGCTCCCGAACACTTAACGGCCGCTCACTGCAGTGAAGGGGGGTCCGGATGTCCCAGCTCTAATTTTGTACCATGCTGGATGATGTGCTTAATTTTGGACAGGGGGGAGCGGCTTATTTTCTGCTAGCTGCATTTGTGTTGTTCTGAGCACGCCCAGGCACTTCGTTTTTTTTTTTTGGCGCTTTTTGTGTGTGAACAGCACCTGGATATTTCTGGGCATGCTCAGAGAGTGTTTTTATGGGTTAGTAATTGAAGGACATCCTTAACAGCTGTACCCACTTTGAAGTTCAGTCTCTACATTGGGTGAACTTGCATTTTGGGTGTTTCATGGACTGTGCATGTGTTTTCAATTGCCTCATTAGCACACAAACCTATGTTATATAAAGCTCGCAGATAGCATTCTCTCCCTTGCCCTGAAAAGAGGCAAGTGTGTGTGCGCGTGTCTGGCCGGCAAAAAGTAAATTTTGGTGTCCTTATCGAGTTTGTAACACATGCATTTTATTTGTTATGTCTTTGCAAAACAGGTGTTTGATTTACTTTGGTTGATTGTATTTTTTTGTGTGGGGGAAATGTTCCCTGAAATAATTTTGATGTTGTTAATGTGTGTTGTTTGTTCACTTTGATTTAATTGTCTGTGCTGCATTATTTTGTGAAAAATTTCTCAAGATGTTGTGACTAATGTTTCAAATTGACCTTCATGTCTTTTTTATTTTGGCTTTCCTTTGTTTTGTTGACCAATAAAATTTGATGCAAAGTTTTGAGGTTTGTTTTGCATTTTCTTTGCAACAAATGTGACAGCTGATTGGCATGTCAAAACAAAACAGGTGTGATTTGTCTACCCTGGTGCCTTCATGGTAGTATATGCATGTATTGTGTGCTGCCATGGAAAATCACCAGGAAATGAAAAATACAGAGCGGTAAGTATTCATTTTTCCTTTTTACTGCAGTGGTTCTCAGCCTCAGTCCTCAAGTACCCCCAACAGGACATGTTTTGTGAATTTATCTTATCGAGAATTGCTGTCCAAAATACCAAACCATTGACTGTGATTGATTTAAAGCACATGTGCAAGATGAAGGAAAACCTGCAAACATGGCCTGTTGGGGGTACTTGAGAAGCACTGATTTAGAGCACTGCACTTAAAAAAAGCTCAAGGCAATACAATTCTAATTGTGGGCATTTTGAGGGAAACCAAGTAAGTGTTAGAACCCCTGCTTGTTTTTTTTATTTTTTAGGTTGGGCTTTGTGTCCCTTTTTAGTAAAATTGGCTTCACTTCCTGTCACACAGCTAAACAGGAAGTGAAGGTAAAACCCTACCAATGTCTTTTCTTGGGGACACACAGATCAATCTAACTAGTGTCCCCATTAAGTAAATTGCACTCTAGCACTTTGTTGTGTACACCCCAAATCATTGGGTAGTTTGGGGTTTAGTAAAGGCAAATCCACTCTGCAGTACAACTGTAGTTGCTGAAAATCTGAGGGGAAGCACTGGTGATTGTAACATCCAATCATGTAAAAGCAAAGATGGTGTTTTTTTTGGTTCCTTGCATGTCCCCCTCGGATATCCAGCAAGTGCTATTGTAGTGCAAAGTGGATTTGCCTTTAGTAAATAAATCCAAAATACCTAATAATTTGGGGTGTAACCAGCAAAATGCTGGAGTGCAATGTACATAATGGGGAAAGTATTTAGATTGATCTGTGTGTCCCCAAGGAAAGACATTGGTAGGGATTTACCCTCACTTCCTGTGTGGCTATGTGACAGGAAGTGAATCATTTGAAGGATAAAGTGGGCAAATTTGGGAGTTGTCTTCACCCTATCAGGGGTGCAGACATCCCCAAAAACTGTCTAGACGTGTAATCCCTCTGCACTCTATCCCCAAGTAAAAATAAGAAAGGATTTCATTTAGTTTAACTTTGCAAAGACACATTCCTAAGTTGAATTGTGATGCATGTCAATGGCCCATTTAGACCCTCTTTAATCACTTGAGATCAGCGATATAACTGATCGACGGCCACAGCATGGTTCTCAATTGCCGGGATTCCGTCAATAGACGTCCTCCCCTTCGCGCGCACTGTGGTCACCGAGTCACTGAGACTCGGGTGATGACAGATCCGAGGAAGGGGCCGATCCCTGCCCCTTACCATGTGATCAGCTGTCAGCCAATGACAGCTGATCACGTGATGTAAACAAAAGCTGGGTAATGGTTTTTGTTTTCTCCTTGCGCTGACAGCGTGAGCATAAAAAAAAGGCAATCACCGGCTTATGTGCAAGGGACATGGGGCCCGAAGAGGAAGAGGCAATTCTGCGTCATCTGTGACAATCAGTAGCCCCTGCCAGTGCCACCTATCAATGCCCACCACTGGTGCCAATCAGTGCCACCTAGCAGTGTTGCCTATCAGTGCCCACCACTGCCAACTATCATTGCCACCTAGCAGTGTCACTTCTCAATGCCCACCAGTGCCAACTAGCAATGCCACCTCTCAGTGCCCATCCTTGCCACCTTATCGGTGCCCATCAGTGCAGTCTCATCAGTGTACATCAACGAAGGAGTAAAATTACCTTTTTTTAAAAATTTCGAACTAAATATTAACCACTTCCCTACTGCCCACCGTCAAATGACGTCCTTGGCTTTGTGCGGTGACATCTGAATGATGGGTGCAGTTGCAGGCATCATTCAGATATCATTCTTTTCAGCCGGCGATTCTGTGCATAAAAATGATCATGGCAGCAGTTACATAGTTAGTCAGGTTGAAAAAAGACAAAGTCCATCCAGTTCAACAATAAAAAATAAATATATATTGTGACAGCAGGAAGGTAAAGTCACCTGGTTGCATCCAGGGGGGTAGATATATTTCGCCCAGATTCAGGCTTTACGCCGACTTATACAACTAGGTGGAGAGTTGTATAAGCCCAGCTGAGGCTAGTGGGCTCATGGATGACTCATACCTCTAGGGAGAGTGTGGGGCGTCGTGCAGACAGGGAGTTGATGAGACCAGCTGAAGCTTGTCAGCTCATTTAGGCCTCTATAAGAACTCCCAGATTCATTAGGTGTTTGCTCATGCCTGGACCCAGACCTGTGTGGACTGTCTAGGGAGAGTAAACCCCTGTGCGGTGAGACAAAGCCTGTGTGGCTATTTGCTTGGACATTTAAAACCAGGGACTTAGGGACTAGGACAGCACTAGGCTGATCCCAGTTGTTAGTTAGGAAACCTGTATGTTTAGTCAGAGGTCAACTTGACCAGGATTTATTTTGTTTGTTTCTTTTGCTTTGCTGTGTTTTTGTCACTGTAAATAGAAAATAAACCGCACCTTTTTGATTTTGAAAACCACAAGCTCCGTCTGCTGGGCCTGTTTTGTGTGGGGAGCCCATCCCGGGGGTCACACACACCCGCTGCTGAGCTAACCCCCTCACAATATATATATCGTACAATCCCATATACCCAATTCTATACCCACAGTTGATCCAGAGGAAGGCAAAAAACCCCAGCAGAGCATGATCCAATTTGCTACAGCAGGGGAAAAAGTTCCTCCGCTTGATCGTTCTTATAGGCGGCGGGAAGGGACGTCCCCCCCCTCCCGCCGCCATCCGGTGCTTTTTCGGGCTCTCCTGTGCCATCGGGGGCTCGGAGAATGAATTGGCCGTCAGAGGCCCGGGCGCGACATTTATGACGTCACGCCGGGTTCCCGTATGTAAACAAAGCCGTGATCTCGGCTGTCAGCATGGGATCGGTGAATTTTTTTGACCCATCTCATGCTTTCCAGCTTGGAGGAGAGATGCGGGGGGAGGGGGGAGGTCTTATTGACCCCGCATCTCTCCATAAAGAGGACCTGTCACAATAGATTCCTATTACAAGGGATGTTTACATTCCTTGTAATAGGAATAAAAGTGATCAAAAAAAAAAAAAGTTAAAAAAGAGTAAAAAGTAAAAAACAAAAAAAATAAGAAAAAAACGCCCATGTCCCCGGTAGCTCGCGCTCAGAAGCGAACACACACGTAAGTCCCGCCCACATATGTAAACGCCGTTCAACCCACACGTGAGGTATTGCTGCGTGCGTTAGAACGAGTACAACAATTCTAGCACTAGACCTCCTCTGTAATGCGAAAATGGTAACGTGTAAAAAAAATTTAAGCATCGCCTAGGGAGATTTTTAATTACTGAAGTTTGGTGTCATTCCATGAGTGTGCGCAATTTTAAAGCGTGACGTGTTAGGTATCTATTTACTCAGCATAACAACATCTTTCACATTATACAAAAAAATTGGGCTAACTTTACTGTTTTGTAATTTTTTTACATTCATGAAACCATTTTTTTTACCAAAAAAAAGGCGTTTGAAAATTTATTGCGCAAATACCGAGCGAGATCAAAATTTGCAATGACCGGCATCTTATTCTCTAGGGTGTCTGCTTAAAAAACATATATAATGTTTAGTGTTTTTAAGTAATTTTAGAGCCATAAATTTATGATTTTTACATGAAGGAGAGAAGTGCCAGAATAGGCCCAGTGCTGAAGTGGTTAAAATATCCATATTTTTTTTTTTTTAACTCGGTCTTTTGTATTTATAGAAAAAAAAAACGCAGAGGTGATCAAATAGCACCAAAAGCAAGCTCTATTTGTGTGCCAAAAAATAATACATTTTCATTGGGTTACAGTGTTGTATGAGCGCGCAATTGTCATTCAAAGTGCATCAGCGCTGAAATGTGAAAATTGGTCTGGGCAGGAAGGGGGTTTAAGTGGCCAGTGCACAAGTGGTTAATATAAGGCTACATGCACACGGACGTTTTTCCAGCCGCTTGTTTGAGCGTTTTTTGCAGCTTAAAAACATCTCTCCATGTTAGCCTATGGCCTCATGGCCACCATGGCGTTTTTGAGCTGTAAATGGCATAGGCGATTTTAGGCCCCATGTACACGTCTTCAGAACTAAGGTTGAAAGTGGCGTTTAGAAAGACGCGCTTTGTGGCGTTTGCATGCCGCGTTTTACCACATTTGCGTGTATATGATAAGGAGCCGCCCTAAGCTCCAAAAACAGTATTATTTACGATTTTAGCGATTTTGTGAGACCAGAGTGATATCAGCAGCTGAGAGAGCAGCAGTGTAGTTGTATTTAGCGTGTCACTTGCCACAAGTTGTGGATTGTCCACAATGCAATGGAAGCAATTTCATTTTTATTTATATATATATATATTTTATGGTTTTTCCTCATTTGCCATAAATTTGGAGTTTATCAATGTAAAAAAATAGGTCACCTTTAAAAACGCTTCTAAACTAAAATGCGGCTAAACGCTGGTACCGCGTCTGAAACGTGGAAATCTTTGGCGTCTGAAGGCATTTTTAGGCTTTGTGAAAAACGATTTTAAACGCAACTGCCGTTTTTTTTTTGCCAGGCCAAAAACAGTGTTTTGGATGTAATAGAATTCAATGGACCCGCATCCAAAACGCAAGTACCGCGATTTTGCAGCGATTTTTTGTTTTACCTGTTTATAGCTGGTTGTTAAAGGAAATGTAAAAAAAAAAAACTGGCGGCTCAAAAAAAAAAAAAAAAACTAGAAAAAAACAGCGTGGGGTCCCGCCCCCCCAGGTCCATACCAGGCCCTTGGGTCTAGTATGGATTCAAAGGGGACCCCCCCAAACAAAATGAAAAAAAAATGGCGTGGGGCCCCCCCAAGATCCATACCAGGCCCTTCAGGTCTGGTATGTATTTTAAGTGGAACCCCGCGCCAAACAAAATAAAATTAGCGTGGGGGTTCCCTAAAAATACACACCATACCCTTTATCCGAGCACACAACCTGGCAGGCCGCAGTGGAAGGGGGACAAGAGAGCGCCCCCCCCCCCCAGTCACAAGATAACACCGTAGCGCAGCATGCTCCATGAACCCCGTCAGGTGAATTCATAGAGGATGTCCCTCCATTGGCCCTATTGAAACCGAGCCTAGTCCAGTTTAGCCCAGCCTAATCTAACCTGCCAATACCTGAGCTGCCTCGCTTTGCCGCTTTGTCTCTCCTCGTTGGAGCCGGAGCTGCCGGATAGGAGGATCGGAGGATTTGCCGTGTGTCGGGGATGAGAGGGTGGACGCAGGAGCGCACTGACAGATGACCTCTGGCACTGGACCCAAGGGAGCGGAGAGCCGGAGGTCTCGGGCGGCATCCCGCGGGTGGAAGGTGGACGGGGCTGGAGCCGGAGACCTCTGAGCAGGGAGGAGATCCCTAGAAGTTGAAAAGAGCCCATGTGATCGGAGACACTCGGGACTACACAGAGAGCCACGAGGCAGGTGAGAGAGTTCCCTGCAGAAGCACTGGGCAAAGTGTCATATGCTATATGCCCTATACTCTACACCATACTCTACTCTACACCATAGGCTCTGTATTGGACCATATGGGTCAAACACCAATGCGGGCCCGTGAGTGAAAAGTGGGACTACTGAGGGTAAAGTGAAAGAGCGTTCTCGTTGTGGTATCTTTTTTTTTGTCCTTTTACCCTATGGACTATGTCATAAATTTCCATAGGAATTATACAGTCTTTTTTGTAAGCGGTAGAAAACAGCAGCAGCCTACAGGTTAAGGCACAAGAGAGCTGTAACTGACTGTGAGTAATAATATACCTGTACATTACCTTCACACTACTCGTGTATACATATGGAAACTGCTGTCTTCAGGAATATAATACTGTGACTGTTAAATAGAGTAAGTCAAGGGAACGGATACCCAGTGAGCCTGTAATTTCTGCTCTCTTTTGGAACTCATTTTAGTAGGATACTAAGATACAACGGTTCTAAATCTCCTTTCTTAGGTTTGCCCCCCCTTTTTTTGTCCATCTTTTTGCCTCCCTTTTCTCGCCCTTTTTTCGCCTCCCTTTGTTGGACATCTAGAACACCATAGGACCTAAAAACGGACTGGGACACTGTTAAACCAGCAGAGACTAAGGTTCCTGGAAAAAATGGTTAAAAAGGGCCCTAAAGCGAGCCAGGGAGAGGGGACAAGCCGCAATACTATAAAGTCTTATTTGTTGGCAGAAGGGGCTGATCAAATGGCTGACAGCCCTAGTAAAAAATCAGGGTCAGTGTCAACGACTCCTGTAAAGAATAAAGGGCCACCAGAGATAGAATTGGAAGGAGAGAAAGGGGAGGAGATCCCAGGGAAAGGTAAAAGTAATAGAACCCAATCTCCAGAAGTAAAAAGTAAGGAAAAAGAGCGAAAGACACCCGAAAAACAACAACAATTGGAGATACTTACTGAAGATCTACAAGCCCCTCCCTCTAAGCAAGATATGATGGATATGATAGGTATGATATCTCGCCTGGAGCAAACCATTAAGGGTGAAATGGGAGCAACAAGAAGAGATATACAGAGTGTATTACAAAGAGTAGAGGGAATAGAGGAACAATTAGAAGAACACAAAAGTGCAATATCAGAACTAAGAGAAAGAGCTGAGATGGATTGGATGGAGATCAGAAATGCCCGGTATAAACTTGAGGATCAAGAAAACCGTAGCAGAAGGAAGAACCTTCGGATAAGAGGATTACCTGAAGAAGTTAAAGATAAAGAATTGGGGGAGGTGCTACGAGAGATATTTAATTCAGCTTTAAATCGTGAATTAACTATGCCGATACGATTTGAAAGAATCCATAGAATACAAAGGTCATATAATGCCCACAGGGATACTCCAAGGGATACTATAGCAAGATTTCAAGATTATGAGCAGAAAGAGTTAGTCTCTCATAGTACAAGGAACCCCTCCCCCATGGAATATAAAGGAATTAAATTATCTATCTTTTCTGATCTAGCACCAGAGACGTTGGCACGAAAAAGAGCTTTAAAGCCGTTAACAAACCTCTTACAGATAAAGGATATCCCTTACAGGTGGGGGTTCCCAGCCTGTCTATCGGTGAAGTACCAGGGGGTTTCGGCCCACGTGCGGTTCCCAGAGGATATAAAAGAGTTCTGTAGCAGACTGAATATTCAATTGGTTCATGTAGACCACTGGGAAAAGAATCCTCCAGCATGGAGAAGATGGAGGGACCAGGACTGGAATAGAGCCTAGAATGTGTTTTTTTTTTAATATAAAAGGGCAGAGAATAGAATGAAGTGATAAGAATAATTAATTCACCTGGGGGGGGGGGGTATGGAGTGGACGCGTTGCCCTGCTCTCCGGAATCCATCCTTAATTAGGAGGATGGGGTGCCGGGGAGTAGGAGAACACACAAGATCCCTCGAGATAGGGCCCGCTCGGCAGACAGCCCGGTTGGGGCCAGACCGAGGGAGTTCTAACATTGGTATACAATGTGGTAGGGGAGAGGTAGGGGGGAGGGGGGTACATGTGGTCTCAATGTATTTTAGAGTTGAACCTAGATGCCATGTTTATGATAGTTAAGTTGGATTGTTACTCCTTAAATGTAAAAACAGTCTACATAAAATTGAGATTAGATATAAGTAAAAGATGGACTATTTTGAGGAGAGGAGATTGTACGAGCTCCCCTCTATCCTGTGTGTATCTGGTGGATCGCCTTAGGTACGATATTGAGAAATTAAATTAAATAAATATGGCAGCAATTAAAATAGTTACGTATAATGTACGTGGGCTAAATAGCCCAAATAAGCGATACCAGATACTGCAGGAAATGAGGAGAGCTTCGGCCAATATAGTGTTTCTACAAGAAACCCACCTGAAGGAGACAGCAAAGACTAGATTGAACTCAAAAGATTTCCCTATATGGATTCATAGCTACTCTCCCAATAATAGATCAAAGGGGACTGCGATAGGTTTTGACAAGAATACACGGTTTAAATTGGAAGAAGGGATGGAAATAGATCCGGAAGGCAGATATCTTTTTGTTAAAGGTTCCCTATTCAATATGAAATATACTTTGGTAAATGTCTACTGCCCCAACACACGCCCTGCAGCGTATTTGAGAAAAATACTGAATAGACTGGAGGGCTTTAAAGAGGGGGAGGTGATATTAGCAGGGGATTTTAATTTTGTTTTTGACCCGGTATTAGATACCCAACCAATGTCATTAAGGTCGGAGGGAAAATATATTAGAGTAATTAAGCATAAACTGTTTCAAATGCATTTAATAGAGGCCTGGAGAATTTTACACCCTAGCGATAAAGACTTTACGTACTATTCATCTGTACATAAGTCATATTCTAGAATAGACTACTTCCTGCTAGACCATCAGTTATTAGAGGGATTGAGAGGGGTAGAAATAAAGTCAATAACGCTCTCTGACCATGCTTCGGTCGAGATGACCATGGATATAGGGGAAATCCCGGCCGGTCAGGGGGTATGGAGATTAGATGAATCCCTCCTAAATGATACCAAGATAGCCAGTGATATAGAAAAGGAATTGGGCCTTTTTTTTAAGAAAATGACAGAAAATATCACTCCCTCAATATTATGGGAAACACATAAAGTGTACATAAGAGGGAGGTTGATAGCAGAAAAGGTTAAGAGAAAGAAAAATTAGGCAGCATCAGAAACAAACTTTACTAGGGGAAATCCAGGGCCTGGAACAGAAACACAAAGAAAGTCAGGAAGCGCAAACCTTGACAATATTAACCGGGAAAAGAGAAAAGTTACGGGATCTAATGGAACAAGAAACTAAATGGGTATTCAACAATACAAACAAGAAATTCTATGCTACGGGGAACAAACCCGGGAAACAGCTAGCAAGGGTAGTTAAACCCAGAAATACTCAGAACTTTGTCTCAAAAATGAAAGATACTAAAGGTGAAATGAGGCACTCCACAAAAGATATAATCAAAATATTTCAAGAGTATTATCAAAATTTATATAAAGTAAATAAAGAACAGGGCTTAATAGAAACCCAGAATAGAAGAAAGAAAATCAAACAATAGTTAGAAAGGGCTAAGACCCCGATAATGGCAGAAGAAGTAATTAATAAACTAGATAAGGAAATATCAAGGGAGGAAATATACCAAGTAATTAAAAATATTAAAATGGGAAAGAGCCCGGGCCCAGATGGATATACATCACTCTATTATAAGAGATATGGGGATACCCTGATACCGTACTTCCAGGAATATATGAACTCCATAGGAGGAGTTATGATGATGTGTGGGGAAGCATTGGGTGCCCACATAACTCTTATAGAGAAGAAAGAAAAGGATCCCTCATTATTTGCCAGCTATAGGCCTATATCACTGATTAATGTTGACATAAAGATTTACGCGAAAATTCTGGCAGAGAGATTAAGACCTCTCATGCCCGAGTTGATTGAAAACGATCAGGCAGGGTTTGTACCAGGGAGGGAAACGAGGGACAATGTCCTAGGAGCGTTATTCCTGATACAAAAAGCCAAAAAAAGTAAAACACCTGCCCTATTTCTGTCAGTAGACGCCGAAAAGGCTTTTGACAGACTAGACTGGGAATTTATGTTAGCAACAATGAGGCACATAGGATTAGGTCGCAACATGCTTAGATGGATAGGGGCACTATACTCTAAGCCCTCTTCACGTGTCCGGGTTAATGGGACCCTTTCAGATAGTTTTCCACTCTTTAATGGGACCCGTCAGGGGTGCCCGCTTTCACCCCTTCTATTTGTCCTCTCGTTGGAGCCATTACTAGCAACTATTAGAACTAACCAGGAGATAGAGGGGGTAAAGATAGATGGGAGGGAACACAAGATCTCTGCGTTCGCGGACGACATGATGCTGTATGTATCAAATCCAAGACAAACATTGCCAAGGATAATAGAGGAATATGAGAAATATGAAGAAATTTCAAATTTAAAAATTAATAAAGAGAAGACTGAAATACTAAGTATATCCTTAGGTTCGAAAGAACGCAGAGATCTTGGAGCCCTTTACCCATTTTCATGGAAACAGAAGGGGATGTGGAGAGGGATCTCTATGAGGATAACTATATTCCCCTATTAAACAAAATTAAATTAGAATTGAAGGGATATCCGATAGAAAAACTATCTTGGCTGGGTAGAATAAATATCAATAAGATGATGATACTGCCTAAAGCTCTATATATTTTTCAAACACTCCCAATAAAAATCCCAGATATGTATTTTAAAACAGTGGGGGAAGATAATACGGAGATTCATATGGAAAGAAAAGAAGCCCCGCATATCAGTAGAGACACTGACTAGATCTAGACAAGAAGGAGGATTATATTTTCCAGATTTTAGAAGATACTATGAGGCAGCCGTATTAAAAAGGATAACAGACTGGATGCAGGGAAATGGATAGAGAAAAAAATGGGTAGGAGTAGAAGAAAGTTTGAGTAATGGGGACCTGGGAAGGAGAATATGGATCCCAAACCAATATAGAGGTCTTACACAAGAAATACCCTCAATAAAAACAGAAACCTTTAGACTGTGGGATAATGTGTGTAAAACAAAAAAGTGGCTTTATAATAGTCCGTTGTTGCCCCTCACAGGTACAGACTATTTCCCGCCAGGAAAGGGAGATGGGGCCTTCCTGGGATGGGCAACCGCAGACTGTTGTGGAGATTTTTATGGAGATGTATTTAATATGTATTGTCATAGTGTCACCCAGTGTTAGTACTTCCACAACCCGCTCTAAAAGAGCTGATTGGGGTAGTCTGAGGCTGGTTGAATCCCGTCTGATAGGGGAAAACGTCTTGAGGTTGGAGTGTGATGTTTGCAGGGGGCGGATATGTCCACCAACGGGGGCCCTCTGTGCATTAGCATGGACGATCGTTAAGGAGGGGATATGCTCGCTCTGCAATGATATCATTGGTTATAGGCGGATGGGCGCTCTTGTCTCTGCTATGTCTGATCAACATTGGTTGGAATTCGTAGCGTGCGTCTGCAGATAGCCTCCCTCCCCCATTCAATAATAGTATAATCTTAATATGCGTTATTCTATGGAATAGCGCAGAATAAGAATTCCTATCAACGGTAACTTTAGCCATCCTACATTATTGTATTCATGTATGACATCTCCTGTTGGAAGGAATGTCCAAGTATTGTCATTTTCCTGTGAGGAGGGAACATCCTGTGAGGTTCCCGCCCATGGGGGAGGTGATTGGTTGCTGCAGCCAATCACCTCCTGTGTGAGATCTTTTGAGTTTAATAAAAGCCTATGATTAGGTGTCGGCTAGTCAGTCTTTTCTGGAATGGCCTGATAAGAAGATAAGCTTTTGTGGTGCTGCCTTTCTTGGATGAATGATGGGACGAATGAACGGTGAGTGGATCTTTAGCAAACTTAAAGATAGCATTATTGCGAAAAGATGAAAACTGATGTGTGCTTAGATAGCACAGGAATTATAGGCTGTGTGCTCTGCAAGCAGCCTGGAATTCCAGAACAGTAATGGCGACTCACGGTTGGGACCAATTGCGGCCTCTTTGAGCATCAGATCAGCAGAGGAGGAGAGTGGACCTGCGATGTGATTGATGCGTGAAGAGGCTGTACTTTGAAACGAACAAAAAAAAAAAAAATTTGTCTTTTTGAAATAATGCTTGCAGTATGAGAGATGCGTGTGTGCGTGTATGTCTGTGAATCCGATTGTGTGTGTGTGTGTGTTTTTGTTGGGAGAGAGACCATATGATTCCTGGATGTTTGTGTGAGAGAAGCTGAAAATGGCTGCCCCCATGAGGTTTAGCGGGGGAGGGGCAGGAAGCATCTCAGTTACAATGGTAAAAGTTGGTGACTTTCTGTAAATAGCATGCAGGAGTTTTGTAGTGGGAGGACCCTGAGAGATGATCTGATGGAAACTGGGCTGTAAGAGTGTAACTAAGCGAGAAATATAAACTGTATATTGTGTATGAAATGAAGGTATAGCTGTGGTATTTAGTGCACTGAGAAGTTTGTAAGTAGATTGTTTGTTTGGCTGCCATGTGCTTGAATGGGGGAAGGGCTTGCCCACTGTTTTGTGTTGCAGGGGCTGTGCCCTGAGGGAAAGACACTCTAAGCAAATGTTACAAGCAACAATATACTGTATGTGTGTGGTGTTTGTGATTTCTATGAAAAATAGAAATGGATAGATTGTGATTTTTGCCTTTATAGGGGACAAAGACACATGTCCCCATAAGTGTAAAAATATTTTAAGTAAAGTGTTTGGTTTTTGAGTTGAAAGTTCCCGCCGCATATCCAAGTGGCCAGGCATTGCTAGAAGGCAGACATAGTATGTCTCTGCAATGGCTTGTTATGGAAGCTGAGGCCACTGTGTGTGTGAACTTTAGGTAGAGAAAAGTGGTGAATATCTCAGAGTATATGAACTTAGAGAAATGAATATGTTTTTAATATTGTCATGTAACTCACATTTATTGAATGTGCTGTTTAGTTGGCCAAAGGGAGGCTAAGTTTGTAAGTGTACATGTGGTCCTTGTAGAGTGTAGCTGACACCTTTTTCAGTGGATTTTGATGATAATTTAGAAAAGTTTCAATGGTGTAGTCAGTCTTTGTGGAGAAAAACATTTTTGATTTTCTTTTAAAGAGATGCTGGTTTTGGCGGGAAAAATTGCATGCGTCAATGGCGCAATTTTTGTTGTCCATGAGGTGCTGTGGTGGGTCATCCACCATTTTGTAGTCCTGGCTTGTCGGCCATTTTGAGAGACGTTTACAAGTTGAGATAGGAAGTTCCAGTTTAGCAAACACTACTCCTGAATATGCTGTATTGGCATTTGTTGATCGGCGCAGTTTTCTTATGTTTTATGCGTTTACAGTTTGACCTGTGCACTGCTGGGAAGAGTAGTGAGACACCAGGGTGACATACTGAGAGACTGGTTTTTGTTTAATGAATTTGCTGGTTTAAATTGTTTTTCTAAGCATCGCCTTTTGAGTTGAGTGGTATCTAAAATAGCGCGGTTTTACCCCGAGGGGCCACAACGTGCTTGCGGACACACGCACATGCTGGGGCCTATTTATGGATGGGATCTGGCTGGCCTACCAGCATTTGGAGTGTGGGGGGAGGCCAACGCAGACACAGGGAGGACATGCAAACTCCATGCACATGTTAGGTTGGGGATTTCTCTGTTTTCATTTGGGTGAGTGTGGGCTATTGCAGGATCGGCTGACTTAGCAGTATATGAGCAGGGGTTTGGGGTTTTGGATTTTGGTTTTAAGAAAAAACTTCACTTTACACTGAATTTTGATAGATTGTAAGACTAACAGAGTTTTTGTACAATGATGTGTTTTTATGTTTAAATATTTGGGAGTTTCCCAGAGAGCAATTCATTTTTTTGGAACTTGGACTGTATAGCCATCTCTTGGCAGGAGTTTGTATTTTGGGTCCCAACTTATGGTTTGACTTCCAGGAAGTGTGGGTCAGGGGGGATTCCCTCCCATTTGCAAAGGGGGGTTTACTCCATCATTTCCTTGACAAGGTTTTAAATGGTTGAAATATATAATGTGTAGCCATGGATTTTTTTGGAGTCTTGATAGACAAAGCTAACGCCTCCCCTCCCCCTCCCTCTTCCTGAACAATTGATATGTAAATAAACCAGTTTTTTTTTTTTTTAAGTAGCTGAGCATAACCGGAAGTTTCTTTTCAGCATTTATATATCAGCAGAAAGTTAGTGGGAGGAGCTTGGGGTTTTTAAAGGTGAGCAATGAGATTTGTGTCTGGAAGGAAGATGGAAAGCATTTTTGCGTTAAGTCTTTTATATTTCGTTCCAGTTTTGTGAAGTTTTGTACTATAATACAGTTTTGGGTAGAGAGCAAACAGGGGGTATCACCATTATTTTATCATCTAGATACAGAGAGAAGCCACATTGTTCTGCAGGTGGTAAACTGGCGTAAGTGTTCTGTGAGGTTTAGTCTGACAACGCAGTGTATGGGTGTATAGCGGAAAACGCTTGTGTATGCATGCACTGTGAGGGGTAGAGGCCTAATTCGGGGGTTGATCTGTGGTTGTTGCTATAGTTACAAAAGTGATGGGACAACAAGCCATAGAGTTGACGCCTCGGTTAGGGTTTCTAGTTGGAGGACTTGACCATATAGTGGTTGTAGTTCTGCAATTCACCGTATAAGAAGACACCGGGCGGTGATCTCCGAAATGGGTGCAACGGTTTAACCTGGACGCAGGTTTAAGACGATAAGCCGATTCGAATCGCCATGGACACAAGGAGGTCTGTGAAAAGGGAAGGAATGGAGGCTTCCCATAGTCAGACGGTCACACAGTGCACGAAGCCTAGTTTTGGGGCAAAGGCCTTTGAACCCCAAAAAGATTAACATAGGTGGTCCAAGGATACTATTTTGGGTATCCCTCTGGAATGGATGTAGTTGAGCTGCGGCTTCAGAAATCTGTAATGATGAGGAACGGTGGCTCATGCCCGTTTGTTTGAACTTTGTACGGCTGGTCCATGCAAGCTTCTGCTCTCATATTCCCATTGTATTTTTTCCTATTGCTGAAAGAGTGAAGGTAGAATTCTGGCTGTTTTTGTTTTTTCATTTTTGGTTTTGGAAACTGGGAAGTATCTGCCCCACGTTTGTATCGGAATGTTTGTATGTAGTAACGTGAATATGTTCGAACTTACCGCGGCGATCCTTCGATGCGTCGCGGCTGTTGTATTTTTGTAGGAACGGGAAAAGTAAGGGTTACAGAGGGTTTTGTTTGAATCGGTTTTGAAAGAATGTCATTGACAATTTACCAATGTACAGGAATGTCATTATTGTTTTCCATTCTTTGCAGGTTAAATATGAAGGATAGAGTAATGATTTTGCTTATAAGTATTTTTCAGGTCCAAGGAGTTTGTACACAGAGAACAGGTGTATGTAGACAGCGGTACATATGGATAAATACGAGTCTAAGGAGGTAAAAGTATCATAGGCTATTTCATTGTTTCTTTTTTCCTGCACCACGCATTTCTTCCTTCAGTCTGTAATGAGGAAGAAAAGGGGGGAGAAGTGATAAATGTAAGAGTGACAGTTTTTTTTTTCAAACTAATAATAACCTCTGTAATTCTAACCAAGTTTGTGCCAAGACGGTCTTTCTTTTGATAGAATTTGAATTGGCAAGCAGCAGTCTGGTGAAGTAGGTTCCCATCCCAGAGGCTAAGAACCTTTTGTCAATGGTTCCAGGTATTGTAAGCCACGCACAGGTTATGCAGTGACCACAGTCCCGATGTCATGGATATGCATTAATGTCTGTCTGCCATCTTACCTTCCTCCTCATGTGTTCATCTAGAGACCAGACCTCCTTCACCTGGCTTCCTTTATAATCTCCTCCCAGCCTGACTCCACCCCAGGCCCTATCACAGAACACTATATTAACCTGTGCACTGCAAGCCTGCTTTGCTGATCAACGTGTTTGTTAGGCATTGTGTGTTTGGGTTCCTGCCTGCCGTGTGCTACGTCTGTCTCTCTGTTACGTTATTGGCTTGTCCCCGACTATCCCTGTCTGCTCGTGACCCTTGACCTTCGGCTCGTTCTTCGTTATCCTTGTCTGCTTGTGGCCCCTGACCTTCAGCTTGTTATTCGGTTCTCTCTTATCGTGTGCTGCTGCTTCCCCTCTTTTCCCCTTATCCTACGGGGCGTGAGCTAGGAAACTCCAGGGGCTGCGACCTGGTCCCAGCCTGCAGCATAACATCCTCACCACTAGAGGCCCTGGAGAAGACCTGCTGGGTCTTAGACTCCGCGCCCTGGGGAATCTTGGCTCTAGCTTCCGTTTGGATCCCGGTTGTGCTCCTCTGGTCCCGCTTTCCACAACCACCCAGTTTCCTATCCGCAGAAGCCAGCCATAGGGTTCACTACCTCGCGGTGCACTCCTGTCCCCCTACAGTGTGCATCTGTCACCTGGCCACAGGTGACCCTGACAGTTTGATCAGCCATGAACCCGGCTGACATCCCGCTCCCCGCGGATGATCCATTGCAGGGCATAGTTCGCAGACTTGAGACCCAGGAATCAAATCAGACTCAGGTGATGCGATTCCTCCAGGATCTGGCTTCTCGATTCGAGCAGCTTCAGGTCTCCTTGGGAACCCCGAATCCGTAACCCCAAGTACAACCAGCGGCTGTACCTATCGCACCAGTCGCAGCCTCACACTCACTAAGATTGCCAGCTCCGTCCCGTTTCTCTGGGGACTCCAAGGCCTGCAGGGGGTTTCTCAGCCAATGCACAATTCATTTTGAGCTTCAGCCTCAAAGCTTCCTGTCTGACCGGGCTAAGGTAGCCTATATCATTTCCCTCCTCTCCGGTGAAGCTTTGGCCTGGGCTGCCCCCCTGTGGGAGAGGAACGATCCGGTGGTTTCCAGTCTGTCCGATTTCTTGAAGCTCTTTCGTAATATCTTCGAAGAGCCGGCTCGGGCTTCTTCAGCGGCTAGTGCTGTCTTACGTCTTCGCCAAGAATCTAGTTCAGTGGGGCAATATGCTCTTCAGTTCCGTATCCACACAGCTGAATTGAGCTGGAATAATGAGGCCCTGGTCGCTACCTTTTTACATGGCCTCTCTGACCGAGTGAAAGACGAATTAGCGGGAAGAGCCATTCCCGTCGGTCTGGACGATGTAATTTCATTATGCAACCAGATCGACATTCGTTTTCAAGAGAGGTCCTTAGAAAAAAGACGCCAGCACTCTCTGGGTCCTAGCCAGTCTGAGCTCCCCTCCCTTCATTCCGTGGAGCATCCTCTACCTACTGAAGAACCTATGCAGCTGGGCCGGACCAGACTAACCCCCGAAGAACGTGCTAGGCGCAGAACTCTGGGCTTGTGCCTCTATTGTGGGGGCAAGGGTCATTTTCGTGACTCTTGCTCGCTTCGTCCGGGAAACGCTCGGGTCTAATACATTTGGAAGGTGGAGTATTGGACCCAGAAACATCACCTTCTCGCCTGCTCTTGCCGGTGTTCCTTCATGTAGGCACTTCTCCTCAGTCAACCCTTGCATACCTGGATTTTGGGGCTGCCGGCAATTTTATGGATTGGAGAACTGCTTCTTCTATGAAGCTTACCCTTTCACCTCTCACTACCCCATTGGTAGTCTCGGCAATTGATGGCACTGTTCTCCCAGGGGGCCCTATTCGCTTCCAGACGCTACCCATTAGGATGTCGCTAGGGATTCTCCACCAGGAGTGGATATCCTTTCTTATTCTACCCAAGGCCTCTACCCCAGTTGTATTGGGCCTCCCTTGGCTACAGCTCCACTCTCCACATGTGGACTGGGTCTCTGGGCAGATCCTGGCCTGGGGTTCCTCATGTTTCTCGTCGTGTCTTCTCAAGGTGACCCCCAAGGAGAGTCTTCCGGTTGCTGCCACTTCTGTTTCTTCTGATCTTCCTGCTGCATACAGCGATTACCGGGATGTGTTCTGTAAGAAATCAGCTGAGGTGCTTCCTCCCCACAGGTCTTTTGACTGTGCTATTGATCTTGTCCCCGGAGCAACTCTACCCAGGGGTCGTACCTACCCTCTGTCCATCCCAGAGACCCAGGCCATGTCGGAGTATGTCGCAGAGAATCTGGAGAGAGGTTTTATCCGGAAATCCTCATCGCCTGCAGGGGCAGGGTTCTTTTTTGTTGCCAAAAAGGATGGTACCTTAAGACCCTGCATCGATTATCGGGGTTTAAATGCGGTTACTATTAAAAATCGATACCCCTTACCCTTAATATCTGAGCTATTCGATAGGTTGAAGGGTGCCTCCATTTTCACTAAGTTGGATCTCAGAGGCGCGTACAATCTCATTCGAATACAGGAGGGTGACGAATGGAAGACTGCATTCAACACTAGAGACGGGCATTACGAATATCTGGTGATGCCTTTTGGTCTGTGTAATGCTCCAGCCGTGTTTCAAAACTTTGTCAATGAAATCTTCAGAGATCTGCTGTACCAGTTTGTTGTCATCTATCTGGATGACATTCTGATCTTTTCTGAAAATCTGCTCGTCCACAGAAACCATGTCCGCACTGTACTTCAACGTCTTAGAGAGAACAATCTCTATGCCAAGCTGGAGAAATGTTCCTTTGAATGTTCTGAGGTCCTGTTTTTGGGGTGCTTCGTCTCATGTTCGGGTCTTCGTATGGACCCTGGGAAGGTCTTGGCTATCACCAACTGGCCTCTTCCTGCTAGCCTCAAGGCCACACAGCGCTTTTTTGGCTTCACTAATTATTATAGGCAGTTCATAAGGAATTACTCTTCCATTGCCGCGCCTATTATCGCTTTGACCAAGAAGGGTGTGAATGCCAGAGACTGGCCTCCCGAAGCTGTCTCTGCATTTCACAACCTGAAACAGGCCTTTGTTTCTGGCCCCCTCTTGAGGAGACCAAATCCTGGGAATGCATTTTTTATTGAAGTGGATGCTTCCTCAATGGGGGTGGGAGCTGTGCTTCTTCAAATCTTTGAGAAGAGACGCCAACCATGTGCGTTCTTCTCCAAAAAAAATTCTCAGGCAGAGAGGAATTATGCCATCGGTGATCGGGAACTTCTCGCAATTAAATTGGCGTTAGAGGAGTGGCGTCACCTCTTGGAGGGTTCCCCTCACTCCATAACGATCTTTACCGATCACAAGAATTTACAGTATCTACAGAATGCTAAACGTCTGAATCCTAGACAGGCCAGGTGGAGTCTCTTCTTTGCCCGTTTTAATTTCACGATTACCTACAAACCTGGTTCCTGCAACGGTCGGGCTGATGCGCTCTCTAGGTCATTTGACACTTTGGACGAGGAGTCCGCCCCTGAACCTGAGCCGATCATTCCCACCTCATGCATTGTTGCCCACTCTACCACCCTGAAGTCAAAAATTCCGCCTGGTAAGACCTTTGTCCCCACTAAGCTAAGAGCTAAGATCCTTCGTTGGGGACATGATTCCAAGGTGGCAGGGCATTCTGGATTCCTCCGATCCTTCCTACTCATCAGTCGTCACTACTGGTGGCCTAATCTCCGCTCAGACGTCAAAGACTACGTTAAAGCTTGTCATGTCTGTGCTCAGTCCAAATCCTCCACACAAGCTCCTGCTGGTCTCCTCATGCCCTTGCCCATTCCTAAGGAACCCTGGGCCCATATTGCCATGGATTTTATCACCGATCTCCCACTGTCTGAGAATAATACAGTCATTTGGGTGGTAATCGATCGATTCTCCAAGATGGCTCATTTTGTTCCTCTTCCTGGTCTTCCTTCTGCCCCTGCCTTGGTTCCTATTTTCATTCGGGAAATTCTCCGCCTACATGGGGTCCCTTCTCATATTGTTTCCGACAGGGGAGTCCAATTCACGTCTCGTTTTTGGAGAGCCTTTTGCAAATCCCTCAATATTGTCTTGGATTTTTCTTCTTCTTACCATCCCCAATCCAATGGACAGACTGAGAGGGTTAATCAGGAGTTAGAGGTCTTTCTTCGCACCTTTGTGTCTTCTCACCATGACGATTGGTCCTCTCTACTCCCGTGGGCAGAATTCTTCCATAACAATCATGTGAATACCAGTTCGCAGAAGACACCCTTTTTCACAGTTTATGGAAAACACCCTCAACTTCCTCTTCCCATGATCTGTTCTCCAGACATTCCAGCTTTGGCTTCGGTTCAGGAGTCTCTCAATTCCGTTTGGGGTCACGTTCATGATTCCCTCCGGGCAGCTGCTGAAAAATTCAAAGGCTTTGCCGACCGCCGCAGGCGTAAACCGCCTTCTCTTCAGCCAGGGGACAAAGTCTGGCTCTCTACCAGGAACATCAAGCTCCGAGTTCCTTCTCTAAAGTTTGCTCCACGATTCATCGGTCCATACACGGTAACTGCTAAACTGAATCCGGTTTGTTTCAAACTCCAGATTCCTAAGAGCCTTAAAATCACTAACTCCTTTCATGTTGCTCTTCTAAAGCCTTTAGTCCTCAATAAATTCTCTCGTCCTCTCCCTACCGTGGCGCCTGTCTCTGAGGATAATCAGGAGTACGAGATCAGTCAAATTCTGGACTCCCGACTCTGTAAAGGCGTTCTTCAGTACCTCGTTCATTGGAAAGGGTTTGGTCCTGAGGAGAGGTCTTGGATCACTGCATCTGAGGTCTTTGCACCTCGTCTGTTAAAGGAGTTTCATCTGAAGTTTCCCCCTAAACCTGGGCCCAGGCGGGAAAGGGGGAGGCCTCGTAAGAGGGAGGGTACTGTCATGGATATGCATTAATGTCTGTCTGCCATCTTACCTTCCTCCTCATGTGTTCATCTAGAGACCAGACCTCCTTCACCTGGCTTCCTTTATAATCTCCTCCCAGCCTGACTCCACCCCAGGCCCTATCACAGAACACTATATTAACCTGTGCACTGCAAGCCTGCTTTGCTGATCAACGTGTTTGTTAGGCATTGTGTGTTTGGGTTCCTGCCTGCCGTGTGCTACGTCTGTCTCTCTGTTACGTTATTGGCTTGTCCCCGACTATCCCTGTCTGCTCGTGACCCTTGACCTTCGGCTCGTTCTTCGTTATCCTTGTCTGCTTGTGGCCCCTGACCTTCAGCTTGTTATTCGGTTCTCTCTTATCGTGTGCTGCTGCTTCCCCTCTTTTCCCCTTATCCTACGGGGCGTGAGCTAGGAAACTCCAGGGGCTGCGACCTGGTCCCAGCCTGCAGCATAACATCCTCACCACTAGAGGCCCTGGAGAAGACCTGCTGGGTCTTAGACTCCGCGCCCTGGGGAATCTTGGCTCTAGCTTCCGTTTGGATCCCGGTTGTGCTCCTCTGGTCCCGCTTTCCACAACCACCCAGTTTCCTATCCGCAGAAGCCAGCCATAGGGTTCACTACCTCGCGGTGCACTCCTGTCCCCCTACAGTGTGCATCTGTCACCTGGCCACAGGTGACCCTGACACCCGATGTCTGGGTTATTGTCATATGAGGGTTGTTTGGAGGTCAATCAAAACCATAGTCGTACTCTCCTCATTAGCTGTCACTTATATTCTCGGCTGATGGGGTGGGTGTGATCGTTGTGAGATGAACTTCAAAATGTCCACCAAAAGGTTTTCACGAGTCCCTCCTGGATCCGACTCAATAATCAGTTTACATTCTTTCCAACCAGGTGACTGGGTCATTGTAAAGAAGCTTGAGGGATGAGACCACGCCAGCCACTGCAAGAAGCGGCTCAACCACACCAAAGAATGAGGAGTATCTTTGTTTATTTATATTTTTGTTGTTTAGTAAATTTTAGCGAGGGTAACGATGAAAAGCACCCCAAGTTATTATTTAAAGTGTATGTCCTGACTAGCTCAGAAAGCGGACAGGACCGATGGTCTGTTCTGAGTCTTCACCGAGTTTTAGTCCCCAGCGATGACAGCGGTACATGTCATTTATGATGTTATTATGGGTATGAGGAGTTTTAGTCCCCAGCGATGACAGCGGTACATGCCATTTATGATGTTATTATGGGTATGAGGAGTTTTAGTCCCCAGCGATGACAGAGGTACATGACATTTATGATGTTATTATGGGTATGAGGAGTTTTAGTCCCCAGTGATGACAGAGGTAAATGCCATTTATGATGTTATTATGGGTATGAGGAGTTTTAGTCCCCAGCGATGACAGCGGTACATGCCATTTATGATGTTATTATGGGTATGAGGAGTTTTAGTCCCCAGCGGTACATGCCATTTATGATGTTATTATGGGTATGAGGAGTTTTAGTCCCCAGCGATGACAGAGGTACATGACATTTATGATGTTATTATGGGTATGAGGAGTTTTAGTCCCCAGTGATGACAGCGGTACATGCCATTTATGATGTTATTATGGGTATGAGGAGTTTTAGTCCCCAGTGATGACAGAGGTACATGACATTTATGATGTTATTATGGGTATGAGGAGTTTTAGTCCCCAGTGATGACAGAGGTACATGCCATTTATGATGTTATTATGGGTATGAGGAGTTTTAGTCCCCAGCGATGACAGCGGTACATGCCATTTATGATGTTATTATGGGTATGAGGAGTTTTAGTCCCCAGCGATGACAGAGGTACATGACATTTATGATGTTATTATGGGTATGAGGAGTTTTGACAAACTAGTGAAGACTCCAGACAGACACTTGTCAATGGAACCTAACGATGCATTTTTAGAGGGTAAAATTGGTTTTAGTTTTAATGGCTCTGTCTCTTGTCGGTTTGGGTATCTAGGCAGCCCACAAGTGTGTTTGAACTTTAGTTTGGTGTTTATGTGGATCTGCAGCTTATAAAGGTAATTCCCCCAAAGGAAGAGGTTCATGCGCGATGGTGAAGCTGTCCCAACATTTTAGGTCGCGGCCGATCGCGAGGATCTGATGGCGCAGGAAATTAAGAATGGCAGGGACAGCTAGAAGGGATTTGTTCACCAATCCCGACCAGATCTGGGCATGGGGTCCTGCATGTACAAGGTGGGGGGGGCTCGGGCTTGGGATACGATTGAACAATTCTCATCCGTTAAGGATAGGGTTCTTCATGTAATTGTTGAAGCCAGAGCTGTAGCTAAGTGAAGGTTGGGAGTCTATTTTAAGGGTCTGGGAATCTTTGGGGATCTAATTTTTATTTTACAGCGGATCGTGGTTAAAGGAAGTGGGAATATATATACTCATGTCGTTTTATTTCTATTCTTTCTATGTCGTGACGAGGTGCTCCTGTTGCCTGATTTGACGCGTGACCAGAGTTTCCTTGATGAGACGCCCCGAAGCCGGACCCACATACAAGGCACAGACGGATCGGCGATTACTACAGCTCACCATGTTGTGTCCTCCTTTATAAGTCATGCCCCTGAAGAGTAGAGTCTACATGTCAAGCCGTGTTTTCCTTTTTATGGACTAAAAACTGATTCATTTCCAGGTGTAAGAAGCATATCAACTCTCATCGAGGGACACATAGGGTGCATATGACAAAAAAGGGAGGACTGTTGTGGAGATTTTTATGGAGATGTATTTAATATGTATTGTCATAGTGTCACCCAGTGTTAGTACTTCCGCAACCCGCTCTAAAAGAGCTGATTGGGGTAGTCTGAGGCTGGTTGAATCCCGTCTGATAGGGGAAAACGTCTTGAGGTTGGAGTGTGATGTTTGCAGGGGGCGGATATGTCCACCAACGGGGGCCCTCTGTGCATTAGCATGGACGATCGTTAAGGAGGGGATATGCTCGCTCTGCAATGACATCATTGGTTATAGGCGGATGGGCGCTCTTGTCTCTGCTATGTCTGATCAACATTGGTTGGAATTCGTAGCGTGCGTCTGCAGATAGCCTCCCTCCCCCATTCAATAATAGTATAATCTTAATATGCGTTATTCTATGGAATAGCGCAGAATAAGAATTCCTATCAACGGTAACTTTAGCCATCCTACGTTATTGTATTCATGTATGACATCTCCTGTTGGAAGGAATGTCCAAGTATTGTCATTTTCCTGTGAGGAGGGAACATCCTGTGAGGTTCCCGCCCATGGGGGAGGGGATTGGTTGCTGCAGCCAATCACCTCCTGTGTGAGATCTTTTGAGTTTAATAAAAGCCTATGATTAGGCGTCGGCTAGTCAGTCTTTGCTGGAATGGCCTGATAAGAAGATAAGCTTTTGTGGTGCTGCCTTTCTTGGATGAATGATGGAATGAACGGTGAGTGGACTTTAGCAAACTTAGACTATAGATAGCATTACTTCAAAAAGATGAAAACTGATGTGTGCTTAGATAGCACAGGAATTATAGGCTGTGTGCTCTGTAAACAGCAGCCTGGAATTCCACAACAAGACACATTAAAGCTGAAGGATTTATTGAAAGGGAACAGTTTGCGTCCAATCTCAGAAATACGAGAAAAATATGGATCCTCTATAGGCGATAGCTGGAGGTATAGACAAGTCCAACATTTTGTAAATACATTACTGAAATCTCTGCGTGCTATGAATGAGTTGACCTCATGGGAAAAACTGATAGAGCAGGGGGGGGGGGGGAGACAGGGGATATCGAACATATATAGGATATTGTCACCTCCCAAGGGCCCTGAGATAGTGAAAATATTGGAAAGCTGGGAACTAGAACTTAATCAAACTATATCAGATGAAAAGAAGAGTCTAGTTCTTGACTACGTCCATTCTACCTCAATAGAGGCAAAAGTAAAAGAAATGAATTATAAGCTCCTAACTAAATGGTATTGGGTTCCAACAATTTTACATAGGATAAATAGGGAGTCATCACCCTTATGTTGGAGAGAATGTGGGCTGGAGGGAACACACGCCCATATATGGTGGCATTGCCCCCTGATACAGGAATACTGGAAAGAGATTTTGGGTTTGATGGAGAAGATTAATGGATTTAAGGTCAAATTAGATCCTTGGTATTGCCTGTTTCACAATACGGGGATGACAAAGAAAAAATATAGAACAACTTTGATACCATATATGTTGAACGGAGCTAAAGCACTAATACCATGGAATTGGAAAGAAAAAAAAGTGCCATCAATAGGAGACTGGCTGAGAGAGATGGATAGAACTAGACTGATGGAGGAGATGCTCTCAAATCACATTGAAAGTAGATCAAAATATGATAGAGTTTGGAAGGGATGGAGGGAGTTTAGGGATTCAGAGGCTTATATAGAGGGGCTGGGGAGATAAGGATCTTCTAACACTTTCCTTCTCCCGGTCCCTCCCTTCTTGGTTCTCCCTCCTTTCCTTTCCTTCCCCCCTTTTTTTTTTTTCTTTTCTCTACATATCTATAGGCTCTGAGAGAGAGCCTTCTTAAATTATTTCACTTCTAAATTTTCCTCACTTGATTTTGTGGATATCAACTATCACATACACTTGATATTAAAATCTTTTCTTATTTAAAATGTATTTATTTATTCTTTTTCGGGGTGAAGGAAAAGGAAGAAGAAAGGAAAAGGTTAAAAACATATTTTTTCTCTCTCCCTTCTTTCTCTCTCCCCTTCTCCTGCCTCTCTGATTTGTTTTCCCTCTCTCTCTCCTCTTTGTGTGATCTCTTCATTGGGGGGACTAGGAGTATGTGGGCCATGGAGATGGATATATTTTATATGGGATAAGGAGATTTTTTAGTATAAACTGATATGGATATTTTTTAGGTTCATCTTATCAAAGGGGTATATAATGAGACCGTATATGTGTGTTATGTTTATAGGGTTTAAATACCTCTGTATTGTTATTTGAATGTTTTGTAATGTGAAAAAGTTTAATAAAAAGATTTAAAAACAAAGAGAGCGGCCCCCCTCCCTCCTGGACTGTACCAGGCCGCATGCCCTCAACATGGGGGGTTTGGTGCTTTGGGGCAGAGGGCAACCTGCGGCCCCCCCACCCCAAAGCACCCTGCCCCCATGGTGATGGGGACAAGGGCCTCTTCCCGACAACCCGGGCCGGGCCGTTGGTTGTCGGGGTCTGCGGGCGGGGGGTTTATCGGAATCCGGGAGCCCCCTTTAATTAGGGGGACCCCAGATACCGGCCCCCCCACCCTATGTGAATGAGTATGGGGTACATTGTACCCCTACCCATTCACCTGGTGGAAAAAAAAGTAAAAAAAAACCACAACACAGGTTTTTAAAGTAATTTATTAGGCAGCTCCGGGGGTCTTCTTCCGAGTTCGGGGGTCTTTCTGCCGGGCGCCCGCTATCTTCTTCCAGCTCTTTTGCTAGCGGGGTCCCGGGCTTCCTCGTCGTCTTCTTCTGACTTCGAGGGTCTCTTGTTCTGTTCTCCGGTGTCGTCTCCGCGCTCTCCGGTTCTTCTCCCGCTCTCCGGTGCCTTCTCCACGATCTCCGGTTCTTTCTGCTGGGCGCCCCGCTATCTTCTTCCAGCTCTTTTGTGAGCGGAGGCCCGGTCTTCATCGTCATCTTCTTCCCTCTAATCTCCGCCCGATGTTGCCTCATCGCTGTCCGCCGCTAATGCTCTGTCCGCGGAGCGGTGCCACTTATATTGGCATGGGGCGTGGTCACCGGGTGATGCCACCGCTGACCCCGCCCCCGTTTCACGTCACAGTCCCATCATTCCCCTGGACTGTGACATCATACGGGGGCAGGGTCAGCGGTGGCATTAGCCGGTGGCCACGCCCCATGCCAATATAAGTGGCACTGCTCCTCGGACAGAGCATTGCAGCGGTGGACAGCGACGAGGCAACATCGGGCGGAGAGAAGAGGGAAGAAGACGATGATGAAGACCGGGCCTCCGCTAGCAAAAGAGCTGGAAGAAGATAGCGGGGCGCCCGGCAGAAGGCAGAAAGAACCGGAGATCGTGGAGAAGGCATCGGAGAGCGGGAGAAGAACCGGAGAGCGCTGAGACGACACCGGAGAACAGAACAAGAGACCCCCGAAGTCAGAAGAGGATGGCGAGAAAACCCGGGACCCCGCTAGCAAAAGAGCTGGAAGAAGACAGCGGGGCGCCCGGCAGAAAGACCCCCGAAGTCGGAAGAAGACCCCCGGAGCTGCCCAATAAATTACTTTTAAAACCTGTGTTGTGTTTTTTATCGACTTTTTTGCCACCAGGTGAATGGGTAGGGGTACGATGTACCCCATACTCATTCACATAGGGGGCCCCCAAATGCCGGCCCCCCACCCTAATTAAAGGGGGCTCCCGGATTCCAAAAAGCCCCCCGCCCGCAGACCCCGACAACCAACGGCCAGGGATGTCGGGAAAAGGCCCTTGTCCCCATCAACATGGGGGCAGGGTGCTTTGGGGTGGGGGGGCCGCAGGTCGCCCCCCTGCCCCAAAGCACCAAACCCCCCATGTTGAGGGCATGTGGCCTGGTACGGTTCAGGAGGGAGGGGGGGGCCGCTCTCTCGTCCCCCCCTCTTCCCCTGTGGCCTGCCAGGTTGCGCGCTCGGATAAGGGTCTGGTTTGGATTTTGGGGGACCCCACGCCGTTTTTCGGCTTAGGGGGTTTCACCTTAAAATCCAGACCAGACCTAAGGGCCTGGTATGCTCCTGGAGGGGAACCCATGCCGGTTTTTTCATTAAAATTTGTTCTGGAGTTCCCCTTCATGATTCATACCAAACACGGGACAGCGAGGCGGCCGAGAACCAGCGCGATGCCATCGCGCTGGAGACATTCTCAGCCAGCTAGTCACCTTTAGGACACGACTTGAGTGGCTGCTTCACGCTCAGGTCGTGTCCAAGTTGCCTTGCAAAGTCGCGCTGTCCCTGTGTCAGCCGGCACACGAGTCGCCCCGCGAGTCGGATCCGCTTCATCCGACTTCCCGGGCGACCTCTATTCAAATCAATGGGCTCCCATAGGGAACCATTCATTTTCAATAGAGCGTCGCTGACATTTGTATTTACTATAACAGTGCGCCGCTGCTTCCTGCGCCCAATGAAGGAGTTATCCGGTGCACCAATTAAGGTATCAACCAGCGCAGTGCACTGTTATTAGTAAATCACCCCCAATGGGACACAATAACTGGTGTGATGATCAGGGACACAATAACTGGTGTGGAGGTGATCAGAGACACAATAACTGGTGTGGAGGTGATCGGGGACAGAATAACTGGTGTGGTGGTGATCAGGGACACAATAACTGGTGTGGAGGGGATCAGGGACACAATAACTGGTGTGGAGGTGATCAGGGACACAATAACTGGTGTGGTGGTGATCGGGGACACAATAACTGGTGTGGAGGGGATCAGGGACACAATAACTGGTGTGGAGGTGATCAGGGACACAATAACTGGTGCGGTGGTGATCGGGGACACAATAACTGGTGTGGAGGTGATCAGAGACACAATAACTGGTGTGGAGGTGATCAGGGACACAATAACTGGTGTGGTGATGATCAGGGACACAATAACTGGTGTGGTGGTGATCGGGGACACAATAACTGGTGTGGAGGTGATCAGAGACACAATAACTGGTGTGGAGGTGATCGGGGACACAATAACTGGTGTGGAGTTGATCGGGGACACAATAACTGGTGTGGAGGTGATCAGGGACACAATAACTGGTGTAGAGGTGATCAGAGACACAATAACTGGTGTGGAGGTGATCAGGGACACAATAACTGGTGTGGAGGTGATCAGGGACACAATAACTGGTGTGGAGGGGATCAGAGACACAATAATTGGTGTGGAGGTGATCAGAGACACAATAACTGGTGTGGAGGTGATCAGAGACACAATAACTGGTGTGGAGGTGATCAGGGACACAATAACTGGTGTGGAGGTGATCAGAGACACAATAACTGGTGTGGAGGTGATCGGGGACACAATAACGGGTGTGGAGGTGATCGGGGACACAATAACTGGTGTGGAGGTGATCGGGGACACAATAACTGGTGTGGAGGTGATCGGGGACACAATAACTGGTGTGGAGGTGATCGGGGACACAATAACTGGTGTGGAGGTGATCGGGGACACAATAACTGGTGTGGAGGTGATCGGGGACACAATAACTGGTGTGGAGGTGATCGGGGACACAATAACTGGTGTGAAGGTGATCAGGGACACAATAACTGGTGTGGAGGTGATCAGAGACACAATAACTGGTGTGGAGGTGATCAGAGACACAATAACTGGTGTGGAGGTGATCGGGGACACAATAACTGGTGTGGAGGTGATCAGGGACACAATAACTGGTGTGGAGGTGATCGGGGACACAATAACTGGTGTGGAGGTGATCAGAGACACAATAACTGGTGTGGAGGTGATCGGGGACACAATAACTGGTGTGGAGGTGATCGGGGACACAATAACTGGTGTGGAGGTGATCAGAGACACAATAACTGGTGTGGTGATGATCGGGGACACAATAACTGGTGTGGAGGTGATCGGGGACACAATAACTGGTGTGGACACTATAACTGGTGTGGAGGTGATCAGGGACACAATAACTGGGGTGGTGGTGATCAGGAACACAATAACTGGGGTGGTGGTGATCAGGGACACAATAACTGGGGTGGTGGTGATCAGGGACACAATAACTGGTGTGGAGGTGATCAGGGACACAATAACTGGTGTGATGATCAGGGACACAATAACTGGTGTGGAGGTGATCAGGGACACAATAACTGGTGTGGAGGTGATCAGAGACACAATAACTGGTGTGGAGGTGATCGGGGACACAATAACTGGTGTGGAGGTGATCGGGGACACAATAACTGGTGTGGAGGTGATCGGGGACACAATAACTGGTGTGGAGGTGATCGGGGACACAATAACTGGTGTGGAGGTGGTCAGGGACACAATAACTGGTGTGGAGGTGATCGGGGACACAATAACTGGTGTGGTGGTGATCGGGGACACAATAACTGGTGTGGAGGTGATCCAGGACACAATAACTGGTGTGGAGGTGATCAGAGACACAATAACTGGTGTGGAGGTGATCAGGGACACAATAACTGGTGTGGAGGTGATCAGAGACACAATAACTGGTGTGGAGGTGATCGGGGACACAATAACTGGTGTGGAGGTGATCGGGGACACAATAACTGGTGTGGAGGTGATCAGAGACACAATAACTGGTGTGGAGGTGATCGGGGACACAATAACTGGTGTGGAGGTGACCAGGGACACAATAACTGGTGTGGTGGTGATCAGAGACACAATAACTGGTGTGGAGGTGATCAGGGACACAATAACTGGTGTGGAGGTGATCGGGGACACAATAACTGGTGTGGAGGTGATCGGGGACACAATAACTGGTGTGGAGGTGATCAGGGACACAATAACTGGTGTGGAGGTGACCAGGGACACAATAACTGGTGTGGTGGTGATCAGAGACACAATAACTGGTGTGGAGGTGATCAGGGACACAATAACTGGTGTGGAGGTGATCAGAGACACAATAACTGGTGTGGAGGTGATCGGGGACACAATAACTGGTGTGGAGTTGATCGGGGACACAATAACTGGTGTGGAGGTGATCAGGGACACAATAACTGGTGTAGAGGTGATCAGAGACACAATAACTGGTGTGGAGGTGATCAGGGACACAATAACTGGTGTGGAGGGGATCAGAGACACAATAATTGGTGTGGAGGTGATCAGAGACACAATAACTGGTGTGGAGGTGATCAGAGACACAATAACTGGTGTGGAGGTGATCAGGGACACAATAACTGGTGTGGAGGTGATCAGAGACACAATAACTGGTGTGGAGGTGATCGGGGACACAATAACGGGTGTGGAGGTGATCGGGGACACAATAACTGGTGTGGAGGTGATCGGGGACACAATAACTGGTGTGGAGGTGATCGGGGACACAATAACTGGTGTGGAGGTGATCGGGGACACAATAACTGGTGTGGAGGTGATCGGGGACACAATAACTGGTGTGGAGGTGATCGGGGACACAATAACTGGTGTGGAGGTGATCGGGGACACAATAACTGGTGTGAAGGTGATCAGGGACACAATAACTGGTGTGGAGGTGATCAGAGACACAATAACTGGTGTGGAGGTGATCAGAGACACAATAACTGGTGTGGAGGTGATCGGGGACACAATAACTGGTGTGGAGGTGATCAGGGACACAATAACTGGTGTGGAGGTGATCGGGGACACAATAACTGGTGTGGAGGTGATCAGAGACACAATAACTGGTGTGGAGGTGATCGGGGACACAATAACTGGTGTGGAGGTGATCGGGGACACAATAACTGGTGTGGAGGTGATCAGAGACACAATAACTGGTGTGGTGATGATCGGGGACACAATAACTGGTGTGGAGGTGATCGGGGACACAATAACTGGTGTGGACACTATAACTGGTGTGGAGGTGATCAGGGACACAATAACTGGGGTGGTGGTGATCAGGAACACAATAACTGGGGTGGTGGTGATCAGGGACACAATAACTGGGGTGGTGGTGATCAGGGACACAATAACTGGTGTGGAGGTGATCAGGGACACAATAACTGGTGTGATGATCAGGGACACAATAACTGGTGTGGAGGTGATCAGGGACACAATAACTGGTGTGGAGGTGATCAGAGACACAATAACTGGTGTGGAGGTGATCGGGGACACAATAACTGGTGTGGAGGTGATCGGGGACACAATAACTGGTGTGGAGGTGATCGGGGACACAATAACTGGTGTGGAGGTGATCGGGGACACAATAACTGGTGTGGAGGTGGTCAGGGACACAATAACTGGTGTGGAGGTGATCGGGGACACAATAACTGGTGTGGTGGTGATCGGGGACACAATAACTGGTGTGGAGGTGATCCAGGACACAATAACTGGTGTGGAGGTGATCAGAGACACAATAACTGGTGTGGAGGTGATCAGGGACACAATAACTGGTGTGGAGGTGATCAGAGACACAATAACTGGTGTGGAGGTGATCGGGGACACAATAACTGGTGTGGAGGTGATCGGGGACACAATAACTGGTGTGGAGGTGATCAGAGACACAATAACTGGTGTGGAGGTGATCGGGGACACAATAACTGGTGTGGAGGTGACCAGGGACACAATAACTGGTGTGGTGGTGATCAGAGACACAATAACTGGTGTGGAGGTGATCAGGGACACAATAACTGGTGTGGAGGTGATCAGGGACACAATAACTGGTGTGGAGGTGATCGGGGACACAATAACTGGTGTGGAGGTGATCAGGGACACAATAACTGGTGTGGTGGGGATCCGAGACACAATAACTGGTGTGGAGGTGATCAGGGACACAATAACTGTTGTGGAGGTGATCAGGGACACAATAACTGGTGTGGAGGTGATCGGGGACACAATAACTGGTGTGGAGGTGATCGGGGACACAATAACTGGTGTGGAGGTGATCAGGGACACAATAACTGGTGTGGTGGTGATCAGGGAGACAATAACTGGTGTGGTGGTGATCAGGGACACAATAACTGGTGTGGAGGTGATCGGGGACACAATATCTGGTGTGGAGGTGATCAGGGAAACAATAACTGGTGTGGAGGTGATCACGGACACAATAACTGGTGTGGAGGTGATCAGGGACACAATAACTGGTGTGGAGGTGATCGGGGACACAATAACTGGTGTGGAGGTGATCAGAGACACAATAACTGGTGTGGAGGTGGTCAGGGACACAATAACTGGTGTGGAGGTGATCAGGGACACAATAACTGGTGTGGAGGTGATCGGGGACACAATAACTGGTGTGGAGGTGATCGGGGACACAATAACTGGTGTGGAGGTGATCAGAGACACAATAACTGGTGTGGAGGTGGTCAGGGACACAATAACTGGTGTGGAGGTGATCGGGGACACAATAACTGGTGTGGAGGTGATCAGAGACACAATAACTGGTGTGGAGGTGGTCAGGGACACAATAACTGGTGTGGAGGTGATCAGGGACACAATAACTGGTGTGGAGGTGATCGGGGACACAATAACTGGTGTGGAGGTGATCGGGGACACAATAACTGGTGTGGAGGTGATCGGGGACACAATAACTGGTGTGGAGGTGATCGGGGACACAATAACTGGTGTGGAGGTGATCATAGTTACATAGTTAGTCAGGTTAAAAAAAGACACAAGTCCATCCAGTCCAACCATAGAAAAATAAATAAATAAAAATAAAAAAACATATAAATAAAATAATATCATACAATCCCATATATCCAATTCTATATCCACAGGTGATCCAGAGGAAGGCAAAAAACCCCAGCAGAACATGATCCAATATGCTACAGCAGGGGAAAAAATTCCTTCCTGATCCCATGAGAGGCAATCGGATTTTCCCCGGATCACCTTTCCCTATAAATGTCAGTACCCAGTTATATTCTGTACATTTAGGAAAGAATCCAGACCTTTCTTATAGCGATCTACTGATCTGGCCAGAACCACCTCTGCAGGGAGTCTGTTCCACATTTTCACAGCTCTTACTGTGAAGAAACCTTTCCGTATTTGGAGGTGAAATCTCTTTTCCTCTAGATGTAAAGAGCGCCCCCTTGTCCTTTGTGATGACCGTAAAATAAATAACTCAACACCAAGTTCACAATATGGACCCCTTATATATTTGTACATGTTGATCATATCCCCCCTTAATCTCCTCTTCTCAAGAGAGAATAAATTCAGTTCCTCTAATCTCTCCTCATAGCTGAGCTCCTCCATGCCTCTTATCAGTTTGGTTGCCCTTCTCTGCACTTTCTCCAGTTCCCCAATATCCTTTCTGAGAACTGGAGCCCAAAACTGAACTGCATATTCCAGATGAGGTCTTACTAATGATTTGTACAGATGATGTCTCTCTCTCTGGAGTCCATACCTCTCTTATACAAGAAAGGACTTTCCTCGCTTTGGAGACCGCAGCTTGGCATTGCATGTTATTATCGAGCTTATGATCTACCAAAACCCCCAGATCCTTCTCCACTACGGATCCCCCAGATCCTTCTCCACTACGGATCCCCCCAGATCCTTCTCCACTACGGATCCCCCCCAGATCCTTCTCCACTACGGATCCCCCCCAGATCCTTCTCCACTACGGATCCCCCCAGATCCTTCTCCACTACAGATCCCCCCAGATCCTTCTCCACTACGGATCCCCCCAGATCCTTCTCCACTACGGATCCCCCCAGATCCTTCTCCACTACGGATCCCCCAGATCATTCTCCACTACGGATTCCCCCAGATCCTTCTCCACTATGGATCCCCCCAGATCCTTCTCCACTATGGATCCCCCCCAGATCCTTCTCCACTACGGATCCCCCAGATCCTTCTCCACTACGGATCCCCCCAGATCCTTCTCCACTACGGATCCCCCCAGATCTTTCTCCACTTCGGATCCCCCCAGATCCTTCTCCACTACAGATCCCCCCAGATCCTTCACTACAGATCCCCCAGATCCTTCTCCACTACGGATCCCCCAGATCCTTCTCCACTACGGATCCCCCCAGATCCTTCTCCACTACGGATCCCCCCCAGATCCTTCTCCACTACGGATCCCCCCAAATCCTCCTCCACTACAGATCCCCCAGATCCTTCTCCACTACGGATCCCCCAGATCTTTCTCCACTACGGATCCCCCCAGATCCTTCTCCACTACGGATCCCCCCAGATCCTTCTCCACTACGGATCCCCCAGATCCTTCTCCACTACGGATCCCCCCAGATCCTTCTCCACTACGGATCCCCCCAGATCCTTCTCCACTACGGATCCCCCCCAGATCCTTCTCCACTACGGATCCCCCAGATCCTTCTCCACTACGGATCCCCCCCAGATCCTTCTCCACTACGGATCCCCCAGATCCTTCTCCACTACGGATCCCCCCAGATCCTTCTCCACTACGGATCCCCCCAGATCCTTCTCCACTACGTATCCCCCAGATCCTTCTCCACTACCGATCCCCCCAGATCCTTCTCCACTACCGATCCCCCAGATCCTTCTCCACTACGGATCCCCCCAGATCCTTCTCCACTACGGATCCCCCTCAGATCCTTCTCCACTATGGATCCCCCCCAGATTCTTCTCCACTACGGATCCCCCCAGTTGTACTCCCCCTAGTATGTATGATGCATTCATATTCTTAGCCCCCAAGTGCATAACTTTACATTCATCAACATTAAACCTCATCTGCCACATAGTCGCCCAATTAGACAGAAGCATTGAGGTCGGCTTGTAAATTGGAGACTTCCTGTAAGGACGTTATTCCACTGCATAGCTTAGTGTCATCTGCAAAGACAGAAATGTTACTTTTCATCTCAGACCCAATATCATTTATAAAGATATTAAAAAGTAAGGGTCCCAGCACTGAACCTTGGGGTACACCACTGATAACACTGAACCTTGGGGTACACCACTGATAACCTTGGACCATTCAGAGTAAGAATCATTAACCACGACTCTCTGAATTCTGTCTTTCAGCCAGTTTTTTATCCATTTACAAACTGATATTTCCAATCCTGTAGACTTTACCTTACACATGAGCCGTGTGTGGAGAACTGTATCCAACGCTTTAGCAAAATCCAAGTATACCACATCCACCGCCACCCCTCTCTCCAAGTATACCACGTCCACCACCACCCCTCTGTCCAAGTATACCACGTCCACCGCCACCCCTCTCTCCAAGTATACCACGTCCACAGCCACACCTCTATCCAAGTATACCACGTCCACAGCCACCCCTCTATCCAAGTATACCACGTCCACCGCCACCCCTCTTTCCAAGTATACCACGCCCACCGCCACCCCTCTCTCCAAGTATACCACGTCCACAGCCACACCTCTATCCAAGTATACCACGTCCACAGCCACCCCTCTATCCAAGTATACCACGTCCACCGCCACCCCTCTGTCCAAGTATACCACGT
Organism: Rana muscosa; assembly: GCA_029206835.1. NCBI lineage: Eukaryota > Metazoa > Chordata > Amphibia > Anura > Ranidae > Rana > Rana muscosa. The sequence goes on along the minus strand of JARGYO010005596.1, from coordinate 879,231 downwards.
CCACCGCCACCCCTCTCTCCAAGTATACCACGTCCACCGCCACCCCTCTGTCCAAGTATACAACGTCCACAGCCACCCCTCTGTTCAAGTATACCACGTCCACCGCCACCCCTCTGTTCAAGTATACCACATCCACCGCCACCCCTCTATCCAAGTATACCACGTCCACCGCCACCCCTCTGTCCAAGTATACCACGTCCACCGCCACCCCTCTGTCCAAGTATACCACGTCCACCGCCACCCCTCTCTCCAAGTATACCACATCCACCGCCACCCCTCTGTCCAAGTATACCACGTCCACCGCCACCCCTCTATCCAAGTATACCACGTCCACCGCCACCCCTCTGTCCAAGTATACCACGTCCACCGCCACCCCTCTGTCCGAGTATACCACGTCCACCGCCACCCCTCTGTCCAAGTATACCACGTCCACCGCCACCCCTCTCTCCAAGTATACCACATCCACCGCCACCCCTCTGTCCAAGTATACCACGTCCACAGCCACCCCTCTGTTCAAGTATACCACATCCACCGCCACCCCTCTGTCCAAGTATACCACGTCCACAGCCACCCCTCTATCCAAGTATACCACGTCCACCGCCACCCCTCTGTCCAAGTATACCACATCCACAGCCACCCCTTTATCCAAGTATACCACGTCCACCGTCACCCCTCTGTCCAAGTATACCACGTCCACAGCCACCCCTCTATCCAAGTATACCACGTCCACCGCCACCCCTCTGTCCAATGTGGGGGGGTTAGCTCGGCAGCGGGTGTGTGTGACCCCCGGGATGGGCTCCCCACACAAAAACAGGCCCAGCAAACGGAGGTTGTGGTTTTCAAAATCAAAAAGGTGCGGTTTATTTTCTATTTACAGTGACAAAACACAGCAAAGCAAAAGAAACATAAACAAAATAAATCCTGGTCAACTTGACCTCTGACTAAACATACAGGTTTCCTAACTAACAACTGGGATCAGCCTAGTGCTGTCCTAGTCCCTAAGTCCCTGGTTTTAAATGTCCAAGCAAATAGCCACACAGGCTTTGTCTCACCGCACAGGGGTTCACTCTCCCTAGACAGTCCACACAGGTCTGGGTCCAGGCATGAGCTAACACCTAATGAATCTGGGAGTTTTTATAGAGGCCTTAAACGAGCTGACAAGCTTCAGCTGGTCTCATCAACTCCCTGTCTGCACGACGCCCCACACTCTCCCTAGAGGTATAAGTCATCCATGAGCCCACTAGCCTCAGCTGGGCTTATACAACTCTCCACCTAGTTGTATAAGTCGGCGTAAAGCCTGAATCTGGGCGAAATATATCTACCCCCCTGGATGCAACCAGGTGACTTTACCTTCCTGCTGTCACATACCCCCCCCCTCTTGTTTTAACCTCGGGGTTGGAACACCAGCAATCAGGCATTCATGTACTCAAGACAAAGCATCCACATTCCCCATTTGAACGCCAGGGCGATGCTTTACTGTGAAGTTGAATTCCTGGAGGGCCAGGAACCACCTATTCACTCTTCTATTTGTTTCCTTGTTTTGAGCCATCCACTTTAACGGAGCGTGATCCGTAACCATGTCAAAGTGCCTACCTAGCAGGTAGTACCGAAGGGAATCTAGAGCCCACTTCACCGCTAAACACTCCTTTTCAACGGTGGCGTAATTTACCTCATGGGACTTCAACTTCCTGCTGAGGTAAATGACTGGGTGCTCTTCCCCGTTCCAGACCTGGGACAATACTGCTCCTAACCCCACATCTGACGCATCACTTTGTACGACAAAGTCTTTAGAGAAGTCGGGTGAGTACAACACTGGCTGGCTACATAAGGCTTGTTTCAAGAATTGGAATGCTGCCTCAGCCTCGGGGGTCCATTTAATCATGACCGACCCTTTCCCCTTCGTCAGGTTGGTTAGGGGCACAGCCTTAGAAGCAAAGTGGGGAATGAATCGCCGATAATACCCAGCGATTCCCAGAAAGGCTCGTACCTGCTTCTTGCTGTTGGGACGTGGCCAACTCTGGATGGCCTCGACTTTGTTGAGTTGGGGTTTTATTACTCCCCTCCCAATGGTGTACCCAAGATATTTGGCCTCCTCCTGCCCAATGGTACACTTCTTGGGGTTAGCCGTAAACCCCGCTTCCCGAACAGAGTCCAGGACTGCTTGCACTTTTGGCAGATGTGAGGCCCAATCTGTGCTATGGACAATTACGTCATCCAGGTAAGCCGCAGCATACTTCCGATGGGGCCTCAGCATCTGGTCCATTTTCCGCTGGAATGTGGCCGGCGCATTCTGTAACCCGAACGGCATTCTTTTATATTGGAACGCCCCGTCTGGGGTTACAAATGCGGTTTTCTCTTTGGCCGACTTGGCCAGGGGGATTTGCCAATACCCTTTTGTGAGGTCAAGAGTCGTCATGTATCGGGCTGTTCCCAGCCGGTCGATCAACTCATCTATACGTGGCATGGGGTAGGTGTCAAATTTTGTAACTTTGTTCAACTGACGAAAATCGTTACAAAATCGCCAGCTCCCATCCGGTTTAGGCACCAACACAATGGGACTAGACCAATCACTTTGGGACTCCTCTATCACCCCTAAGTTCAGCATTTTCTGTACTTCCTCCCGTATTGCCTCCCGTCGGGCCTCTGGGATCCGATAGGGTTTTAACTTCACCCTTTCACCGGGCGGGGTAATGATGTCATGCTCTACCCCAGATGTTTGTCCCGGCAGCTCAGAGAATACCTCCTTGTTGCGAAGCACAAACTCCTTAACCTCCTGTTGTTGGGGTTGTGACAAGGTGGCTGCTATTCCAACCTCAGGAATCACGCAACCAGCTTGAGCTGGTGACCAAGTGTCTGCGACTAGGGACTCTCTATCCCTCCAGGCTTTCAACAGATTAACGTGATAGATCTGTTCGGGCTTTCGCCTTCCTGGTTGTCTGACCTTGTAATTCACTTCGCTCACTTTTTCCATTATCTCGTAGGGGCCTTGCCATTTGGCAAGGAATTTACTTTCAACCGTAGGGACAAGTACCAGTATCCTATCCCCCGGGGAAAAGGTACGGGTCTTGGCTCCACGGTTGTACACTCTCTGCTGTGCTAACTGCGCTTGGGCCAAATGTTCCTTCACGATGGGCATTACCTGTGCAATTCGGTCTTGCATCAGGGCGACATGCTCAATCACACTCCTGTGGGGAGAACTCTCACTTTCCCAAGTTTCCTTGGCAATATCTAACAGCCCTCTTGGGTGTCTCCCATACAGTAACTCAAAGGGGGAGAATCCCGTAGAGGATTGGGGCACCTCCCTAATAGCAAACATCAGATAAGGAAGTAGACAGTCCCAATCCTTTCCATCTCTATCCACCACTTTCTTCAACATTTGTTTTAGGGTTTTGTTGAATCTTTCCACCAGCCCATCGGTTTGGGGGTGATACACAGATGTACGTAATTGCGTCACTTTGAACAATTTACACAGCTCCTTCATAACCCGGGACATAAAGGGTGTACCTTGGTCCGTAAGCAGTTCTTTACAAATACCCACCCGGCTAAACACCAGAGATAGCTCTTTGGCTATGGTTTTGGCCGAGGTATTTCGGAGAGGGATCGCTTCTGGATAACGGGTGGCATAGTCCATTATAACTAATATGTACTGGTGCCCCCTAGCGGACTTGATTATAGGACCTACCAAATCCATGGTGATCCTCTCAAACGGGACCTCAATGATGGGTAGAGGGACCAGCGGGCTACGGAAATGTGGCATCGGGGCCGACCTCTGACACACAGGGCAGGAGGAACAATAATTTTCTATGTCCTTCATCACCCCCGGCCAATATAATCTCTGTAATACCCTCTCTCGGGTTTTCTCTGTCCCCAGATGACCTCCAAGAATGTGCCCATGGGCCAACTCCAACACCAACTTCCTGTAAGGTTTGGGCACCACAAGCTGCTCAACGGTTTCTTCTGCCCTTTTTGCCACCCGATACAGTAGGTCCTTCTCTACGCTGAAGTATGGGTAAGTGCAGGTATTATCTGGGTTCACTAACTCGCCATCTATTTTCACTACGTTTTCCCGTGCCTTTATTAGGGCGGGGTCTTTCAACTGTTCTGTGGCAAAGTTTTCCCTGTGAACCTCAAGATCAGAAAACTCCACAGACGGTAGGTTTTCGTCTGAGGAGGTGGGCTCCTCTCCAGTTTCTTGAGTCTCCCCTGCCAATACTGATAAGGGAAATTCCGGAGAGTCCTCACCACTCTCAGGGGAGTTCTGGCTATCACATTCCTGGTACATAGGGGCACCAGTGGGGGGCTCAGGATCATCCCACAGTTCCCAGAACTTCAGAAAATCCCTTCCCACAATGGCATCATGCGGTAACTGAGATACTAAGCCCACTGGATGAGAGAGGGTACCTTTGGGGGTCTCGAAACACACTGTAGTCACTGGATACTCTCGGGTGTCCCCATGCACACAAATAACAGCTACCTTGCTATTCCCAGAGACCTCTGTTTTAACTAACTCAGCCTTTATCAGGGTCACAAGGCTACCTGAATCCAGCAATACCACAACATTTCTACCATTAACACACATTTTGCATAAATGTTTCTCAGTTCCTCGAATGGCAGTGCATGCGACTGTCGCACACAGCGACTGACGTCTGCCCGTCAGAAAGTCACACTGCATGGGTTCCTCCACAACAGGGCAATTGGCTGCAATATGTCCCGCTTGCCGGCAGCGGTAGCAAACGATCCTTCTTGCCGCCTCTTGAGCCGCTGATTTCCCAGGCTGTTCTCGCCAAACTTGGGGTAGAGCTCCCACCCTCTCACTCTCTCCACCCTCACCCCTTGGAATCCTCTTATCCGCCCCTGGGGATGGTCTGGTCTTAGGGTGGAAAGTCCGAGTGTCTCTGGAAGAGGCCGTCAGGTTCTCTGTAGCCAAGTATTTCTCCACACGATCCACAAGACCATCGGCCGTCTCTGGGTCTCCATGGCTTACCCACTTTTGGATGGCAGTAGGAAGAGCTCTCAAAAACCGATCCATTACAACACGTTCCACAATCTTTGGTGCGGACAAAGTCTCTGGCTGTAGCCACTTTCTGCTCAGGTGAATGAGATCATACATTTGAGACCTGGGGGGTTTTCCAAGCTGGAAAGTCCAGTTATGCACACGCTGAGCCCGGACAGCCTGGGTGACACCCAGCCTTGCCAATATTTCAGCTTTTAGCATCACATAGTCTTTTGCTTGGTTAGGCTCTAGGTCATAGTAAGCTTTCTGCGATTCACCAGTTAACAGAGGAGCCACCAGTCCAGCCCACTGCTCCTCAGGCCACTTTTCTCTTTCAGCGGTCCTTTCAAATGTGGTCAAAAATACCTCTGGATCATCCTCTCCAGTCATTTTTGTCAATAAACGACTCACCCCAAAGGACGCGGTATTAGTGGGACGGCTTTCCTCACTGGTCTGCGGACGTTGCTGCATTACTGCTTCCATCTGTTGTTGTAGTCTCTGCTCTTGCTTCTGCAACAGGTCTATGAAGCGGGCCTCAGATTGCTGCTGGGCTTGTTGCTGAGCCTCCAGACTCTGTTGCAAAGTTGCGTTTGTCTGCTGCTGGGCTGCAAGGCTCTGTTGATGAGCTTGCTGCTGGGCTGCGAAGTTCTTTTGCAAACCTGCATTTGTCTGCTGTTGATTGGCATTTGCTAGAGCCAGCTGCTTCAGTATCTCCTCCATGCTGGCTTAAAAAAAACTGCCACTGGTTCTCCACCAACTGTGGGGGGGTTAGCTCGGCAGCGGGTGTGTGTGACCCCCGGGATGGGCTCCCCACACAAAAACAGGCCCAGCAAACGGAGGTTGTGGTTTTCAAAATCAAAAAGGTGCGGTTTATTTTCTATTTACAGTGACAAAACACAGCAAAGCAAAAGAAACATAAACAAAATAAATCCTGGTCAACTTGACCTCTGACTAAACATACAGGTTTCCTAACTAACAACTGGGATCAGCCTAGTGCTGTCCTAGTCCCTAAGTCCCTGGTTTTAAATGTCCAAGAAAATAGCCACACAGGCTTTGTCTCACCGCACAGGGGTTCACTCTCCCTAGACAGTCCACACAGGTCTGGGTCCAGGCATGAGCTAACACCTAATGAATCTGGGAGTTTTTATAGAGGCCTTAAACGAGCTGACAAGCTTCAGCTGGTCTCATCAACTCCCTGTCTGCACGACGCCCCACACTCTCCCTAGAGGTAGGAGTCATCCATGAGCCCACTAGCCTCAGCTGGGCTTATACAACTCTCCACCTAGTTGTATAAGTCGGCGTAAAGCCTGAATCTGGGCGAAATATATCTACCCCCCTGGATGCAACCAGGTGACTTTACCTTCCTGCTGTCACACCAAGTATACCACGCCCACCGCCACCCCTCTCTCCAAGTATACCACGTCCACCGCCACCCCTCTGTCCAAGTATACCACGTCCACAGCCACCCCTCTGTTCAAGTATACCACTTCCACCGCCACCCCTCTGTTCAAGTATACCACATCCACCGCCACCCCTCTGTCCAAGTATACCACGTCCACCGCCACCCCTCTGTCCAAGTATACCACGTCCACAGCCACCCCTCTGTCCAAGTATACCACGTCCACCGCCACCCCTCTGTCCAAGTATACCACGTCCACAGCCACCCCTCTATCCAAGTATACCACGTCCACCGCCACCCCTCTGTCCAAGTATACCACGTCCACCGCCACCCCTCTGTTCAATTATACCACATCCACAGCGACCCCTCTGTCCAAGTATACCACGTCCACAGCCACCCCTCTATCCAAGTATACCACGTCCACAGCCACCCCTCTGTCCAAGGTTTTACTTACCTCTTCATAAAAAGAAATCAGGTTTGTCTGACAACTTCTGTCTTTCATGAATCCATGCTGTCTGTTGCTTAAAATATTTTTCTCCAGCAAGAACTCATCTATGTGTCTTTTATTAATCTCTCCAGTATCTTCCCAACTATAGAAGTTACACTAACAGGTCTATAGTTACTTGGTAAAGACTTTGTTCCCTTTTTAAATATAGGCACCACATTGGCCCTGCGCCAATCCAGTGGTACTATTCCTGTCATTAATGAGTCCCTAAAAATTAAATACAATGGCTTTGAAATTACAGAGCTCAATTCTTTTAGGATCCGTGGGTGTATGCCATCTGGTCCAGGTGCTTTATGCACCTTTATTCTGTCTAAATATTTCTGGACCATATCACTTTTGAGCCATTGTGGATTTGGGGCTGTGTCACTACCACCCCCATTTTGGACATGACCTCCCCCATGCTCCTTTGTATACACAGAGCTGAAGAAAGTATTTAATAAATTGGCCTTCTCTTTGTCCCCAGTCACCCACTCTAGATTATTTTGTAAAGGGCTTACATGCTCAGACTTGACCTTTTTACTATTAATATATTTGAAGAATTTTTGGGGGTTTGTCCTACTATCTTTTGTACTCTGTCGTTCATTTTGGATTTTTGCATCCTTTTTTTATCTCAAACAAGTTCTTTATTGAGCAGTTGTAAAAACAAAAGACAGAATACATCCTCGCACAGTTCCAGATAACCAACAGTATGACAAATCAGTGTGACTCAGCACACCCAAATACACTTTATTCAACCTTCCCCACCTGCCCTCCCCCAGATCACAGTCAACTCCTGTATACTGGTCCTGAACCAGGTCAGAACAATCGATCATATATCAAATCCAAAGGTGCCAGACCTGGAACACTCAGCCATGGGTCCCATAGTTTGTCATATTTTGTACAAGTCCCTCTGCGTTGGTAGACAAGTTTTTCCATCCTAAGCGTAACCCCCATCTGTGTGATCCACTCCTGCACCGTGGGCGCCGCAGTATCTTTCCAATGTCTCAAAATCATCAGACGGGCCTGGAATAAGGCCCTACTAATAGCCTGCCTGGGGATACCCCCCAACTGGAGGTGATCTAGTATCCCCAGCAGGCAGACCCGAGGGTCCAGTGGTATCTGAGAGTGGAAAGCGCCATTGATAGTGCCAACGACCCGTGTCCAGTACAAGTGAAGCTTCGGGCATCTCCACAGCAAGTGAATGAGATCCCCGTGATCCCTGTAGCACCTGGTGCAGGACGGATCGGGGGTCACCCCCATGCGGGCCAATCTAGCCGGTGTGTAGTGAACCCTCAGAAGAATATAGAGATGAGACAACCTATGAGCCACGTTCAGGGAGCACGAGGGGACCGCTTGTAAAGCCTCCTCCCACTGCTCTTCCTCGAACGCGCCCACGTCCTGTTCCCACAGGGACACTGCCCTCAAGGGGGCGCCCTGTAGAAAGAGGTTAAGCAACCTGGCATAGCAGCAAGAGATGAACCCCTTATATGTCGTCACCTCAAACAAGTAGTTGAAGACCGACGCCGAGTCCAAGGACCAAACGTCCGTCTCCCTCTGCGCTTCAACTGCGTGTCTAAGCTGGAGATAGTAAAACTGCATGGAGACCGGCAGTCGGAACTCCATCCTTAGCTCCTGAAAAGTCTTTAACCTGCCATCTCTAAATATATGAGTCATATGTGACACCCCATACTGCGCCCACCTCTGTCCATACGGCAATTTGGCAATTTCCCTATAGTATTGGTTTTCCCATATAGGACTGTAGACGGTAAAGCCAGTCACTCCCTGAAGCATCCGGACCTTATTCCAAGTTTTTTGCATGAGTGCATACGTGGGGAAGAGCTTGTTAGATTTACTGTACCTCAGGGCCTCCAGACCATCCGCCACTCCCCCCCCTCCCCCCGTCGTGTAACTAAGTAGTTGGACCGAGGGGTCCATCAAATTCAGTGCCAGGTCCTGGCGAGGGGATATAACTCGTGCAATATGCTGCATTTGTGAAGCTAAATAGTACAGCCAGGGATTGGGCAATGCCAATCCCCCGTTGTCTTTGGGGCGCTGCAATTGTTCAAGTTTGACCCTAGGGGGTTTGGAGAGCCATATAAGTGATCGAAAGATCGAATTAATAATTCTAAACTTTTTCAGAGGGATAACCATGGGGGAATTGTGTAGTACGTACAGCAGCTGCGGCATAAGGATCATTTTTATCAGGTTCACCCTCCCCACCAGTGACAGCCTCAATTTGCTCCACACCTTTACCCGATCGCGACAGCGGTTGATCAGAGGGGTGAGATTAAGGTTAACATATTCGAGCAAGCAAGCTGTGACCTGGATGCCCAAATATTTAAAGGACTTAGCAACAGGGATGTCCTGCAAGGTCGGAGAGAATGCCGAAGGATCCCGATCCAACAACAGGAGGGAGGACTTAGTCCAATTAATAACTAACCCGGAGTATGTACCGAATTGCCGCACTATAGCCATGGCCACAGTCAGTGAAGTGGAGGTATCCCCAAGGAGAAGCATAGTGTCATCTGCATATAACAGGATCTTCTCCTGAAGATCCCCATATCGAAATCCCTGCACTGAGGGACAGTCCCTAATCAAGGCAGCTAACGGCTCAATGGCCAGGGCAAACAGGAGTGGGGAGAGGGGGCAGCCCTGTCGTGTGCCTCTATGTAATTTAAACGTATGCGAAATCCTTCCCCCCTCCCGTATAGCCGCTACCGGTGAAGAGTACAGCAGCTGCACCCACTGAATGAACTCAGTCCCAAACCCAAACTTCCTCATTACCGCCCACAGATAGTCCCATTCGACGCTATCAAACGCCTTATGGGCATCTAGGGATAGCAATGCCCGGTCACCTACATTGTCCGCCCGCGATTGAATGTTCAGATAAAGTCTACGCAGATTTATCGCTGTCGATTTTTGGGGCATAAACCCAGACTGATCCGAGTGAATTATAGTAGATATAACCTTATTCAGTCTCACTGCCAGTGCCTTGGCCAGGATCTTAACATCGTTTTGTAAGAGCGAAATGGGCCTGTACGATCCCGGGTCTAAGGGGTCCTTGCCTGGTTTCAGAATTAAAACAATGTTAGCTCTAGTCATGGACTGGGGGAGGGTACCGGTCACCTTTGCTGCATTAAAGACTCTCAGCAGGTGCGGTAGCACCTGCTCTCCATACTGTTTGTACACTTCGGCAGGAAGCCCATCATCTCCCGGTGCCTTCGAGTTGGGAAACATGTTAGTCGCCATCTGCAGCTCACCCAGGGTCAAAGGGGCATCAAGCTCCTCTCTAGCGTAGTCCGTCAAGGTAGGTAGAGGGACATGGTCCAAGTAGTCATCTAAAGACTCTAACGAATACGTACGCTTGGATTCATAAAGGGAAGAGTAAAAATGACCAAGCTCTGTCAAGATTTGGTCTGGGGAGTTAGTCACCCCTCCCGAGGGAGCACGTAGTGCTCCAATTGAAGGGGACAGCTGCTGGGAATGGGCAATGGTCGCCAACATGCAGCCTGTGTGCTCCCCCTCCTCATAGAAAGCCGCCTTCTGAAAAAAGCGCTTCCTCTCTGCGCCTGAAGACGTGACCCGGTACAGGGCATCCTGCGCCGACAGCCACGCCTTTCTATTCAGTTCAGACGGGTCCGTGACATAGGTGCCCTCTAGTTCCTTGGCCAACAGTTCCATTCCCTCCCTCCGAGCATGAGTCTTCATCTTAATAGCCTGTATTTCTGTAATAAATATACCCCTCAAAACAGCTTTAAAGGCCTCCCAATCCCTGGACACAGTCTCAGGGGCCTCATGAATACGCCAAAATTCCAAAATTTGGGACTCTATCTGTTCATGAGACGAAAAGAGATTCATCCAAAAGGCGTTCATCTTCCACGGGGCCTTGGCCACTGCGGAAGGGGGACGCACCTCCAAAGACACAATCAGTGGCGAGTGATCCGACACGCTTCTGGGAGCATACTTCATCCCCGAAACGTAACGCCCAGCCGCATAAGAGCATATACATAAATCAATCCTGGACAAAGACGAATTGCCCTGTGAGAAGCATGAAAATTGCTTCACTCCCGGGTTCCTTGTCCTCCATGGGTCCGTCCACCCCACCTCCTCTATAAATTTCCTTAGGGCCGTGCAATACTTCCCCCTCCCTCCTCCCCCCGGGGGATGTTTGTCTAGCAAAGGGTCCATAAAGCAGTTGAAATCCCCGAAGGCATACAAAGGCACCTCCGGGAACCGCAACTGAAACTCCATTAAGGCTCTCAACACCTGGTTATTGTACGGAGGAGGTATATACACAAAAGCAAGAATACATTTAAAGGTAAACAGCCTGCACATGAGAAAAACATATCTGCCCTCATCATCAACCATAGAGCCGAGCTCTTCAAAATTTATGGAGCTGTGTATCAAAACACTCACACCCCTGGAATAGGAAGTGTGAGTGGAGTGATACGCTCTGCCCACCCACCGATAGTTCAGGCACGACTTAGAATCAGCAGTAAGATGTGTCTCCTGCAAGGCACAGATGGCAGGCAGGCGTTTCCTCATCAGGGAGGACACCATAGTACGTTTCAGAGGATCCTGTAACCCCCTAATGTTCCAGGACAACACTGTGACAGTCTCCATCAGGGGAAATCAAGCATGTAACCATCAGGGGGAAGACCCCAAATGTCAGGTTGGGAAGGCATCCGGGGCGGCATAGACTGCCGGTTAGTAGATAGAACTGGAACTCTGCAAGTCTGAAAATAGAAACTGTCTGCTCTGGAACAAATTCTCGTGTTGCCGTAGCAACCCAGTGCGCACAACGGTGCGGTGAACCACCTTACAGACCCTGTCCGTAGTAGGCCAACAGGCCTTTCAGATATAAGAGCCTTCTTCGCGTGACCCTCTAGAAAATACAGGTTCTGGGGTGCCAACGGGCACTCCCGATTTGCTTGGGACAACGGGTCCCGTGAACAGTCCATGGACACAGCCAACATGGCCGTCCATTTACAGGCAATCCGTGAATTAAGCATTGCCATTAATAAACACTTTTCCGAACTCGCATTAAGTGAAAATAATCAATGTTCGTATCCGGCACTATCCTCAGCCGAGGAAAAGGTAGGGCGGTATCAGCAAGAACTTATCAGGCCCATCAGTCATCATCCTCGGGGGGTCTTTGGTGAAATGCTCCCGCGTTGGTATCCAGCCAGTCCGAGGCATCTGCAGGGTTTTCAAAAAAGTGTGCTTGGCCCCTCAGGATGACTCTGAGCCTCGCAGGGTAAAGCATGGCATAGGGTGCCTGCAGCTTCTGCAAGCGTTTCTTGATGTCAGCAAAGTGCGCCCGGCTCTTCTGAACTGCAGGGGAAAAGTCAGGGTAGAAGGAGACCCTTGTGCCATTGAATTGAATGTTCTTCTTCTCCCTGGCCAGCCGCAATATAATTTCTCTATCTCTGTAGTTTAACAGTCTGGCCAGCATCGGGCGAGGATGGTTACCCGGTGGGAGAGGTCTGGTAGGCACTCGGTGGGCCCTCTCAACCGCATACAAATGAGTGAACGCCTCCTTGCCAAATAGATCTGCCATCCACTGTTCCACAAATTGTGTGGGGTCCCGGCCCTCCACTTTCTCCGGCAGCCCCACTATGCGAACATTATTGCGCCTGAGGCGGTTCTCAAAATCTTCTGCCCTCATATCTATAGCCCTGGCTAGGCGTGCAGTGGATTGGGCATCTCTGGTCAGTTCGGGGAGTCTGTCCTCTATATCACTTATCCTGCTCTCAGCTGCCGTGGTTCTTTCCCTAATTTTTTGAATATCTTGTCTAATCAGACATACTCCTTCCTCCAGGTTCCCAAAGCGGACTTGCAGGCCATTCACAGAGGCTGTGCATTTATTAACAGCTCTTAGTAAGTCAGCCATAGTAGGCTGTTCACCTCCCTCCTCATCAGGTTCTTCACTGTCTTCCTGCAAGTGAGCTATCATGGCGCCCACTCCCAGCACTCGCCCCCCCTCCTCCATGTCAGTGTCACTGCATGCGGCTCCCTCTTCCAGGGGCAGCGCTCCTGCCAAGTTCAGGTTCCCTGTCATTTTTTGTGCATAGTACCTCATATCTTTAGGGGGTTCTCCGAGAGGATCCTTGGGTGGTTTCAACTGCTTACTCCCCCCCTTGTTTGTCTTCTCTGCAGCGCGTCCCCTCTGTGCTGATGGCGGGGCGGCGCCATTTTGGGAATCCTGCTTGGATCCTTCTCCTCTCTGTCCTCGGGTCATCATGCCTCTGTGAAGTTCCTAAGTGGCCGCCGGGTGATGAGGGGACTCTCCCAGGTTCGGATGGCGAAAATCCGGGTGTTCTGCGGTGCCGGATACCGGATCAGTGTAGGATCAAAGCGGGAGCTCTGTGAAGATGCGACTGCTCACATGCCGCGCTGGCCACGCCCCCCCTCGAGTTTTTGCATCCTTGATTTCCTTTTTACATATTCTGTTATATTCTTTGTAACATTTAAATGACACTAGTGTTCCCTCATTTTTATATTTTTTAGAAGCTCTTTTCTTATAGTTTATAGCTTTTTTAACTTTGGCCGTGAGCCACATAGGTTTTATTTTTAGCCTTTTAACCTTACTGCCCATGGGAATATACTTTGCAGTGAGGTCCCAAACAGTCTTTTTGAAGAATTCCCATTTCTGTTCTGTGCCCATTGATGCTAATATTCCCTCCCAGTCTAAGTCCTGGAGAGCAGCCCTCATCCTTGGAAAATTTGCTCTCTTGAAATTACTGTATATACTCGAGTATAAGCCGACCCGAATATAAGCCGAGGCACCTAATTTTACCACAAAAAAACTGGGAAAATGTATTGACTCGAGTATAAACCGAGGGTGTCCATCTGCATGCCTCACTTTGCCTCACTGTGTCCATGCCTCACTTTGCCTCACTGTGCCCATGCCTCACTGTGTCCATGCCTCACTGTGTCCATGCCTCACTGTGCCCATGCCTTTCTGTGCCCATGCCTCACTGTCCCCATGCTTCACTGTGCCCATGCCTCACTGTGTCCATGACTAGACTGACGTTTAACATGGGAGACTATGGAAGGGGTGCCTGGATTTGAAAAATCGGTGCTCCCCAGCCGTAGGTCCCCCAGACAAAAAACTTTGCACACTTATAGAGGAGAAATGGCGCTACATGTGTGCCAAGATTCGGGTCCAGGAGACCTACGACCGGCCGGTACCAGGTCCCCAAACTCACCAGAGAAATGACTGTTTAACATGGGAGTCTATGGAAGGGGTGCCCGGCTTTGAAAAATTGGTGCTCCCCGGCCATAGGTTCCCTGGACAACAAGCTTTGCACACTTGTAAAGGAAGAGTGAGGCTACATGTGTGCCAAGTTTGGGGTCCAGGGGACCTATGGCCGGTCAGTACAGGGTCCCCAAAGTCCGGGGGATCAGGCGCAAAAAAGTGACTCGAGTATAAGTCGAGGGGGCATTTTCAGCACAAAAAAAGTGCTGAAAAACTCGGCTTATACTCAAGTATATACGGTTAGTGGTTTTTATCTTTCCCGTATGTGATTTTTGCGTACAACTAACATCAAATGAAAACATGTTATGGTCACTGCTACCCAGGTGTTCCTTTATCTGAACATTAGTAATACGCTCTGCATGGTTTGAGATTACCAGGTCCAACAGAGCATCATTCCTAGTTGGGGACTCAATAAACTGGACCATAAAATTGTTCTGCAATAGCTTTAAAAAATGTTGCACTTTAACTGTCCCAGCAGTGCCATTACTCCAGTCAATTTCTGCGTAGTTAAAATCCCCCATTATTATCACTGTCCCAGCCCTTGCAGCCCTTTCCATCTGTGCAAGGAGCTGAGTCTCTAACTCCTCATTAACATTGGGTGGTCTATAACAAACTCCAATGATTAACTTTGAACTACGCACATCTGTATGCAGTTCCACCCATAATGCTTCAGACTCATCCCACTCTCCATCCACCAGGTCCTCTTTCACACTCGCTTTGAGATCACTTCTCACATAGAGACAGACCCCTCCACCCTTCCTTTTTACCCTGTCTTTCCGAAAGAGTGCATAGCCAGGAATATAAATAGCCCAGTCATGTGAGGAATGACTGGTGTGGAGGTGATCAGAGACACAATAACTGGTGTGGTGGTGATCAGGGACACAATAACTGGTGTGGAGGTGATCAGGGACACAATAACGGGTGTGGTGGTGATCAGGGACACAATAACTGGTGTGGAGGTGATTAGGGACACAATAACTGGTGTGGTGGTGATCAGGGACACAATAACTGGTGTGGAGGTGATTAGGGACACAATAACTGGTGTGGTGGTGATCAGGGACACAATAACTGGTGTGGAGGTGATCAGGGACACAATAACTGGTGTGGAGGTGATCAGGGACACAATAACGGGTGTGGTGGTGATCAGGGACACAATAACTGGTGTGGAGGTGATTAGGGACACAATAACTGGTGTGGTGGTGATCAGGGACACAATAACTGGTGTGGAGGTGATTAGGGACACAATAACTGGTGTGGTGGTGATCAGGGACACAATAACTGGTGTGGAGGTGATCAGGGACACAATAACTGGTGTGGAGGTGATCAGGGACACAGTAACTGGTGTGGAGGTGATCGGGGACACAATAACTGGTGTGGAGGTGATCAGGGACACAATAACTGGTGTGGAGGTGATCAGGGACACAATAACTGGTGTGGAGGTGATCGGGGACACAATAACTGGTGTGGAGGTGATCAGGGACACAATAACTGGTGTGGTGGTGATCAGGGACACAATAACTGGTGTGGAGGTGATCAGGGACACAATAACTGGTGTGGAGGTGATCGGGGACACAATAACTGGTGTGGAGGTGATCAGGGACACAATAACTGGTGTGGAGGTGATCAGAGACACAATAACTGGTGTGGAGGTGATCAGAGACACAATAACTGGTGTGGAGGTGATCGGGGACACAATAACTGGTGTGGAGGTGATCAGGGACATAATAACTGGTGTGGAGGTGATCAGGGACACAATAACTGGTGTGGTGATGATCAGGGACACAATAACTGGTGTGGAGGTGATCGGGGACACAATAACTGGTGTGGAGGTGATCGGAGACACAATAACTGGTGTGGAGGTGATCGGGGACACAATAACTGGTGTGGAGGTGATCGGGGACACAATAACTGGTGTGGAGGTGATCGGAGACACAATAACTGGTGTGGAGGTGATCAGGGACACAATAACTGGTGTGGTGATGATCAGGGACACAATAACTGGTGTGGTGGTGATCGGGGACACAATAACTGGTGTGGAGGTGATCGGGGACACAGTAACTGGTGTGGAGGTGATCAGGGACACAATAACTGGTGTGGTGGTGATTGGGGACACAATAACTGGTGTGGAGGTGATCAGGGACACAATAACTGGTGTGGAGGTGATCAGGGACACAATAACTGGTGTGGAGGTGATCAGGGACACAATAACGGGTGTGGTGATGATCAGGGACACAATAACTGGTGTGGTGATGATCAGGGACACAATAACTGGTGTGGTGATGATCAGGGACACAATAACTGGTGTGGAGGTGATCGGGGACACAATAACTGGTGTGGAGGTGATCGGGGACACAATAATTGGTGTGGTGATGATCAGGGACACAATAACTGGTGTGGTGATGATCAGGGACACAATAACTGGTGTGGAGGTGATCAGAGACACAATAACTGGTGTGGAGGTTATCGGGGACACAATAACTGGTGTGGAGGTGATCGGGGACACAATAACTGGTGTGGAGGTGGTCAGGGACACAATAACTGGTGTGGAGGTGATCAGGGACACAATAACTGGTGTGGAGGTGATCAGGGACACAATAACTGGTGTGGAGGTGATCGGGGACACAATAACTGGTGTGGAGGTGATCGGGGACACAATAACTGGTGTGGAGGTGATCGGGGACACAATAACTGGTGTGGAGATAATAGGGGACACAATAACTGGTGTGGAGGTGATCGGGGACACAATAACTGGTGTGGAGATGATCAGGGACACAATAACTGGTGTGGAGGTGATCAGGGACACAATAACTGGTGTGGAGGTGATTAGGGACACAATAACTGGTGTGGTGGTGATCAGGGACACAATAACTGGTGTGGAGGTGATCGGGGACACAATAACTGGTGTGGAGGTGATCAGGGACACAATAACTGGTGTGGAGGTGATCGGGGACACAATAACTGGTGTGGAGGTGATCGGGGACACAATAACTGGTGTGGAGATGATCAGGGACACAATAACTGGTGTGGAGGTGATCAGAGACACAATAACTGGTGTGGTGATCAGGGACACAATAACTGGTGTGGAGGTGATCAGAGACACAATAACTGGTGTGGTGGTGATCGGGGACACAATAACTGGTGTGGAGGTGATCAGAGACACAATAACTGGTGTGGAGGTGATCAGGGACACAATAACTGGTGTGGAGGTGATCGGGGACACAATAACTGGTGTGGAGGTGATCAGGGACACAATAACTGGTGTGGTGGTGATCAGAGACACAATAACTGGTGTGGTGATCAGGGACACAATAACTGGTGTGGAGGTGATCAGGGACACAATAACTGGTGTGGAGGTGATCAGGGACACAATAACTGGTGTGGAGGTGATTAGGGACACAATAACTGGTGTGGTGGTGATCAGGGACACAATAACTGGTGTGGAGGTGATCGGGGACACAATGACTGGTGTGGAGGTGATCAGGGACACAATAACTGGTGTGGAGGTGATCGGGGACACAATAACTGGTGTGGAGGTGATCGGGGACACAATAACTGATGTGGAGGTGATCGGGGACACAATAACTGGTGTGGAGATGATAGGGGACACAATAACTGGTGTGGTGATGATCGGGGACACAATAACTGGTGTGGAGGTGATCGGGGACACAATAACTGGTGTGGAGATGATAGGGGACACAATAACTGGTGTGGTGATGATAGGGGACACAATAACTGGTGTGGTGATGATCGGGGACACAATAACTGGTGTGGAGGTGATCAGGGACACAATAACTGGTGTGGTGGTGATCAGGGACACAATAACTGGTGTGGAGGTGATCAGGGACACAATAACTGGTGTGGTGGTGATCAGAGACACAATAACTGGTGTGGAGGTGATCGGGGACACAATAACTGGTGTGGAGGTGATCAGAGACACAATAACTGGTGTGGTGGTGATCGGAGACACAATAACTGGTGTGGAGGTGATCGGGGACACAATAACTGGTGTGGAGGTGATCAGAGACACAATAACTGGTGTGGTGGTGATCGGAGACACAATAACTGGTGTGGTGGTGATCAGGGACACAATAACTGGTGTGGAGGTGATCAGGGACACAATAACTGGTGTGGAGGTGATCGGGGACACAATAACTGGTGTGGAGGTGATCGGGGACACAATAACTGGTGTGGAGGTGATCGGGGACACAATAACTGGTGTGGAGGTGATCAGAGACACAATAACTGGTGTGGTGGTGATCGGAGACACAATAACTGGTGTGGTGGTGATCGGAGACACAATAACTGGTGTGGTGGTGATCGGGGACACAATTACTGGTGTGGAGGTGATCGGGGACACAATAACTGGTGTGGAGGTGATCAGAGACACAATAACTGGTGTGGTGGTGATCGGAGACACAATAACTGGTGTGGAGGTGATCAGGGACACAATAACTGGTGTGGAGGTGATCAGAGACACAATAACTGGTGTGGTGATCAGGGACACAATAACTGGTGTGGAGGTGATCAGGGACACAATAACTGGTGTGGAGGTGATCAGGGACACAATAACTGGTGTGGAGGTGATTAGGGACACAATAACTGGTGTGGTGGTGATCAGGGACACAATAACTGGTGTGGAGGTGATCGGGGACACAATAACTGGTGTGGAGGTGATTAGGGACACAATAACTGGTGTGGTGGTGATCAGGGACACAATAACTGGTGTGGAGGTGATTAGGGACACAATAACTGGTGTGGTGGTGATCAGGGACACAATAACTGGTGTGGAGGTGATCAGGGACACAATAACTGGTGTGGAGGTGATCAGGGACACAGTAACTGGTGTGGAGGTGATCGGGGACACAATAACTGGTGTGGAGGTGATCAGGGACACAATAACTGGTGTGGAGGTGATCAGGGACACAATAACTGGTGTGGAGGTGATCGGGGACACAATAACTGGTGTGGAGGTGATCAGGGACACAATAACTGGTGTGGTGGTGATCAGGGACACAATAACTGGTGTGGTGGTGATCGGAGACACAATAACTGGTGTGGTGGTGATCGGAGACACAATAACTGGTGTGGTGGTGATCGGGGACACAATAACTGGTGTGGAGGTGATCAGGGACACAATAACTGGTGTGGAGGTGATCAGGGACACAATAACTGGTGTGGAGGTGATCGGAGACACAATAACTGGTGTGGTGGTGATCGGAGACACAATAACTGGTGTGGTGGTGATCGGGGACACAATAACTGGTGTGGAGGTGATCAGGGACACAATAACTGGTGTGGAGGTGATCAGGGACACAATAACTGGTGTGGAGGTGATCAGGGACACAATAACTGGTGTGGAGGTGATCAGGGACACAATAACTGGTGTGGAGGTGATCAGGGACACAATAACTGGTGTGGAGGTGATCAGGGACACAATAACTGGTGTGGAGGTGATCAGAGACACAATAACTGGTGTGGAGGTGATCAGGGACACAATAACTGGTGTGGAGGTGATCAGGGACACAATAACTGGTGTGGAGGTGATCAGAGACACAATAACTGGTGTGGTGATCAGGGACACAATAACTGGTGTGGAGGTGATCAGGGACACAATAACTGGTGTGGAGGTGATCAGGGACACAATAACTGGTGTGGAGGTGATTAGGGACACAATAACTGGTGTGGAGGTGATCAGGGACACAATAACTGGTGTGGAGGTGATCAGGGACACAATAACTGGTGTGGAGGTGATCAGGGACACAATAACTGGTGTGGAGGTGATCAGGGACACAATAACTGGTGTGGAGGTGATCAGGGACACAATAACTGGTGTGGAGGTGATCAGGGACACAATAACTGGTGTGGAGGTGATCAGGGACACAATAACTGGTGTGGAGGTGATCAGAGACACAATAACTGGTGTGGAGGTGATCAGGGACACAATAACTGGTGTGGAGGTGATCAGGGACACAATAACTGGTGTGGAGGTGATCAGAGACACAATAACTGGTGTGGTGATCAGGGACACAATAACTGGTGTGGAGGTGATCAGGGACACAATAACTGGTGTGGAGGTGATCAGGGACACAATAACTGGTGTGGAGGTGATTAGGGACACAATAACTGGTGTGGAGGTGATCAGGGACACAATAACTGGTGTGGAGGTGATCAGGGACACAGTAACTGGTGTGGAGGTGATCGGGGACACAATAACTGGTGTGGAGGTGATCGGGGACACAATAACTGGTGTGGAGGTGATCGGGGACACAATAACTGGTGTGGAGGTGATCGGGGACACAATAACTGGTGTGGAGGTGATCAGGGACACAATAACTGGTGTGGAGGTGATCAGGGACACAATAACTGGTGTGGAGGTGATCGGGGACACAATAACTGGTGTGGAGGTGATCGGGGACACAATAACTGGTGTGGAGGTGATCAGAGACACAATAACTGGTGTGGTGGTGATCGGAGACACAATAACTGGTGTGGTGGTGATCGGAGACACAATAACTGGTGTGGTGGTGATCGGGGACACAATAACTGGTGTGGAGGTGATCAGGGACACAATAACTGGTGTGGAGGTGATCAGGGACACAATAACTGGTGTGGAGGTGATCAGAGACACAATAACTGGTGTGGTGATCAGGGACACAATAACTGGTGTGGTGGTGATCAGGGACACAATAACTGGTGTGGAGGTGATCAGGGACACAATAACTGGTGTGGTGGTGATCAGGGACACAATAACTGGTGTGGAGGTGATCAGGGACACAATAACTGGTGTGGTGGTGATCAGGGACACAATAACTGGTGTGGTGGTGATCAGGGACACAATAACTGGTGTGGAGGTGATCAGGGACACAATAACTGGTGTGGAGGTGATCAGGGACACAATAACTGGTGTGGAGGTGATTAGGGACACAATAACTGGTGTGGTGGTGATCAGGGACACAATAACTGGTGTGGAGGTGATCGGGGACACAATAACTGGTGTGGAGGTGATTAGGGACACAATAACTGGTGTGGTGGTGATCAGGGACACAATAACTGGTGTGGAGGTGATTAGGGACACAATAACTGGTGTGGTGGTGATCAGGGACACAATAACTGGTGTGGAGGTGATCAGGGACACAATAACGGGTGTGGAGGTGATCAGGGACACAGTAACTGGTGTGGAGGTGATCGGGGACACAATAACTGGTGTGGAGGTGATCAGGGACACAATAACTGGTGTGGAGGTGATCAGGGACACAATAACTGGTGTGGAGGTGATCGGGGACACAATAACTGGTGTGGAGGTGATCAGGGACACAATAACTGGTGTGGTGGTGATCAGGGACACAATAACTGGTGTGGAGGTGATCAGGGACACAATAACTGGTGTGGAGGTGATCGGGGACACAATAACTGGTGTGGAGGTGATCAGGGACACAATAACTGGTGTGGAGGTGATCAGAGACACAATAACTGGTGTGGAGGTGATCAGAGACACAATAACTGGTGTGGAGGTGATCGGGGACACAATAACTGGTGTGGAGGTGATCAGGGACACAATAACTGGTGTGGAGGTGATCAGGGACACAATAACTGGTGTGGTGATGATCAGGGACACAATAACTGGTGTGGAGGTGATCGGGGACACAATAACTGGTGTGGAGGTGATCGGAGACACAATAACTGGTGTGGAGGTGATCGGGGACACAATAACTGGTGTGGAGGTGATCGGGGACACAATAACTGGTGTGGAGGTGATCGGAGACACAATAACTGGTGTGGAGGTGATCAGGGACACAATAACTGGTGTGGTGATGATCAGGGACACAATAACTGGTGTGGTGGTGATCGGGGACACAATAACTGGTGTGGAGGTGATCGGGGACACAGTAACTGGTGTGGAGGTGATCAGGGACACAATAACTGGTGTGGTGGTGATTGGGGACACAATAACTGGTGTGGTGATGATCAGGGACACAATAACTGGTGTGGTGATGATCAGGGACACAATAACTGGTGTGGTGATGATCAGGGACACAATAACTGGTGTGGAGGTGATCGGGGACACAATAACTGGTGTGGAGGTGATCGGGGACACAATAATTGGTGTGGTGATGATCAGGGACACAATAACTGGTGTGGTGATGATCAGGGACACAATAACTGGTGTGGAGGTGATCAGAGACACAATAACTGGTGTGGAGGTTATCGGGGACACAATAACTGGTGTGGAGGTGATCGGGGACACAATAACTGGTGTGGAGGTGGTCAGGGACACAATAACTGGTGTGGAGGTGATCAGGGACACAATAACTGGTGTGGAGGTGATCAGGGACACAATAACTGGTGTGGAGGTGATCGGGGACACAATAACTGGTGTGGAGGTGATCGGGGACACAATAACTGGTGTGGAGGTGATCGGGGACACAATAACTGGTGTGGAGATAATAGGGGACACAATAACTGGTGTGGAGGTGATCGGGGACACAATAACTGGTGTGGAGATGATCAGGGACACAATAACTGGTGTGGAGGTGATCAGGGACACAATAACTGGTGTGGAGGTGATTAGGGACACAATAACTGGTGTGGAGGTGATCGGGGACACAATAACTGGTGTGGAGGTGATCGGGGACACAATAACTGGTGTGGAGGTGATCAGAGACACAATAACTGGTGTGGAGGTGATCGGGGACACAATAACTGGTGTGGAGGTGATCGGGGACACAATAACTGGTGTGGAGGTGATCGGGGACACAATAACTGATGAGGAGGTGATCGGGGACACAATAACTGGTGTGGAGATGATCAGGGACACAATAACTGGTGTGGAGGTGATCAGGGACACAATAACTGGTGTGGAGGTGATCGGAGACACAATAACTGTTGTGGAGGTGATCGGGGACACAATAACTGGTGTGGAGGTGATCAGGGACACAATAACTGGTGTGGAGGTGATCGGGGACACAATAACTGGTGTGGAGGTGATCGGGGACACAATAACTGGTGTGGAGGTGATCAGGGACACAATAACTGGTGTGGTGGTGATCAGAGACACAATAACTGGTGTGGTGATCAGGGACACAATAACTGGTGTGGAGGTGATCAGGGACACAATAACTGGTGTGGAGGTGATTAGGGACACAATAACTGGTGTGGTGGTGATCAGGGACACAATAACTGGTGTGGAGGTGATCGGGGACACAATGACTGGTGTGGAGGTGATCAGGGACACAATAACTGGTGTGGAGGTGATCGGGGACACAATAACTGGTGTGGAGGTGATCGGGGACACAATAACTGATGTGGAGGTGATCGGGGACACAATAACTGGTGTGGAGGTGATCAGGGACACAATAACTGGTGTGGAGGTGATCGGGGACACAATAACTGGTGTGGAGATGATAGGGGACACAATAACTGGTGTGGTGATGATCGGGGACACAATAACTGGTGTGGAGGTGATCGGGGACACAATAACTGGTGTGGAGATGATAGGGGACACAATAACTGGTGTGGTGATGATCGGGGACACAATAACTGGTGTGGAGGTGATCGGGGACACAATAACTGGTGTGGAGATGATAGGGGACACAATAACTGGTGTGGTGGTGATCAGGGACACAATAACTGGTGTGGAGGTGATCAGGGACACAATAACTGGTGTGGTGGTGATCAGAGACACAATAACTGGTGTGGAGGTGATCGGGGACACAATAACTGGTGTGGAGGTGATCAGAGACACAATAACTGGTGTGGAGGTGATCGGGGACACAATAACTGGTGTGGTGGTGATCGGAGACACAATAACTGGTGTGGTGGTGATCAGGGACACAATAACTGGTGTGGAGGTGATCAGGGACACAATAACTGGTGTGGAGGTGATCGGGGACACAATAACTGGTGTGGAGGTGATCGGGGACACAATAACTGGTGTGGAGGTGATCGGGGACACAATAACTGGTGTGGAGGTGATCAGAGACACAATAACTGGTGTGGTGGTGAGCGGAGACACAATAACTGGTGTGGTGGTGATCGGAGACACAATAACTGGTGTGGTGGTGATCAGGGACACAATAACTGGTGTGGAGGTGATCAGGGACACAATAACTGGTGTGGAGGTGATCAGGGACACAATAACTGGTGTGGTGGTGATCAGGGACACAATAACTGGTGTGGAGGTGATCAGGGACACAATAACTGGTGTGGAGGTGATCGGAGACACAATAACTGGTGTGGAGGTGATCGGAGACACAATAACTGGTGTGGTGGTGATCGGAGACACAATAACTGGTGTGGTGGTGATCGGAGACACAATAACTGGTGTGGTGGTGATCGGGGACACAATAACTGGTGTGGTGGTGATCGGGGACACAATAACTGGTGTGGAGGTGATCGGGGACACAATAACTGGTGTGGTGGTGATCGGAGACACAATAACTGGTGTGGTGGTGATCGGGGACACAATAACTGGTGTGGAGGTGATCGGAGACACAATAACTGGTGTGGTGGTGATCGGGGACACAATAACTGGTGTGGTGGTGATCGGGGACACAATAACTGGTGTGGAGGTGATCGGGGACACAATAACTGGTGTGGTGGTGATCGGAGACACAATAACTGGTGTGGTGGTGATCGGAGACACAATAACTGGTGTGGAGGTGATCAGGGACACAATAACTGGTGTGGAGGTGATCAGGGACACAATAACTGGTGTGGAGGTGATCAGGGACACAATAACTGGTGTGGAGGTGATCAGGGACACAATAACTGGTGTGGAGGTGATCGGGGACACAATAACTGGTGTGGAGGTGATCGGGGACACAATAACTGGTGTGGAGGTGATCAGGGACACAATAACTGGTGTGGAGGTGATCAGGGACACAATAACTGGTGTGGAGGTGATCGGGGACACAATAACGGGTGTGGAGGTGATCGGGGACACAATAACTGGTGTGGAGGTGATCGGGGACACAATAACTGGTGTGGAGGTGATCGGGGACACAATAACTGGTGTGGAGGTGATTGGGGACACAATAACTGGTGTGGAGGTGATCGGGGACACAATAACTGGTGTGGAGGTTCTATTTCTATTTATATTGGGGACATAATTGCCCAAATCTGGGGATCAGGAGCCATTTCCACCCTTTACTCTCGGCTGGGGTTCTTTGTATCCATATAACAGATGTTCTACATGACTAAATCTGACATCAATTTTACTGCAAAATCAAAGGGGCCAAAATGTCCCCCCCCCCCTCCCCCGAGCAGTAATATATTTCTATCCCCCTTGGTGGGGGTGGAGATGACCCATCTATAAGGATATACAGTACATACACACCCAGCACAAGGCCGTGTTCACACTACCAGGTGTTTCTGCAGTTCCTCTGAGCTCCACAAGGTGGTGATCTCACCTCTACCCAGACAGAGAGTCTATGGAATACAGACAGGAAGTGATGTCAGATACTGACAGGAAGTGATGTCAGGAAGTTCCGGGTAAGAGGTGAGTCGGGAGGAAGTCGTGAGGAGACACGTTGCTGGATCTGGCGGCAGTGGAGGTAATATGAAGATTAACCCCTTCAGGGGGATCAGTTGATGAATAATATATCTTCCCTCCAAAGCTGGCCATACATGGTTCAGTTTTATCGTTCAGCCAGCGGGGTGAGTGAGAAAACTGTAGTGATTCCTCCCATCCACACATAGGAGGGGGATGGGGGAATCCTCCCCGCTGCACTATTGTATTGTGACAATGGGGGGCGCTCCTCCGCTCTCAGAATACACAGATCAGTGATGAAGCTATTGGCTGCAGCCGCTGATCGAGTGACTTTTATCCGGCAGTGACCACACATGGATGGAAATGTGACCGATCCCTGCTGGACCAGCTGAATTTCCAGGTATCTATGGTCACCTGAAGTCAGGGCACAAATCCCAGGTCACCATGGTGACTAGAAATGGCGTCCTGGCCCCTGGGCTCTTGTCAGCCCATTCTCACTGTTGGTCTGAATAATGTTTCTGCCTGAAACCCGGACACATTATTCAGACAGGAATGTGTCTCAGAGCGGGGCCAGGCGGGAGGGGGAGGAGGGGGCACCCGACCTGTGCAGTCAGGGGAGGACTGGGCAGGACAGCGGCATTAGAGGACTCATCTCACTGATCTCCCGCTGCCGATTCTGCACACTGTACCCTTCCCCTGCACCCCATGTCCTGAAGTCTGCACAATGTATCCTTCCCCTGCATCCCATGTCCTGCACCCCATGAGGGGAGAACCACTGGAGGAGACAATAATGGAGAAAGATCTGGGGGTCCTAGTAGAAGACAGACTGAGCAATAGCATACAATGTCAAGCTGCAGCTACCAAAGCCGGCAGAATATCGGCATGCATAAAAAAGGGAATTTTCTCACGTCGTCTTCCAGGACGGCACCCTGAGAGATGACTGGTCCCACCTGACAGGAAACACAATTAAAGAAGAGGCCAAAAACTTCCTGATCCCCCGAGAGGCAATCGGATTTTCCCCGGATCACCTTTCCCTATAAATGTCAGTACCCAGTTATATTCTGTACATTTAGGAAAGAATCCAGACCTTTCTTATAGCGATCTACTGATCTGGCCAGAACCACCTCTGCAGGGAGTCTATTCCACATTTTCACACCTCTTACTGTGAAGAAACCTTGTGAAGCCTTTGGGTCTGGTAGGGCTTGCCCTTCCTGGTGGGGGGTTTCCCCATCTTCCTCAGGGGGGGGCAGCAGAGCTTGGAAGAGCCTCCTGAGTGCTGATTCCAAGCTCTGCCGATTCACCAGGGAGAGTGGGAATTAAACCCCGAAGTGTACTCCCTCGTGTGACGACGCTTCGGCAGACCGGAGATAGATCTCTTCGCGCACAGAGGGAACAGGAAGATGAAGAAGTTCTTTTCACTGTCCAGGGAGAGAGGATCCGAGGGGGTGGATGTGTTGGCCCAAGACTGGGACTTCCACTTGGCCTTTCCCATAGGGCAGACTGATTTTAATCGCTCCCTGGTGGCCCAAGAGGACCTGGTTTCCTACCCTGGGAAATTGGTCCGTGTCCCTACCACAGCATCTTCCGGAGCGGCAGGACCTTCTCCTACAGGGTCCAGTCTGCCACCCAAACCCCGGTTTCTTCAAGCTAGCGGCTTGGCTCTTGAAAGGGGGAGCCTGCGGCAGAGGGGGTGTTCAGAGAGAGTAATTGACACCCTGTTACAGAGTAGGAAGCAGGTTACCAGGCGTATTTAAACCAAGTTCTGGGGAGTCTTCTTGCATTGGTGTCAAGCGAGGGGGACTTCCCAGCAGGAGATCCCTGCAATCCTGGATTTCCTCCAGGACGGCGTTGATCAGGGTCTAGCTACTAAGACGCTCAGGGTCCAGGTGGCAGCCTTGTCCAATTTTTTGGACAGGAGACTGGCACTAAACCCACTGATCAAGAGATTTTTGTCGACTAGGGAGAGGATGTCCCCGGTGCAAATGAAAGAATTTCCACCATGGGATCTTACTCTAGTCCTCGGGCCCTGACCAAGGCACTATTCGAGCCCTTGGCTCATATCCTGCTTAAATTACTTGCCCTTAAGACAACCTTCCTGCAGGCCATTACAATGGTCAGGAGGATAGGTGATCTCCAGGCTCTGTCTGTAAAAGAGCCCTTTTTCTTATTATTTGAAGACAGGATTATCCTGAGGCAGGATCCCCTGTACCTTCCGAAGGTGGCCTCATGGTTCCACAGGACACAGGAGATTGTCCTTCCTTCGTTTTGTGCCAATCCTCAGAACAAGAAGGAAAGTTATTTTCATTGTTTAGATGTCAGACGGTGTCTGTTAGTTTATTTAGAGAGAGTGAAGGATTTTAGAAGGTCCAGTCACTTATTAGTTGGTTTTTGCGGCCAGAAGAAGGGTCAGCAAGCATCACATGCAACCATAGCAAGGTGGATTAGGCAGACGGGTTCCCACTATCCTTAAGGCACACTCTACACAGTCTCTGGCGACCTCTTGGGCAGAAAGGGCTGGAGCATCGGTAGAACAGATCTGCAGAGCAGCTACATGGACAAACCGGAACACTTTCCTGAGGCACTACAGGGTGGAACTGCTGTCACCTCAGGATTTGGCATTTGGTAGAAAGGTTCTACAGGCTGTTGTCCCGTCCTAAGGAAGGCCTGAGCTACTTGCTCTTCTCTCAGGGTGCCGTCCTGGAAGATGACTTGAGAAAATGACCAGTTACACTTACCGGTAACAGTGTTTCTGGGAAGTCTTCCAGGACGGCAGGACTACTTCCCACCCATTTTTGTGTGTTGGTGTTGTATGAACATTTGGGGTGGTTCTCACTCTCGTGCACTGGTGTGGGTCAATACTTTTTCACAACTAAGGAGCACAGGGAGGTTCGGGGGTTTTTGACCTCTTCTTTGATTGTGTTTCTTGGCAGGTGGGACCAGTTATCTCTCAAGGTGCCATCCTGGAAGACCCAGAAACACCGTTACCAGTAAGTGTAACTGGTCATTTTCTCCAGAGATAAAACTATAATTCTACCACTTTATAAAACTCTGGTCAGGCCACATCTGGAGTATTCCGTCCAGTTTTGGTCACAAGTCCTCAGAAGGGATGTGTTGGAGCTGGAGGGAGTCCAAAGAAGGGCAACTAAATTAATTAGGGGGCTGGAGGACCTCAAATACGAGGAGCGACTACAAGCGCTAAATTTTATTAACGCTGGAGAAAAGACACTTGAGAGGAGATATGAAAGCCATTTACAAATATCTCACTGGTGATCCCAGCATAGGAAAATAGCTATTCAATCTCAGGGGGTGTGAGAGGACAAGGGGACACACAATGAGATTGGCGGAGAATCGGTTTAACCTTAATTTGCGTAGGGAGTTTCTTTAACATACATCACGGGACACAGAGCACCATAGTAATAACATATGGGTTATACGACACCTTCAGGTGGTGGACACTGGCATAATCAAGAACAGGAAGTCCCCCTCTATATAACCCCTCCCATACTGGGAGTACCTCAGTTTTTTAGCCAGTGTCTAAGGTGTTGGTCATGGTTAATGTTGTGCTAAAGAAAAGCTCCGTAAATGGTCCTAAGGGAATTCCAAGATGGCGCCGCCGCGGCCCTGGCCCAACGCACGCCGCGCGGCACAGAAAAGTACAAGGAGGAGACCAGCAAATGAACGGCAAAGGCTCAGGGTAAGGACTACCAGAGGGATATGACTTATTATACCCAAAAGCTGGGGGGTCCCCAAGATCAGACCGAGGGGGGTAGCGCTGAGCAGTCACACACGGCAGCGCAGACCTCTCAGGAGCAGTCTGCTGGAGAGGCGGGGAGTCATGGAGAACAAGCCAGCACAGTGGAGCAGTCTCTCCCCCAGCACACAGACACAGAGAACACTGAGCAACCGACCCTGAATGAGATACTCAGGGCGGTGCACGTTTGCACCGCTTCAGTGAATACCCTTAAAGAGCAGTTTGGGGGACTGAGAGAGGATCTACAAAAAATCAGTGAACGCACAACAGCAGTGGAAAGCCGGGTGAGTGAGGTGGTAGATAAGCTGCCCCAGTTTCCTGGGAGTCCCATGTTGCACATCAGCTAGCCAGAGACACTAACAACAGAGCTGATGACATGGAGAACCGTATGAGGCGGAACAATGTGCGCATAGTGGGGTTGCCAGAGAAAGCTGAGGGCCGGGACCCCAACGCCTTTGTTGAAGGGTGGCTGCAGGACGTTTTCAGAAAGGAGGCCTTTTCCCCATTCTTTACGGTAGAAAAGGTTTAACCACACGCCAGGCCGCCCACCACAGCCTGGCGCCCCCCCTAGACCCATCCTTGCTTGTCTCCTACACTAAAGGGACAGGGAGGTGGTGCTGAGACATGCCAGGGAGAAGGCCAATGTCCAGGTGAATGGAGTCTGGGTATCATTCTACCCAGACTTCTCCGGGGAGGTGCAGCGACGCCACGCCAAGTTCTCTGATGTAAAGAGGCGCTTACGTGCATTACAACTACCTTACGCCGTGTTATACCCTGCCAAGCTGAGAGTTACTGCCAATCGGCAAACTCACTTTTTTGAATCAGCCCTTATGTCATCGCGACAGAGAGGAGGAAGGTGATTAACCTGCTGGCTGTTGATACAAGGCACTACGCTATATTTCTACTGCACCACTTGCAAGTTCCTCTGTGGCAAGCTCACCGTGTGTTCATCTTTTACCCCCATTCTTTATTTTG
Source organism: Rana muscosa (assembly GCA_029206835.1). NCBI lineage: Eukaryota > Metazoa > Chordata > Amphibia > Anura > Ranidae > Rana > Rana muscosa. Next base: position 848,880 of record JARGYO010005596.1, on the reverse strand, counting down.
TTCTGCTGGGAGACAATATATTTGTATGTGAACTTTGAGCTATCTTGTAAAGTTGCAAGAAAAATGTGATTTCTCTACCAGAGCGGTAGAACAAATGTGCCTTACTTGTTTCTGCTCATTGTTGGAGCTGTATGGCCTGCTCTGTTGGAGGTCTGGACTTATGTTTTTTCAAGACCATCGTGCTGTTTTTTCTTTCCAGACTACATGCAAGGACTCGTCCTGTTGACGGCCTGGTTCTGTGTTTTTTTGCACTTACTGAACCTATACAGAGAGCTATACACACCTGTTATTGCATTCTGGAACTGTGACTCTGCAATCCTGGATATTACCGGAGTTCTTGACGTCTGCCCTAGACTTGCATCTCTTACATGGAGATTGCTCTTGCCACAATTGTCTTTTGTGGACTTTTGCTAAGGGAGACCCCTGAGTCTACCTACCTGCAGGACCCCAGATCTCTTCCACACCTTTCTAGACACTGTGTTGGTGTTCCACCCCCCATTAAGAATATGTTTGCTTTCTCCCAGTGGCTGAATTACCAATTGTTTCTTTGGAATGTGAGAGGCTTAGGCTCCCCACTTAAACGCATGATGGTATCCACCTGTCTAAAGAAATACCACCATATGATCTTATGTATGCAGGAAATGCATTTAACCAGTGAAACACAATGTTGTCTTAAATATGCATGGGTGGGTAGGGCCTACCATTCCACTCACACCTCCTATTCTAGGGGTGTGAGTGTAATGATTCATGGCTCTGTAGATTTCCAGGAAATTGATGTGTGTATTGATGCCGAGGGCCGGTTTATATTTTTAATTCAATCTTATTTTATTTGTTTATGCAATGAAACGACAGAAAAAGACATACATTGTCTTAAACATTACAAACATTAATAGGATACATCCTCAACAGGCATCATGTGTGTCAGAACAGAGCAGGGCTAAGTACCATCAGATGAAAGTATACACAAACCTATTTGGAGAGTATGAAGTAGGGTCACTCAATGGGTTATAGGTAGTAGGTAAATTGAAGCCCTGGTACGTTATCCTACTGGGTTCTTAGAGGTGTATTTATGTGTAGAGAAAAGAGAGTCAGGGGCAAATAGTAGGGGTACACAGTTAGGGGACAGGGATCAGAATCACTCCATCAAGGTCCGAGAGTGGTCTCGTCCAGGGCACACTCCGCCCAAGAGATAAACTCCGAGGAGTACCGAAACACGGACCACGAAGTCCATGTGAGAGAGAACTGTTTACTTTTGTCATTTTCCTCCGCCACCAGGCGCTCAAGGTCCCTAATGCGGTCCACCTCAACAGCCCAATCCCCCAGGGAAGGCATGGTTGCCGTTCTCCAATGACGGGGAATCACTACCCTGACCGCCGCCAGAAAGTGTCGCAAGACATCATTTCTGATGGATTTAAATGATCCTGGGATAATAGACAAGAGAGCCACCTCAGGTGAAGGGTGGATAGAGGTCGCCATCAATTTGCAGTAGAGTGTGAAAATCCGCTGCCAGTACCTCCGCACAGGAGGGCACTCCCACCAGATGTGGAGCATGGTTCCCCGGGAGCCGAGGCACCGCCAGCAGGCATCCGAAACCTCCGGATTGAAGTGGTGAAGAGTTGATGGACATCTGTACCATCTTGTTAACAGTTTAAACCCCTTCTCCTGGGTCTTGGTGGCTATGGACAATTTGTGCGTCAGGGTAAAACATTTTTGCCAGTCAATAGGGGAGATAGTGTGACGGAGGTCTGTCTCCCAGGCCACCGTAAACGGTGGGAGGCTAGGGGAGTAAACATCGAGCAGAAGGGAGTATAATTGAGATACAACATGCGTTGGAGGTTCCACCTGCAGGAGCAGTTCCTCGAATCCCGTCGGTTCAGCAAGAATGTCTGTAATAGATGGGAAAGTCCGGATGTAGGAGGCAGTCTGTTGCCTCCGAAGCCACTGCATGGGGTGACGGGAGGTCAGACCGGTAGAGGTATCTGACCTCAAAGTGGGGTCTGCACGAAGGACCTGGGCAAGTCGCCTATGATCCTCTCTTCGCCATGGTCCGAATCTTGCTACCGACATAGCTGGCGGAAAGGCCGGGGTCCCAAAGAAGGGAGTCATAGGCCCCATGCGGTTTGATAAGCCCCTTCTGGACAGCATGCGATCCCAAATCTGGATCGTTTGATGGGTAAGGTCATTAAGAGGGCCCGAACCCCCCCGTACCGTAGGCAAGGTCCAGGGGAGAGCGGAGAGCTCAATTGGGCTCATGTGGCTTTCCAACTGAACCCAAAGCTTGGTTGAAGAATGATGGAACCAATCTAGTATGCGGGTGAGCACCGCTGCTTTATGGTATAGGGAGGCATCTGGGGCTCCAGCCCCCCCCCCCCCCCCGAGCCTTTGGAAGAGAAAGTGTTTCATACCGTATCCTGGGACGGGCCGCATTCCAAATAAATTTGGAAAACAGTTGGCGTATTTTCTTAAAGTACGAATTAGGTATGTGAATAGGGATGGTCTGAAACAAATACAGGAACCTAGGGAGAACATCCATTTTCAGGGCATTCACTCTACCTAGCCATGAGAGCTGTTTGGACGCATAATTGATTAAATCTGCCTGGGTCCTAAGAAGTAGGGGGGCAAAGTTCAAGGAAAAAAGTTGGGAAGCATCCGCCGGTATTTGAATTCCGAGATACCTTATGGAGGGGGAACCAGTTTTGAAGGGGAAAGAAGACGATAGTCTTCGCAGGGCCGACGTAGGCAGAGATATGTTGAGGATTTCCGATTTATTGTAGTTGACCTTGAAGTTTCTAACTTCTCCAAATTTCCGAAACTCCTGCAATACCAAGGGCAAGGATGTGTGAGGGTGTGTCACGAACAGGAGCAGATCATCTGCAAAGAGGGCAAGTTTAGTATGTGTGGGCCCGACTGTTATGCCTTGGATAGAAGAATTGTTACGTAGAGCAATAGCTAGATGTTCCATAGTGAGAACGTAGAGGAGGGGGGACAGTGGGCATCCCTGTCGCATCCCGTTAGATACAGAGAAGGCTGGAGATAGCGAGCCATTTAGTCTAATCCTAGCATATGGAGAGGAGTAAAGGGACATTATTCTCGCCATCATATTGGTTCCCACGCCTATTTGTTGCAGGGATAGTCGAAGGAACTGCCAGTCTACTCGGTCGAATGCCTTCTCGGCATCGACTGTTAAGAGGCATAGTGGGATATCGTGGGACCGGGCATAGTTGGTTAAAAGAAGGGTCTTCAGGGTATTGTCCCTAGCCTCACGGCCACTCACAAAGCCGACCTGGTCTAGGTGTATTATCCCAGGCAACAATGGTTGTAATCTATTGGCTAGGATTTTAGCAAAGACTTTCAAATCGACCCCAATCAAGGAGATCGGCCTATAGCTTGCACAAAGAGTGGGGTCTTTGCCTGGCTTTGGGATGAGGGATATGTGAGCCTCAAGTGTTTGTGGAGGGAACACTGAACCCTCCGACAAAGAGTTGAACACCTTAGTTAGAAAGGGCGTGAGGAGGGCGGCAAAAAGTTTGTAGAACTTAGGAGTAAAGCCGTCTGGGCCCGGGCTCTTTCCACTCGGTGTACCCGCTATGGCTTTGGTGACTTCGTCTTCTGTGATTGAGGTTTCCAGATCAGCGATGACGTCATCGTCTAACGTAGGGAGTGCGGTTTCCAATACATATGACATCTGGTCCTCCACCCCGGAGGAAGGGGAACTTGTCCCTTGAGTCTTAGGGATATTGTACAGGGACTGATAAAAGTCCCTGAATTCCCCCGCCATCTTAGTGGGTGAGGATACCATTTCCCCCTGTGCCCCCCGAATATGAGGCACAAAGGCGGAGGTTGTTTTTGGGTGCAGGGAGCGAGCCAGTGGCCTACCACATTTATCTCGAAACTTATATTGATGGAAAGTGAGCTTATCTGCATATGTACGTGCAGAGGCTTCATAAAGTTCTCTAAGTTGTGATCGTGCCCTAGAAACGTCCGCCAGCATTGTCACTGTCGGGGATCGTTTGTGCTCAGTTTCTAAGTTTCTAAGCGTTTTATTTGCTGCCTCTATGGCGGCTGAGCGCTCCTTTTTAAGACGCGTACCCATTTGGATAAAGGTACCACGTAGGACAGCCTTAAGTGCCTCCCATTTGAAAGGGCAACGATGTCGTATCCAAAGCGTGGTCCGCAAAAAAGTTAGAGATTGTATCTGAAACCCTTGTCACACATTCCGGGTTCGTAAGCAGCGAATCGTTCAAGCGCCATGACCATTCCCTAATCGGAGTGGAAGGGAGCGAGAATGTCATGTGTATAGGAGAATGGTCAGACCAGACCATTGGGTCTATGGTGCATTCCGGGGACCAGTCCAGGCAGCTATGGTCACTCATTAGGTAGTCTATGCGACTATAGGTGTGATGAACATGGGAGAAGTGGGTATAGTTACGGACCGTGGGGTACAGCACTCTCCAAACGTCCACCAGACGCAGATCGTAGAATGCCCGTTTCAGAGCCCTCAGTTTGGGGAAGGAGATACACGATCGCGAGGTGGAGGAATCTAAAAGTGGTTCAAGAGGGGTGTTAAAATCTCCCCCCAATATGAGCTTACCCTCCCTGAATCCTGACAAAATCCTCATGTATTGTAACGCGGCTGATACTTGATTAACATTAGGAAGGTAAATGTTAGCTACTGTAAATTTGGTACCCCATAACACGAATTTCACAAAAACATACCTCCCCTGGGGGTCCGAGAGATGGTCAAGCACCTCTATAGGGAGCGTCTTATGGAAGGCCACAGACACTCCCTTGGCTTTCTGGGTTGGGCTAGTGCTGTGGAACCACCTGTTGAAGTATCTGTTGGAACAGGAAGGGGTGGAGGCAGAGTGAAAATGTGTCTCTTGGAGAAGAAGCACATTGACTTGGCGTTTGTGCATTTGATACAGGATTTGTCCTCTTTTGGAGGCAATATTGAGCCCATTGACATTGTAGGAACAGAATTGTAACCTAGGGTGAGAGGTCACTGTGTGGGCCATGATGGGGGGGGAGGGGGGGGAAGGAGAGAGAGAAGAAGAAAAAAAAGAAAAGCGGGGAAGAAAAAAAGGGGGGAAACACAACAGGGGAGGAAGAGAGAAGGTAGAGCGAGGCGGGGGAGAGATTGAACGTAGAGAGCACCTGGGGAAGGCGGCTCAAGAATACTAAAGTGTGCGCAAAAACGTAACACTTCGTGAAATATCACGTAGTAGGCACTAACTGTGCCAATCCTATTTAGGGGGAGAGAACGGGGTTAGAACAGCTGAGTTGTGATCCCGACAACCTAACAGGCATATATAACATAACTGTAAGTGTAACACACCCAATGACCGTGGCATCTAATGCTCAACTGCCTAGTCACTAAAGGGCAGAGTGTCAGACTAATACCATTGGTACGCTGGAGTGTAATAAACAGTCTAAAATTACATAGAAAAATAACATCAACGTAGAACAAGGTGTACACAAACTGGTGATAGAATAAAGGCACAGGTATTCCCGCGTAAGCATGCGAGGGTTGGAAGCACCAATTACTACATTTATAGCAGCATTAACTATGATAGTTGTCACGGCTTAGCTCAGATATCTGTGTAAACGCACAGAAGGTGTCAGTGATAAGGCCAGTCAGTCCCAAGCTCCAGGGACATAGATGTCCAGAGCCCGAGGGAAGACCCGGAGGTCCCCGGACAAGCCAAAGGGCTATGCCCGGGAAACACCAAGCCAGCCAGTAGAGCCAATGCCGTGAAAGAACATATCAACACCACCGACCGCCTTTCCAAAGCCCCCGCAAGCACAACCGCACCAGCTGAGGGCAAGGAAACATTCTCCGTGCCAAGCGAGACAACTAAACCGTCAGCAGCACTTAGATAACAAAGTGAGCAAGAGTCAGCGGGGTGGATACGCAAGTAAAACCGTGAGTACAGAACAAAATAGAGAAAACAGTAGGCAAACCTGGCCGGAGTCTCATAAAGGAACTGTAGTCACCTGGTGGACTAAAGGACATATCAAAAAAAGAACCATTTCAGGTCTCAACGACAGAATCTGGATCAGTCTTCTGGTGACGTGGCTCGCCGTACTCTAGGACCGGAAGGTACCAATCTAGACTGTGGGCGTCCTCGACGCTGTAGAGGAGGGCCCGGTAGCCGCTGACGGTCATCTGGGGGGTCCAACCAGTTCGGGATGACAATAGGGTCCCGGTCCAGGAACAGGAAGAAGGCAGGGAGCTGGTCCGGGTCTGACAGCACAAATTTGTGGTTATCTTCTCGGGTCACTTTGATGCTGAAGGGGTGGCCCCAAGTGTACGTGGCGCCTACTTGGCGAATCAAGTCCAGCAGAGGACGGACCGCTCGCCGCATGTACAGCGTGTTGCGGGAGAGGTCCGGGTAGAGGTGTATAGGTGATCCGTGAAAGTCCAGTGGCCCCAGGCGCCAGGCCTTGCGCAAAATTTCTTCCTTCAGGGTATAGTAGTGCACCCGGCAAAGTACGTCACGAGGGCGGTCCCTGCGGTCACCCCCCATGCCTCCCACTCTATGCACTCTGTCCAATTCAATGGGAGATGTAACTTCCCTGCCCAGGACCTGATTGAGGATAGCGATGACAGTGGGTTTGAGATCGGCACCTGATGTAGCCTCCGGGACCCCCTGCAGCCGGATGTTGTTCCTGCGGCTTCGGTTCTCACTATCTTCTATCCGGAGCTGGTGTTGCCGTAGGCGGGAGAGGTGAGCCGTAGATGCATTTTCAAGCGCCTTTATGCGGGCTGAATGGTCCTCCTGGGTGGTGGCCATAGCAGAAACCGTGACCTCCGACGCGGAAACCCGTTGTTTGAGGGCATTCAGTTCAACATGGAGAGAAGTTTCCATTTTGGAAGCCCAGGAATCAAAGTCAGCTCGGAAAGCAGAAAGTACGGCAGCGGATGTGGAGCCCTGGGAGAGCATCTCTGCTGAGGCCGTGTTCACGCTAAGAGTAGCGGGATCCATCGGAGGGGTCGGGTGTACACCCGGGCCGGTCCCACCGACAGAGAAAGCTGCTGCAGTCGGGGGAGGAGGTGTTGGTTTGCCTGGGGTTCGGGCTGACGAAGCCCTGTCTTTCCCTGTACGGGAGTCCTGTGAGGCTGTGCGTAGCAGGTACCGTTGGATATTACCTGGTTGCAGTGCAGCGGAATCAGTAGAGGTAGAGCTGGAAGCCGCCATCAGCAGATCGGGCGTGATTGGTTGGGAACGCAGCCTGCGGTCGTCGGGAGAGCACAATGCTCAGCAGTACATGTCTTCAGCCGTCCATCCTCAGCCACGCATCCCCATAGGTGGAGTGGAAGAACAGAAAGTGCGACCCGTGTCGTACATGGGAATAGACGCTTGCTTTGTTGCTACTGACGTCTTGGAGCAGGCGCAGGGGAGTGCCGGTGTTTGCGTTACAGGACAGCGGTACGGCAGCCTGGGCAGCACTGGCGGCTGAGGAGGGGGCAGAGCAAGGCTAGTGGCAAGGGGGAGCACGGAGTCCGGGTGGAGCAAGATGGCCACTACACTGCTTGCTAGTCTGTGACTGGAGGGTTACGGGGAGGGCAAGATGAATGAGGTGGAGGCCCAGCCGCCCCGTACACCAGAGTAATCAGACCTTGATGGGTAGGGCAAAGCGGTTTTAAACGGGCAAGGGGGGACCCAGCAGTCCTATGGTCGGGTATAGCAAGATGGCCGCCCCTCGAACCTATGGGGTCAGGGCTCCCACCGAGTGCTCCTTTCTGACTGCCAGCTGGGGAGGGATCAGCCTACTTCTGGTGCCTTTTACTCTGCCCCCGCCCTGCTTACCCCGTGCGAGATGGTGCTTTGTGCTGGATGTTGCTCTGGGTGTATTGGGAGCAGCAAGATGGCCGCCGACTTCCAGGAGTAGGCCGAAGCCGCGGACTTTCCTAGAACTGGCCGCTGCGGGTGTGTCAGGCCGAACGTCCCGGGATCCCTCAGGTATGTAGACCAGACCAGTGCAGGCACACTTGCGACCGATCCGCCCGCCGCACACTCCGCCGACCGCAGCACTTTAGGCCGGAGGATGCTGCTGTTCCCGCAGGCCGCAAGATGGCGGCCAGGCCCCGGAGCCGACCACGGGCCGAAAAGAAGACCGAGGGGGTTCCCTAAGAGTCAAACACCTCCATCCAAGCCTGGATGGAGATGTAGAATGTCCGTGGGGTATCCGGAGACCCTCCGGGAGGCGGTGGAGGCTTCGTGGGCCCCAAGATGGCGTCGGGCCTGGGCTGTGTAGAGCGGGCCTGGTAGTTGCCGCACGGACGGCCCGGAGTCACAATTCAGGCTGGGTTGCAGGTATGGAATCCTCAGGAACGACAGGGGAAGAGTTGGAGCAATTTCCAGTGGATTAGGAGCGAGGATGGCTATAGATTGAGGGTGCAGTTGTGGAGCTCAATGTCTCCGGTTTATATTTTTACATTGTCGGTGGGAAAGGTGTACTGTATATTGGCTTGTGTGAATATACCCCCGCCGTTTACGGTGGCGGTGCTCCGGCGGTTGCTGGCCTATTTAGAGGGCAGGCCGGATCTCCCGCTACTGATCGTGGGTGACTTTAATTGCTGGTTGAGTCCCTCCATGGACAGACACCCCAGCTCTGGGGTCTCTGCCGCATTGAGGGAGTCTCCATTGCTCAACAAAGTGGTATGGATTGATATAAGGAGGTTCAAACACCCTTTGGAGAGGCAGTTCTCTTGCTTCTCCAAAACTCACGGGACGTTGTCCAGGATTGACCTGGCTGTGGGTAACCCTGCCTTGCTCCCTTCCGTCTCTGGCGTGATATATAAGCCCTGCAGTGTGTTGGATCACTCACATTTAGTGGTCACTCTGATTGTCTACCCACCATCCACCCTTCTGAGACCCCCGTAAAAATGTAATGCCTTTTGGCTGAAACTATTTTTGACTCGCAATGAGGTGGAGCGGAGCATGGGGGACTTTCTCGATAATCAGGACTTTGCTGACTCCCCGGTGACACAGTGGGATGCCTGTAAGGCATATCTGAGGGGGTTACTTATCTCCGAAATTGATAAGGTAAATAAGAACTCTTCTGGGCTCAGAGAGGCATTTGTTCAAGCCCCGACAGATTCTGCCAGGGAGGCATGGCAGTCGGCTCAATCAGCTTATGAGCGGCTGCTGTCCTCCACAGCAGAAATTTCTTTTTTTTCTTTCTCTAAATTGGCTTTTTTTGAGGAGGGAGAGAGCACGGGGCGCATGTTGGCCAGGATAGCTAACTCTCAATAATGTTCCCCCACTATTGGAGCTATCAAAACAACAGCTATCAATCTTGGCAGAGCTGGCCAGATTTTATGAGATCCTTTATCTCCCGACAGAGCAATTTACGCAGCCGGAGCTTCTGACCTACTTACATGGCATTGACTTCCCACAACTCACGACTGACCAGCGTAAGGCCTTGGATGCCCCCTTTACCTTGGAGGAGCTGCAGACAGCGTTAGCTGCGTTTCCCAATTGTAAGGCCCCAGGGGCGGACGGACTACCCACTGACGTGCACGTGAATTGGCGTGCACGTTCCTTCACGGCGCAGGCTCAGACCAGCTGACTTTTTTAAAAGATAAGCGCAGGCTGTGTCATGGTGGTTGACGGAGACACACAGACACTAGTCCAGGGGCACGTAAGCGCTGGGTGTTGGGTACTGGCATTTTCAAGACCCATCTACTCAGCATCTGCTGTAGCATTTGATAGCAGCATATTAACCATTGCTAAGACTAGGCTCAGCAATAGATTCATGTGTTGTGGAAATTTTCTGAACATGTGTGACAAACCCTCTGTCCTCAAACAGATCTTGGTCCGCCGTCAATGCTTCCTCTGTTCAGATCCAGCACCGTCCAAGATTCTTTAGCCCCCCAGTGAACAGACACACCTTAGTGTAGGGTAAAAACCAACAGACTCTTTATTTAAGCACATTTTAACAGATCCCTTACTTCAAAACACTTCCCCCACCCTTGGGAAACAGGGCAGGTAAAACTGTCCAATGACAATGGTTATACAGGTCAGGTGTGTTCCAACTTCTCATCAGTAAACAGCCTTAGCAGGGGGGCTACTGGAGGCTACTGGAGGAATCCCCCCCTCCTTCCTCACAGCAAGACACTTACACATCCCATAATAGTTGAGGCAGCCACAATAGACAATAGAATAGTCACACCCCAAACCATCACAGCAAATAGTACACAACAGCCAACACACAATATATACAATATATACAGCATTGAGTCTGACTAGTATAGATCATAGTGGGGTTCTCATTCACCCTGTGCCCCTATTAGAGACACAGGGTGATTTACACATAAGAGGCGTCGGGGAAGCTGGACAAGGAGCCTCCAGAACTATCCAGGGCAAGCTGAGCCGCACAACCCCCCGACCCAAAGTCACTTCTGTCACACATCTCCCCTTTCGGCAGGAGACTAACGCAGAAGGAGACCCCAGACGGGTTGACTCTGAAGTTAGTCAGTAGTTTTAGTCCCCCAATGCCGGTATCCATACAGTACCCCAAATAAATTGTCCCAAACAGAGCATTACTTACCCAGCCAACCTCTGTCTCTCTCAGAGAACATGCCTGCCGCTGGGGAGAGGCCTGGACTGGCCCTTCTCCCTGGAGTCCTTTCAGCCGCTGGAGAGAAGACAGGGTGACTGGGCTCACTCCATCATGCTGTTGGGGATCTGGGCTGACTGCCCAGCATCCCTGGGGTATACAAGTGGAGACTAAAGTCCCATCCACTTTTACAGGAAATCCATTGTTTGTTAGTGGTGAGCAGAGGTTGGTAGCACTCTGCCCTGTTGCCAGCACTTCTGCTGGGTGGCTGTGAGTGGTGACCACAGGCCCATCCACCGACACCAGATCAAGCTGCAGTTGTGAGGTGACGACTGCATTCTCTCCTTGGATCCTGATCTGCAGCTCGGGACAGGCTGCCACCTCCTCACCCTGGGCCTCCAGAATTTCTTCAGGTGTAGGGCAGAGGTCTTGGACCCTCTGTCCGGTTGCCAGCACTTCTACTGGTGGTTTGCTAGGTGGTTCCTCCTCTACAGAAATGTCTATTAAATCCCCAGTCTCTGGAATTGCTAAAAGTGTGGGACAGAGGTCTTGGACCCTCTGTTCGGTTGCCAGCGCTTCAGCAGTAGAAGATTCTGGTAACTCTGCTGATGCTGCTGGCAGAAAATCCCATGTCTCTGTCAGTATTGTGGGAGAAAGGCCGACTACCTCTTCTCTCAGGGAGGCTGAAGCCACTGTAGGTGCTGGGCAGAGGTTAGCAGAGCTCTGCCCTGTTGTCAGCACTTCTGCTTTGGAGACGACAATCTCCGGAGTTTCCACTGCCGATTCTCTGGCATGCTGCTGAACGCATTCTAGCAGTTTCCTGTATGCCCTTTCCAGATGCTGTTCCTTCCTTAGCAAATAGTCTAGATCAGGTTTAAGCTCTGAGACTCCTGCAAAACCAGCATAGCCTCTCTGTATTCTCGCAGGTCCTCAAGGGTAGGTTCCCCTTTATCGCCAAACACAAAACAATTTGTGAGGCTCTCCCACAGCAATCCAGGGCCACCAAAGTCATATCCCTCCGGAGAGCATTCTGTTGTCTCTCCTAAATATTCCTCCTCCGAGTGCCATTGCAGAGCCCGATACTGATTGTCCAGCTCTATCTCCTGCTGGACCAGCCTGTCCAACTCAGTCACCCATTTCTCCTGGGGCCACTCTCCCAGGAATTGCATCCATAACTCCCTTTGTTCACTGGCCTGCTGCTCTGGGGTTGGAAAGCACTGGCCTTGCTGCATACCAGAAACTTGGAGGCATCTAATCCAGTGCCTTACCCAAATCTGCTGCCTGACCTCCAGGTATTCATCCGCAGACACAGACCTGGTGTATGCTGAAAGGACGATCTGCAGCAGCCCCGGGAATTCTGATGCCAGATCCATATCTCTGCTGGGGTGACTGAAGTCTGCTGTCCGATCTTGGATCCAGGTGGAGGTCTTCACAGCCAGGAAGCACGATCCCGCTGCTGCCAACCAGTTGTGACGAACCCTCTGTTCTCAAACAGATCTAGGTCTGCCGTCAATGCTTCCTCTGTTCAGATCCAGCACCGTCCAAGATTCTTTAGCCCCCCAGTGAACAGACACACCTCAGTGTAGAGTTAAAACCAACAGACTCTTTATTCAAACACATTTTAACAGATCCCTTACTTCAAAACACTCCCCCACCCTTGGGAAACAGGGCGGGTAAACTGTCCGATGACAATGGTTATACAGGTCAGGTGTGTTCCAACTTCTCATCAGTAAACAGTCTTAGCAGGAGGGGCTACTGGAGGAATCCCCCCCTCCTTCCTCACAGCAAGACACTTACACATCCCATAATAGTTGAGGCAGCCACAATAGACAATAGAATAGTCACACCCCATCCCATCACAGCAAATAGTCCAACAGCCAACACACAATATATACAATGTATACAGCATTGAGTGTGACTAGTACAGATCATAGTGGGGTTCTCATTCACCCTGTGCCCCTATTAGAGACACCGGGTGATTTACACATAAGAGGCGTCGGGGAAGCTGGACAAGGAGCCTCCAGAACTCTCCAGGGCAAGCTGAGCTGCACAAACCCCCGACCCAAAGTCACTCCTGTCACAACATGTATTTAATATGTATTGTCATAGTGTCGCCCAGTGTTAGTACTCCTGCAGCCCGCTTTAAAGAGCTGACTGGGGCAGACTGATGCTGGTTGAGTCCCGTCTGGTGATGGAAAACTTTCTGGGGTTGGAGAGAGATGTTTGCGGAGTGGGGATATGTCCGCCAGCAAAAGGGCCCCTGCGCATTAGCACAGACGTTTGTCTAGAGGGGATATGTTCGCTCTGCAAAGAAAACTATCGGTTATAGGCGGATATACGCTCTTGTCTCTGCTGTGTCTGATCAGCACAGGTTGGGATTCGTAGTGGAACATCTGCAGATAGCCTCCCATCCACAAGGAACGGTAGTATAATCCAGGTATGATTTCTTCTCTGGAACAGTGCAGAATAAGGATTCCTATTAGCGGTAATACAGGAGATTTTGGGTTCAGAGATGGAGTCCATGTTTGTTTAGCTGCCATGCACCCTGTCTCTGCTCAGACACATCCATAGAAAATCCTTTAAGCATTATTCATTAGACATGTGCACTGCCAAAAAATGTGTTTATTTTGTTTTCGTTTCATTCATTTTTTTGCTTTTTTCGAAAATTCGAAATTCCGAATTTCCGATTTCGGAAATTCTAAAAATTCTAAATTTCGGAAATCCGAAATTTCGGAAGTTGAAAAATTAGAAAATTCTGAAATTTCTGAAATAAACAAATTTTTCACAATTCGTTAAACGAATTCGGAACTAAACAAATTGCACATGTCTATTATTCATTGGTTGTTTGTATTAACTCATCCTGTTGGAAGGATGTTGTGTGCAATTCTCCCCCTTTCCCTTCCTGTGTGTACCCTCCCCTTTACTGTTTGTAATTTCCTGTGATGTCATCTTGTATTGAGGAAGTGATTGGCTATTGTTGCGATCACTTCCTGTTTGTCAGAGCTTTTGTCTTTTACGAATAAGAGCCAGGCACACTGCTCCCTGGAGGAGTGATGCTGAGATGAGGACGAAGGTATGGTCATGTCTGTTGATGGGGATATAGGGGAAATAGAGTTGTAGGTAAGATGCATTATATCATTAGACGAAATGTGTGCTTATTAGCACAGGAGATTGGTTGTGCGCATGACGTAAAGCCAAATTTCGCTGACAAATGTTAATTAGTACCTCTGCTTTGGGCTTAGGGCTATGTATTCCCGAAAGAGAGGGGCAAGAGTTAGGAGAAGGAGCGCAAGAGTGCAGCAGTAAGGTCCTGGGATTCCTAGTCGTGCCTCCACAGCACCATCCTCCCCTGAATGTCCTGAAACGGCTGACCAGGCTGAGCCATTGTCAGGCATTGTGGCTACCTCCAACATTCCAGCCTCTGCATACGTCAGTAAGGATGACTTGGCTGCAGCTTTGTCTGGTTTAGAGGGCAAAATAGCTAATTTGTTTGCGTCGTCCTCCCAGGCTGGGAAAAAACGCGACAGATCTCCTTCTCCTGTTTCGGGCCCGTCCTCGGCGGAACAGGAATGGATAGAGGATCCGGATGCACCCTTAGATAATTCGCTAGGACATGAGGAGGGTTCCTCATGGGAGGGCTCAGCCCCAGTGGAGTCTTTTTCAGCCTCACAACCTCAGAGATTGTTAATTCAATCGCTCACTGAGACAGTACGCTTTGGGTATAAGCTGCCCCTGGCAGAAACGGCTGAAGTTCCCTTCTCCTCTTTAGGTTCTCTGAAGCCTCCTCAGGGCTCCCATGCTTTTCCTATGCACCCTTTGCTGGAATAGCTTATTTATGCTGACTGGGAACATCCCGACAGGCATTTTATTCCTCCTAAGAGATTTTCCCAAATGTATCCTATGGAGGAGAAGTTTAATAAGAAATGGAGTGTACCAGCAGTAGATGCTGCTGTCTCTTCCCTGAATAAAAGTATAACTTGTCCAGTGAACAATGTTCAGGTATTTAAGGATCCAGCAGATAAGAGGCTGGAATTATTGCTTAAAGCATTGTTTTATATGGCCGGTGCAGTAGCACAACCTGCGATAGCAGCGATTGGCGTTTGTAAATTCCTTAATGACAAAATGAAACAGATTGTCAAAGGGGAAGAGGTCCCGGACCTAGCAGAACTGCCTAGGGCCCTTTGTTTTGTGGTTGATGCCATTAAAGATTCTATTCATCAGACGGTACGCATTGCTCTTCTCCTAGTGCATATGTGAAGAGTCCTATGGCTTAAATATTGGTCAGCAGAGTTACCTTGCAAAAAACTACTGACTGGGTTTCCCTTCCATGGGGAGAGGTTGTTGGGTGATGACTTGGATAAATACATCCAGAAGATTTTGGGTGGTAAAAGTACCCTTCTTCCAGTGAAAAAATGGAGCAGGCGTCCTTCATTTAAACGCTCTGTTTTTCCTTCGCCTGGGGCATCAGCCTCCAGGCAGTCTCGACGGCCTTCGCTTTCAACCCCAAGAGAGAGACAAAAATCTGCAAAACAGAGTCCAAAGGCCTCTTTGTGAAGGGGCGCCCCCCGCTCGATCGAGTGGGGGGGAAGGCTCCTGCAGTTTGCAGAAGCCTGGCAGGAGGAGATCCAGGACAGATGGATCATCTCCATAGTGTCTCTAGGATACAAGCTGGAGTTTCGGGAGTTTCCGCCTCCACGTTTCCTAAGATCGGGCGTTCCCAAGGACCTGAAAAAAAAAGGGTCTTTGTTTCAAGCACTAGACCGGCTGCTGCTTCAGGGGGTGATCATGGAGACCCCCCCCAGAGGAACAAGGAAGAGGGTTTTATTCAAATCTCTTCACGGTGCCAAAACCGAATGGAGATGTCAGACCCATTCTAGATCTGAAGGGTCTGAACCGATTCTTAAACATTCAGACTGTTTACATGGAATCAATCCGGTTAGTGGTATCCACCCTTCAGGAAGGAGAACTCCTAACGTCAATAGACATCAAGGACACATATCTCCATGTTCCAATATTTCCTGCTCACCAGAAGTTTCTGCGTTTTTCAGTAGAACAGCGACGCTTTCAGTTTTTGGCCCTGCCATTCCGATTGGCCACAGCGCCACGAGTCTTTACAAAGGTCCTGGCCCCGCTTCTGGCAAGACTGAGGGCCCAGGGTATTGCGGTAGTGGCTTACCTAGACGACCTACTACTAGTGGATGTCCGGAAAATTAGGCTGTACACCATGCGCACAGTATATCTCCTGTGCTAACAAGCACACATTTCATCTAATGATATAATGCATCTTACCTACAACTCTGTTTCCTGTATATCCCCAAGTAAACAGACATCACCATAGCTTACGTCTCGGCTCCATCAGCATGTCTGCCCTCTGCCCAGCATGCTTGGCTTTTTATTCATAAAAGAAAAAAGCTATGACAAACAGAAAGTGATGGCTCCAGCAGCCAATCACTTCCTCCAAGGGAAGTGACGTCACAGGATATGACCTAACAATAAATCCTTCCAACAGGATGAGTTAATACAAACAACCAATGAATAATGGCTAAAGGAGTCCTATGGGTGTGTCTGAGCAGAGACAGGGTGTATTGCCTTTCCTGGAACAAAGGAAGCCGCATGGCTGAACAAACCTGGACTCCGTATCTGATCATAACAACGCATACCCGGATTATACTACCGTTCCTTGTGGATGGGAGGCTATCTGCAGGTGTACGCTACGAATCTCTACCTGTGCTGATCAGACACAGCAGAGACAAGAGCGTACATCTGCCTGTAACCAATAATGTCCTTGGAGAGTGAACATATCCCCTCCAGACGAACGTCTGTGCTAACACACAGGGGCCCTTTCGCTGGCGAACATATCCCCACATATCCCCACCTCTCTCCAACCTCAAGAGGTTTTCCACTACCAGACGGGACTCAACCAGCGTCAGTCTACCCCAGTCAGCTCTTTAGAGCGGGCTGCAGGAATACTAACACTGGGCGACACTATGACAATACAAATTAAATACATCTTCATAAAATTTCCACAACATGGATCAGTCCCTGACAAGGCTGGACCAGAGTGTGGTCAGCACAGTCAGGTATCTGGAGCATCTAGGTTGGGTTATCAACCTAGGAAAATCATCCTTATGCACAGTAAGAAGGCTGGAATACTTGGGTCTGGTCATAGACACAGCTCACAAGAAGGTGTTTTTACCTCAGCAAAAGATCTGCGCTATGTGAGATCTGGTCCACGCGGTCAGGACAAGAGGGAGTCCATCTATCCATGCCTGTGCATGAGGTTGTTAGGGAAGATGGTAGCTTCATTCAGTTCCCTATGCTCAGTTCCATTCAAGGTTGTTACAGAACGGTATCCTGTCTGCCTGGAGCAAGGAGATCCAGGATTTGGATTGCCCAATGCAATTGACTCCAAGCGTACGCCAGAGTCTCAATTGGTGTTTACTTACCAAGAACTTGCAGAAGGGGAAAACCTTCACGCCGGTTACTTGGAAGTTAGTGACGACCGATGCCAGTCTTTTGGGCTGGAGAGCAGTTCAGGGGATATGGTCAGAGTCCGAGAAGACCTTACCCATCAACATTCTAGAGATTCGGGTGGCACGCCTGGCCCAGAGGGCCTGGACGGGCAGGTTAAGGGGCTATCCAGTCAGGACTCAGTCCGACAATGCCACAGCAGTGGCCTATATCAACCACCAGGGCGGCACCAAAAGTCATACTGCCCAGTGGGAGGTAAGCTATATTCTGGCTTGGGCAGAAGAGCATGTACCTTGATTTGATTTGATTCATTTGATTTGAAAAAGGATTTGTAATGCGCCGAATGCGCTCCTCATGGGAGCACGTCTAGGCACACATGTCTTTGGAGTCTGGGAGGAAACCGGAGTTCCTGGAGGAAACCCACGCAGACACAGGGAGAACATGAAACTCCAGGCAGATGGTGTCATGATCGGGATTCGAACCAGTGACCCTTTTGCTGCCAGTTGAAAGTGCTAACCACTACACCACTGTGCTGCCCGCCTGCAGTTTTTATCCCAGGTATGGAAAATTTGTCTCTGAGCTCCATCTTGCTATTCCTCGTCCTGCCTGTTGTTTCCTTGGATTGATTTTCTGTGCAGTGACCCCGGCTTCATCTCTTGGATTCGCTTGTCTGTTGCTTGTCCTGACCTTTATCCTGATTCCTGGATCTTCTCCTCATCTCTCCTCCATATCCTCTTGCACAGCTTTTCTCCACACCTGCAGTGATCCTGGGGGGTGGAAACTTGGACCCAGCACACAGAAAAATCCATCCCCACCATTAGGAGCTCTGGAGAAAAATGTCTGGTGTGTACACTCCGTTCCTCCGCACGTCACCTGCTCACACGAGGGCTTACATTCACAGATTCCTGACAGATTTCTGTATGGTAAAGGTCAAAGTTCACTCTTCAGTTTTAAGAGAGGTTGGAAACACCCAATTATTTGGTTTGCACAGGAGCCTCATATAGAGGGCCCCTCAAATCTCCCCATCCAAATGTCCCTCCATCCAGAGTCTATATGTCCTATGACATCACACTGACCTCACAGCTCCTCCTCCTAATGTCCCTCCATCCAGAGTCAGAGAATCCTATGACATCACACTGACCTCACAGCTCCTCCTCCCAATGTCCCTCCATCCAGAGTCAGAGAATACTATGACATCACACTGACCTCACAGCTCCTCCTCCTAATGTCCATCTATCTGGCTTTTTTTCTGATGCTCTTAGGATGTGGGCGGACCCTTGGCATCCTCACTTGCAAAGTGGGACTGTTGGTCCTGTGTTGTATGTAATGACATCAGAATACCTGCTACAAGCTTTTACCCTGCATAGTGTGGGGGTCCTGTGTGGGGAAATTATATCTCAGTCTGAAGTGGGGCTTTAATAAAATGGAAACCTGAATAGTGAGGAGGATTCTGGGAACATTGATTGATTTTGCTATTTGTGTTTAGATCTAGAGTTTTCCTCCTGTGAAGTCTGGAGATCACATGACCATCACATTGCCTCCACCTCCCTCCCTGATAGAATAGAGAAATACAAAGAAGATTCTAGAAGTCACCAAAGAGATCATCGAGCTGCTGACAGGAGAGGTGAGCGGTGCCGGGAAGGACATCATGAAGGAGAATCAGCCGCCCCTCACATCACCGGGTAAGAGGAGACTTTATTGTAAAGGAGAGAGCAGTACGGAGGCTCCACCTAGATCCCCCATCATCTGATAAACACATAGAAACAATGTATTCGGTCAGTGTGTGTGTTTCCTACAGATGGATCCAGTAATGGGAACCCACCAGAGAGATGTCCCCGTCCTCTGTATTCCCGGGATTCCACACAGGAAGGTCACACCATCCCCCACCATCATCAGGTAGATGATTGACAATTATTGGTAGTTCTGATTTATACACAGCATGATTGTTACAATGAATGTTTTATTATATATTCAGAGTGGAAACCTCGGGGATGATAATATTGATGTTAAAGAAGAGTATAAAGAGGAGGATGAGGAGTATGGAGTGATGGAGGAGTTATCAGAAGGACACAAGGATATGATGGAGCCACCTAATACCAGGAACCCACCAGAGAGATGTCCCCGTCCTCTGTATTCCCGGGATTCCACACAGGAAGGTCACACCATCCCTCCTTATTTAAAGGTTGGTAGGATGGAGCATCTAGAACATGGACTTGAGTAGGCAAGGGGATTTATTTATGTGATGTCACAATAATAATTCCTATTGTTTACAGATGATATTCTCTCTCATTTTCTTGATTTAGAGTGGAGATCCAATCGATATAGAATTTGAGGTTAAAGCGGAAGAAGAAGAAGAGACGTATGTGAGGGATGATCAGCAGTCTATGGAGGAGGATGGAATAACGGGGACATTTATAGAGGAGGACACTCCTACAGAGATCAGCACAGGTGGGTCATTAACACTAAATCCATTCCTCCACCCATACTGCTCACTGATTGGTCCAGAGTAGGGCGGGGACTGGGTGATAATCTTCCTTCTCTGTGCTGCAGACACAATTTATGGATCTAGACTGGATTTATGGAGATTCTCGGGATCAGCTGGCAGCAAAAGATTGATTTTCACCATAAATGTTGCTCTACCTAGGCACCTTGGGCATGTGCTTTGGGTCTTCTACCTCATGCCCAGGTCTAGCATGATCTCTGACAGAACAAACCTCCCAGGATTAGGGATGAGCTTCGTGTTCGAGTCGAACATCGGCTTTTCGATCGTTCGCCAAATTGCGAACATTATGGGCCCTTTGCGCCAAATTCGAGTGGCGCGCCACGGCCCATAATTCACTGCGGCATTGCTGGCTGATGATTGGCCAAGCATGCACTATGACCCGCATGCTTTGGCCAATCACAGCACAGGAAAAACCGAGAGCCGTAATTGGCCAAACCAGGGTGGCTTTGGCCAATTATGGCTCAGGGGGTTTAGTACACGCCCCACACTATATAAGGCCGCCAGCTCGCCGGCCTTGTGTAGTGTGTTGGAGTTGTGAAACAAGAGAGTTTACAGAGAGAGAGAGACAGTGTCATTTATATTGAATAATAAGTGAAAATCTTGCGCCAAATATAAAAAATTATGATCATAAATTAATTTAAAATTAATTAAAGCTGCTCCCCTAAAAAACTAAATGGATGACCATAAAGTGCAATGTGAGATTATGTGACAAGGGGGCGCTATTAAATATATAAATTATGACTATTATATAAACAATCGTGTATAAATTAATCAAATAAAAAAATACAAGAAGAAACAAAGGTGAAAACGTCTGCAACTAATATAACTGAATATAATGAAGCAGATCGTATATGATCTCAGCATGTGAAATCAATAAAGTATAAAACATCCAGTGAGTGAATCGTGACTAATCCATATTAAAGTCCATAGAAAGTGTTCCAATATGTTCTTTGAAGTGAACCTTCACCAACACAAAAACGACACCCAGAGTGCTATGGATGGATGGCCGCTTACCCCAAGATGTTGACCCTTTTA
This sequence comes from Rana muscosa, assembly GCA_029206835.1. Taxonomy (NCBI): domain Eukaryota; kingdom Metazoa; phylum Chordata; class Amphibia; order Anura; family Ranidae; genus Rana; species Rana muscosa. Next base: position 828,305 of record JARGYO010005596.1, on the reverse strand, counting down.
ACTAAAAAAGGGTCAGATAACGCTTGTTTAAAAGATGCCACTTGCTAGTAAAGAGATGATCCCAAAATCCGTCCGACTCCCCAAGGAAGATTCGATTGGAATATGCAGATAAACAAATAATGCCAAAAATAGTGTAATCCCGTTTATTATAACATAAAAACAATAATAAAGAAAGCCAAATGGCTGCTTACATTGAATAGTGCCTTAACCCGGCACTGAGGCTGGAAGGCATGTAGGAGCCAATTCGTTCCGTCTGTCCGTGTAGAGAGCTGGCGTGCGTTCCACCTGCTACAGTGGCTGACCAGCGAGGACCGGAAGTGAGGTGAAAGACGTGACCTAGTACCGCCTCGACGTACGTTTCGTTAAATCGTCATCAGGAAGCGTGCTGGGTCACTAAATGGGCGGTCTTTTATATGCCTGTCAATCAAGCAAGGCTAAAAAACCTGACTGTGTCAGCCTCAGCGCCGGATCATGGGCACCAACGCGAATACAATACATCATCATTACATTTAAAAACGCATTAAATCTGAATATTTGTAGCAGGAATATTAGAATATACTACATATATCCTAAAACATATTCGTTATTGGATAAAATTACCGGAAAGATGAAGCAATTATTAGAAAATTAAAAATTATGCATGTTAAAAAATAAAATAAAAAATGTTGGTTAAAAAATATTTAATTTAAAAATGGACTATCAGAGGGAAAATTAATTGTTCGTTAAAAAACAATTTAAGTCTAAATCTATGTTGAGTCCTTGTGGCTGCATCGTCTGTAAACGATACAGCCATTGGGTCTCATTTTGGGAGATAGCTTTTTTCAAGTCTGTGCCTCTCCAATGGTTCACCGCTCTGTCAATCCCATAGAATGTAAGCAAACGAGGGTCTCTGGCATGATACCGATCAAAATGCCGTGACACACTGTGATTTGGGAATCCTTTGGAGATATTATTAACATGCTCATTGATCCTTACCCTTAATTCTCGTGTTGTACGTCCCACATACTGTAAGGAACATGGACATTCCAGAACGTATGTGACGTACTTGGAGTAACATGTAATTAGGGGTTTGACCTGAAATTCTTGTTTTGTGACAGAGGACCGGAATTTAGTAATTTTTTTGCCATACCGGGTAGTTGTACGACAAGATTTACACCTTGTACAATAATGGAAACCAGATCCATCCAAAAAAGTCAAGGGTTTTGGTGGGGGGTCAGGAACATTGGGTGCTATCATGTTTCTTAACCCTGGTGCTCGTCTATAGATAAACTTGGGTTTTGAGGGGAGTACGTTAACCAAATCTCTATCTTTAAGAAGTATGGGCCAGAATTTGTGAAAAGTACGCTCAATTGTTTTGTACTGCCTGTGAAAGCCAGATATAAAAGCCAGATCTCCTTGAAAGGGTGGCTTTTTCTTTGAAGTCAGAAGTGTATCTCTATCCATAATGGCCACTTGGTGCTGGGCTTTTTGAAGTACACGGGGAGAGTAGCCTTTTTCCATAAACTTTTCCGTTAGCATGGAAGCCTGTTCATGGAAATCAGTAATGCTCTCACAATTCCTTCTAATCCTCATGTACTGACCCTTTGGAATAGCTCCCAACCACTGTGGGTGATGACAACTGGTGATTGGCACAAAACCATTTCTATCTGTGCTCTTAAAGAAGGTCTTAGAGCTAATCATGTTATTTTTCTTAATCAAAGTCAAATCTAAGTAGTTCACTGTATCCGTACTCCATTCAGCTGTAAATCTAAAACCATATTGATTGTTATTAAGGTAAGTGATGAAAATGATTAAATCCTCTAGTGGCCCCTCCCACAACAGGATAATATCATCAATATACCTTTTGTAGTACAAAAGAGCTGCCTTGGGTTCATGATGTATGGTTTCATTTTCCCATTTGTTGAGTACTAAGTTGGCTACGCTGGGAGCATGACGATTGTTTATATAATAGTCACAATTTATATATTTAATAGCGCCCCTGTAACGAGCCCCTTTGCTCGCTCGGCTCCACTCTCCCGACACTCCTCTGCTCTATTGGATCATCCGGTGCTTCTGGATTCAAACTACCGCTATGTGCCATTTGAATCCATTTGTGGTCGGTCAGAACAAACACCAGGCAGGCTGTATGTAAGTTCAACCAAGAGAGCTCAGAACAAACACCAGGCAGGCTGTATGTAAGTTCCAACAGGAGAGACTTTATTAGCACCAAAATCAAGTCTTATATACAGTAACAGAGGAAGTAACCAGAACATAAATTAACATGCTAATTAACTAAATCCTTTAGCCAGCCAAGGTGACTCATAGATATGACCGTTCAGGGTAGACATCCCGTCTCCGGTCTTCACCTGCTATACAATATCCATTATCATAAGTGTAAACATCACACATTTTAGCACAGAGGACAGACAGATGGCTGGAGGTGATTGTATTCGCATATCCTTAGTGTGAAGGTGTGAACGTCCCAACAGTATGACTTAGTCACTCTAATATGGCATATACAGGGTCCCCAGAGTCTGTGTGTCTTGGGGGGGACATGGACCTGAATCCAAAGCAACACCCCCTCAAGGGTCCCCAGGCATACAGCTCACAAAGAGCACCATTCCCCCAAATGCCAGGGCCCACGGTCGCAAGGCAGGAGGCCCGCACCCAGTCCCCTCCAAAAGCCTCTGTCCCAGCCAGGTCCGTCACAGCCCCCTTGTCACATAATCTCTCATTTATATTGAGTTAGATAGAACAGGCAGGCGAGTCAGTTAGTTGCAGTTACAGTGTGTAGAGGATATATATGCATCCTAGGTGTTGTATATATATTTATACACTGTATTCAGTTTAGCTAGATCCGTTCCTGTTATTCTCTATACTGTGACAGGCAGGTGATTGTGCTAGCTGCAGACAGTCAGTGTTTCACTTAGTGTACTGTGTGCTTTGCATAGCGTTCACCTAAAGCTCACCTGAATACAGTTAGTGACTATTATAGTGGTGTTCTCATAATAAAACCACAAGCAGAGAGCTGCAAGTATTTTCAGTGTACTGTGTCCTCTGCACAGTTTTCACCTAAAACTAACTGAAAACAATTGCTGCTTTTCCCATACTAATACCACAGCAGGCCATTAGTATGTCTGGAAGGCAAACAATGAGAGGCAGACAGTCACGAGGCAATAAAAGAGGGCAAGCAGGCTCTATGTCTAGAGGCAACAGTGCTACTGGTCGTGGACACGGTGCATCCTCACCAGCACGTGGCTGTGGGAAACGCTAGTCCTTTTCGGCAGCTGGACGTGTTGAGCCACAACATGCCCAAGACTTGGTAGAGTGGATGACCAAGCCATCCTCATCTTCTCTCACCCAGGCTCAGGGTACTTTATCTGGCAAAGCAGCTGCCAAAGTGGCCTCTTTCCTCGGCTCAATGGCATCAGTCACTCCTTTCCTAGCCCCACCATATCCTCCTGAGGAGTCCCCCGAACTGTTTGACCACAGTGTTGGGTACATGCTCCAGGAGAATGCCCAGCGCTTTTGAAGGCTCCGATGACGGAACCTAGTTGGAGGAAGGCAGTAACGTGAGCCCAGAGGGAGGGGGTGCCCAACAAGATCAGCTATCTAGCAGTCATGTTCCCCCCAGCTGCAGCATACTGCCAGATTGGCTCCAGTGATGAGGTCACTGACTCCACGTGGAGTGATAGGAGGAGGATGAGGCACATCTCCAATTAGGCAGGATGCCCTCCAGGGGCCAGCTTAAGGGCATCACACCGCAGAGCTCCGCATGTGCAGGGCGCTGCTGTCTCTGCTTGTTATTCCAAAAGTTCTTTGGTGTGGGCCTTTTTCAGATGTGTGCAGCAGATCGCACCGTTGCCATTTGTAACATATGTCTAAAGTGTATCTCGCATGGCCAAAATATCAGCCGCTTGGGCACCACATGCTTGACCAGACATATGTTGACCTGCCATGCAGCTCGTTGGCAAGCCTACCTTAAAGACCCACACCAAAGAACAAAGCGGACCTCTCCTTGCTCCTCATCAGCTGGGACCTCCAACCCCACTATACCTTCAGTCCTCTCTGAAACCTGCACTGAGAGGAATGAAGGTGTAGAATTAGGTGTGTCACAGCCAAGTACTTGCGGGCACTCTGCTAGCAGTACACCGACGTCCGATTGTACCAGGCAAATTTCCCTGCCCCAGCTGCTGGACCGTCGAAAGAAGTTCACTCCCAGCCATCCACATGCCCAGTGGTTGAATGCTAGCTTGGCTAAATTGCTAGCACTTCAACTGCTGCCTTTTCAGTTGGTAGACTCGGCCCCCTTCCGTGAGTTTGTGGAATGTGCCGTTCCTCAGTGGCAGGTTCCCAAACGCCACTTTTTCTCACGGAAGGCGATTCCGGCTCTCTACCGGCATGTGGAAGGCAATGTCTTGGCCTCGCTGGACAGAGCAGTCAGCGGTAAGGTGCATATTACCGCTGACTCATGGTCCAGCAGACAGGGACAGGGATGACCCACTGGGTGACTTTGCTGGCAGCTGGGAAGGATGCAGGACAAGGTGCAGTAGTGTTTCCAGGTTGTTCCGCCACCACGCCTCCAAAATGTTACTACTGGTGATTCTGACACACCTCTCTCATCCACCCCCTCCTCTTCTTCTTCCTCCATGGCCTCTTCCTCTGCTGATTTGTCCTCGGAACCAGCGGTGCTCCGTAGGCATTCAAGGGGCTACGCAAGCACTCAGGCAAAAAGATACCATGCCATGCTTGAGCTGGTGTGCTTGGGGGACAGGAGCCACACTGGGGCAGAGATTCTGTCAGCTCTGCAGGGGCAGGCTCAGAGGTGGTTGACGCCACGCCAGCTTAAGCCAGGAAAGGTGGTTTCTGACAATGACACCAACCTCCTCTCCGCCCTCCGACAGCGACAACTGACCCATGTGCCCTGTTTGGCTCACGTCCTTAACTTGGTGGTGCAGCGGTTCTTGGGCAGGTACCCGGGCTTACAGGAGGTCCTGAGGCAGGCCAGGAAACTCTGTGGGCATTTCTGCCGGTCATATAATGCCAGTGCTCGGCTGGCTGACCTGCAAAAGGATTACTACCTGCCCAAGAACCGCCTAATCTGTGACATGCCCACCAGGTGGAACTCTATGTTGGCCATGCTGCAGCGGCTGCACACGCAGCAGAGGGCCATTAATGAGTATCTGTTGCAATATGGCACCAGGACAGGGTCAGGGGAGCTCGGGGTGTTTCACCACGCCAGTGGGGCATGATCAGGGATGCATGCACTGTCCTGGCACCATTTGAGGAGGCCACGAGGATGGTGAGCAGTGACAGTGCATGCATCAGTGACACTGTACCTCTTGTCCACCTGTTGGCGCATACGCGGCGTAGAATAATGGACAGGGCACTTGAGGCAGAACAGAGGCAGGAAAATGAGGACTTCCTTGCCTCTCAAGGCCCCCTTTACCCAGACAGTGTTCCTTCTGTCCCACCCATCACACAGAAGGAGGAGGAGGATTGTGTCAGTATGGAGGTGGAGCCTGGCACTCAGCATCAGCAGCAGTCTTTTAGGGATGATTTACAGTCCCAAGAAACCCGTGGACTTGTACGTGGCTGGGAGGAGGTGGCTGCGGATCATGTCGTCCTTAGTGACCCAGAGGACTCCGGACCGAATGCCTCAGCTAACCTACGCTGCATGGCCTCCCTGATCCTGCAAAGTCTGCGGAAGGATCCCCGTATTCTTCGGATCAAGGAGAGGGACCATTACTGGCTGGCCACTCTCCTTGATCCAAGGTACAAGGGTAAGGTTGCGGACCTTATCTTGCCGTCGCAGAGGGAGCAGAGGATGAGACAACTTCGGGAGGCCTTGCAGAAAGGTCTGTGCAACGCGTTCCCAGAGACTGGGAGGTTACAAACTCCTGGTCCTGGACAACGAGTTGCTGAGGCTTCGGTCAGTCAAAGAAGGAGCCGTGGGGAAGGTGGCCATCTGACCAATGTGTTCAGACAATTTTTTAGTACGCAGTCCCAAAGTATGATCGGTTCCAGCAACCATCGCCAGCGTCTGATATACATGGTGCAGGAATACCTAGGGGCAAGGTCAGACTTGGACACCTTTCCCTCTCCTATAAAAGACAGTTCTCGTTGTTTCCTCACTCTCTGACTAAGGTCCATGAATAAAGAAATGATCTGGTAGGAGATCAGAGGAGCCATTTACTAGTTACCTTGAGGGGGGAATTGTAAGATCCTCAGAGACAAAGCCGCCTGATGTGGGCGGAGTCCTGGTTTAGGGGAACCAATCAGCTCATGTCTAGTAATAATCTTTGTATTTCTATTTTAGTAGATGGACGGAAGATGAGGAAAACCTCAGAGGATTGTCTCACTTTGTCTCCAGACTGTAAAGTAGAAGATGAGGACATCACACAGTATAGTCCAGGAGAAAACCCGACTACCTCAAATGTCCATCCGGCACCACACAGTGTAGATGGACCATCGTATTCCTCTTATCCTGAGGAACCTCAGACTGTGCGGGACGGTGCCGGACCATCGTATTCCTCTTATCCTGAGGAACCTCAGACTGTGCGGGACGGTGCCGGACCATCGTATTCCTCTTATCCCGAGGAACCTCAGACTGTGCGGGACGGTGCCGGACCATCGTATTCCTCTTATCCTGAGGAACCTCAGACTGTGCGGGACGGTGCCGGACCATCGTATTCCTCTTATCCTGAGGAACCTCGGACTGTGCGGGACGGTGCCGGACCATCGTATTCCTCTTATCCTGAGGAACCTCAGACTGTGCGGGACGGTGCCGGACCATCGTATTCCTCTTATCCTGAGGAACCTCAGACTGTGCGGGACGGTGCCGGACCATCGTATTCCTCTTATCCTGAGGAACCTCAGACTGTGCGGGACGGTGCCGGACCATCGTATTCCTCTTATCCCGAGGAACCTCAGACTGTGCGGGACGGTGCCGGACCATCGTATTCCTCTTATCCTGAGGAACCTCAGACTGTGCGGGACGGTGCCGGACCATCGTATTCCTCTTATCCTGAGGAACCTCAGACTGTGCGGGACGGTGCCGGACCATCGTATTCCTCTTATCCTGAGGAACCTCAGACTGTGCGGGACGGTGCCGGGCCATCGTATTCCTCTTATCCTGAGGAACCTCAGACTGTGCGGGACGGTGCCGGACCATCGTATTCCTCTTATCCTGAGGAACCTCAGACTGTGCGGGACGGTGCCGGACCATCGTATTCCTCTTATCCTGAGGAACCTCAGACTGTGCGGGACGGTGCCGGACCATCGTATTCCTCTTATCCTGAGGAACCTCAGACTGTGCGGGACGGTACCGGACCATCGTATTCCTCTTATCCTGAGGAACCTCAGACTGTGCGGGACGGTGCCGGACCATCGTATTCCTCTTATCCTGAGGAACCTCAGACTGTGCGGGACGGTGCCGGACCATCGTATTCCTCTTATCCTGAGGAACCTCAGACTGTGCGGGACGGTGCCGGACCATCGTATTCCTCTTATCCTGAGGAACCTCAGACTGTGCGGGACGGTGCCGGACCATCGTATTCCTCTTATCCTGAGGAACCTCAGACTGTGCGGGACGGTGCCAGATCATCGTATTCCTCTTATCCTGAGGAACCTCAGACTGTGCGGGACGGTGCCGGACCATCGTATTCCTCTTATCCTGAGGAACCTCAGACTGTGCGGGACGGTGCCGCACCATCGTATTCCTCTTATCCCGAGGAACCTCAGACTGTGCGGGACGGTGCCGTCCTTCCAACAGAGAAGAGGTTTTCCTGTACAGAGTGCGAGAAATGTTTCCAATTTAAATCCTATCTTAATAGGCATAAAAGATCTCACACGGGGGAGAAACCATTTTCCTGTTCTGAGTGTGGGAAATGTTTTTCAGAGAAGTCCAGTCTTTCCACACATCAGAGATCTCACACGGGGGAGAAGCCGTATTCCTGTCCTGAGTGCGGGAAATGTTTTTCAGAGAAGTCCAGTCTTTCCACACATCAGAGATCTCACACAGGGGAGAAGCCGTATTCCTGTCCTGAGTGTGGGAAATGTTTCCGTTCAAAATACAATCTTGATGCACATAAAAGATCTCACACAGGGGAAAAGCCGTATCCCTGTCCTGAGTGCGGGAAATGTTTTTCACATAAGTCCATTCTTTACACACATCAGAGATCTCACACGGGGGAGAAGCCATATTCCTGTCCTGAGTGCGGGAAATGTTTTTCACAGAAGTCCCATCTTTACAGCCATCAGAGATCTCACACGGGGGAGAAGTTGTATTCCTGTCCTGAGTGCGGCAAATGTTTTTCAGTGAAGTCCAGTCTTATCAAACATCAGATATCTCACACGGGGGAGAAGCCGTATTCCTGTCCTGAGTGTGGAAAATGTTTTTCAGTAAAGTCCCATCTTTCCACACATCAGAGATCTCACACGGGGGAGAAGCCGCATTCCTGTCCTGAGTGTGGGAAATGTTTTTCAGTGAAGTCCAGTCTTTCCACACATAAGAGATCTCACAGGGGGGAGAAGCCGTATTCCTGTCCTGAGTGTGGAAAATGTTTTTCAGTAAAGTCCCATCTTTCCACACATCAGAGATCTCACATGGGGGAGAAGCCGCATTCCTGTCCTGAGTGTGGGAAATGTTTTTCAGTGAAGTCCAGTCTTACCACACATCAGAGATCTCACACGGGGGAGAATCCGCATTCCTGTCCTGAGTGTGGGAAATGTTTTTCACAGAAGTCTAATCTTTACAAACATCAGAGATCTCACACGGGGGAAAAAACGTATTCCTGTCTTGAGTGCGGGAAATGTTTCTCAGACAAGTACAGTATTAGCAGACATCAGAGATCTCACACGGGGGAGAAGCCGTATTCCTGTCCCGAGTGCGGGAAATGTTTTTCACAGAAGTCCCATCTTTACAAACATCAGAGATCTCACACGGGGGAGAAGCCATATTCCTGTCCTGAGTGTGGGAAATGTTTCTCAGACAAGTCCAGTCTTAACACACATCAGAGATCTCACATGGGGCAGAAGCCGTATTCCTGTCCTGAGTGTGGGAAATGTTTTTCACAGACATCCAATCTTTACAAACATCAGAGATCTCACACGGGGGACAAGCCGTATTCCTGTACGGAGTGTGGGAAATGTTTTTCACTGAAGTCCAGTCTTTCCACACATCAGAGATCTCACACGGGGGAGAAGCCGCATTCCTGTCCTGAGTGCGGGAAATGTTTTTCACTGAAGTCCGGTCTTTACAGACATCAGAGATCTCACACGGGAGAGAAGCCATATTCCTGCCCTGAGTGCGGGAAATGTTTTTCAGAAAAGTCCAATATTACCAGACATCAGAGATCTCACACGGGGGAGAAGCCGTATTCCTGTCCTGAGTGAGGGAATTGTTCCTCACTGAAGTCCTGTCTTCCTGTACATCAGGGATCCCACACAACCCTTGAGGTGTATTTGTGCCCTGAGTGTGGGAAATGTCTTGTATATGAATGTTGCTCTCATGTGGGGAAGAAGCACACCCTGATATACACCTCAGATATACTCCATGGCTGATCTTCATCATGTAAGAAACAGTTGATAAGGAGATCAGAGATCACCAAAGACATGGATGAAGTGTTGTACCGTGTTGGCCATTGATAGCAGTAGAAAAATAAAAATGGAGTCATTACCTCTCATTGGCTGAGTACATTTTGGGGTGAAGATTTCACAAACACTTAGAGGTCTGTTTAATATAAAAATAGTTGAATGAATGTGAGCGGCCTTGATGAATATTGGATGCATTTTATTTCATACTCTGATTTCCTTGGCTCCATCTAGTGGCCATAATGCAGTATTGTCCTATGATATGACAAAATCAATATCTCATTATGGCCACTAGATGGAGCTGATGATGATAGGAAATGACTGTGTTGCATTATGAGAAGAATGTGTAATGGTTGGATGAATGATTGTCATATTTGTCCAATGAATCTTCTAGAAGTAGCCCCCTTCGTTTCCTCTGTCAGACATGGGGGCTGATTTACGAAACGTTTGCGCCATGAGTATTGGCAATGGCAGTTTTGGTATTTACAAAACATTAGCGCCGGTAACGCAGCCCTATTCCCCATTTACTATAGTGTTCTCGGCGCACGGGAGGAGGCGCTCAGTGCGCTACTATGGACCTGGCGCCCGGCATCTTATAATCTAAATATAAAGAAGCTGGAAGTGCCGATATAATGGGGGTGATGTGAGGAAGTTTAGTGACAAGTGCCCAAGTAACAAACATGCCCAAAATAGAATGAGAAAGTAACTTTTTCAGAACCAGCCCGCTGCGCCGGCAATTACGATTAGAGCTGCGAGGGATCTTTTTGTGCTCAGCGCGGGAATTTCAGTCATTCAAACGCGCCGGTTATCTGCGCCGGCAAAATCTTAGTAAATGTCAAGTCACGTAAATCAATTTGCATAAGTTGAACAGGCGCAGCTCTGAACTTTCCATTATATATCAGTGCGCCAGCAAAATGACATTTCTAAAGGAAAAAAAAAGACATTTAAAAGCACTCGCGGCTGTAATGAATTGTCGGCTCCCGGCAATATAGAGAAAAGTCATTGAAAAAAAAATGCGTAGGGGTTCCCCAAAATTACATTTCCAGGCCCTTCAGGTCTGGTACAGATATTAAGGGGAACTCCGCGCCAATTTAAAAAAAAAAAAATGACGTGTGGGTCCCCCTCAAAATCCGTACCAGGCCCTTCAGGTCTAGCATGGATTTTAAGGGGAACCCCCGCGCCAAACTTAAAAAAAATAGCGTGGGGGTCCCCCAAAAAATCCACACCAGACCCTTTATCCGAGCACGCAACCTGGCAGGCCGCAGGAAAAGAGGGGGGGGCGAACCGTACCAGGGCACATGCCCTCAACATGGGGAGGATGCTTTGGGGTCCCCCCCAAAGCACCATGTTCCCATGTTGATGGGGACAAGGGCCTCATCCCCACAACTCTTGCCAGTGGTTGTGGGGGTCTGCGGGCGGGGGGCTTATCGGAATCTGGAAGCCCCCTTTAACAAAGTGGACCCCCCTATGTGAAATGGTAATGGGGTACATTGTACCTCTACCATTTCACAAAGAAAGTGTCAAAAAAGATAAAAATGACAATAGTCGGTTTTTGACAATTCCTTTATTAATGTCTTCTCCTTTCTTCCATCTCCTTTTCTCCATTTGGGTTTCTTCCTCCATCTTGTTCTCCATCTTCATCTTCCTTTGGTGTTCTCGTCCGCATCTTGCTCCGGCTTCTTCTTTCTCCGGCCGCTCTGCTTGAATTGGAGGTTCCCGCTGTGTGACGCTTCAGTTCATCAGTTCTCCTCTGGGTCCGCTGCTACCCGGTGGCCCCGCCCCCCTCTGACAACACGGGGAAAGTCCCTGTGAAATCCATGTGCGTCAGAGGGGGGTGGGGTCACCGGGTAGCAGCGGGCCCAGAGGAGAACTGATGAACTGAAGCATCACACAGCGGGAACCTCCAATTCAAGCGGAGCGGCCGGAGAAAGAAGAAGGGAAGAAGAAGCCGGAGCAAGATGCGGACGAGAACACCGAAGGAAGATGAAGATGGAGAACAAGATGGAGGAAGAAACCCGAATGGAGAAAAGGAGATGGAAGAAAGGAGAAGACATTAATAAAGGAATTGTCAAAAACCGGCTATTGTCATTTTTATCTTTTTTGACACTTTCTTTGTGAAATGGTAGAGGTACAATGTACCCCATTACTATTTCACACAGGGGGGGCGGGATCTGGGGGTCCCCTTTGTTAAAGACGGCTTCCAGATTCCGATAAGCCCCCGCCCGCAGACCCCCTCAACCACCGGCAAGGGTTGTGGGGATGAGGCCCTTGTCCCCATCAACATGGGAACATGGTGCTTTGGGGGGGACTCCAAAACATCCTCCCCATGTTGAGGGCATGCGGCCTGGTACGGTTCAGGAGGGGGGCGCTCTCTTGTCCCCCCCTCTTTTCCTGCGGCCTGCCAGGTTGCGTGCTCGGATAAGGGTCTGGTGTGGATTTTTAGGGGGACCCCCACGCTATTTTTTTTTAAGTTTGGCGCGGGGGTCCCCTTAATATCCATAGCAGACCTGAAGGGCCTGGTAATGGAATTTGGGGGAACCCCCACGCATTTTTTTTTCAAAGACTTTCAATTACTTTTTTCTGTATTGATGGGAACTGACAATTCATTATAGCCACGAGTACTTTTTAATGACTATTATTTTACTTTAGAAATGTCATTTTGCTCTGGAACTGTTATAAACATGGAAAACATGCGCTACTATACAGGCATACTATAGACACCCCCCAGGTATGATATTTAGGGCCAGTTCACACCGGATGCAGTGCAGTGCATTTTTTTGATGCATGAAAAACGCAAAGAAAGTTGATCACATTAATGCCAATGGCATAGTTCACACCACTGCAGTCCGCTCCAGTGTGTTTCAGAAAGGAAAATAAAAAATTGGTCATGTTGCATTTTTTATGTACAGAACTGTACTGGACCGCAGTAAAACACATCAAAAACGCAACAGAACGTAAAAAAAACGCCCTGGAATTCACCGGAACGCACCTAAATGCACCAAAGACGCACTGCAACACAAGATTAAGTGAAAAGCGGTGAAGAAAGCACTGGACTGCATCAAAAATGCACTGGAATGCGACAAAAACGCACATGCAGAAAAGCACCTGGAACGCATCCGGACTGCATTTCTATGCCAGTTCACACCATAGAAACGCAATCCGGATGCGTTTAGGGTGCGTTTTCGATGCGTTCCGGTGCATTTTTGGTACGTTTTTGATGCAGTCCAGTGCTTTTTTTTCACCCCTCTTTTTTATTAACCATAGATAAGGACAAGTGTGTTCCAGTGCGTTTTTGGTGCATTTAGGTGTGTTCCGGTGCGTTCCAGTGCATTTATGATGCGTTTTGCTGCATTCCAGTACAGTCCAGTGCAGGTAAAATGCAGCATGTTCTACTTTTTTTGTGGAACTGGAACGCACTGGAACAAACATTGCCATTTAGAACCATATAACCAACTTTCCATGCATTTTTGATGCATAAAAAACGCAATGGACTGCATGTGGTGTGAAATGGCCCTTAAGCAATTTGGCATATTTAAAGGCACTTCTTGTTTTGTTTTTGGTGTTGTCCAAATTGGTGACATTGATATATGTCCCTTAGGGTGGGACCTGGGCCCCCATTTTAAGGCCAATAACTAGAAGAAAAGCCAGCCAAGTGGGGACTAGCAAAATGAACAAGTCAGTTCCCATAGACTGCAATGGTATTTGTTGGTAAGGGGGGAGGGGGGGTGATTGTCCCGTCTCTAATTTTGTAGCATGCTGGATGATGTGCTTAATTTTGGACAGGGGGGAGCGGCTTATTTTCTGCTAGCTGCATTTGTGTTGTTCTGAGCACGCCCAGGCACTTTGTTTTTATTTTTTTTGGCGCTTTTTGTGTGTGAACAGCACCTGGATATTTCTGGGCATGCTCAGAGAGTGTTTTTATGGGTTAGTAATTGAAGGACATCCTTAACAGCTGTACCCACTTTGAAGTTCAGTCTCTACATTGGGTGAACTTGCATTTTGGGTGTTTCATGGACTGTGCATGTGTTTCCAATTGCCTCATTAGCACACAAACCTATGTTATATAAAGCTCGCAGATAGCATTCTCTCCCTTGCCCTGAAAAGAGGCAAGTGTGTGTGCGCGTGTCTGGCCGGCAAAAAGTAAATTTTGGTGTCCTTATCGAGTTTGTAACACATGCATTTTATTTGTTATGTCTTTGCAAAACAGGTGTTTGATTTACTTTGGTTGATTGTATTTTTTTGTGTGGGGGAAATGTTCCCCTGAAATAATTTTGATGTTGTTAATGTGTGTTGTTTGTTCACTTTGATTTAATTGTCTGTGCTGCATTATTTTGCGAAAAATTTCTCAAGATGTTGTGACTAATGTTTCAAATTGACCTTCATGTCTTTTTTATTTTGGCTTTCCTTTGTTTTGTTGACCAATAAAATTTGATGCGAAGTTTTGAGGTTTGTTTTGCATTTTCTTTGCAACAAATGTGACAGCTGATTGGCATGTCAAAACAAAACAGGTGTGATTTGTCTACCCTGGTGCCTTCATGGTAGTATATGCATGTATTGTGTGCTGCCATGGTTAATCACCAGGAAATGAAAAATACTGAGCGGTAAGTATTCATTTTTCCTTTTTACTGCAGTGGTTCTCAGCCTCAGTCCTCAAGTACCCCCAACAGGACATGTTTTGTGAATTTATCTTATCGAGAATTGCTGTCCAAAATACCAAACCATTGACTGTGATTGATTTAAAGCACATGTGCAAGATGAAGGAAAACCTGCAAACATGGCCTGTTGGGGGTACTCGAGAAGCACTGATTTAGAGCACTGCACTTAAAAAAAGCTCAAGGCAATACAATTCTAATTGTGGGCATTTTGAGGGAAACCAAGTAAGTGTTAGAACCCCTGCTTGTTTTTTTTATTTTTTAGGTTGGGCTTTGTGTCCCTTTTAGTAAAATTGGCTTCACTTCCTGTCACACAGCTAAACAGGAAGTGAAGGTAAAACCCTACCAATGTCTTTTCTTGGGGACACACATATCAATCTAACTAGTGTCCCCATTAAGCAAATTGCACTCTAGCACTTTGTTGTGTACACCCCAAATCATTGGGTAGTTTGGGGTTTAGTAAAGGCAAATCCACTCTGCAGTACAACTGTAGTTGCTGAAAATCTGAGGGGAAGCACTGGTGATTGTAACATCCAATCATGTAAAAGCAAAGATGGTGTTTTTTTTGGTTCCTTGCATGTCCCCCTCAGATATCCAGCAAGTGCTATTGTAGTGCAAAGTGGATTTGCCTTTAGTAAATAAACCCCAAATCCAAAATACCTAATAATTTGGGGGGTAACCAGCAAAATGCTGGAGTGCAATGTACATAATGGGGAAAGTATTTAAATTGACCTGTGTGTCCCCAAGGAAAGACATTGGTAGGGATTTACCCTCACTTCCTGTGTGGCTATGTGACAGGAAGTGAATCATTTGAAGGATAAAGTGGCCAAATTTGGGAGTTGTCTTCACACTATCAGGGGTGCAGACATCCCCAAAAACTGTCTAGACGTGTAATCCCTCTGCACTCTATCCCCAAGCAAAAATAAGAAAGGATTTCATTTAGTTTAACTTTTCAAAGACACATTCCTAAGTTGAATTGTGATGCATGTCAATGGCCCATTTAGACCCTCTTTAATCACTTGAGATCAGCGCTATAACTGATCGACGGCCACAGCATGGTCCTCAATTGCCGGCAGTCCGTCAATAGACGTCCTCCCCTTCGCGCGCACTGTGGTCACCGAGTCACTGAGACTCGGGTGATGACACATCCGAGGAAGGGGCCGATCCCTGCCCCTTACCATGTGATCAGCTGTCAGCCAATGACAGCTGATCACGTGATGTAAACAAAAGCTGGGTAATGGTTTTTGTTTTCTCCTTGTGCTGACAGCGTGAGCATAAAAAAAAGGCAATCACCGGCTTATGTGCAAGGGACATGGGGCCCGAAGAGGAAGAGGCAATTCTGCATCATCTGTGACAATTAGTAGCCCCTGCCAGTGCCACCTATCAATGCCCACCACTGGTGCCAATCAGTGCCACCTAGCAGTGTTGCCTATCAGTGCCCACCACTGCCAACTATCATTGCCACCTAGCAGTGTCACTTCTCAATGCCCACCAGTGCCAACTAGCAATGCCACCTCTCAGTGCCCATCCTTGCCACCTTATCGGTGCCCATCAGTGCAGTCTCATCAGTGTACATCAACGAAGGAGTAAAATTACCTTTTTTTAAAAATGTCAAACTAAATATTAACCACTTCCCTACTGCCCACCGTCAAATGACGTCCTTGGCTTTGTGCGGTGACATCTGAATGATGGGTGCAGTTGCAGGCATCATTCAGATATCATTCTTTTCAGCCGGCGATTCTGTGCATAAAAATGATCATGGCGGCAGTTACATAGTTAGTCAGGTTGAAAAAAGACAAAGTCCATCCAGTTTAACAATAAAAAATAAATATATATATATCGTACAATCCCATATACCCACAGTTGATCCAGAGGAAGGCAAAAAACCCCAGCAGAGCATGATCCAATTTGCTACAGCAGGGGAAAAAGTTCCTCCGCTTGATCGTTCTTATAGGCGTCGGGAGGGGACGTCCCCCCCCTCCCGCCGCCATCCGGTGCTTTTTCGGGCTCTCCTGTGCCATCGGGGGCTCGGAGAATGAATTGGCCGTCAGAGGCCTGGGCGCGACATTTATGACGTCACGCCGGGTTCCCGTATGTAAACAAAGCCGTGATCTCGGCTGTCAGCATGAGATCGGTGAATTTTTTTGACCCATCTCATGCTTTCCAGCCTGGAGGAGAGATGTGGGGGGAGGGGGGAGGTCTTATTGACCCCGCATCTCTCCATAAAGAGGACCTGTCACAATAGATTCCTATTACAAGGGATGTTTACATTCCTTGTAATAGGAATAAAAGTGATCAAAAAAACAAAAAGTTAAAAAAGAGTAAAAAATAAAAAACAAAAAAAATAAGAAAAAAACGCCCATGTCCCCGGTAGCTCGCGCTCAGAAGCGAACACACACGTAAGTCCCGCCCACATATGTAAACGCCGTTCAACCCACACATGTGAGGTATTGCTGCGTGCGTTAGAACGAGTGCAACAATTCTAGCACTAGACCTCCTCTGTAATGCGAAAATGGTAACGTGTAAAAAAAATTTAAGCATCGCCTAGGGAGATTTTTAATTACTGAAGTTTGGTGTCATTCCATGAGTGTGCGCAATTTTAAAGCGTGACGTGTTAGGTATCTATTTACTCAGCATAACAACATCTTTCACATTATCCAAAAAAATTGGGCTAACTTTACTGTTTTGTAATTTTTTTACATTCATGAAACCATTTTTTTTACCAAAAAAAAGGCGTTTGAAAATTTATTGCGCAAATACCGAGCGAGATCAAAATTTGCAATGACCGCCATCTTATTCTCTAGGGTGTCTGCTAAAAAAACATATATAATGTTTAGTGTTTTTAAGTAATTTTAGAGCCATAAATTTATGATTTTTACATGAAGGAGAGAAGTGCCAGAATAGGCCCAGTGCTGAAGTGGTTAAAATATCCATATTTTCTTTTTTTTAACTCGGTCTTTTGTATTTATAGAAAAAAAAAACGCAGAGGTGATCAAATAGCACCAAAAGAAAGCTCTATTTGTGTGCCAAAAAATAATACATTTTCATTGGGTTACAGTGTTGTATGAGCGCGCAATTGTCATTCAAAGTGCATCAGCGCTGAAATGTGAAAATTGGTCTGGGCAGGAAGGGGGTTTAAGTGGCCAGTGCGCAAGTGGTTAATATAAGGCTACATGCACACGGACGTTTTTCCAGCCGCTTGTTTGAGCGTTTTTTGCAGCTTAAAAACATCTCTCCATGTTAGCCTATGGCCTCATGGCCACCATGGCGTTTTTGAGCTGTAAATGGCATAGGCGATTTTAGGCCCCATGTACACGTCTTCAGAACTAAGGTTGAAAGTGGCGTTTAGAAAGGCGCGCTTTGTGGCGTTTGCATGCCGCGTTTTACCACATTTGCGTGTATATGATAAGGAGCCGCCCTAAGCTCCAAAAACAGTATTATTTACAATAGATTCCTATTACAAGGGATGTTTACATTCCTTGTAATAGGAATAAAAGTGATCAAAAAAACAAAAAGTTAAAAAAAGAGTAAAAAAAAAAAAAAAGTAAAAAATAATAATAATAAAAAATAAAATAAAACGCCCATGTCCCCTATAGCTTGCGCTCAGAAGCGAACACACACGTAAGTCCCGCCCACATATGTAAACGCCGTTCAAACCACACATGTGAGGTATTGCTGCGTGCGTTAGAACGAGTGCAACAATTCTAGCACTAGACCTCCTCTGTAATGCCAAAATGGTAACGTGTAAAGAATTTTAAAGCATCGCCTAGGGAGATTTTTAATTACTGAAGTTTGGTGTCATTCCATGAGTGTGCGCAATTTTAAAGCGTGACGTGTTAGGTATCTATTCACTCAGCATAACAACATCTTTCACATTATACAAAAAAATTGGGCTAACTTTACTGTTTTGTAATTTTTTTACATTCATGAAACCATTTTTTTACCAAATTCTTGCGCAAATACCGAGCGAGATCAAAATTTGCAATGACCGCCATCTTATTCCCTAGGGTGTCTGCTAAAAAAACATATATAATGTTTGGTGTTTTTAAGTAATTTTAGAGCCATAAATTTATGATTTTTACATGAAGGAGAGAAGTGCCAGAATAGGCCCAGTGTTGAAGTGGTTAAAATATCCAAATTTTTTATTTTTTTTAACCACTTCAATACAGGGCTTTTTGTACTTTTTGATTAGAAAGGCGCGCTTTGTGGCGTTTGCATGCCGCGTTTTACCACATTTGCGTGTATATGATAATGAGCCGCCCTAAGCTCCAAAAACAGTATTATTTACGATTTTAGAGATTTTGTGAGACCAGAGTGATATCAGCAGCTGAGAGAGCAGCAGTGTAGTTGTATTTAGCGTGTCACTTGCCACAAGTTGTGGATTGTCCACAATGCAATGGAAGCAATTTCTTTTTTATATATATTGTGAGGGGGTTAGCTCGGCAGCGGGTGTGTGTGACCCCCGAGATGGGCTCCCCACACAAAAACAGGCCCAGCATACGGAGGTTGTGGTTTTCAAAATCAAAAAAGGTGCGGTTTATTTTCTATTTACAGTGACAAAACACAGCAAAGCAAAAGAAACATAAACAAAATAAATCCTGGTCAACTTGACCTCTGACTAAACATACAGGTTTCCTAACTAACAACTGGGATCAGCCTAGTGCTGTCCTAGTCCCTAAGTCCCTGGTTTTAAATGTCCAAGCAAATAGCCACACAGGCTTTGTCTCACCGCACAGGGGTTCACTCTCCCTAGACAGTCCACACAGGTCTGGGTCCAGGCATGAGCTAACATCTAATGAAGCTGGGAGTTCTTATAGAGGCCTAAATGAGCTGACAAGCTTCAGCTGGTCTCATCAACTCCCTGTCTGCACGACGCCCCACACTCTCCCTAGAGGTATGAGTCATCCATGAGCCCACTAGCCTCAGCTGGGCTTATACAACTCTCCACCTAGTTGTATAAGTCGGCGTAAAGCCTGAATCTGGGCGAAATATATCTACCCCCCTGGATGCAACCAGGTGACTTTACCTTCCTGCTGTCACATACCCCCCCTCTTGTTTTAACCTCGGGGTTGGAACACCAGCAATCAGGCATTCATGTACTCGAGACAAAGCATCCACATTCCCCATTTGAACGCCAGGGCGATGCTTTACTGTGAAGTTGAATTCCTGGAGGGCCAGGAACCACCTATTCACTCTTCTATTTGTTTCCTTGTTTTGAGCCATCCACTTTAACGGAGCGTGATCCGTAACCATGTCAAAGTGCCTACCTAGCAGGTAGTACCGAAGGGAATCTAGAGCCCACTTCATCGCTAAACACTCCTTTTCAACGGTGGCGTAATTTACCTCATGGGACTTCAACTTCCTGCTGAGGTAAATGACTGGGTGCTCTTCCCCGTTCCAGACCTGGGACAATACTGCTCCTAACCCCACATCTGACGCATCACTTTGTACGACAAAGTCTTTAGAGAAGTCGGGTGAGTACAACACTGGCTGGCTACATAAGGCTTGTTTCAAGAATTGGAATGCTGCCTCAGCCTCGGGGGTCCATTTAATCATGACCGACCCTTTCCCCTTCGTCAGGTTGGTTAGGGGCACAGCCTTAGAAGCAAAGTGGGGAATGAATCGCCGATAATACCCAGCGATTCCCAGAAAGGCTCGTACCTGCTTCTTGCTGTTGGGACGTGGCCAACTCTGGATGGCCTCGACTTTGTTGAGTTGGGGTTTTATTACTCCCCTCCCAATGGTGTACCCAAGATATTTGGCCTCTTCCTGCCCAATGGTACACTTCTTGGGGTTAGCCGTAAACCCCGCTTCCCGAACAGAGTCCAGGACTGCTTGCACTTTTGGCAGATGTGAGGCCCAATCTGTGCTATGGACAATTATGTCATCCAGGTAAGCCGCAGCATACTTCCGATGGGGCCTCAGCATCTGGTCCATTTTCCGCTGGAATGTGGCCGGCGCATTCTGTAACCCGAACGGCATTCTTTTATATTGGAACGCCCCGTTTGGGGTTACAAATGCGGTTTTCTCTTTGGCCGACTTGGCCAGGGGGATTTGCCAATACCCTTTTGTGAGGTCAAGAGTCGTCATGTATCGGGCTGTTCCCAGCCGGTCGATCAACTCATCTATACGTGGCATGGGGTAGGTGTCAAATTTTGTAACTTTGTTCAACTGACGAAAATCGTTACAAAATCGCCAGCTCCCATCCGGTTTAGGCACCAACACAATGGGACTAGACCAATCACTTTGGGACTCCTCTATCACCCCTAAGTTCAGCATTTTCTGTACTTCCTCCCGTATTGCCTCCCGTCGGGCCTCTGGGATCCGATAGGGTTTTAACTTCACCCTTTCACCGGGCGGGGTAATGATGTCATGCTCTACCCCAGATGTTTGTCCCGGCAGCTCAGAGAATACCTCCTTGTTGCGAAGCACAAACTCCTTAACCTCCTGTTGTTGGGGTTGTGACAAGGTGGCTGCTATTCCAACCTCAGGAATCACGCAACCAGTTTGAGCTGGTGACCAAGTGTCTGCGACTAGGGACTCTCTATCCCTCCAGGCTTTCAACAGATTAACGTGATAGATCTGTTCGGGCTTTCGCCTTCCTGGTTGTCTGACCTTGTAATTCACTTCGCTCACTTTTTCCATTATCTCGTAGGGGCCTTGCCATTTGGCAAGGAATTTACTTTCAACCTTGGGACAAGTACCAGTATCCTATCCCCCGGGGAAAAGGTACGGGTCTTGGCTCCACGGTTGTACACTCTCTGCTGTGCTAACTGCGCTTGGGCCAAATGTTCCTTCACGATGGGCATTACCTGTGCAATTCGGTCTTGCATCAGGGCGACATGCTCAATCACACTCCTGTGGGGAGAACTCTCACTTTCCCAAGTTTCCTTGGCAATATCCAACAGCCCTCTTGGGTGTCTCCCACACAGTAATTCAAAGGGGGAGAATCCCGTAGAGGATTGGGGCACCTCCCTAATAGCAAACATCAGATAAGGAAGTAGACAGTCCCAATCCTTTCCATCTCTATCCACCACTTTCTTCAACATTTGTTTTAGGGTTTTGTTGAACCTTTCAACCAGCCCATCGGTTTGGGGGTGATACACAGATGTACGTAATTGCGTCACTTTGAACAATTTACACAGCTCCTTCATAACCCGGGACATAAAGGGTGTACCTTGGTCCGTAAGCAGTTCTTTACAAATACCCACCCGGCTAAACACAAGAGATAGCTCTTTGGCTATGGTTTTGGCCGAGGTATTTCGGAGAGGGATCGCTTCTGGATAACGGGTGGCATAGTCCATTATAACTAATATGTACTGGTGCCCCCTAGCGGACTTGATTATAGGACCTACCAAATCCATGGCGATCCTCTCAAACGGGACCTCAATGATGGGTAGAGGGACCAGCGGGCTACGGAAATGTGGCATCGGGGCCGACCTCTGACACACAGGGCAGGAGGAACAATAATTTTCTATGTCCTTCATCACCCCCGGCCAATAGAATCTCTGTAATACCCTCTCTCGGGTTTTCTCTGTCCCCAGATGACCTCCAAGAATGTGCCCATGGGCCAACTCCAACACCAACTTCCTGTAAGGTTTGGGCACCACAAGCTGCTCAACGGTTTCTTCTGCCCTTTTTGCCACCCGATACAGTAGGTCCTTCTCTACGCTGAAGTATGGGTAAGTGCAGGTATTATCTGGGTTCACTAACTCGCCATCTATTTTCACTACGTTTTCCCGTGCCTTTATTAGGGCGGGGTCTTTCAACTGTTCTGTGGCAAAGTTTTCCCTGTGAACCTCAAGATCAGAAAACTCCACAGACGGTAGGTTTTCGTCTGAGGAGGTGGGCTCCTCTCCAGTTTCTTGAGTCTCCCCTGCCAATACTGATAAGGGAAATTCCGGAGAGTCCTCACCACTCTCAGGGGAGTTCTGGCTATCACATTCCTGGTACATAGGGGCACCAGTGGGGGGCTCAGGATCATCCCACAGTTCCCAGAACTTCGGAAAATCCCTTCCCACAATGGCGTCATGCGGTAACTGAGATACTAAGCCCACTGGATGAGAGAGGGTACCTTTGGGGGTCTCGAAACACACTGTAGTCACTGGATACTCTCGGGTGTCCCCATGCACACAAATAACAGCTACCTTGCTATTCCCAGAGACCTCTGTTTTAACTAACTCAGCCTTTATCAGGGTCACAAGGCTACCTGAATCCAGCAATACCACAACATTTCTACCATTAACACACATTTTGCATAAATGTTTCTCAGTTCCTCGAATGGCAGTGCATGCGACTGTCGCACACAGCGACTGACGTCTGCCCGTCAGAAAGTCACACTGCATGGGTTCCTCCACAACCGGGCAATTGGCTGCAATATGTCCCGCTTGCCGGCAGCGGTAGCAAACGATCCTTCTTGCGGCCTCTTGAGCCGCTGATTTCCCAGGCTGTTCTCGCCAAACTTGGGGTAGAGCTCCCACCCTCTCACTCTCTCCACCCTCACCCCTTGGAATCCTCTTATCCGCCCCTGGGGATGGTCTGGTCTTAGGGTGGAAAGTCTGAGTGTCTCTGGAAGAGGCCGTCAGGTTCTCTGTAGCCAAGTATTTCTCCACACGATCCACAAGACCATCGGCCGTCTCTGGGTCTCCATGGCTTACCCACTTTTGGATGGCAGTAGGAAGAGCTCTCAAAAACCGATCCATTACAACACGTTCCACAATCTTTGGTGCGGACAAAGTCTCTGGCTGTAGCCACTTTCTGCTCAGGTGAATGAGATCATACATTTGAGACCTGGGGGGTTTTCCAAGCTGGAAAGTCCAGTTATGCACACGCTGAGCCCGGACAGCCTGGGTGACACCCAGCCTTGCCAATATTTCAGCCTTTAGCATCACATAGTCTTTTGCTTGGTTAGGCTCTAGGTCATAGTAAGCTTTCTGCGATTCACCAGTTAACAGAGGAGCCACCAGTCCAGCCCACTGCTCCTCAGGCCACTTTTCTCTTTCAGCGGTCCTTTCAAATGTGGTCAAAAATACCTCTGGATCATCCTCTCCAGTCATTTTTGTCAATAAACGACTCACCCCAAAGGACGCGGTATTAGTGGGACGGCTTTCCTCACTGGTCTGCGGACGTTGCTGCATTGCTGCTTCCATCTGTTGTTGTAGTCTCTGCTCTTGCTTCTGCAACAGGTCTATGAAGCGGGCCTCAGATTGCTGCTGGGCTTGTTGCTGAGCCTCCAGACTCTGTTGCAAAGTTGCGTTTGTCTGCTGCTGGGCTGCAAGGCTCTGTTGATGAGCTTGCTGCTGGGCTGCGAAGTTCTGTTGTTGAGCTGCAAGGCTCTTTTGCAAACCTGCATTTGTCTGCTGTTGATTGGCATTTGCTAGAGCCAGCTGCTTCAGTATCTCCTCCATGCTGGCTTAAAAAAAAACTGCCACTGGTTCTCCACCAACTGTGAGGGGGTTAGCTCGGCAGCGGGTGTGTGTGACCCCCGAGATGGGCTCCCCACACAAAAACAGGCCCAGCAAACGGAGGTTGTGGTTTTCAAAATCAAAAAAGGTGCGGTTTATTTTCTATTTACAGTGACAAAACACAGCAAAGCAAAAGAAACATAAACAAAATAAATCCTGGTCAACTTGACCTCTGACTAAACATACAGGTTTCCTAACTAACAACTGGGATCAGCCTAGTGCTGTCCTAGTCCCTAAGTCCCTGGTTTTAAATGTCCAAGCAAATAGCCACACAGGCTTTGTCTCACCGCACAAGGGTTCACTCTCCCTAGACAGTCCACACAGGTCTGGGTCCAGGCATGAGCTAACATCTAATGAAGCTGGGAGTTCTTATAGAGGCCTAAATGAGCTGACAAGCTTCAGCTGGTCTCATCAACTCCCTGTCTGCACGACGCCCCACACTCTCCCTAGAGGTATGAGTCATCCATGAGCCCACTAGCCTCAGCTGGGCTTATACAACTCTCCACCTAGTTGTATAAGTCGGCGTAAAGCCTGAATCTGGGCGAAATATATCTACCCCCCTGGATGCAACCAGGTGACTTTACCTTCCTGCTGTCACAATATATATATATTTTTTAATGGTTTTTCCTCATTTGCCATAAATTTGAAGTTTATCAATGTAAAAAAATAGGTCACCTTTAAAAACGCTTCTAAACTAAAATGCGGCTAAACGCTGGTACCGCGTCTGAAACGTGGAAATCTTTGGCGTCTGAAGGCATTTTGAGGGTTTGTGAAAAACGATTTTAAACGCAACTGCCGATTTTTTTTGCCAGGCCAAAAACAGTGTTTTGGATGTAATAGAATTCAATGGACCCGCATCCAAAACACAAGTACCGCAATTTTGCGGCGATTTTTCGTTTTACCTGTTTAAAGCTGGTTGTTATAGGAAATGTAAAAAAAAAAAACTGCCGGCTCGAAAAAAAAAAAAAACTAGAAAAAAACAGCGTGGGGTCCCCCCCCCAGGTCCATACCAGGCCCTTGGGTCTAGTATGGATTCAAAGGGGACCCCCCCACCAAAATGAAAAAAAAAATGATGTGGGGGTCCCCCCAAGATCCATACCAGGCCCTTCAGGTCTGGTATGTATTTTAAGGGGAACCCCGCGCCAACAAAAAAAAAATTAGCGTGGGGGTTCCCTAAAAATACACACCAGACCCTTTATCCAAGCATGCAACCTGGCAGGCCGCAGTGGAAGAGGGGGGGACAAGAGAGCGGCCCCCCCCAGTCACAAGATGGCGCCGTAGAGCAGCATGCTCCATGAACCCCGCCAGGTGAATTCGTAGAGGATGTCCCTCCATTGGCCCTATTGAACCCGAGCCTAGTCCAGTTTAGCCCAGCCTAATCGAACCTGCCAATACCTGAGCTGCCTCGCTTTGCCTCTCCTTGTTGGAGCCGTAGCTGCCGGATAGGAGGATCGGAGGATTTGCCGTGTGTCGGTGCCAGTCCGGTGGATCGGGGATGAGAGGGTGGACGCAGGAGCGCACTGACAGATGACCTCTGGCACTGGACCCAAGGGAGCGGAGAGCCGGAGGTCTCGGGCGGCATCCCGCGGGTGGAAGGCGGACGGGGCTGGAGCCGGAGACCTCTGAGCAGGGAGGAGATCCCTAGAAGTTGAAAAGAGCCCATGTGATCGGAGACACTCGGGACTACACAGAGAGCCACGAGGCAGGTGAGAGAGTTCCCTGCAGAAGCACTGGGCGAAGTGTCATATGCTATATGCCCTATACTCTACACCATACTCTACTCTACACCATAGGCTCTATATTGGACCATATGGGTCAAACACCAATGCGGGCCCGTGAGTGAAAAGTGGGACTACTGAGGGTAAAGTGAAAGAGCGTTCTCTTTGTGGTATCTTTTTTTTTTTTGTCCTTTTACCCTATGGACTATGTCATAAATTTCCATAGGAATTATACAGTCTTTTTTGTAAGCGGTAGAAAACAGCAGCAGCCTACAGGTTAAGGCACAAGAGAGCTGTAACTGACTGTGAGTAATAATATACCTGTACATTACCTTCACACTACTCGTGTATACATATGGAAACTGCTGTCTTCAGGAATATAATACTGTGACTGTTAAATAGAGTAAGTCAAGGGAATGGATACCCAGTGAGCCTGTAATTTCTGCTCTCTTTTGGAACTCATTTTAGTAGGATACTAAGATACAACGGTTCTAACTCTCCTTTCTTAGGTTTGCCCCCCCTTTTTTTGTCCATCTTTTTGCCTCCCTTTTTTCGCCTCCCTTTGTTGGACATCTAGAACACCATAGGACCTAAAAACGGACTGGGACACTGTTAAACCAGCAGAGACTAAGGTTCCTGGAAAAAATGGTTAAAAAGGGCCCTAAAGCGACCCAGGGAGAGGGGACAAGCCGCAATACTATAAAGTCTTATTTGTTGGCAGAAGGGGCTGATCAAATGGCTGACAGCCCTAGTAAAAAATCAGGGTCAGTGTCAACGACTCCTGTAAAGAATAAGGGGCCACCAGAGATAGAATTGGAAGGAGAGAAAGGGGAGGAGATCCCAGGGAAAGGTAAAAGTAATAAAACCCAATCTCCAGAAGTAAAAAGTAAGGAAAAAGAGCGAAAGACACCCGAAAAACAACAACAATTGGAGATACTTACTGAAGATCTACAAGCCCCTCTCTCTAAGCAAGATATGATGGATATGATAGGTATGATATCTCGCCTGGAGCAAACCATTAAGGGTGAAATGGGAGCAACAAGAAGAGATATACAGAGTGTATTACAAAGAGTAGAGGGAATAGAGGAACAATTAGAAGAACACAAAAGTGCAATATCAGAACTAAGAGAAAGAGCTGAGATGGATTGGATGGAGATCAGAAATGCCCGGTATAAACTTGAGGATCAAGAAAACCGTAGCAGAAGGAAGAACCTTCGGATAAGAGGATTACCTGAAGAAGTTAAAGATAAAGAATTGGGGGAGGTGCTACGAGAGATATTTAATTCAGCTTTAAATCGTGAATTAACTATGCCGATACGATTTGAAAGAATCCATAGAATACAAAGGTCATATAATGCCCACAGGGATACTCCAAGGGATACTATAGCAAGATTTCAAGATTATGAGCAGAAAGAGTTAGTCTCTCATAGTACAAGGAACCCCTCCCCCATGGAATATAAAGGAATTAAATGATCTATCTTTTCTGATCTAGCACCAGAGACGTTGGCACGAAAAAGAGCTTTAAAGCCGTTAACAAACCTCTTACAGATAAAGGATATCCCTTACAGGAATACTGGAATAGAGCCTAGAATGTGTTTTTATATAAAAGGGCAGAGAATAGAATGAAGTGATAAGAATGAATAATTCACCTGGGGGGGGGGTATGGAGTGGACGCGTTGCCCTGCTCTCCGGAATCCATCCTTAATTAGGAGGATGGGGTTCCAGGGAATAGGAGGACACACAAGATCCCTCGAGATAGGGCCCGCTCGGCAAACAGCCCGGTTGGGGGCAGACCAAGGGAGTTCTAACATTGGTATACAATGTGGTAGGGGGGAGGGGGGTACATGTGGTCTCAATGTATTTTAGAGTTGAACCTAGATGCCATGTTTATGATAGTTAAGTTGGATTGTTACTCCTTAAATGTAAAAACAGTCTACATAAAATTGAGATTAGATTTAAGTAAAAGATGGACTATTTTGAGGAGAGGAGATTGTACGAGCTCCCCTCTATCCTGTGTGTATCTGGTGGATCGCCTTAGGTACGATATTGAGAAATTAAATTAAATAAATATGGCAGCAATTAAAATAGTTACGTATAATGTACGTGGGCTAAATATCCCAAATAAGCGATACCAGATACTGCAGGAAATGAGGAGAGCTTCGGCCAATATAGTGTTTCTACAAGAAACCCACCTGAAGGAGACAGCAAAGACTAGATTGAACTCAAAAGATTTCCCTATATGGATTCATAGCTACTCTCCCAATAATAGATCAAAGGGGACTGCGATAGGTTTTGACAAGAATACACGGTTTAAATTGGAAGAAGGGATGGAAATAGATCCGGAAGGCAGATATCTTTTTGTTAAAGGTTCCCTATTCAATATGAAATATACTTTGGTAAATGTCTACTGCCCCAACACACGCCCTGCAGCGTATTTGAGAAAAATACTGAATAGACTGGAGGGCTTTAAAGAGGGGGAGGTGATATTAGCAGGGGATTTTAATTTTGTTTTTGACCCGGTATTAGATACCCAACCAATGTCATTAAGGTCGGAGGGAAAATATATTCGAGTAATTAAGCATAAACTGTTTCAAATGCATTTAATAGAGGCCTGGAGAATTTTACACCCTAGAGATAAAGACTTTACGTACTGTTCATCTGTACATAAGTCATATTCTAGAATAGACTACTTCCTACTAGACCATCAGTTATTAGAGGGATTGAGAGGGGTAGAAATAAAGTCAATAACGCTCTCTGACCATGCTTCGGTCGAGATGACCCTGGATATAGGGGAAATCCCAGCTGGTCAGGGGGTATGGAGATTAGATGAATCCCTCCTAAATGATACCAAGATAGCCAGTGATATAGAAAAGGAATTGGGCCTTTTTTTTAAGAAAATGACAGAAAATATCACTCCCTCAATATTATGGGAAACACATAAAGTGTACATAAGAGGGAGGTTGATAGCAGAAAAGGTTAAGAGAAAGAAAAATTAGGCAGCATCAGAAACAAACTTTACTAGGGGAAATCCAGGGCCTGGAACAGAAACACAAAGAAAGTCAGGAAGAGCAAACCTTGACAATATTAACCGGGAAAAGAGAAAAGTTACGGGATCTAATGGAACAAGAAACTAAATGGGTATTCAACAATACAAACAAGAAATTCTATGCTACGGGGAACAAACCCGGGAAACAGCTAGCAAGGGTAGTTAAACCCAGAAATACTCAGAACTTTATCTCAAAAATGAAAGATACTAAAGGTGAAATGAGGCACTCCACAAAAGATATAATCAAAATATTTCAAGAGTATTATCAAAATGTATATAAAGTAAATAAAGAACAGGGCTTAATAGAAACCCAGAATAGAAAGAAAATCAAACAATAGTTAAAAAGGGCTAAGACCCCGATAATGGCAGAAGAAGTAATTAATAAACTAGATAAGGAAATATCAAGGGAGGAAATATACCAAGTAATTAAAAATATTAAAATGGGAAAGAGCCCGGGCCCAGATGGATATACATCACTCTATTATAAGAGATATGGGGATACCCTGATACCGTACTTCCAGGAATATATGAACTCCATAGGAGGAGTTATGATGATGTGTGAGGAAGCATTGGGTGCCCACATAACTCTTATAGAGAAGAAAGAAAAGGATCCCTCATTATTTGCCAGCTATAGGCCTATATCACTGATTAATGTTGACATAAAGATTTACGCGAAAATTCTGGCAGAGAGATTAAGACCTCTCATGCCCGAGTTGATTGAAAACGATCAGGCAGGGTTTGTACCAGGGAGGGAAACGAGGGACAATGTCCTAGGAGCGTTATTCCTGATACAAAAAGCCAAAAAAAGTAAAACACCTGCCCTATTTCTGTCAGTAGACGCCGAAAAGGCTTTTGACAGACTAGACTGGGAATTTATGTTAGCAACAATGAGGCACATAGGATTAGGTCGCAACATGCTTAGATGGATAGGGGCACTATACTCTAAGCCCTCTTCACGTGTCCGGGTTAATGGGACCCTTTCAGATAGTTTTCCACTCTTTAATGGGACCCGTCAGGGGTGCCCGCTTTCACCCCTTCTATTTGTCCTCTCGTTGGAGCCACTACTAGCAACTATTAGAACTAACCAGGAGATAGAGGGGGTAAAGATAGATGGGAGGGAACACAAGATCTCTGCGTTCGCGGACGACATGATGCTGTATGTATCAAATCCAAGACAAACATTGCCAAGGGTAATAGAGGAATATGAGAAATATGAAGAAATTTCAAATTTAAAAATTAATAAAGAGAAGACTGAAATACTAAGTATACCCTTAAGTTCGAAAGAACGCAGAGATCTTGGAGCCCTTTACCCATTTTCATGGAAACAGAAGGGGATGTGGAGAGGGATCTCTATGAGGATAACTATATTCCCCTATTAAACAAAATCAAATTAGAATTGAAGGGATATCCGATAGAAAAACTATCTTGGCTGGGTAGAATAAATATCAATAAGATGATGATACTGCCTAAAGCTCTATATATTTTTCAAACACTCCCAATAAAAATCCCAGATATGTATTTTAAAACACTGGGGAAGATAATAAGGAGATTCATATGGAAAGAAAAGAAGCCCCGCATATCAGTAGAGACACTGACTAGATCTAGACAAGAAGGAGGATTATATTTTCCAGATTTTAGAAGATACTATGAGGCAGCCGTATTAAAAAGGATAACAGACTGGATGCAGGGAAATGGACAGAGAAAAAAATGGGTAGGAGTAGAAGAAAGTTTGTGTAATGGGGACCTGGGAAGGAGAATATGGATCCCAAACCAATATAGAGGTCTTACAGAAGAAATACCCTCAATAAAAACAGAAACCTTTAGACTGTGGGATAATGTGTGTAAAACAAAAAAGTGGCTTTATAATAGCCTGTTGTTGCCCCTCACAGGTACAGACTATTTCCCGCCAGGAAAGGGAGATGGGGCCTTCCTGGGATGGGCAACCGCAGACACATTAAAGCTGAAAGATTTATTGAAAGGGAACAGTTTGCGTCCAATCTCAGAAATACGAGAAAAATATGGATCCTCTATAGGCGACAGCTGGAGGTATAGACAAGTCCAACATTTTGTAAATACATTACCGAAACCTCTGCGTGCTATGAATGAGTTGACCTCATGGGAAAAACTGATAGAGCGGGGGGGGGGGGAGACAGGGGATATCGAACATATATAGGACATTGTCACCTCCAAAGGGCCCTGAGATAGTGAAAATATTGGAAAGCTGGGAACTAGAACTTAATCAAACTATAACAGATGAAAAGAAGAGTCTAGTTCTTGACTACGTCCATTCTACCTCAATAGAGGCAAAAGTAAAAGAAATGAATTATAAGCTCCTGTTACCGGCCTCAAAATGTGAATTAAGAGAGCCGATAATTGTAGACGTGATGAGATAAGGTGATCAGCTTGGCGTGGACTGCAAAGAATCACACAACAGCATAAGACAGGACCACTGGGTTTTATGGCTGGAAATCGTTTGACTTTTACATAACAATACATCTTTTACATTTTTATAATCACATGTTTATAACTATTAACAATATATAATACAGATTTTAACTGAAGTATTTTAAACCGTAGTTACACAAAAAACATTGTTATATTTTAATAATATATATATATATATTCCTGTTATTCCGTGTTATAGATGATGATGTACACTTTAACTGTGCAATAATGGTTTAATACAAACATTATTTCGGTAGTTCTCTTTTTTAACCACTAGATGGTGCACATGAAGCAATGCATAAGCTTTACATATAGGTTTTTCTTAAGAATATCAGTTTTCAACATGTGCTCTTCTAACTTTATGGAACTTGTATAAACCAAGTTTCAATATACTTATTTAGAATGGTTTAGTGCTTCTAATAGACATTTGTTCTGACTAATGCAGTATTTCTTTCTCGTACATCACGGGACACAGAGCGACATAGTCATTACTAATGGGTTATATAGATACCGTCAGGTGCTGGCACTGGCAACTTCCAAAACCGGAAGTACCCTCCCCTATATAAGCCCCTCCCATCCGGGAGCACCTCAGTTTTTTGCCAGTGTCTAAGGTGTTGGCCAAGAAGAAACATGTGTTTTTCACTGAGCTTGCGTACAGGTTCTTTTGGGCCTCAGTAAGCTATTCCGGATCCGACCAAAAAAGCTTCATAGCTAAACGGTCGGTACCCGGGCCTTGCAGAGAAGAGCAAGGTTTTGCCTGTAATGCTTCTCTTAGGAGAGCTGGACCCTGGGATCCAGAGCTCTGGTCATACCCACGACCAAGATGTTTTCTGTGCAGGGTGCTATACAGGTCCAGGGGAGTGGAATCCTTGGGAACCCGGTCCCTGAAGGTTTGATTACAATGCCTGCCGTGATAGGTGAAGTTTGGGCTTCTGTGGACCAAACAAAGTCCTGCGGCGAGGAAAAGGTAAGTGGGGGCCCTCAGGAACTTGGTTCTATTGAGGGACCCCCAAGCCTATTTTGTCTTTCTGCCTGTTACCTAAGGTATTCCCGCTAATATTCTGTGTATGCCTGTTACTACTGAGAAAATGTAAAAATTTTAATAGTAGGCAAGAAAAAAAAAAAAAAATGTAAGACCGCGGTACCTGTGTTAGACACTAGAGGCCGCTATGGTTCTTTTTCTTGTAATGTGGATTTTTTTCTTCCAGAATCAAATCCAGGCAGTTGGTATGTTCTCTGCTGGGAAGCTGTCTCCTCTGCCCTGTTGCTGCGCTCATCCATCCCCGGGCCCTGCGGCAAAGGGGGCCCTGGCTCCCATCTAGCTCCTTATTGTTTTTAAAAAAGGGCGCCGAAGGCGCACGTGCCCGCGCGCGTGCGCGTGCACGCGCCTCTATTCATAGAGGCGATCTGAAAAAAGGGGCGGAGCGGGTGGATGACGCTCAGGTGTGCGCCGCGGCGCTACTGCGCATGTGCGGGCGTCCAGCGTGTTTTAAAGCACATTATAGCTGGCTATTGAATGCACAGACAGAGCTAGCAACAGATAAAGGCACACAGAGGCGGTTGATGCAGGCATCCCCTAGAAAGGCACTTTAGTAGACACCAACTGTGATATAGCAGCAATTGTGCTAGACTATTCTCAGTAAAAGTGGTGTATTACGGCTGGAATACCTCAGCTTTAGGCTTAGGAATATGCCGTCCAGAAGCTCCGGAACTGAATCTTCCAGGAAGCGAAGGGGGTCTCATCGGGCTCTGAGGATCTTGGGCATGCTTCTGCTGCACCAGTCTCCCCTGAAGTTCAGAGGTAAGTGACCATAGAGACCCCGCAGGGGTACTTGGTACTGTGGCTGTCCTCAGTCACCTGCTCCTGTGTATGTAACAGAGGAGGTTTTTTCTTCAGCTCTGGGAGGATTAGAGAGAGATTGTCAACATTGATCGCTGCCTCCCTGTCAGGGAAAGCATGCCGATCTCCGTCTCCTCCTTCAGAGTGCCTGTTAGCAGAGCAACAGTCCCATACAGGGATCGACCTGCCTGAAGGGGATCAGGATGAGGTTGATTCTGTTATAGAGGAATCAACAGTGGGGGAACCTTTTCTCAGCATCTCAAGCTGAAAGATTATGGGTTCAGTCTCTGACTAACATGGTCCGATCAGCATTTAAAAATGCACCTTGCGGAACCATCAACCACTTCTGTATCCTCGTTGGGGTCGCTAGAAGCCCCCAGACTGTCTGTTCTTTTCCACTTCACCCTTTACTGAAAGGGCTTATTTACCAGGATTGGGAACGTCCTGAGAAAATATTTATTCCCCCAAGAGATTTCCGGTGGTCTATCCCATGGAGGATAAGTTCATCAAAAAATGGAAGGTCCCTACAGTGGACGCAGCCATCTCTTGTATGTATAAATCACTGACATGTCCAGTGGATAATGTCCAAATGTTCAAGAACCCAATAGATAAAAGATTGGAGTCCTTATGAAAGTCTGCTTCTTTCTACAGCAAGCTTGGTGACACAACCAGCAGTAGCAGCTATTGGGGTCTGCTAAGCAGTGAAGGATCAGTTAAAACAGGTCTTGAGGGACTTGACAGATCAGCAGGCTTTGCCCTAGCTGATCTACCTAGAGCCTTAGGCTTTGCGGTTGACGCCATAAAGGATTCAGTCCATCAGGCCTCCCGCCTTACGCTGTCTAGAGTACATATGCGTAGGCTTCTATGGCTCAAAAACTGGTCTGCTGAAGCTCCCTGTAAGGAATGGCTGGTTAGCGTCCCATTTCATGGTGAACGCTTATTCAGGGAAAACCTGGACAAATATATCCAGAAAATTTCCAGCGGTAAAAATACGCTCTTGCCGGTTAAAAACAGAGTTAGAGGTCCCTCTTTAGGAGGCCTGCTTCTCCAGTCCCTGGGGCATCGGCTGTGTAACAGTTCCGACGGCCTCCTCGGTCAATTCCCGGGGGTAAAAAACAGGGACAATAGCAGGGTAATGAGAAACCCTGGGTCAGGGGAGGTACAAAACCTCCC
Organism: Rana muscosa; assembly: GCA_029206835.1. Lineage (NCBI taxonomy): Eukaryota > Metazoa > Chordata > Amphibia > Anura > Ranidae > Rana > Rana muscosa. Next base: position 794,394 of record JARGYO010005596.1, on the reverse strand, counting down.
CCAAAGTTAAATTCATTGAAGGGTTGCCCCCACTCAGGGGTGGGGGGAGGACTCCAGTTGTTCACAAGAGACCTGGCGGGACGCGATCAAGACAGATAGGTGCTCTCCGCAGTATGTTTGGGATACAGATTGGAGTTAAGAGACTCTCCTCCTTCCCATTTTTGAGGTCAAACGTGCCAAGGGATCCCCGGAAGAGAGAGTCCCTCCTGTTGGCACTAGAACAACTATTGCTCCAAGGAGTAATTATGGAGGTTCCCCTGGAAGAATGAGGGTTCGGGTTTTACTCAAACCTCTTTACAGTCCCGAAGCAAACGCGGACGGGAGGCCCATATTCTAAAAGGGCTATACAAATTCCTGTATATCAGGACTTTCCGATGGAGTCGATCCGATCGGTGGCCACTGCCCTACAAGGGGAGGATTGGTTAGCCGCGATCGACATCAAAGATGCTTATTTGCACATTCCCATCTTTCCAGTCTACCAAAAGTTTCTACGCTTTGCAGTAGAAGGGCGCCATTTTCAGTTCAGAGCCTTACCCTTCGGTTTGGCCACAGCACCACGAGTGTTTACAAAAATTCTGGCCCTTTATTGGCCAATCTAAGAACACAAGGTGTAATGATAATGGCATATCTAGATGACTTGTTGCTGATAGACCACTCAGTGAAAAAACTAGACGTGGTCATTCACAAGACAATCAAGTATCTGGAATATCACGGTTGGATTATCAACCGAGAAAAGTCAGCCCTAAAAACCAGTCAAAAGTCTGGAATACTTGGGGCTAAGGTTGGATTCAGGCCAGAGAAAAATATTCTTGCCTCGAGGAAAGGTGTTGTCTTTGAAAGATTTGATCCACTTAGTGGGTACAAAAAAGACAGCCGTCCATACGCCTGTGCATAAGGCTGCTGGGAAAAATGGTGGCATCATTCGAAGCAGTACCCTACGGTCAATTCCATTCAAGGAATTTGCAGGGGGCCATACTGTCAGCCTGGAACAAAAAAGTTCAGGCCCTAGACTTACAATGTCCTTGTCCCCTTCCGTTCGCAAGAGCCTCCGTTAGTGGTTGGTTCCCCAGAATCTGGAAAAAGGGAAATCCTTCAGTCCGATTCTTGGAAGGTGGTCACTACAGATGCCAGCCTTATAGGCTGGGGAGCAGTACTGGAGCAATGGTCTCTCCAGGGCAGATGGTCGGATGCAGAAAAGGCCCTGCCCATCAATCTCTTAGAGATACGAGCAGCCCGGTATGCCCTAGTAGCATGGACATCCAAACTCCAAGGGTCCCCTGTCAGAATTCAATCAGACAATGCCACAGCAGTGGCATATATCAATCATCAGGGGGGCACCAGGAGTCGTGCAGCCCAGAGGGAAGTAAATTACATCCTGAAATGGGCAGAAAAATATGTCCCAGCCATATCTGCGGTATTCATTCCAGGAGTGGAGAATTGGAAGGCGGACTTTCTAAGTCGCCAGCAATTATGCCCAGAGGAAGGGTCCCTTCACCCCAAGGTTTTCTGGACAATATGTCAGCGGTGGGGAACATCGGATGTAGATCTTCTAGCATCCAGATTCAACGCAAAGGGGGACAGGTTTGTCTCTCGGACAAGGGATCCCCTAGCTTGCGGCTAGGATGCCCTAGTGTTCCCTTGGGATCAGTTCAAGCTGATATATGCATTCACACCGCCACAATGGTTACCTCGATTACTCCGCAGAACCAGGGTAGAAAAGAAACCAGTGATTCCGGTGGCTCCAGCGTGGCCCCGAAGAGCGTGGTACGCAGAGATTGTAAAATGTCAGTGGGGAGTCCTTGGACTCTCCCACGTCGTCCGGACCTGCTTTCGCAAGGACCGATATACCACCCTTCCTTACCAGCCCTAGGTTTGACGGCCTGGCTATGGAAGCCCACATTCTAAAAAAGAGAGGGCTCTCTAATCCTGTGGTATCTACCATGATCAATGCCAGGAAGCCAGTATCCAGGCAGATCTAATATAGAATCTGGAAGGCGTACATCGCGTGGTGTGAGGCCAAGAAATGGCATCCACATAAGTACGTAATAGGTAGGATTCTGGACTTCCTACAATGGGTTGTAGATAGGAAGCTTGCCTTGAGTACTATCAAGGGTCAGATTTCGGCCTTGTCAATATTTTTTCAAAGGCCCTTGGCTTCGCATTCACTAGTCAAAGCCTTTATACAAGGAGTGATGCATATTAGTCCTCCGGTTAATATTCCCATATGTCCATGGGATCTAAACTTGGTTCTGTCGGTTCTACAGAAACAACCATTTGAACCATTACAGCATATTTCTTTGGTGCTTCTCACCAGGAAATTGATTTTTCTAGTAGCCATTTGTTCGGCTAAAAGAGTGTCGGAATTAGCAGCTATGTCCTGTAAGGAGCCATATCTGGTTATCCATAAGGATAGAGTAGTGTTACGTCCTCATCCAGCCTTTCTTCCTAAGGTGGTATCGAGGTTTGATTTGAACCAAGATGTGGTTCTTCCTTCTTTTTTCCCCAAACCTACTTCGGTAGAGGAAAAGTTATTGCATTCTTTGGATGTAGTAAGAGCAGTTAAAGCTTATCTAAAGGCCACTGCTCAGATTCGCAGAACGGATACTTTGTTTATTCTGCCGGAAGGCCCCAGAAAGGGTCAGGCAGCGTCAAAATCTACTTTAGCCAAGTGGATTCGACAGGTCATAATACAAGCCTATGGCTTGAGAAGGAGACCGCCTCCGTTCAAAGTTAGAGCGCACTCCACGAGAGCAGTTGGAACTTCATGGGCAGTGCATCACCAGGCCTCCCTGGCTCAAATCTGTAAGGCCGCAACATGGTCTTCAGTACACACGTTTACTAGGTTCTACCAGGTGGACGTTAGAAGTCAGGAGGATGTCGCCTTTGGGCGCAGTGTGTTGCAGGCCGCAAAAGATCCTCATGTCTGATAGCGCTCAGCTTATATATGGTGTATCCCCCCCCTCATTGGGCATTGCTTTAGGACATCCCATTAGTAATGACTATGTCGCTCTGTGTCCCGTGATGTACGAGAAAGAAAATAGGATTTTTATAACAGCTTACCTGTAAAATCCTTTTCTTGGAGTACATCACGGGACACAGAGCTCCCGCCCCTCTTTGGGGACACTTATTGCTTTGCTACAAAACTGAGGTGCTCCCGGATGGGAGGGGCTTATATAGGGGAGGGTACTTCCGGTTTTGGAAGTTGCCAGTGCCAGCACCTGACGGTATCTATATAACCCATTAGTAATGACTACGTCGCTCTGTGTCCCGTGATGTACTCCAAGAAAAGGATTTTACAGGTAAGCTGTTATAAAAATCCTATTTTTCATGTTTTTATGCCCTTTTCACTTGTTTCTCACACATGCTGTTCTAACTTCTAATATCAGTAAAACTATAGAATACAGTCTGCTGTAACTTTCCCTGCATCTGCTACAGATGTTTAAGAATCTTTCTATTATAGTTTAATGCAGATTAGGAACGATTTAGAGTACATACCTGCAAAGAATCACACAACAGCATAAGACAGGACCACTGGGTTTTATGGCTGGAAATCGTTTGACTCCAGTCACATGATGGGTGGTCTTATATAAACTCTGTTTGTGTACCTTCTCTGCCATCTACTGGTTCTTTCTAGAATAGCAGGAAGGTATTTCTTTGCTATAAAAAAAAAAAAAAAATGAGTATGTACTTTGCTTTGGGGTGCCTGTTTTGTGACCATATAAACCCCAGTCCGTCACACTCTCCCCTCCTTCAGTTAATGGCTCCCGACATTAAACTCAATGGTTATCTGAACACTGTTTAGTGATTTAAGTAACCCAGATAGGTACTTGTTGCCACCAAGGAGCTATGTTAACTACCTGGCATGTCATGGGAGTAGCTAGCATTGTAGGAGTTTGTACGGTGTGAATCTGACTTGGTATGTATCTTGGCTGACCTAGTGTGTCATATGTAAAGATCTCTTTAGGCTTAGCTTGTCTGGTAGATCTTCTGACAGGAGTTGAGTCATCTCCATCCACATCATTCTCCATTTGCATATCTTGGCTCACAGGTAAGTCTTGACTTAATGAGGGTAATTCTGCAGTGTCTAGTCCCACCATGTCTGTAGCCCAGATTTGGTCGTCAACTAATGTTCCATCATTTTGTTCTTGTTCAAGATTGGGTGTGGTAGTTGTAGGATAGAACTCTTCTGCAGAAACTCTTAAAGGGATTTTCTGTACGTTTTGAGAGTTTTGTTGAGACACAACACAATCATGACTTTCTGTAGTCTCTGGTATATAAGGATAATACCATCTTTCTTCATCTGAACATTCCTCCTCTTGGTCCACATCCATTCTGGTCTCCTTTCTGTTACTTGATTGTCTTTGTTTCATTGGTACTCTTGGAATGTGTCCTTCAATTGGTAGGCCATTTACTGGTAGTAAAAGATTTCTGTGCAGCACTCGAATAGTCTTTTTACCACTTTCAGGCTGAATTTTGTACACAGGCCCATCTTTGATTCTTTCTACCACTTTGTGTACTGATTCTTCCCAGTATGAAGGAAGTTTACCAGGTCCTCCTCTTTCAGAGAGATTTCGTACTAAGACCCTATCCCCCGGTTGAAGAGGTGCTCCTTTTATCTTCTTGTCATAGTACTTCTTCCCTTTAGCAGATGATTTTTGGCTATTCTCGGATGCGATTTTGTAAGCTTCTTGCATTCTGGATGCCCATTTTTGAGTAAATGTGTGTTGACTTTCTGATTCCTTTTCCAAATTTAGGTTGAGCATTAGGTCAATTGGCAAACGAGGAGATCTTCCATACAATAGAAAGAATGGCGAGTATCCTGTGGCTTCATGCCTGGTGCAATTGTATGCATGAACCATATGTGGAAGATATTCTTTCCAATCTGACTTTTTCTCTTCCTCTAAGGTGCGAAGCATCTGTAACAAAGTACGGTTCAGTCTCTGCACTGGGTTACCCTGTGGATGGTACGGAGTAGTTCTTGAATGAGAAATCCCTGCCAATCGTTGCAATGTCTGAAACAAGTTGTTTTCAAATTCTCTTCCTTGGTCATGGTGGAGTTTCTCTGGATAGCCAAAACGTGGTATGAAATCTTGAAAGATCTTTTCTGCCGCCGTTTTTCCAGATTTGTTCTTAGTGGGATACGCTTGTGCAAAGCATGTGAAGTGGTCAACTATTACAAGTATATACTCCTATCCTCCTTTGCTTTTTTCCAAGTGAAGATAATCAATGGATACTAACTCCAAGGGTGAACTGGTAGTAATCGAACCCATAGGTGCTCTTTCGGTGATATTTGGACGCTTTTGTTTGATGCAGAGTTGCACTTCTTCAGCACATATTCATCAATGTCTCTTTGCATAAATGGCCAGTAAAATCGTTCACGTGCTAGGTGGGTTACCTTGTCTGTACCAATGTGACCCATGTCATCATGAAGATTTTTTAAGACCAATGGTTTTAGCTTTTCTGGTAGGACTAGCTGTTTTCGGGTTCCAGCGTCTCGGTAGAGGATTCCTTCATCAACTCTGAGTTTGTTCCATTCATGTATCAAACGTCTTGTTTTACTGGTCATACTCTCCTTTTCTTTGTGGTTTGGAATCCAGTCGTTTTCCTTAAGCCAGACAACTTCTCTAATGTTGGTATCGTCTTGTTGTAATGCTCTGATGTTCTCCTGAGTCATTGGGCAGATTGTCTGTCCTTTCAGCAATTCTTCGGCCACATCACTTTCTGAGTGAAAAGTCAATGAAGCCACCCACAGTGCCTCTTCTTCGTCGACAGCTTTGCTCCCTTGCCACATAGCTGACACAACCTCAGATGTTACAAGCTCTGTGTACTCACTCAGATTCTTTGTGAGTTCCACCGGTAATCGTGACAGTGTATCCGCGTCTGCATTCTGTTTACCTGGCCTGTACTTGATATCAAAGTGGAAATCGGCCAACTCGCCAACCCAGCGATGACCCACAGCATTCAGTCTGGCGGTACTCAATACATATGTCAATGGGTTGTTGTCTGTGTAGACTGTGAATGTTGGAGCGTAGTACAAGTAATCTCTGAATTTGTCACAGACTGCCCACTTGAGAGCTAAAAACTCAAGTTTACCAGAGTGAAGATGGTAATTGCGCTCTGCTGGAGTCAATGTTCTGGAGCCAAACCCGATAACACAAAGTTTTTCTCCTTGTCGTTGGTACAGTATAGCACCTAGGCCTTCATTGGAAGCATCAGTGTGTAATACGAAGGGTAGGTCAAAATCAGGGTATGCTAGTATTGGTGGATTGGTTAGCATGTCCACCAGTCTGGATACTACAGCTTGATGTTTGGGTGTCCATTGAATCGGTGTTTTAGATGGCACTTGTGTTTTGTTCCCATTTTTCTTTGTAGGTTTCCCTTGATTGTTTTTGGTAATGGATGTAGCAGATTCTTTCTCAGTGTTCTGCAAAAGTTCATACAGTGGTTTAGCAAGTCGAGAGAAATCTTGAATGAAGGACCTGTAGTAGCTCAGGAATCCTAACAAAGATCTGACTCCTCCCACTGTTTTTGGTTCTTTCCTTTTCAAATGTAATACCGCTTCAAGATCTTTTGGGTCAATTTTTATGCCTTCTTCTGACACCATTCGTCCAAGGTATCGAATCTGTCGTTTAAAGAGTTCACACTTCTGCGGTCTAAGTTTGATACCATGCTCGCGCATTCGACTAAGCACTTGCCTAATATCATTGACATGCTCCTGAAAAGTTTTGGAGTAGCAAAGTACGTCATCCAGGTATGGAGAACAACATTTGTCTCTGATGCCCTCTAGTACATTTTCCATGCATCTCTGAAAAGCTGCTGGGGCATTAGTTAATCCGAACGGAATACGATTCCACTCCAGGAGTCCCCAGGGGGTGCTAAAAGCCGTCAGATGTCTGGAGTCTTCATGCACAAAGCCTTGATGATACGCACTACCCTGGTCCAGGATTGAGAACCATGTAAATCCTCCTAAGCTATCTAGCAGATCTTGTATTCTGGGTAGTGGATGTCTATCTGGGATAGTCTTTCGGTTTAACTCCCTAAAGTCAACACATAGTCGTAGGCTACTGTCCTTCTTTCGAACACAGACAACCGGTGATGAGTATGCGGAAGAAGATTTTGTTACCCAACCTCGGTCAAGAAGGTTTTGGATATATTCTTTCACTTCCTTGTATAGGGGTTTCGGTATCGAATTGTAGCGTTTCTGGACAGGAGTTTCATCTTTCAGATTTATCCTCAATTTCAGGTTAGGAATGCATCCTATGTCTCCCTCATCTCGAGCAAAGACATCTGATTCGTCATATAACATTTGTCTCGCTATCTCCTGTTCTTCTTCTGAGAGATCTTCCAAATTGACAGGTGGGTGCCACTTAACAGATTTGTTAGTGGATAGCTGATTTCCAGTGTCCACTTGATTCAACTGGTTTACATGAAACACCCTTTTCTTCTGGTCAATTCCCTTTCCATCGTCTTTGTTTGGAGACCATGGTAGAATTTCAGCTGCTGGAGAAATGGTACCCAATACTGTTCTGGGCGGAAGGTAGATGTCATGTTGAGCACGGTTCAGTATAGGTATCTTCACCAGTTTAGAGAACCCATTTGGCACATCTACCACTGAAGGAAATAGTTCAAGTCCTTCCTCAACTGGATATTCTGGAAGTGGTTCAAATGGCATGATTCCTCCTTTTGGCCATGCTCTAATTCTGCATTTGACTTCACAGATCTCGCCTCCTTTAATCTGGAGTCCCTTCTTCCCCACTTTGACCATACGACTATCGGATATTTCTCCTGGGTCAGTTGCTTGACTAACAGCATTGACAATGTTATTCGCTACACTCTGTCTTACTTTCATAGCTTCACTCAGCAAGATAGTCAGGTTTTGGGTGCTGTTTGGTCGGTCACGGTTTTCTCTGATCAATTCTTCGATCACATTAAACCCAAGAATTGGATTGCCATTACAGCAGTCACTCACCAGCATTGGCACATAGATGGCTGAGTTTCCATGTCCACTACTTTCGAATTCCAGGCAGACTTCAATCCATCCGATGAATGGAATGATAGAACCATTTGCAGCTGTAATAGATAAGTTGTCATCACAAAGTAAATCTTGTATGTGCCTAATGGAGACACTGGGTAGAAACTCTTCTAACCATGCCTTCCCGACAATGCTGACCTGAGCTCCTGTGTTCATCAACATGTCAACCGGAACACCATTCATCCGACATGACAGTAGGCATTTTCCTCCAATTAATTGTGCTACGTGTTGTTTGGAGAATCCCTTCTCTTTTGGGAGTGTTCTAGTTGACCGGTGGGTGAATACCCTGTTTACCTTCGCACGGGACAGATCATTTGAGGTGGTCACTGGTTGTCCCTTCCCAGTGACCGTCTGTCGTTTCCCGACTGCCTTCTTTTCTTCAAGCAATCAACCGATCTGTGTCCTGTCCAACCACAGTAGAAACAGTGGTAGCAGTTCTGACTCTCTCGTTTAATGCAATCATCACACCTGGGTTTGCAGTGAGCTGTATCTGGAACTTGAACATTGGTTAGTGGCTTAGTCCTTTGGTTTCCAACAACAGGAGTTTTCTTCTTCATCTTTTCCAGGTTCTTTGTGAGAGCAGAAACCTGTGTTGTTAGTTCCGTTAATGTAGTGTGATTTGCTCTAGCATCTTCCTCAACTCTCTTTTGCAAGGTGTCTTTCTTTCTCGTACATCACGGGACACAGAGCGGCATAGTCATTACTATGTGGGTTATATAGTTTACCTTCAGGTGCTGGCACTGGCAACTTCCAAACCGGAAGTACCCTCCCCTATATAAACCCCTCCCATCCGGGAGCACCTCAGTTTTTTGCCAGTGTCTAAGGTGTTGGCCAAGAAGTAACATGTGTTTTTTCACTGAGCTTGCGTACAGGTTCTTTTGGGCCTCAGTAAGCTATTCCGGATCCGACCAAAAAAGCTTCATAGCTAAACGGTCGGTACCCGGGCCTTGCAGAGAAGAGCAAGGTTTTGCCTGTAATGCTTCTCTTAGGAGGGCTGGACCCTGGGATCCAGAGCTCTGGTCATACCCACGACCAAGATGTTTTCTGTGCAGGGTGCTATACAGGTCCAGGGGAGTGGAATCCTTGGGAACCCGGTCCCTGAAGGTTTAATTACAATGCCTGCCGTGAGAAGTGAAGTTTGGGCTTCTGTGGACCAAACAGAGTCCTGCGGCGGGGAACAGGTAAGTGGGGGCCCCCAGGAACTTGGTTCTATTGAGGGGACCCCCAAGCCTAATATGTCTTTCTGCCTGTTACCTAACGGTATTCCCGCTAAATATCTGTGCATGCCTGTAACTACTAAAAAATGTAATAATTTTAAGAGTGGTCAAGAAAAAAAAAAGGTAAACCACGGTACCTGTGTTAAACCACTAGAGGCCGCTGTGGAACGTTGTTTTCTTGTCATGTGGATTTTTTCTTTCCAAGTCAAAATCCAGGCAGATGGTGAGTTCTCTGGATGGGAAACTGTTTCCTCTGCCATGTTGCAATGCTCGTCCATCCCCCGGCCCTGTGGCAAACAGGGCCCTGGCTTCTGTCCCTAGTTCCTTTTCAAAAAGAGCGCCGAAAACGCACGTGCCCGCGTGCGTGCATGCGCCTCTATTTATAGAGGTGAGCTGGAAAAAGGGGCGGAGCTTGGTGGATGACGCTCTGTGCGCGCCGCAGCGCTTCTGCGCATGTGCGGGCGTCCCAGCATGATAAAAAGCACAATTAGGTGTTGTCAGCTGGTTATGGAAGGCAGAAACAGAGCTGGCAACATTTAGAAAGGCATACAGCAGGCGGTTGATGCAGGCATCCCCATAGAAAGGCACATTAGTAGACACCAACTGTTTATATAGCAGCAATTGTGCTAGACTATTGTCAGTAAGTGGTGTATTTCGGCTGGAAATCTCAGCTTTGGGCTTAGGAATATGCCGTCTAAAGTCTCCGGGTCTAAGAATCCCAGGAAGCATAGGGGGTCTCCATCGGGCTCTGAGGATCTTGGGCTTGCTTTGGCTGCACCAATCTCCCCTGAAAATTCAGAGGTTAGTGACCGTAGAGCACCCTCAGGAGTACCTGGTACTGTGGCTGTCCTCAGTTCACCTGCTCCTGTGTATATAACAGAGGAGGTTTTTTCCTCAGCTCTGGGAGGACTGGAAGAGAGATTGACAACATTGATCGCTGCCTCCCTGTCACAGGGAAAGCGCGTCCGATCTCCGTCTCCTCCCTCAGAGTGCCTGTTAGCAGAGCAACAGTCCCATACAGGGATCGACCTACCTGAAGGGGATCAGGATGAGGTTGATTCTGTTGTAGAGGAATCAACAGTGGAAGAGCCATTCTCAGCATCACATGCTGAAAGATTATGGGTTCAGTCCCTGACTAACATGGTCCGATCAGCATTTAAAATGCCCCTTGCGGAGCCATCATCCACTTCTGCCTCCTCGTTGGGGTCGCTAAAAGCTCCCCAGACTGTCTGTTCCTTTCCAATCCATCCTTTACTGGAAGGGCTCATTTACCAGGATTGGGAACATCCTGATAAAATATTTACTCCCCCCAAGAGATTTCCAGTGGTCTATCCCATGGAGGATAAGTTCATCAAAAAATGGAGGGTCCCTACAGTGGACGCAGCCATCTCTTGTGTGAATAAATCACTGACATGTCCAGTGGATAATGTCCAAATGTTCAAGGACCCAATAGATAAAAAATTGGAGTCCTTATTAAAATCTGCTTTCTCTACAGCAGGCTTGGTGACACAACCAGCAGTGGCAGCTATTGGGGTCTGCCAAGCAGTGAAGGATCAGTTGAAACAGGTCTTAAGGGACATGCTAGATCAGCAGGCCCTAGCTGATCTACCTAGAGCCTTATGCTTTGCGGTTGACGCCATAAAGGATTCAATCCATCAGGCCTCCCGCCTTACGCTGTCTGTAGTACATATGCGCAGGCTTCTATGGCTCAAAAACTGGTCTGCTGAAGCTCCCTGTAAAAAATTGCTGGTTAGCTTCCCATTTCATGGTGAACGCTTATTCGGGGAAGACCTGGACAAATATATCCAGAAAATTTCCAGCGGTAAAAGTACACTCTTGCCGGTTAAAAACAGAGTTAGAGGTCCCTCTTTTAAGAGGCCTGCTTCTCCAGTCCCTGGGACATCGGCTGTGAAACAGTTCCGACGGCCTCCTCGGTCAAATCCCAGGGGTAAAAATCAGGGACAATCGCAGGGTAACAAGAAACCCTGGGTCAGGAGAGGTACAAAACCTCCCCCAAAGTCAAATGCATGAAGGGTTGCCCCCACTCAATCGGGTGGGGGGAAGACTTCAGTTGTTTGCAGAGACCTGGCGGGACACGATCAGAGATAGATGGGTGCTCTCCGCAGTAAGTCTGGGATACAAATTGGAGTTAAAAGACTCCCCTCCTTCCCATTTTATAAGGTCGAACGTGCCAAGGGATCCCCGGAAGAGAGGATCCCTCCTGTTGGCACTAGAACAACTATTGCTCCAAGGAGTAATTATGGAGGTTCCCCTGGAAGAATGCGGGTTCGGGTTTTACTCAAACCTCTTTACAGTCCCGAAACCAAACGGGGACGTGAGGCCCATATTAAATCTAAAAGGGCTAAACAAATTCCTGCATATCAGGACTTTTCGGATGGAGTGGATCCGATCGGTGGCCACTGCCCTACAAGGGGAGGAATGGTTAGCCTCGATCGACATCAAAGATGCGTATTTGCACATTCCCATCTTTCCAGTTCACCAAAAATTTCTACGCTTTGCAGTAGAAGGGCGCCATTTTCAGTTCAGAGCCTTACCCTTCGGTCTGGCCACAGCACCATGAGTGTTCACAAAAATTCTGGCCCCATTATTGGCCAATCTAAGAACACAAAGTGTAACGATAATGGCATATCTAGACGACTTGTACTGATAGACCACTCAGTGGAAAAACTAGAAGTGGTCGTTCACGAGACAATCAAGTATCTGGAATATCACGGTTGGATTATCAACCGAGACAAGTCAGTCCTAAAACCAGTCAAAAGTCTGGAATACTTGGGGCTAAGGCTGGATTCAGACCAGAGAAAAATTTTCTTGCCTCAAGAAAAGGGGTCGTCTTTGAGAGATTTGATCCACCTAGTGGGTACAAAAAGACAGCCGTCCATACGCCTGTGCATGAGGCTGCTGGGAAAAATGGTGGCATCATTCGAAGCAGTACCCTACGGTCAATTCCATTCAAGGAATTTGCAAAGGGCCATACTGTCAGCCTGGAACAAAAAAGTTCAGGCCCTAGACTTACAATGTCCTTGTCCCCTTCCGTTCGCAAGAGCCTCCGTTGGTGGTTGGTTCCCCAGAATCTGGAAAAAGGGAAATCCTTCAGTCCGATTTCTTGGAAGGTGGTCACTACAGATGCCAGCCTTATAGGCTGGGGAGCAGTACTGGAGCAATGGTCTCTCCAGGGCAGATGGTCGGATGCAGAAAAGGCCCTGCCCATCAATCTCTTAGAGATACGAGCAGCCCGGTATGCCCTAGTAGCATGGACATCCAAACTCCAAGGGTCCCCTGTCAGAATTCAATCAGACAATGCCACGGCAGTGGCATATATCAATCATCAGGGTGGCACCAGGAGTCGTGCAGCCCAGAGGGAAGTAAATTGCATCCTGAAATGGGCAGAAAGATATGTCCCAGCCATATCCGTGGTATTCATTCCAGGAGTGGAGAATTGAAAGGCGGACTTTCTAAGTCGCCAACAATTATGCCCAGGGGAATGGTCCCTTCACCCCGAGGTTTTCCGGACAATATGCCAGCGGTGGGGAACACCGGATGTAGATCTTCTAGCATCCAGATTCAACGCAAAGGTGGACAGGTTTGTCTCTTGGACAAGGGATCCCCTAGCTTGCGGCTCGGATGCCCTAGTGTTCCCTTGGGATCAGTTCAAGCTGATATATGCATTCCCACCGCCACAATTGTTACCTCGATTACTCCGCAGAAAAAAATCAGGGTAGAAAAGTAACCAGTGATTCTGGTGGCTCCAGCGTGGCCCAGAAGAGCATGGTACGCGGAGATTGTAAAAATGTCTGTGGGGAGTCCTTGAACCCTCCCACATCGTCCGGACCTGCTTTCGCAAGGACCGATATACCACCCTTCCTTACCAGCCCTAGGTTTGACGGCCTGGCTATTGAAGCCCACATTCTAAAAAAGAGAGGTCTCTCTAATCCTGTGGTATCTACCATGATCAATGCCAGGAAACCGGTATCCAGGCAGATTTACTATAGAATCTGGAAGGCGTACATCGCGTGGTGTGAGGCCAAGAAATGGCATCCACGTAAATACGTAATAGGTAGGATTCTGGACTTCCTACAGTGGGCTGTAGATAGGAAGCTTGCCTTGAGTACTATCAAGGGTCAGATTTGGGCCTTGTCAATATTTTTTCAAAGGCCCTTGGCTTCGCATTCACTAGTCAAAGCTTTTATACAAGGAGTGATGCGTATTAGCCCTCCGGTTAATATTCCCATATGTCCATGGGACTTAAACCTGGTTCTGTCGGTTCTACAGAAACAACCATTTGAACCATTACAGCATATTTCCTTGGTTCTTCTCACCAGGAAATTGATTTTTCTAGTAGCCATTTGTTCGGCTAAAAGAGTATCGGAATTAGCCGCTATGTCCTGTAAGGAGCCATATCTGGTTATCCATAAGGACAGAGTAGTGTTACGTCCTCATCCAGCCTTTCTTCCTAAGGTGGTATCGAGGTTTCATTTGAACCAAGATGTGGTTCTTCCTTCCCTTTTCCCCAAACTTAGTTCGGTAGAGGAAAAGTTATTGCATTCTTTGGATGTAGTAAGAGCAGTTAAAGCTTATCTAAAAGCCACTGCTCAGATTCGTAGAACGGATACTTTGTTTATTCTGCCGGAAGGCCCCAGAAAGGGTCAGGCAGCGTCAAAATCTACTTTAGCCAAGTGGATTCGACAGGTCATTATGCAAGCCTATGGCTTGAGAAGGAGACCGCCTCCGTTCAAAGTTAGGGCGCACTCCACGAGAGCAGTTGGAACTTCATGGGCAGTGCATCACCAGGCCTCCCTGGCTCAAATCTGTAAGGCCGCAACATGGTCTTCGGTACACACGTTTACTAGGTTCTACCAGGTGGACGTTGGAAGTCAGGAAGATGTCGCCTTTGGGCGCAGTGTGTTGCAGGCCGCAAAAGATCCTCATGTCTGATAGCGCTCAGCTTATGTATGGTGTATCCCCCCCCTCATTTGGCATTGCTTTGGGACGTCCCACATAGTAATGACTATGTCGCTCTGTGTCCCGTGATGTACGAGAAAGAAAATAGGATTTTTATAACAGCTTACCTGTAAAATCCTTTTCTTGGAGTACATCACGGGACACAGAGCTCCCACCCCTCTTTTGGGGACACTTATTGCTTTGCTACAAAACTTGGGTGCTCCCGGATGGGAGGGGCTTATATAGGGGAGGGTACTTCCGGTTTGGAAGTTGCCAGTGCCAGCACCTGAAGGTAAACTATATAACCCACATAGTAATGACTATGCCGCTCTGTGTCCCGTGATGTACTCCAAGAAAAGGATTTTACAGGTAAGCTGTTATAAAAATCCTATTTTTTCACTATTACCTGGTGTCTGTGATGAATGAACAGTAAGAGGTTTATGTTTAGGTGCACTGTTTAAGCGTCTCTGTCTTTCTGTTTGTTCATCAACTGATCTGGTGACCTGCTCTATGATAAAGTCATCCGTTACTGTCAAATCAGACACGTAAGGCTTAATATCTCGTCTAACATTAGAGTTTTTTTCGTTTAGTCCCTGATGCAGTGTATGAAGGAATATGCCTTGCACTAGTTTTTTGTCATAGTTAAGCTCTCGCCTATCATGTTGTGATGTGGACAGAACTTTTTGTTTTAACCCCACTAGCCTGTAAACAAATTGTTGTGCTGTTTCTCTTTCTTGCTGGGTAGCATTACTAAGGTCCTGAAATAACTCATTACCACTTCGTTCTCTCATATGTGACTTCAAAAACCTCTTCAATTCAGCAACAGTAAGATCATCTTTATCAGTCAACATATCTTTAAAATGACCAGGTTTGATTATTCTCAACACGGTGCGTATAATTTCAGATTCAGGGAATTTTTCTGTTAGACCCTCGTCAATTTGTCTGCATGCGCTACTGTAACTCATGTCCGAACCATGATCTGAAATTACACCACCATGCATTTTGAATTCTCTACGTGGCAATAAAGCAACAACGTCAGTTAATCTCACCACCTCCGATACCTGTTCAGTCCTTGCAGTCCCACTACTTATTTCTTTTGCAGCGGTTGCAATGTCCACAGTTGGTGTACTTTCCTTGTTAAGTTTTAGTTCATTGATCTTGTCTTGGATGATGAGTAGGTAAGACATGCCTTGATCTTCTAACTTTTCCAGCTGATCGCTTCTCATGTAGTCTACAATAATTTCAACGAGTTCCATTTCATTGGTACCAGTCACTGATGGAACGTCCACATCTCTTTCATCTTCCAGCGTAATAGCGAGGCTATGCAGCTGTTCTTCACGAAGCAGATGAAGTTGTTTCCGGATATCCCACATCAGTGCACGACGAGGAGATGCCATATCTGTTGCACTCTGAAGACTTGCACTCACAAGGCAGACGACACTCACGACTCTCCTTGTAGCTCTGTAGTAGGCTCACGCTTGTCTTGCGCTTCCCTCACACTGGTAACACAACGAATCCCGGCACACGAGCCCCCAAAATGTTACCGGTCTCAAAATGTGAATTAAGAGAGCCGATAATTGTAGACGTGATGAGATAAGGTGATCAGCTTGGCGTGGACTGCAAAGAATCACACAACAGCATAAGACAGGACCACTGGGTTTTATGGCTGGAAATCGTTTGACTTTTACATAACAATACATCTTTTACATTTTTATAATCACATGTTTATAACTATTAACAATATATAATACAGATTTTAACTGAAGTATTTTAAATCGTAGTTACACAAAAAACATTGTTATATTTTAATAATATATATTGTGAGGGGGTTAGCTCGGCAGCGGGTGTGTGTGACCCCCGGGATGGGCTCCCCACACAAAAACAGGCCCAGCAAACGGAGGTTGTGGTTTTCAAAATCAAAAAGGTGCGGTTTATTTTCTATTTACAGTGACAAAACACAGCAAAGCAAAAGAAACATAAACAAAATAAATCCTGGTCAACTTGACCTCTGACTAAACATACAGGTTTCCTAACTAACAACTGGGATCAGCCTAGTGCTGTCCTAGTCCCTAAGTCCCTGGTTTTAAATGTCCAAGCAAATAGCCACACAGGCTTTGTCTCACCGCACAGGGGTTCACTCTCCCTAGACAGTCCACACAGGTCTGGTTCCAGGCATGAGCTAACACCTAATGAATCTGGGAGTTCTTATAGAGGCCTAAATGAGCTGACAAGCTTCAGCTGGTCTCATCAACTCCCTGTCTGCACGACGCCCCACACTCTCCCTAGAGGTATGAGTCATCCATGAGCCCACTAGCCTCAGCTGGGCTTATACAACTCTCCACCTAGTTGTATAAGTCGGCGTAAAGCCTGAATCTGGGCGAAATATATCTACCCCCCTGGATGCAACCAGGTGACTTTACCTTCCTGCTGTCACATACCCCCCCCCCCTCTTGTTTTAACCTCGGGGTTGGAACACCAGCAATCAGGCATTCATGTACTCGAGACAAAGCATCCACATTCCCCATTTGAACGCCAGGGCGATGCTTTACTGTGAAGTTGAATTCCTGGAGGGCCAGGAACCACCTATTCACTCTTCTATTTGTTTCCTTGTTTTGAGCCATCCACTTTAACGGAGCGTGATCCGTAACCATGTCAAAGTGCCTACCTAGCAGGTAGTACCGAAGGGAATCTAGAGCCCACTTCACCGCTAAACACTCCTTTTCAACGGTGGCGTAATTTACCTCATGGGACTTCAACTTCCTGCTGAGGTAAATGACTGGGTGCTCTTCCCCGTTCCAGACCTGGGACAATACTGCTCCTAACCCCACATCTGACGCATCACTTTGTACGACAAAGTCTTTAGAGAAGTCGGGTGAGTACAACACTGGCTGGCTACATAAGGCTTCTTTCAAGAATTGGAATGCTGCCTCAGCCTCGGGGGTCCATTTAATCATGACCGACCCTTTCCCCTTCGTCAGGTTGATTAGGGGCACAGCCTTAGAAGCAAAGTGGGGAATGAATCGCCGATAATACCCAGCGATTCCCAGAAAGGCTCGTACCTGCTTCTTGCTGTTGGGACGTGGCCAACTCTGGATGGCCTCGACTTTGTTGAGTTGGGGTTTTATTACTCCCCTCCCAATGGTGTACCCAAGATATTTGGCCTCCTCCTGCCCAATGGTACACTTCTTGGGGTTAGCCGTAAACCCCGCTTCCCGAACAGAGTCCAGGACTGCTTGCACTTTTGGCAGATGTGAGGCCCAATCTGTGCTATGGACAATTACGTCATCCAGGTAAGCCGCAGCATACTTCCGATGGGGCCTCAGCATCTGGTCCATTTTCCGCTGGAATGTGGCCGGCGCATTCTGTAACCCGAACGGCATTCTTTTATATTGGAACGCCCCGTCTGGGGTTACAAATGCGGTTTTCTCTTTGGCCGACTTGGCCAGGGGGATTTGCCAATACCCTTTTGTGAGGTCAAGAGTCGTCATGTATCGGGCTGTTCCCAGCCGGTCGATCAACTCATCTATACGTGGCATGGGGTAGGTGTCAAATTTTGTAACTTTGTTCAACTGACGAAAATCGTTACAAAATCGCCAGCTCCCATCCGGTTTAGGCACCAACACAATGGGACTAGACCAATCACTTTGGGACTCCTCTATCACCCCTAAGTTCAGCATTTTCTGTACTTCCTCCCGTATTGCCTCCCGTCGGGCCTCTGGGATCCGATAGGGTTTTAACTTCACCCTTTCACCGGGCGGGGTAATGATGTCATGCTCTACCCCAGATGTTTGTCCCGGCAGCTCAGAGAATACCTCCTTGTTGCGAAGCACAAACTCCTTAACCTCCTGTTGTTGGGGTTGTGACAAGGTGGCTGCTATTCCAACCTCAGGAATCACGCAACCAGTTTGAGCTGGTGACCAAGTGTCTGCGACTAGGGACTCTCTATCCCTCCAGGCTTTCAACAGATTAACGTGATAGATCTGTTCGGGCTTTCGCCTTCCTGGTTGTCTGACCTTGTAATTCACTTCGCTCACTTTTTCCATTATCTCGTAGGGGCCTTGCCATTTGGCAAGGAATTTACTTTCAACCGTAGGGACAAGTACCAGTATCCTATCCCCCGGGGAAAAGGTACGGGTCTTGGCTCCACGGTTGTACACTCTCTGCTGTGCTAACTGCGCTTGGGCCAAATGTTCCTTCACGATGGGCATTACCTGTGCAATTCGGTCTTGCATCAGGGCGACATGCTCAATCACACTCCTGTGGGGAGAACTCTCACTTTCCCAAGTTTCCTTGGCAATATCCAACAGCCCTCTTGGGTGTCTCCCATACAGTAACTCAAAGGGGGAGAATCCCGTAGAGGATTGGGGCACCTCCCTAATAGCAAACATCAAATAAGGAAGTAGACAGTCCCAATCCTTTCCATCTCTATCCACCACTTTCTTCAACATTTGTTTTAGGGTTTTGTTGAATCTTTCAACCAGCCCATCGGTTTGGGGGTGATACACAGATGTACGCAATTGCGTCACTTTGAACAATTTACACAGCTCTTTCATAACCCGGGACATAAAGGGTGTACCTTGGTCCGTAAGCAGTTCTTTACAAATACCCACCCGGCTAAAAACAAGAGATAGCTCTTTGGCTATGGTTTTGGCCGAGGTATTTCTGAGAGGGATCGCTTCTGGATAACGGGTGGCATAGTCCATTATAACCAATATGTACTGGTGCCCCCTAGCGGACTTGATTATAGGACCTACCAAATCCATTGCGATTCTCTCAAACGGGACCTCAATGATGGGTAGAGGGACCAGCGGGCTACGGAAATGTGGCATCGGGGCCGACCTCTGACACACAGGGCAGGAGGAACAATAATTTTCTATGTCCTTCATCACCCCAGGCCAATAGAATCTCTGTAATACCCTCTCTCGGGTTTTCTCTGTCCCCAGATGACCTCCAAGAATGTGCCCATGGGCCAACTCCAACACCAACTTCCTGTAAGGTTTGGGCACCACAAGCTGCTCAACGGTTTCTTCTGCCCTTTTTGCCACCCGATACAGTAGGTCCTTCTCTACGCTGAAGTATGGGTAAGTGCAGGTATTATCTGGGTTCACTAACTCGCCATCTATTTCCACTACGTTTTCCCGTGCCTTTATTAGGGCGGGGTCTTTTATCTGTTCTGTGGCAAAATTTTCCCTGTGAACCTCCAGATCAGAAAACTCCACAGACGGTAGGTTTTCGTCTGAGGAGGTGGGCTCCTCTCCAGTTTCTTGAGTCTCCCCTGCCAATACAGACAAGGGAAATTCTGGAGAGTCCTCACCACTCTCAGAGGAGTTCTGGCTATCACATTCCTGGTACATAGGGGCACCAGTGGGGGGCTCAGGATCATCCCACAGTTCCCAGAACTTCGGAAAATCCCTTCCCACAATGGCATCATGCGGTAATTGAGATACTAACCCCACTGGATGAGAGAGGGTACCTTTGGGGGTCTCGAAACACACTGTAGTCACTGGATACTCTCGGGTGTCCCCATGCACACAAATAACAGCTACCTTGCTATTCCCAGAGACCTCTGTTTTAACTAATTCAGCCTTTATCAGGGTCACAAGGCTACCTGAATCCAGCAATACCACAACATTTCTACCATTAACACACATTTTGCATAAATGTTTCTCAGTTCCTCGAATGGCAGTGCATGCGACTGCCGCACACAGCGACTGACGTCTGCCCGTCAGAAAGTCACACTGCATGGGTTCCTCCACAACCGGGCAATTGGCTGCAATATGTCCCGCTTGCCGGCAGCGGTAGCAAACGATCCTTCTTGCCGCCTCTTGAGCCGCTGATTTCCCAGGCTGTTCTCGCCAAACTTGGGGTAGAGCTCCCACCCTCTCACTCTCTCCACCCTCACCCCTTGGAATCCTCTTATCCGCCCCTGGGGATGGTCTGGTCTTAGGGTGGAAAGTCCGAGTGTCTCTGGAAGAGGCCGTCAGGTTCTCTGTAGCCAAGTATTTCTCCACACGATCCACAAGACCATCGGCCGTCTCTGGGTCTCCATGGCTTACCCACTTTTGGATGGCAGTAGGAAGAGCTCTCAAAAACCGATCCATTACAACACGTTCCACAATCTTTGGTGCGGACAAAGTCTCTGGCTGTAGCCACTTTCTGCTCAGGTGAATGAGATCATACATTTGAGACCTGGGGGGTTTTCCAAGCTGGAAAGTCCAGTTATGCACACACTGAGCCCGGACAGCCTGGGTGACACCCAGCCTTGCCAAAATTTCAGCTTTTAGCATCACATAGTCTTTTGCTTGGTTAGGCTCTAGGTCATAGTAAGCTTTCTGCGATTCACCAGTTAACAGAGGAGCCACCAGTCCAGCCCACTGCTCCTCAGGCCACTTTTCTCTTTCAGCGGTCCTTTCAAATGTGGTCAAAAATACCTCTGGATCATCCTCTCCAGTCATTTTTGTCAATAAACGACTCACCCCAAAGGACGCGGTATTAGTGGGACGGCTTTCCTCACTGGTCTGCGGACGTTGCTGCATTACTGCTTCCATTTGTTGTAGTCTCTGCTCTTGCTTCTGTAACAGGTCTATGAAGCGGGCCTCAGATTGCTGCTGGGCTTGTTGCTGAGCTTCCAGACTCTGTTGGTGAGCTTGCTGCTGGGCTGCAAGGCTCTGTTGATGAGCTTGCTGCTGGGCTGCAAGGCTCTGTTGATGAGCTTGCTGCTGGGCTGCAAGGCTCCTTTGCAAACCTGCATTTGTCTGCTGTTGATTGGCATTTGCTAGAGCCAGCTGTTTCAGTATCTCCTCCATGCTGGCTTAAAAAAAACTGCCTGCATTCTCCACCAACTGTGAGGGGGTTAGCTCGGCAGCGGGTGTGTGTGACCCCCGGGATGGGCTCCCCACACAAAAACAGGCCCAGCAAACGGAGGTTGTGGTTTTCAAAATCAAAAAGGTGCGGTTTATTTTCTATTTACAGTGACAAAACACAGCAAAGCAAAAGAAACATAAACAAAATAAATCCTGGTCAACTTGACCTCTGACTAAACATACAGGTTTCCTAACTAACAACTGGGATCAGCCTAGTGCTGTCCTAGTCCCTAAGTCCCTGGTTTTAAATGTCCAAGCAAATAGCCACACAGGCTTTGTCTCACCGCACAGGGGTTCACTCTCCCTAGACAGTCCACACAGGTCTGGTTCCAGGCATGAGCTAACACCTAATGAATCTGGGAGTTCTTATAGAGGCCTAAATGAGCTGACAAGCTTCAGCTGGTCTCATCAACTCCCTGTCTGCATGACGCCCCACACTCTCCCTAGAGGTATGAGTCATCCATGAGCCCACTAGCCTCAGCTGGGCTTATACAACTCTCCACCTAGTTGTATAAGTCGGCGTAAAGCCTGAATCTGGGCGAAATATATCTACCCCCCTGGATGCAACCAGGTGACTTTACCTTCCTGCTGTCACAATATATATTCCTGTTATTCCGTGTTATAGATGATGATGTACACTTTAACTGTGCAATAATGGTTTAATACAAACATTATTTCGGTAGTTCTCTTTTTTAACCACTAGATGGTGCACATGAAGCAATGCATAAGCTTTACATATAGGTTTTTCTTAAGAATATCAGTTTTCAACATGTGCTCTTCTAACTTTATGGAACTTGTATAAACCAAGTTTCAATATACTTATTTAGAACGGTTTAGTGCTTCTAATAGACATTTGTTCTGACTAATGCAGTATTTTCATGTTTTTATGTCCTTTTCACTTGTTTCTCACACATGCTGTTCTAACTTCTAATAGCAGTAAAACTATAACATACAGTCTGCTGTAACTTTCCCTGCATCTGCTACAGATGTTTAAGAATCTTTCTATTATAGTTTAATGCAGATTAGGAACGATTTAGAGTACATACCTGCAAAGAATCACACAACAGCATAAGACAGGACCACTGGGTTTTATGGCTGGAAATCGTTTGACTCCAGTCACATGGTGGGTGGTCTTATATAAACTCTGTTTGTGTACCTTCTCTGCCATCTACTGGTTCTTGCTAGAATAGCAGGAAGGTATTTCTTTTCTAGAAAAAAATAAAATAAATGAGTATGTACTTTGCTTTGGGGTGCCTGTTTTGTGACCATATAAACCCCAGTCCGTCACACTCCTAACTAAATGGTATTGGGTTCCAACAAAATTACATAGGATAAATAGGGAGTCATCACCCTTATGTTGGAGAGAATGTGGGCTGGAGGGAACACACGCCCATATATGGTGGCATTGCCCCCTGATACAGGAATACTGGAAAGAGATTTTGGGTTTGATAGAGAAGATTAGTGGATTTAAGGTCAAATTAGATCCTTGGTATTGCCTGTTTCACAATACCGGGATGACAAAGAAAAAATATAGAACAACTTTGATACCATATATGTTGAACGGAGCTAAAGCACTAATACCATAGAATTGGAAAGAAAAAAAGTGCCATCAATAGGAGACTGGCTGAGAGAGATGGATAGAACTAGACTGATGGAGGAGTTGCTCTCAAATCACATTGAAAGTAGATCAAAATATGATAGAGTTTGGAAGGGATGGAGGGAGTTTAGGGATTCAGAGGCTTATATAGAGGGGCTGGGGAGATAAGGATCTTCTAACACTTTCCTTCTCCCGGTCCCTCCCTTCTTGGTTCTCCCTCCTTTCCTTTCCTCCCCCCCCCTTTTTTTTTCTTTTCTCTACATATCTATTGGCTCTGAGAGAGAGCCTTCTTAAATTATTTCACTTATAAATTTTCCTCAATTGATTTTGCGGATATTAACTATCACATACACTTGATATTAAAATCTTTTCTTATTTAAAATGTATTTATTTATTCTTTCTCGGGGTGAAGGAAAAGGAAGGAGAAAGGAAAAGGGTTTTTTTTTTCTCACAATAGTAGATTTGTAGGGGTAGCCTTCTTGATTTAGTAGACACTTAACATAATAACACCAGATTTTTAGGTGAGTTTTATACACATTTAGAATAATTATTAAAAGGAATTTTTTTTTCTCTACATATCTATAGGCTCTGAGAGAGAGCCTTCTTAAATTATTTCACTTCTAAATGTTCCTCACTTGATTTTGTGGATATCAACTATCACATACACTTGATATTAAAATCTTTTCTTATTTAAAATGTATTTATTTATTCTTTTTCGGGGTGAAGGAAAAGGAAGAAGAAAGGAAAAGGTTAAAAACATATTTTTTCTCTCTCCCTTCTTTCTCTCTCCCCTTCTCCTGCCTCTCTGATTTGTTTTCCCTCTCTCTCTCCTCTTTGTGTGATCTCTTCATTGGGGGGACTAGGAGTATGTGGGCCATGGAGATGGATATATTTTATATGGGATAAGGAGATTTTTTAGTATAAACTGATATGGATATTTTTTAGGTTCATCTTATCAAAGGGGTAGATAATGAGACCGTATATGTGTGTTATGTTTATAGGGTTTAAATACCTCTGTATTGTTATTTGAATGTTTTGTAATGTGAAAAAGTTTAATAAAAAGATTTAAAAACAAAGAGAGCGGCCCCCCTCCCTCCTGAACTGTACCAGGCCGCATACCCTTAACATGGGGGGTTTGGTGCTTTGGGGGCAGGGGGGCGACCTGCGGCCCCCCCACCCCAAAGCACCCTGCCCCAGTGTTGATGGGGACAAGGGCCTCTTCCCGACAACCCTGGCCGTTGGTTGTCGGGGTCTGCGGGCGGGGGGCTTATCGGAATCTGGGAGCCCCCTTTAATTAGGGGGACCCCAGATACCGGCCACCCACCCTATGTGAATGAGTATGGGGTACATCGTACCCCTACCCATTCACCTGATGGCAAAAAAAGTCAATAAAAAACACAACACAGGTTTTTAAAGTAATTTATTAGGCAGCTCCGGGGGTCTTCTTCCGAGTTCGGGGGTCTTTCTGCCGGGCGCCCGCTATCTTCTTCCAGCTCTTTTGCTAGCGGGGTCCTGGGCTTCCTTGTTGTCTTCTTCTGACTTCGGGGGTCTCTTGTTCTTTTCTCCGGTGTCGTCTCCGCGCTCTCCGGTTCTTCTCCCGCTCTCCGGTGCCTTCTCCACGATCTCTGGTTCTTTCTGCCTTCTGCCGGGCACCCCGCTATCTTCTTCCAGCTCTTTTGCTAGCGGAGGCCCGGTCTTCATCGTCGTCTTCTTCCCTCTTCTCTCCGCCCGATGTTGCCTCGTCGCTGTCCACCGCTGCAATGCTCTGTCCGAGGAGCGGTGCCACTTATATTGGCATGGGGCGTGGTCACCGGGTGATGCCACCGCTGACCCCGCCCCCGTTTCACGTCACAGTCCCATCATTCCCCTGGACTGTGACATCATACTTCCCGCTTCATCCGACTTCCCTGGCGACCTCTATTCAAATCAATGGGCTCCCATAGGGAACCATTAATTTTCAATAGAGAGCCGCTGACATTTGTATTTACTATAACAGTGCGCCGCTGCTTCCTGCGCCCAATGAAGGAGTTATCCGGCGCACCAATTAAGGTATCAACCAGCGCAGCGCACTGTTATTAGTAAATCACCCCCAATGGGACACAATAACTGGTGTGGAGGTGATCGGAGACACAATAACTGGTGTGGAGGTGATCGGGGACACAATAACTGGTGTGGAGGTGATCGGGGACACAATAACTGGTGTGGTGATGATCAGGGACACAATAACTGGTGTGGAGGTGATCAGGGACACAATAACTGGTGTGGTGATGATCAGGGACACAATAACTGGTGTGGAGGTGATCGGAGACACAATAACTGGTGTGGAGGTGATCGGGGACACAATAACTGGTGTGGAGGTGATCGGGGACACAATAACTGGTGTGGAGGTGATCAGGGACACAATAACTGGTGTGGTGATGATCAGGGACACAATAACTGGTGTGGAGGTGATCAGGGACACAATAACTGGTGTGGTGGTGATCGGCGACACAATAACTGGTGTGGAGGTGATCAGAGACACAATAACTGGTGTGGAGGTGATCAGGGACACAATAACTGGTATGGTGGTGATCAGGGACACAATAACTTGTGTGGTGGTGATCAGGGACACAATAACTGGTGTGGAGGTGATCGGGGACACAATAACTGGTGTGGAGGTGATCGGGGACACAATAACTGGTGTGGAGGTGATCGGGGACACAATAACTGGTGTGGAGGTGATCGGAGACACAATAACTGGGGTGGAGGTGATCAGGGACACAATAACTGGTGTGGAGGTGATCGGGGACACAATAACTGGTGTGGAGGTGATCGGGGACACAATAACTGGTGTGATGGTGATCAGGGACACAATAACTGGTGTGGAGGTGATCGGGGACACAATAACTGGTGTGGAGGTGATCAGGGACACAATAACTGGTGTGGAGGTGATCAGGGACACAATAACTGGTGTGGAGGTGATCGGGGACACAATAACTGGTGTGGAGGTGATCGGAGACACAATAACTGGGGTGGAGGTGATCAGGGACACAATAACTGGTGTGGAGGTGATCAGGGACACAATAACTGGTGTGGAGGTGATCGGGGACACAATAACTGGTGTGGAGGTGATCAGGGACACAATAACTGGTGTGGTGGTGATCAGGGACACAATAACGGGTGTGGAGGTGATCAGAGACACAATAACGGGTGTGGAGATGATCAGGGACACAATAACTGGTGTGGAGGTGATCAGGGACACAATAACTGGTGTGGAGGTGATCGGGGACACAATGACTGGTGTGGAGGTGATCAGGGACACAATAACTGGTGTGGAGGTGATCAGGGACACAATAACTGGTGTGGAGGTGATCGGGGACACAATGACTGGTGTGGAGGTGATCAGGGACACAATAACTGGTGTGGAGGTGATCAGGGACACAATAACTGGTGTGGAGGTGGTCAGGGACACAATAACTGGTGTGGAGGTGATCAGGGACACAATAACTGGTGTGGAGGTGATCAGGGACACAATAACTGGTGTGGAGGTGATCGGGGACACAATAACTGGTGTGGAGGTGATCAGGGACACAATAACTGGTGTGGTGGTGATCAGGGACACAATAACTGGTGTGGAGGTGATCAGGGACACAATAACTGGTGTGGAGGTGATCAGGGACACAATAACTGGTGTGGAGGTGATCAGGGACACAATAACTGGTGTGGAGGTGATCAGGGACACAATAACTGGTGTGGAGGTGATCGGGGACACAATAACTGGTGTGGAGGTGATCGGGGACACAATAACTGGTGTGGAGGTGATCGGGGACACAATAACTGGTGTGGAGGTGATCGGGGACACAATAACTGGTGTGGAGGTGATCAGAGACACAATAACTGGTGTGGAGGTTCTATTTCTATTTATATTGGGGACATAATTGCCCAAATCTGGGGATCAGGAGCCATTTCCACCCTTTACTCTCGGCTGGGGATCTTTGTATCCATATAACAGATGTTCTACATGACTAAATCTGACATCAATTTTACTGCAAAATCAAAGGGGCCAAAATGTCTCCCCCCCATCCCCCGAGCAGTAATATATTTCTATCCCCCTTGCTGGGAGTGGAGATGACCCATCTATAAGGATATACAGTACATACACACACAGCACAAGGCCATGATCACACTACCAGATGTTGCTGCAGTTCCTCTGAGCTCCACAAGGTGGTGATCTCACCTCTACCCAGACAGAGGGTCTATGGAATACAGACAGGAAGTGATGTCAGATACAGACAGGAAGTGATGTCATGCACACACAGGAAGTTCCGGGTGAGAGGTGAGTCGGGAGGAAGTCGTGAGGAGACACGTTGCTGGATCTGGCGGCAGAGGAGGTAATATGAAGATTAACCCCTTCAGGGGGATCAGTTGATGAATAATATATCTTCCCTCCAAAGCTGGTCATACATGGATCAGTTTTATCGTTCAGCCAGCGGGGTGAGTGAGAAAACTGAAGTGATTCCCCTATCCACACATAGGAGGGGGATGGGGGAATCCTCCCCGCTGCACTATTGTATTGTGACAATGGGGGGCGCTCCTCCGCTCTCAGAATACACAGATCAGTGATGAAGCTATTGGCTGCAGGCGCTGATCGAGTGACTTTTATCCGGCAGTGACCACACATGGATGGAAATGTGACCGATCCCTGCTGGACCAGCTGAATTTCCATGTATCTATGGTCACCTGAAGTCAGGGCACAAATCCCAGGTCACCATGGTGACTAGAAATGGCGTCCTGGCCCCTGGGCTCTTGTCAGCCCATTCTCACTGTTGGTCTGAATAATGTTTCTGCCTGAAACCCGGACACCTTATTCAGAGAGGAATGTGTCTCGGAGCGGGGCCAGGCGGGAGGCGGGAGGGGGGGGCACCCGACCTGTGAAGTCAGGGGAGGACTGGGCAGGACAGCGGCATGAGAGGACTCATCTCACTGATCTCCCGCTGCTGATTCTGCACAATGTATCCTTCTCCTGCATCCCATGTCCTGAAGTCTGCACACTGTACCCTTCCCCTGCTCCCCATGTCCTGAAGTCTGCACACTGTACCCTTCCCCTGCTCCCCATGTCCTGAAGTCTGCACAATGTATCCTTCTCCTGCATCCCATGTGCTCCGGTGACCTGCACCCTTCTCTGGTACCCTGCATCCCATGTCCTGCACCCTTCTCTGGTACCCTGCATCCCATGTCCTGCACCCTTCTCTGGTACCCTGCATCCCATGACCTGCACCCTTCTCTGGTACCCTGCATCCCATGTCCTGTACCCTTCTCTGGTACCCTGCATCCCATGTCCTGCACCCGTCTCTGGTACCCTACATCCCATGTCCTGCACCCCATGGGGGGAGAACCACTGGAGGAGACAATAATGGAGAAAGATCTGGGGGTCCTAGTAGAAGACAGACTGAGCAATAGCATACAATGTCAAGCTGCAGCTACCAAAGCCGGCAGAATATCGGCATGCATAAAAAAGGGAATTTTCTCACGTCGTCTTCCAGGACGGCACCCTGAGAGATGACTGGTCCCACCTGACAGGAAACACAATTAAAGAAGAGGCCAAAAACTTCCTGATCCCCCGAGAGGCAATCGGATTTTCCCCGGATCACCTTTCCCTATAAATGTCAGTACCCAGTTATATTCTGTACATTTAGGAAAGAATCCAGACCTTTCTTATAGCAATCTACTGAGCTGGCCAGATCCACCTCTGCAGGGAGTCTGTTCCACATTTTCACAGCTCTTACTGTGAAGAAACCTTGTGAAGCCTTTGGGTCTGGTAGGGCTTGCCCTTCCTGGTGGGGGGTTTCCCCATCTTCCTCAGGGGGGGGGCAGCAGAGCTTGGAAGAGTCCCCCTGAGTGCTGATTCCAAGCTCTGCCGATTCACCAGGGAGAGTGGGAATTAAACCCCGAAGTGTACTCCCTCGTGCGACGACGCTTCGGCAGACCGGAGATAGATCTCTTCGCGCACAGAGGGAACAGGAAGATGAAGAAGTTCTTTTCACTGTCCAGGGAGAGAGGATCCGAGGGGGTGGATGTGTTGGCCCAAGACTGGGACTTCCACTTGGCCTTTCCCATAGGGCAGACTGATTTTAATCGCTCCCTGGTGGCCCAAGAGGACATGGTTCCCTACCCTGGGAAATTGGTCCGTGTCCCTTCACAGCATCTTCCGGAGCGGCAGGACCTTCTCCTACAGGGTCCAGTCTGCCACCCAAACCCTGGTTTCTTCAAGCTAGCGGCTTGGCTCTTGAAAGGGGGAGCCTGCGGCAGAGGGGGTGTTCAGAGAGAGTAATTGACACCCTGTTACAGAGTAGGAAGCAGGTTACCAGGCGTATTTAAACCAAGTTCTGGGGAGTCTTCTTGCATTGGTGTCAAGCGAGGGGGACTTCCCAGCAGGAGATCCCTGCAATCCTGGATTTCCTCCAGGACGGCGTTGATCAGGGTCTAGCTACTAAGACGCTCAGGGTCCAGGTGGCAGCCTTGTCCAATTTTTTGGACAGGAGACTGGCACTAAACCCACTGATCAAGAGATTTTTGTCGACTAGGGAGAGGATGTCCCCGGTGCAAATGAAAGAATTTCCACCATGGGATCTTACTCTAGTCCTCGGGCCCTGACCAAGGCACTATTCGAGCCCTTGGCTCATATCCCGCTTAAATTACTTGCCCTTAAGACAACCTTCCTGCAGGCCATTACAATGGTCAGAAGGATAGGTGATCTCCAGGCTCTGTCTGTAAAAGAGCCCTTTTTCTTATTATTTGAAGACAGGATTATCCTGAGGCAGGATCCCCTGTACCTTCCGAAGGTGGCCTCACGGTTCCACAGGACACAGGAGATTGTCCTTCCTTCGTTTTGTGCCAATCCTCAGAACAAGAAGGAAAGTTATTTTCATTGTTTAGATGTCAGACGGTGTCTGTTAGTTTATTTAGAAAGAGTGAAGGATTTTAGAAGGTCCAGTCACTTATTAGTTGTTTTTTGCGGCCAGAAGAAGGGTCAGCAAGCATCACATGCAACCATAGCAAGGTGGATTAGGCAGACGGGTTCCCACTATCCTTAAGGCACACTCTACACAGTCTCTGGCGACCTCTTGGGCAGAAAGGGCTGGAGCATCGGTAGAACAGATCTGCAGAGCAGCTACATGGACAAACCGGAACACTTTCCTGAGGCACTACAGGGTGGAACTGCTGTCACCTCAGGATTTGGCATTTGGTAGAAAGGTTCTACAGGCTGTTGTCCCGCCCTAAGGAAGGCCTGAGCTACTTGCTCTTCTCTCAGGGTGCCGTCCTGGAAGATGACTTGAGAAAATGACCAGTTACACTTACCGGTAACAGTGTTTCTGGGAAGTCTTCCAGGACGGCAGGACTACTTCCCACCCATTTTTGTGTGTTGGTGTTGTATGAACATTTGGGGTGGTTCTCACTCTCGTGCACTGGTGTGGGTCAATACTTTTTCACAACTAAGGAGCACAGGGAGGTTCGGGGGTTTTTGACCTCTTCTTTGATTGTGTTTCTTGGCAGGTGGGACCAGTTATCTCTCAAGGTGCCATCCTGGAAGACCCAGAAACACCGTTACCAGTAAGTGTAACTGGTCATTTTCTCCAGAGATAAAACTATAATTCTACCACTTTATAAAACTCTGGTCAGGCCACATCTGGAGTATTCCGTCCAGTTTTGGTCACAAGTCCTCAGAAGGGATGTGTTGGAGCTGGAGAGAGTCCAAAGAAGGGCAACTAAATTAATTAGGGGGCTGGAGGACCTCAAATACAAGGAGCGACTACAAGCGCTAAATTTTATTAACGCTGGAGAAAAGACACTTGAGAGGAGATATGAAAGCCATTTACAAATATCTGACTGGTGATCCCAGCATAGGAAAATAGCTATTCAATCTCAGGGGGTGTGAGAGGACAAGGGGACACACAATGAGATTGGAGGAGAATCGGTTTAACCTTAACCTGCGTAGGGAGTTTCTTTAACATACATCACGGGACACAGAGCACCATAGTAATATCATATGGGTTATACGACACCTTCAGGTGGTGGACACTGGCATAATCATGAACAGGAAGTCCCCCTCTATATAACCCCTCCCATACTGGGAGTACCTCAGTTTCTTTATCGTACACCACGGGACACAGAGCTAGTCATTACATAATGGGTTAAGGGTCACCAGCGGTGATTGGACACTGGCACAACCAATGGAAGACAGTTCCCCTCCATATAACCCCTCCCATCAGGGAAGTACCTCAGTTTTTTCGCCAGTGTCGAAAGGTGTTGGACGCGTTAGGAGGTGCTAAAGGAAAGCTCTACCAAAGAGACCCTCTGGGGGTAAAAGAGCTATGCTTTTGGATCCATCCAAGACGCCTACAAATGAGCTGAATCTGGATGGGATCCGGGCCTCACCCATGAGGCGTCGCCTGTAATGTCTCTCTTCGGAGGACTGGGCTCTAAGATCCAGCACTTTCGCTATTTCGCTATAAAGTCCTTGTAAGAGTCTTGTACAAGGCCCAGGGGAGAGGTATCCTTTAAATAGGAACCCATATCCCTGAAGGTTGGCACACATAGCCCACCGTGAAGGGTGAAGTTTGGTATCTGTCTGAAAACTTTCAGCAGAAAAACCTGCGGCGTGGATAAGGTGAGATTAGAAGGTCCATAACTAGATTGGGACCTTTTTCAAAAAGTGGATGTCTTCCTTTTTTCCACCACTGGGGGGAGTAAAGAGCTGAATATACTCACCTCACTCTGTTCAGTGTCGGCTTCGGCAAAGTACACTGCTAGTCACCTCCGCTGCTGAGCTTGCTGGGGCACCCCGATCCTCCTTTCGGTGGCCGACCAGACACCTGCAGATGCAGGTAAGTGGGAACAAGGGCTGATGAGAGTCCTCTCTCACTATGGCCACCGCCATAGCGCTAAGGGCCGCGCGCGCGCGCTTTATCGGAGGGGGGGGGCGAAGGCGTGCGCGGGCACGTGGCGCGCGCAGGCACAGAAACTGCGCCAAATTTAAAAGACTGTCAGTGTGAGAAGCACTGCAGCAGCAAGCAAGCTCGTTAGTTCTCTTGTTCCTGGCAGAGAAACACAGCAGCTATACAGGGACGTAAGACTCCATGTGGTTGGACTGGGTACTTCCTAGAAGACATCCATGTTATGCATAGTTATGTGTTAAAAGTTGCATACTTAATGTATTTGCTAAACTGAACACGGTAGTATATGCATTTAGGTACCTTGTATTTTGTCTAAACGGTAAGCCTTCCAGGGGAAGTAATACGGACAAAAAGAGATAAGAAAGCACCACCGCCTGAGAGGAGGCTCTAACTGTGCTGACTCGGTACCTTCCTCTCCTGTGTTGCTAAATGCACCTGTTCAGGATGAGCCATTACCTCTGTCAGGTATGGCGGCTTCCCCAGTGAAGCCTGGGCCTGTATATGTCACTGAGGACACTTTATCAGCTGCCCTAAATAATCTGGAGGAAAAAATTGCTACCTTAATCGCTAAGTCCTCTAAAAAGGGACAATAAGCGAAGCAGGTCTCTTCCAGTATTGGACCTCCCTTCAGAAGTACCTGAGGGAGGAGGATGAGGAGGAGGAGGCTACATCAGCAGAGGATGAGGAGCCAGATTTTAAGGTCACAGGTACAATGCTATAGCAGTGCATTTAAGTTAACCTCTGCGGAGGTAACGGAATTACCTGTCTCCTCCCTAGGGTCATTAAGATCCCTGCAAGGTGCATGCTCCTTCCCGGTTCATCCGTTACTAGAGGATCTAATATACGCAAACTGGCAACATCCAGATAAGCGTTTCTCACCTCCAAAAAGGTTTAACATTCTTTATCCTATGGGGGAATTTTTTTTTTAAAAGAAATGGAGCCTGCCTGCGGTAGATGCGGCTATTTCTTGTGTAAATAAAAACCTGACATGTCCGGTGGATAATGTACAAGGGTTTAAAAGATCCTTCTGAGAGGAAGTTGAAATCCTCCTTCCTTTTGGCCGGCTCAATTACCCAACCTGCAGTAGCAGCAGTCGGTATGGGTCAGGTCATCAGCCAACAGGTAAAGCAGGGGCTAAAGGAACTGCCTTCAGAGCAGGCTAGAAATTGGGAAAATTTGCCTAAAGCCTTATGCTTCACAGTGGATGCCATGAGAGATTCTATCATACAGGCATCACGCCTTACACTCCAGCTGGTACAGATGCGCAGAGTACTTTGACTTAAGCATTGGTCAGCGGAAACCCCATGCAAAAAGCTGTTGGCAAGTTCCCGTTCCATGGCGAACGCCTATTTGGGGAAGATTTAGAAAAATATATACAGAAGATCAAGTGGTAAAACGACTTTTACCTGAGAGAAAGAAAAACAAGAGACCTTGTTTTAAACGCTCTCTCTCCCCAGCTCCCGGGAAATCTGACTCCAACCAGTGGCGGCGGCCTGTTTTAGCCGCCCACAAAAGCCAAGGGGCAAGCTCAGAAGAACAAGAAGCCGTGGGGTGCAAGAGCTAATAAGCAAGCCCCCAAAGCCTCTCAGTGAAGGGGCGCCCCCGCTCGGCCGAGTGGGAGGAAGGCTTTGTCAGTTCTCAGCGACTTGGCGGTCAGAAATCCAGGACAATTGGGTGGTATCCACAATATCCTCAGGGTACAAACTGGAATTTCGAGAGATCCCACCTTCTCAATTCCGAGGTTCAAGACTCTCCAAGGATCCACAAAAAAGAGAATCCTTCTTCAAAGGTTTGAATCACTTAATGGCTCAAGGGGTAGTTACAGACGTACCCCAAAAAGAGCGAGGTTCAGGTTTTTACTCAAACCTCTTTGTGATTCCAAAGCCAAATGGAGATGTCAGACCCATCCTGGATCTAAAATCCCTAAATCGGTTCCTGAACGTTCGCCATTTTCGAATGGAAACGATCCGATCCGTGGCCGCCACTTTAAAGGGCGGAAAATTCATGGCGCCCATAGATATCAAGGACGCACATTTACACATACCCATCCTCCCCGCTCACCAAAGATTCCTAAGGTTTGCGGTAGAAGATCGCCACTTTCAATTTGTGGCTCTGCCGTTTGGTGTAGCCACCGCGCCCATAGTATTCACAAAGGTGCTAGCTCCTCTGTTAGCAAACCTAAGAACACGGGGCAGTGCGGTAACAGCCTATCTGGACGATCTACTAGTAATAGATCAGTCAAAGGAGGGATTGGGTCACGCTGTACACACTACAGTAGGATACCTGGAGCATTTAGGATGGATTATAAATTTACAAAAATCCTCTCTCCAGGCCCAAAGAAGGATAGTGTACCTGGGCATGATCATAGATACAGCCCAAAACAGGGTATACCTGCCAGAGCCAAAGATACAGTCTCTGAAAGACCTGATCCACAAGGTCAAAGCAAACAAAAGGCCGTCTATTCGCCTTTGCATGAGACTTTTGGGAAAGATGGTAGCCTCCTTCGAGGCGGTCCCTTACGCCCAGTTTCAATCGAGACTACTTCAAGGCAATATTTTAGCTTCCTGGAACAGGAAGAGCCAAGCTCTGGATATACCCATGCGCCTGTCCTCACAAGTACGCCACAGCTTCGATTGGTGGCTAGAAGCCAAGAATTTACGGAAGGGAAAGTCCTTCCTCCCAGTGGCCTGGAAGGTGGTATCTACGGATGCCAGCCTATCGGGCTGGGGTGCAGTATTCGAGGAGGCTTCTACCCAGGGACCTGGGCCAAGACTCAGGGGATCCTGCCCATCAATGTGCTAGAGATCCGGGCGATATATCTAGCCCTCAAAACCTGGACATACAGGTTACAGGGCTACCCAGTTCGGGTTCAATCCGACAATGCTACTGCAGTAGCTTACATCAATCACCAAGGAGGCACCCGCAGTCGGGCAGCCCAAAGAAAGGTGGACCGGATCCTGGCATGGGCAGAAGAGCATGTACCTTGCCTTTCTGCAATCTTCATTCCAGGGATAGAAAATTGGCAAGCAGACTACCTGAGTCGTCAGCAGCTGCTACCAGGAGAGTGGTCTCTTCACCCCGAGATCTTTCAGGCCATATGTCTGAGATGGGGAAACCCAGATGTAGACCTACTAGCTGCCAGGTTCAACAAGAAATTGGACAACTTTGTGTCCAGAACGAGAGATCCTCTAGCCTACGGGACAGACGCTCTAATAATACAGACGCTCTAATAACTCCATGGAATCAGTTCTCACTGATCTATACATTCCCTCCGATCCCTCTTCTACAAAGACTGCTTCGCAGGTTCAAGGAGGAGGGAATACCAGTAATCCTAGTGGCCCCAAACTGGCCCAGGAGGCCTTGGTACGCCGAGATTGTAAAAATGGCGATAGGAAGGCCCTGGAAGTTTCCACTTCGACACGACCTGCTGTCACAGGGTCCAGTATTCCACCCTTCCTTACAAAGGCTAAAGTTGACGGTCTGGCTGCTGAGACCCACATTTTTAAAAAGAGAGGGGTCTCTGGTCCGGCTCTTTCTACGCTCATTTATGCTAGAAAGCCAGCCTCCAGACTCATCTATCATAGAGTCTGGAGAGCATACGTTTCCTGGTGTGAATCCAGATGTTGGAATCCTCAGAAATATGAAATAAGTAGGATTCTTGCTTTTTGCCAGTTAGGAGTGGATATGAATTTAGCCCTTAGCACCATCAAAGGGCAAATATCGGCTCTATCAGTCTTCTTTCAGAGACCATTGGCATCTCACTCCCTAGTTCGGACATTCATTCAGGGGGTACTGAGGATAAATCCTCCAGTTAGGACTCCCTTGTGTCCATGGGATTTGAATTTGGTATTGTCAGTGTTGCAAAAGCAACCTTTTGAACCTATTCGCCATATTCCTTTAATTATATTGAGTAGGAAGTTGGCCTTTCTGATTGCTATAGCTTCCGCTAGGAGAGTATCAGAGCTAGCAGCTCTTTCTTGTAAAGAGCCTTATCTAATTTGTCACAAGGACAAAATCGTACTACGACCCCATCCGGCTTTTCTACCTAAGATGGTGTCGGCTTTTCACTTGAATCAAGACATTGTTCTGCCTTCCTTTTTTCCAAACCCGCGGACGGCGGGGGAAAAATTATTACACTCTCTAGATCTAGTGAGAGCGGTAAAGGTGTATCTGCAAGCAACCGCTCAGATACGTAAAACAGATGTTTTGTTTATTTTACCAGATGGGCCCTAGAAGGGCCAAGCGGTATCAAAATCCACCATTTCCAGGTGGATTAGACAAGTAATTATTCAAGCTTATAGTTTAAAGAACAGGACTCCTCCTTTTCCTGTTAAGGCGCACTCTACCAGGGCGATAGGTGCTTCATGGGCAGTGCACCACCAGGCTTCGATGGCTCAGATCTGTAAAGCTGCAACTTGGTCTTCAGTCCCTACATTTTCCAAATTCTATCAAATAGATGTGAAAGGACATGAGGATTCCGCCTTTGGGCGAAGTGTGCTGCAGGCAGCAGTATAGGGCTTCTGGTCCGCAAGCGGCCTGTTTTGATCTGTGTCTCCCCCCCTTCATATGAGCATTGCTCTGGGACGTCCCATTATGTAATGACTAGCTCTGTGTCCCGTGGTGTACGATAAAGAAAATAGGATTTTTATAACAGCTTACCTGTAAAATCCTTTTCTTGGAGTACACCACGGGACACAGAGGTCCCCCCCTTCTTATGGGAACCTTACTGCTTTGCTACAAAACTGAGGTACTTCCCTGATGGGAGGGGTTATATGGAGGGGAACTGTCTTCCATTGGTTGTGCCAGTGTCCAATCACCGCTGGTGACCCTTAACCCATTATGTAATGACTAGCTCTGTGTCCCGTGGTGTACTCCAAGAAAAGGATTTTACAGGTAAGCTGTTATAAAAATCCTATTTTTTTAGCCAGTGTCTAAGGTGTTGGTCATGGTTAATGTTGTGCTAAAGAAAAGCTCCGTAAATGGTCCTAAGGGAATTCCAAGATGGCGCCGCCCTGGCCCAACGCACGCCGCGCGGCACAGAAAAGTACAAGGAGGAGACCAGCAAATGAACGGCAAAGGCTCAGGGTAAGGACTACCAGAGGGATATGACTTATTATACCCAAAAGCTGGGGGGTCCCCAAGATCAGACCGAGGGGGGTAGCGCTGAGCAGTCACACACGGCAGCGCAGACCTCTCAGGAGCAGTCTGCTGGAGAGACAGGGAGTCATGGAGAACAGGCCAGCACAGTGGAGCAGTCTCTCCCCCAGCACACAGACACAGAGGACACTGAGCAACCGACCCTGACTGAGATACTCAGGGCGGTGCACGTTTGCACCGCTTCAGTGAATACCCTTAAAGAGCAGTTTGGGGGACTGAGAGAGGATCTTCAAAAAATCAGTGAACGCACAACAGCAGTGGAAAGCCGGGTGAGTGAGTTGGTAGATAAGCTGCCCCAGTTTCCTGGGAGTCCCATGTTGCACATCAGCTAGCCAGAGACACTAACAACAGAGCTGATGACATGGAGAACCGTATGAGGCGGAACAATGTGCGCATAGTAGGGTTGCCAGAGAAAGCTGAGGGCCGGGATCCCACCGCCTTTGTTGAAGGGTGGCTGCAGGACGTTTTCAGAAAGGAGGCCTTTTCCCCATTCTTTACGGTAGAAAAGGTTTAACCACACGCCAGGCCGCCCACCACAGCCTGGCGCCCCCCCTAGACCCATCCTTGCTTGTCTCCTACACTATTGGGACAGGGAGGTGGTGCTGAGACATGCCAGGGAGAAGGCCAATGTCCAGGTGAATGGAGTCTGGGTATCATTCTACCCAGACTTCTCCGGGGAGGTGCAGCGACGCCACGCCAAGTTCTCTGATGTAAAGAGGCGCTTACGTGCATTACAACTACCTTACGCCGTGTTATACCCTGCCAAGGTGAGAGTTACTGCCAATCGGCAAACTCACTTTTTTGAATCAGCCCTTATGTCACCGCGACAGAGAGGAGGAAGGTGATTAACCTGCTGGCTGTTGATACAAGGCACTATGCTATATTTCTACTGCACCACTTGCAAGTTCCTCTGTGGCAAGCTCACCGTGTGTTCATCTTTTACCCCCATTCTTTATTTTGTTCTGCTGGGAGACAATATATTTGTATGTGAACTTTGAGCTATCTTGTAAAGTTGCAAGAAAAATGTGATTTCTCTACCAGAGCGGTAGAACAAATGTGCCTTACTTGTTTCTGCTCCTTGTTGGAGCTGTATGGCCTGCTCTGTGGGAGGTCTGGACTTATGTTTTTTCAAGACCATCGTGCTGTTTTTTTGTTTCCAGACTACATGCAAGGACTCGTCCTGTTGACGGCCTGGTTCTGTGTTTTTTTGCACTTACTGAACCTATACAGAGAGCTATACACACCTGTTATTGCATTCTGGAACTGTGACTCTGCAATCCTGGATATTACCAGAGTTCTTGACGTCTGCCCTAGACTTGCATCTCTTACATGGAGATTGCTCTTGCCACAATTGTCTTTTGTGCACTTTTGCTGAGGGAGACCCCTGAGTCTACCTACCTGCAGGACCCCAGATCTCTTCCACACCTTTCTAGACACTGTGTTGGTGTTCCACCCTCCCATTAAGAATATGTTTGCTTTCTCCCAATGGCTGAATTACCAATTGTTTCTTGGACAGTGAGAGGCTTAGGCTCCCCACTTAAACGCATGATGGTATCCACCTGTCTAAAGAAATACCACCATATGATCTTATGTATGCAGGAAACGCATTTAACCAGTGAAACACAATGTTGTCTTAAATATGCATGGGTGGGTAGGGCCTACCATTCCACTCACACCTCCTATTCTAGGGGTGTGAGTGTAATGATTCATGGCTCTGTAGATTTCCAGGAAATTGATGTGTGTATTGATGCCGAGGGCCGGTTTATATTTTTACATTGTCGGTGGGAAAGGTGTACTGTATATTGGCTTGTGTGAATATACCCCCGCCGTTTACGGTGGCGGTGCTCCGGCGGTTGCTGGCCTATTTAGAGGGCAGGCCGGATCTCCCGCTACTGATCGTGGGTGACTTTAATTGCTGGTTGAGTCCCTCCATGGACAGACACCCCAGCTCTGGGGTCTCTGCCGCATTGAGGGAGTCTCCATTGCTCAACAAAGTGGTATGGATTGATATAAGGAGGTTCAAACACCCTTTGGAGAGGCAGTTCTCTTACTTCTCCAAAACTCACGGGACGTTGTCTAGGATTGACCTGGCTGTGGGTAACCCTGCCTTGCTCCCTTCCGTCTCTGGCGTGATATATAAGCCCTGCAGTGTGTTGGATCACTCACATTTAGTGGTCACTCTGATTGTCTACCCACCATCCACCCTTCTGAGACCCCCGTGAAAATGTAATGCCTTTTGGCTGAAACTATTTTTGACTCGCAATGAGGTGGAGCGGAGCATGGGGGACTTTCTCGATAATCAGGACTTTGCTGACTCCCCGGTGACACAGTGGGATGCCTGTAAGGCATATCTGAGGGGGTTACTTATCTCCGAAATTGATAAGGTAAATAAGAACTCTTCTGGGCTCAGAGAGGCATTTGTTCAAGCCCCGACAGATTCTGCCAGGGAGGCATGGCAGTCGGCTCAATCAGCTTATGAGCGGCTGCTGTCCTCCACAGCAGAAATTTCTTTTTTTTCTTTCTCTAAATTGGCTTTTTTTGAGGAGGGAGAGAGCACGGGGCGCATGTTGGCCAGGATAGCTAACTCTCAATAATGTTCCCCCACTATTGGAGCTATCAAAACAACAGCTATCAATCTTGGCAGAGCTGGCCAGATTTTATGAGATCCTTTATCTCCCGACAGAGCAATTTACGCAGCCGGAGCTTCTGACCTACTTACATGGCATTGACTTCCCACAACTCACGACTGACCAGCGTAAGGCCTTGGATGCCCCCTTTACCTTGGAGGAGCTGCAGACAACGTTAGCTGCGTTTCCCAATTGTAAGGCCCCAGGGGCGGACGGACTACCCACTGACGTGCACGTGAATTGGCGTGCACGTTCCTTCACGGCGCAGGCTCAGACCAGCTGACTTTTTTAAAAGAGAAGCGCAGGCTGTGTCATGGTGGTTGGCGGAGAGA
Organism: Rana muscosa; assembly: GCA_029206835.1. Taxonomy (NCBI): domain Eukaryota; kingdom Metazoa; phylum Chordata; class Amphibia; order Anura; family Ranidae; genus Rana; species Rana muscosa. The sequence goes on along the minus strand of JARGYO010005596.1, from coordinate 754,677 downwards.
CACAGACACTAGTCCAGGGGCACATAAGCGCTGGGTGTTGGGTACTGGCATTTTCAAGACCCATCTACTCAGCATCTGCTGTAGCATTTGATAGCAGCATATTAACCATTGCTAAGACTAGGCTCAGCAATAGATTCATGTGTTGTGGAAATTTTCTGAACATGTGTGACAAACCCTCTGTCCTCAAACAGATCTTGGTCCGCCGTCAATGCTTCCTCTGTTCAGATCCAGCACCGTCCAAGATTCTTTAGCCCCCCAGTGAACAGACACACCTTAGTGTAGGGTAAAAACCAACAGACTCTTTATTTAAGCACATTTTAACAGATCCCTTACTTCAAAACACTTCCCCCACCCTTGGGAAACAGGGCAGGTAAAACTGTCCAATGACAATGGTTATACAGGTCAGGTGTGTTCCAAATTCTCATCAGTAAACAGTCTTAGCAGGGGGGCTACTGGAGGAATCCCCACCTCCTTCCTCACAGCAAGACACTTGCACATCCCATAATAGTTGAGGCAGCCACAATAGACAATAGAATAGTCACACCCCAAACCATCACAGCAAATAGTACACAACAGCCAACACACAATATATACAATGTATACAGCATTGAGTCTGACTAGTATAGATCATAGTGGGGTTCTCATTCACCCTGTGCCCCTATTAGAGACACAGGGTGATTTACACATAAGAGGGTCTGAGGAAGCTGGACAAGGAGCCTCCAGAACTATCCAGGGCAAGCTGAGCCGCACAACCCCCCGACCCAAAGTCACTTCTGTCACACATCTCCCCTTTCGGCAGGATACTAACGCAGAAGGAGACCCCAGACGGGTTGACAGTCAGTAGTTTTAGTCCCCCAATGCCGGTATCCATACAGTACCCCAAATAAATTGTCCCAAACAGAGCATTACTTACCCAGCCAACCTCTGTCTCTCTCAGAGAACATGCCTGCCGCTGGGGAGAGGCCTGGACTGGCCCTTCTCCCTGGAGTCCTTTCAGCCGCTGGAGAGAAGACAGGGTGACTGGGCTCACTCCATCATGCTGTTGGGGATCTGGGCTGACTGCCCAGCATCCCTGGGGTATACAAGTGGAGACTGAAGTCCCATCCACTTTTACAGGAAATCCATTGTTTGTTAGTGGAGAGCAGAGGTTGGTAGCACTCTGCCCTGTTGCCAGCACTTCTGCTGGGTGGCTGTGAGTGGTGACCACAGGCCCATCCACCGACACCAGATCAAGCTGCAGTTGTGAGGTGACGACTGCATTCTCTCCTTGGATCCTGATCTGCAGCTCGGGACAGGCTGCCACCTCCTCACCCTGGGCCTCCAGAATTTCTTCAGGTGTAGGGCAGAGGTCTTGGACCCTCTGTCCGGTTGCCAGCACTTCTACTGGTGGTTTGCTAGGTGGTTCCTCCTCTACAGAAATGTCTATTAAATCCCCAGTCTCTGGAATTGCTAAAAGTGTGGGACAGAGGTCTTGGACCCTCTGTTCGGTTGCCAGCGCTAATGCAGTAGAAGATTCTGGTAACTCTGCTGATGCTGCTGGCAGAAAATCCCATGTCTCTGTCAGTATTGTGGGAGAAAGGCCGACTACCTCTTCTCTCAGGGAGGCTGAAGCCACTGTAGGTGCTGGGCAGAGGTTAGCAGAGCTCTGCCCTGTTGTCAGCACTTCTGCTTTGGAGACGACAATCTCCGGAGTTTCCACTGCCGATTCTCTGGCATGCTGCTGAACGCATTCTAGCAGTTTCCTGTATGCCCTTTCCAGATGCTGTTCCTTCCTTAGCAAATAGTCTAGATCAGGTTTAAGCTCTGAGACTCCTGCAAAACCAGCATTGCCTCTCTGTATTCTCGCAGGTCCTCAAGGGTAGGTTCCCCTTTATCGCCAAACACAAAACAATTTGTGAGGCTCTCCCACAGCAATCCAGGGCCACCAAAGTCATATCCCTCCGGAGAGCATTCTGTTGTCTCTCCTAAATATTCCTCCTCCGAGTGCCATTGCAGAGCCCGATACTGATTGTCCAGCTCTATCTCCTGCTGGACCAGCCCAGCCTGTCCAACTCAGTCACCCATTTCTCCTGGGGCCACTCTCCCAGGAATTGCATCCATAACTCCCTTTGTTCACTGGCCTGCTGCTCTGGGGTTGGAAAGCACTGGCCTTGCTGCATACCAGAAACTTGGAGGCATCTAATCCAGTGCCTTACCCAAATCTGCTGCCTGACCTCCAGGTATTCATCCGCAGACACAGACCTGGTGTATGCTGAAAGGACGATCTGCAGCAGCCCCGGGAATTCTGATGCCAGATCCATATCTCTGCTGGGGTGACTGAAGTCTGCTGTCCGATCTTGGATCCAGGTGGAGGTCTTCACAGCCAGGAAGCACGATCCCGCTGCTGCCAACCAGTTGTGACGAACCCTCTGTTCTCAAACAGATCTAGGTCTGCCGTCAATGCTTCCTCTGTTCAGATCCAGCACCGTCCAAATTCTTTAGCCCCCCAGTGAACAGACACACCTTAGTGTAGGGTAAAAACCAACAGACTCTTTATTTAAGCACATTTTAACAGATCCCTTACTTCAAAACACTCCCCCACCCTTGGGAAACAGGGTGGGTAAACTGTCCGATGACAATGGTTATACAGGTCAGGTGTGTTCCAACTTCTCATCAGTAAACAGTCTTAGCAGGAGGGGCTACTGGAGGAATCCCCCCTCCTTCCTCACAGCAAGACACTTACACATCCCATAATAGTTGAGGCAGCCACAATAGACAATAGAATAGTCACACCCCATCCCATCACAGCAAATAGTCCAACAGCCAACACACCATATATACAATGTATACAGCATTGAGTCTGACTAGTACAGATCATAGTGGGGTTCTCATTCACCCTGTGCCCCTATTAGAGACACCGGGTGATTTACACATAAGAGGTGTCGGGGAAGCTGGACAAGGAGCCTCCAGAACTCTCCAGGGCAAGCTGAGCTGCACAAACCCCCGACCCAAAGTCACTCCTGTCACAACATGTATTTAATATGTATTGTCATAGTGTCGCCCAGTGTTAGTACTCCTGCAGCCCGCTTTAAAGAGCTGACTGGGGCAGACTGATGCTGGTTGATTCCCGTCTGGTGATGGAAAACTTTCTGGGGTTGGAGAGAGATGTTTGCGGAGTGGGGATATGTCCGCCAGCGAAAGGCCCCTGCGCATTAGCACAGACGTTTGTCTAGAGGGGATATGTTCGCTCTGCAAAGAAAACTATCGGTTATAGGCGGATATACGCTCTTGTCTCTGCTGTGTCTGATCAGCACAGGTTGGGATTTGTAGTGGAACATCTGCAGATAGCCTCCCATCCACAAGGAACTGTAGTATAATCCAGGTATGATTTCTTCTCTGGAACAGAGCAGAATAAGGATTCCTATTAGCGGTAATACAGGAGATTTTGGGTTCAGAGATGGAGTCCATGTTTGTTTAGCTGCCATGCACCCTGTCTCTGCTCAGACACATCCATAGAAAATCCTTTAAGCATTATTCATTAGACATGTGCACTGCCAAAAAATGTGTTTATTTCGTTTTCGTTTTTTTGCTTTTTTCGAAAATTCGAAATTCCGAATTTCCGATTTCGGAAATTCTAAAAATTCTAAATTTCGGAAATCCGAAATTTCGGAAGTTGAAAAATTAGAAAATTCTGAAATTTCTGAAATAAACAAATTTTTCACAATTCGTTAAACGAATTCGGAACTAAACAAATTGCACATGTCTATTATTCATTGGTTGTTTGTATTAACTCATCCTGTTGGAAGGATGTTGTGTGCAATTCTCCCCCTTTCCCTTCCTGTGTGTACCCTCCCCTTTACTGTTTGTAATTTCCTGTGATGTCATCTTGTATTGAGGAAGTGATTGGCTATTGTGGCGATCACTTCCTGTTTGTCAGAGCTTTTGTCTTTTACGAATAAGAGCCAGGCACACTGCTCCCTGGAGGAGTGATGCTGAGATGAGGACGAAGGTATGGTCATGTCTGTTGATGGGGATATAGGGGAAATAGAGTTGTAGGTAAGATGCATTATATCATTAGACGAAATGTGTGCTTATTAGCACAGGAGATTGGTTGTGCGCATGACGTAAAGCCAAATTTCGCTGACAAATGTTAATTAGTACCTCTGCTTTGGGCTTAGGGCTATGTATTCCCGAAAGAGAGGGGCAAGAGCTGGGAGAAGGGGCGCAAGAGTGCAGCAGTAAGGTCCTGGGATTCCTAGTCGTGCCTCCACAGCACCATCCTCCCCTGAAAGTCCTGAAACGGCTGACCAGGCTGAGCCATTGTCAGGCATTGTGGCTACCTCCAACATTCCAGCCTCTGCATACGTCAGTAAGGATGACTTGGCTGCAGCTTTGTCTGGTTTAGAGGGCAAAATAGCTAATTTGTTTGCGTCGTCCTCCCAGGCTGGGAAAAAACGCGACAGATCTCCTTCTCCTGTTTCGGGCCCGTCCTCGGCGGAACAGGAATGGATAGAGGATCCGGATGCACCCTTAGAGGATTCGCTAGAAGGACGCGGGGAGGGTTCCTCATGGAAGGGCTCAGCCCCAGTGGAGTCTTTTTCAGCCTCACAACCTCAGAGATTGTTAATTCAATCGCTCACTGAGACAGTACGCTTTGCTTTTCCTATGCACCCTTTGCTGGAATAGCTTATTTATGCTGACTGGGAACATCCCGACAGGCATTTTATTCCTCCTAAGAGATTTCCCAAATGTATCCTATGGAGGAGAAGTTTAATAAGAAATGGAGTGTACCAGCAGTAGATGCTGCTGTCTCTTCCCTGAATAAAAGTCTAACTTGTCCAGTGAACAATGTTCAGGTATTTAAGGATCCAGCAGATAAGAGGCTGGAATCATTGCTTAAAGCATTGTTTTATATGGCCGGTGCAGTAGCACAACCTGCTGTAGCAGCGATTGGCGTTTGTAAATTCCTTAATGACAAAATGAAACAAATTGTCAAAGGGGAAGAGGTCCTGGACCTAGCAGAACTGCCTAGGGCCCTTTGTTTTGTGGTTGATGCCATTAAAGATTCTATTCATCTGACGGTACGCATTGCTCTTCTCCTAGTGCATATGTGAAGAGTCCTATGGCTTAAATATTGGTCAGCAGAGTTACCTTGCAAAAAACTACTAACTGGGTTTCCCTTCCATGGGGAGAGGTTGTTGGGTGATGACTTGGATAAAAACATTCAGAAGATTTTGGGTGGTAAAAGTACCCTTCTTCCAGTGAAAAAATGGAGCAGGCGTCCTTCATTTAAACGCTCTGCTTCTCCTTCGCCTGGGGCATCAGCCTCCAGGCAGTCTCGACGGCCTTCGCTTTCAACCCCAAGAGAGAGACAAAAATCTGCAAAACAGAGTCCAAAGGCCTCTTTGTGAAGGGGCGCCCCCCCGCTCAATCGAGTGGGGGGGAAGGCTCCTGCAGTTTGCAGAAGCCTGGCAGGAGGAGATCCAGGGCAGATAGGTCATCTCCATAGTGTCTCTAGGATACAAGCTGGAGTTTCGGGAGTTTCCGCCTCCACGTTTCCTAAGATCGAGCGTTCCCAAGGACCTGAAAAAAAAAGGGTCTTTGTTTCAGGCACTAGACCGGCTGCTGCTTCAGGGGGTGATCATGGAGACCCCCCCCCCCCCCAGAGGAACAAGGAAGAGGGTTTTATTCAAATCTCTTCACGGTGCCAAAACCGAATGGAGATGTCAGACCCATTCTAGATCTCAAGGGTCTGAACCGATTCTTAACCACTTGACAACTGGGCACTTAAACCCCCTTAATAACCAGACCAATTTTCAGCTTTCGGTGCTCTCACATTTTGAATGACAATTACTCAGTCATACAACACTGTACCCATATGAATTTTTTGTCCTTTTTTTCACACAAATAGAGCTTTCTTTTGGTGGTATTTAATCACTGTTGGGTTTTTTATTTTTTGCGCTATAAGAGAAAAAAGACTGAAAATTTTGTAAAAAAATGATTTTTTTTTCGTTTATGTTATAAAATTTTGCAAATTACTATTTTTTCTTCATAAATTTTGGCCAAAATTTATACTGCTACATATCTTTGGTAAAAATAAGTACAAATTGGTGCATATTATTTGGTCTTTGTGAAAGTTATAGAGTCCACAAGCTATGGTGCCAATATCTGAAAATTGATCACACCTGAAGTACTGACGGCCTATCTCATTTCTTGAGACCCTAGCATGCCAGAAAAGTACAAATACCCCCCAAATGACACCTTTTTGGAAAGAAGACATTCCAAGGTATTCAGAAAGAGGCATTGTGAGTTTTTTGAAGTTGTCATTTTTTCCCACAATTCTTTGCAAAATCAAGATTTTTTTTTTCTCTTTTTTTTTTTCACAAAATTGTCATATTAGCAGGTTATTTCTCACACACAGCATATGCATACCACAAATTACACCCCAAAACACATTCTGCTATTCCTCCCGAGTATGGCGATACCACATGTGTGAGACTTTTACACAGCGTGGCCACATACAGAGGCCCAACATCCAAGGAGCACCTTCAGGCCTTCTGGAGCACCCAGGCCAATTCTGACATTTCTCTCCTACATGTAAAAATCATCATTTGTTTGCTAGAAAATTACATAGAACCCCAAAACATTATATATGTTTTTTTAGCAAAGACCTTAGAGAATATAATGGTGGTTGTTGCAACTTTTTATCTCGCACGATATTTGCGCAGAAATTTTTTTAACGCGTTTTTTACGGAAAAAAAATGTTTTGTGCTTAAAAAAAAAAAAAAACAGTAAAGTTAGCCCAATGTTTTTGCATAATGTGAAAGATGAAGTTACGCCGAGTAAATAGTTACCTAACATGTCACCCTTAAAAATTGCACACACTCGTGGAATGGCGCCAAACTTCGCTACTTAAAAATCCCCATAGGCGACGCTTTAAATATTTTTACTGGTTAAATGTTTTGAGTTACAGAGGAGGTCTAGGGCCAAAATGATTTCTCTCGCTCTAACGTTCGCAGAGATACCTCACATGTGTGGTTTGAAAACCGTTTTCATATGTGGGCGGGACTTGCGTATGCGTTCGCTTCTGTATGCGAGCTCACGGGGACAGGGGCGCTTTAAAAAAAAAATAAAAATGTATTCTTCATTTTACTTTATTTATTTTAGTTTGACATGTTTTTCCGCACCAAACATTTTTTTGGTCACTTTTATACCTATTACAAGGAACGTAAACATCCCTTGTAATAGGAATATGGCATGACAGGTCCTCTTTACAGTGAGATATGGGGGGGGGGGTGTCAATAAGACCCCACATCTCACCTCTAGGCTGGGAAGCCTGAAAAAAATACAAAAAAAAAGACAACAATCCTGGCTTTGATCGTAGCGGTGAGTCGGTATAAGCACCGGAGGGCGCCGGGGGTGGGGACATCCCCTCTCGCCTCCCGTAAGAATGATCAAGCGGCGGAACAGCCGCTATGATTGTTCTTATGGTGTAGGGAATCGCCCGCTGAAAAAGCTGATATCTGAGTGATGCCTGTAGCTGCTCCCATCATTCAGATACCCCCGCACAAAGTCAAGGACGTCATATGACGGCCGGGGGGCGGGAAGTGGTTATTGCAGAGTATTGCCGGGCATTGCGGAGTATTGCCGGGCATTGCGGAGTATTGCCGGGCATTGCGGAGTATTGCCGGGCATTGCGGAGTATTGCCGGGCATTGCGGAGTATTGCAGGGCATTGCGGAGTATTGCGGACTATGGCAGGGTATTGCGGTGTATGGCAGGGTATTGTGGAGGGTATTGCAGAGTATTGTGGAGGGTATTGCAGAGTATTGTGGAGGGTATTGCAGAGTATTGTGGAGGGTATTGCAAAGTATTTTGCAGAGTATTGCGCAGGGTATTGCAGAGTATTGCGCAGGGTATTGCAGAGTATTGCGCAGGGTATTGCGCAGAGTATTGCACCAGGGTATTGCAGAGTATTTTGCAGGGTATTGCGCAGGGTATTGCAGAGTATTTTGCAGGGTATTGCGCAGGGTATTGCAGAGTATTGCGCAGGGTATTGCAGAGTATTGCGCAGGGTATTGCGCAGGGTATTGCAGAGTATTGCGCAGGGTATTGCAGAGTATTGCGCAGGGTATTGCAGAGTATTGCGCAGGGTATTGCAGAGTATTGCGCAGGGTATTGCAGAGTATTGCGCAGGGTATTGCAGAGTATTGCGCAGGGTATTGCAGAGTATTGCGCAGGGTATTGCAGAGTATTGCGCAGGGTATTGCAGAGTATTGCGCAGGGTATTGCAGAGTATTGCGCAGGGTATTGCAGAGTATTGCGCAGGGTATTGCAGAGTATTGCGCAGGGTATTGCAGAGTATTGCGCAGGGTATTGCAGAGTATTGCGCAGGGTATTGCAGAGTATTGCGCAGGGTATTGCAGAGTATTGCGCAGGGTATTGCAGAGTATTGCGCAGGGTATTGCAGAGTATTGCGCAGGGTATTGCGCAGGGTATTGCAGAGTATTTTGCAGGGTATTGCAGAGTATTTTGCAGGGTATTGCAGAGTATTTTGCAGGGTATTGCAGAGTATTTTGCAGGGTATTGCAGAGTATTTTGCAGGGTATTGCAGAGTATTTTGCAGGGTATTGCAGAGTATTGTGTAGGGTATTGCAGAGTATTGCACCAGGGTATTGCAGAGTATTGCACCAGGGTATTGCAGAGTATTGCACCAGGGTATTGCAGAGTATTGCACCAGGGTATTGGCAGGGTATTTTGCAGAGTATTGGCAGGGTATTTTGCAGAGTATGGGCAGGGTGTATTGCAGAGTATTGGCAGGGTATAGCACAGGGATGGCTGAGCAGGGATGGATGGATGGCTGGATCTGTGACTGCAATTGTCACAGATCCAGCCCACAGTGCTGCTGCTGCCATCCGCTCCCTCCCCTCTCACACTGTACCGATCGGTACAGAGAGGGGAGGGAGGAACCGGCGTCATCAAATGACGCCGGTCTGTTTACAAGTGATTGCTCCGTCATTTGACGGAGCGATCACGTGGTAAACGGCCGCTATCAGCGGCGATTTACCGCGATTCGTGATCCGCCGGGTCCTCTGGACCCGTCGGTCACGGAGTTTCCCGTGTGCGCGCCCCAGGGGGCGCGCGGGGAGCGCGATTCTGGGAGTACGTTATATAACGTCCTCCCAGAGTTAAGCAACCACCTTGTCGACGTTATTTGTCGGCAGGTGGTTGTTAAGTGGTTAAACATTCAGACTGTTTACATGGAATCAATCCGGTTAGTGGTATCCACCCTTCATGAAGGAGAACTCCTAACGTCAATAGACATCAAGGACACATATCTCCATGTTCCAATATTTCCTGCTCACCAGAAGTTTCTGCGTTTTTCAGTAGAACAGCGACACTTTCAGTTTGTGGCCCTGCCCTTCGGATTGGCCACAGCGACACAAGTCTTTACAAAGGTCCTGGCCCCGCTTCTGGCAAGACTGAGGGCCCAGGGTATTGCGGTAGTGGCTTACCTAGACGACCTACTACTAGTGGATGTCCGGGAAATTAGGCTGTACGCCATGCGCACAGCATATCTCCTGTGCTAATAAGCACACATTTCCTCTGATATAATGCATCTTACTTACAACTCTTTTTCCTGTATATCCCCAAGTAAACAGACATCACCATAGCTTACGTCTCGGCTCCATCAGCATGTCTGCCCTCTGCCCAGCATGCTTGGCTTTTTATTCATAAAAGAAAAAAGCTATGACAAACAGAAAGTGATGGCTCCAGCAGCCAATCACTTCCTCCAAGGGAAGTGACATCACAGGATATGACCTAACAATAAATCCTTCCAACAGGATGAGTTAATACAAACAACCAATGAATAATGGCTAAAGGAGTCCTATGGGTGTGTCTGAGCAGAGACAGGGTGTATTGCCTTTCCTGGAACAAAGGAAGCCGCATGGCTGAACAAACCTGGACTCCGTCTCTGATCATAACAACGCATACCCGGATTATACTACCGTTCCTTGTGGATGGGAGGCTATCTGCAGGTGTACGCTACGAATCCCTACCTGTGCTGATCAGACACAGCAGAGACAAGAGCGTACATCCGCCTATAACCGATAATGTCCTTGGAGAGTGAACATATCCCCTCCAGACGAACGTCTGTGCTAACACACAGGGGCCCTTTCGCTGGCGAACATATCCCCACCTCTCGCCAACCTCAAGAGGTTTTCCACTACCAGACGGGACTCAACCAGCGTCAGTCTGCCCCAGTCAGCTCTTTAGAGCGGGCTGCAGGAATACTAACACTGGGCGACACTATGACAATACAAATTAAATACATCTTCATAAAATTTCCACAACATGGATCAGTCCCTGACAAGGCTGGACCAGAGTGTGGTCAGCACAGTCAGGTATCTGGAGCATCTAGGTTGGGTTATCAACCTAGGAAAATCATCCTTACGCCCAGTAAGAAGGCAGGAATACTTGGGTCTGGTCATAGACACAGCTCACAAGAAGGTGTTTTTACCTCAGCAAAAGATCTGCGCTATGTGAGATCTGGTCCACGCGGTCAGGACAAGAGGGAGTCCATCTATCCATGCCTGTGCATGAGGTTGTTAGGGAAGATGGTAGCTTCATTCAGTTCCCTATGCTCAGTTCCATTCAAGGTTGTTACAGAACGGTATCCTGTCTGCCTGGAGCGAGGAGATCCAGGATTTGGATTGCCCAATGCAATTGACTCCAAACGTACGCCAGAGTCTCAATTGGTGTTTACTTACCAAGAACTTGCAGAAGGGGAAAACCTTCACGCCGGTTACTTGGAAGTTAGTGACGACCGATGCCAGTCTTTTGGGCTGGAGAGCAGTTCAGGGGATATGGTCAGAGTCCGAGAAGACCTTACCCATCAACATTCTAGAGATTCGGGTGGCACGCCTGGCCCTGAGGGCCTGGACGGGCAGGTTAAGGGGCTATCCAGTCAGGACTCAGTCCGACAATGCCACAGCAGTGGCCTATATCAACCACCAGGGCGGCACCAAAAGTCATACTGCCCAGAGGGAGGTAAGCTATATTCTGGCTTGGGCAGAAGAGCATGTACCTTGATTTGATTAATTTGATTTGATACAGGATTTGTAATGCGCCGAATGCGCTCCTCATGGGAGCACGTCTAGGCACACATGTCTTTGGAGTGTGGGAGGAAACCGGAGTTCCTGGAGGAAACCCACGCAGACACAGGGAGAACATGCAAACTCCAGGCAGATGGTGTCATGATCGGGATTCGAACCAGTGACCCTTTTGCTGCCAGTTGAAAGTGCTAACCACTACACCACTGTGCTGCCCGCCTGCAGTTTTTATCCCAGGTATGGAAAATTTGTCTCTGAGCTCCATCTTGCTATTCCTCGTCCTGCCTGTTGTTTCCTTGGATTGATTTTCTGTGCAGTGACCCCGGCTTCATCTCTTGGATTCGCTCGTCTGTTGCTTGTCCTGACCTTTATCCTGATTCCTGGATCTTCTCCTCATCTCTCCTCCATATCCTCTTACACAGCTTTTCTCCACACCTGCAGTGATCATGGGGGGTGGAAACTTGGACCCAGCACACAGAAAAATCCATCCCCACCATTAGGAGCTCTGGAGAAAAATGTCTGGTGTTTACACTCCGTTCCTCCGCACGTCACCTGATCACATGAGGGCTTACATTCACAGATTCCTGACAGATTTCTGTATGGTAAAGGTCAAAGTTCACTCTTCAGTTTTAAGAGAGGTAGGACGCACCCAATTATTTGGTTTGCACAGGAACCTCATATAGAGGGCCCCTCAAATCTCCCTATCCAAATGTCCCTCCATCCAGAGTCTATATGTCCTATGACATCACACTGACCTCACAGCTCCTCCTCCCAATGTCCCTCCATCCAGAGTCAGATAATCCTATGACATCACACTGACCTCACAGCTCCCCCTCCCAATGTCCCTCCATCCAGAGTCAGAGAATCCTATGACATCACACTGACCTCACATGACATCACACTGACCTCACAGCTCTTCCTCCCAATGTCCCTCCATCCAGAGTCAGAGAATCCTATGACATCACACTGACCTCACAGCTCCCCCTCCCAATGTCCCTCCATCCAGAGTCAGAGAATCCTATGACATCACACTGACCTCACAGCTCCCCCTCCTAATGTCCCTCCATCCAGAGTCAGAGAATCCTATGACATCACACTGACCTCACAGCTCCCCCTCCCAATGTCCCTCCATCCAGAGTCAGAGAATCCTATGACATCACACTGACCTCACAGCTCCTCCTCCCAATGTCCCGCCATCCAGAATCAGATAATCCTATGACATCACACTGACCTCACAGCTCCCCCTCCCAATGTCCCTCCATCCAGAGTCAGAGAATCCTATGTCCCCCTCCCAATGTCCCTCCATCCAGAGTCAGAGAATCCTATGACATCACACTGACCTCACAGCTCCTCCTCCTAATGTCCCTCCATCCAGAGTCAGAATCCTATGACATCACACTGACCTCACAGCTCCTCCTCCTAATGTCCCTCCATCCAGAGTCAGAATCCTATGACATCACACTGACCTCACAGCTCCCCCTCCCAATATCCCTCCATCCAGAGTCAGAGAATCCTATGACATCACACTGACCTCACAGCTCCTCCTCCCAATGTCCCTCCATCCAGAATCAGATAATCCTATGACATTACACTGACCTCACAGCTCCTCCTCCCAATGTCCCTCCATCCAGAGTCAGAGAATCCTATGACATCACACTGACCTCACAGCTCCTCCTCCCAATGTCCCTCCATCCAGAGTCAGAGAATCCTATGACATTACACTGACCTCACAGCTCCTCCTCCCAATGTCCCTCCATCCAGAGTCAGAGAATCCTATGACATCACACTGACCTCACAGCTCCTCCTCCCAATGTCCCTCCATCCAGAGTCAGAGAATCCTATGACATCACACTGACCTCACAGCTCCTCCTCCCAATGTCCCTCCATCCAGAGTCAGAGAATCCTATGACATCACACTGACCTCACAGCTCCTCCTCCCAATGTCCCTCCATCCAGAGTCAGAGAATCCTATGACATCACACTGACCTCACAGCTCCTCCTCCCAATGTCCCGCCATCCAGAATCAGATAATCCTATGACATCACACTGACCTCACAGCTCCCCCTCCCAATGTCCCTCCATCCAGAGTCAGAGAATCCTATGACATCACACTGACCTCACAGCTCCTCCTCCCAATGTCCCTCCATCCAGAGTCAGAGAATCCTATGACATCACACTGACCTCACAGCTCCTCCTCCCAATGTCCCTCCATCCAGAGTCAGAGAATCCTATGACATCACACTGACCTCACAGCTCCCCCTCCCAATGTCCCTCCATCCAGAGTCAGAGAATCCTATGACATCACACTGACCCCACAGCTCCTCCTCCCAATGTCCCTCCATCCAGAATCAGATAATCCTATGACATCACACTGACCTCACAGCTCCCCCTCCCAATGTCCCTCCATCCAGAGTCAGAGAATCCTATGACATCACACTGACCTCACAGCTCCTCCTCCTAATGTCCCTCCATCCAGAGTCAGAATCCTATGACATCACACTGACCTCACAGCTCCTCCTCCTAATGTCCATCTATCTGGCTTTTTTTCTGATGCTCTTAGGATGTGGGCGGACCCTTGGCATCCTCACTAGCAAAGTGGGACCGTTGGTCCTGTGTTGTATGTAATGACATCAGAATACCTGCTACAAGCTTTTACCCTGCATAGTGTGGGGGTCCTGTGTGGGGAAATTATATCTCAGTCTAAAGTGGGGCTTTAATAAAATGGAAACCTAAATGGTGAGGAGGATTCTGGGAACATTGATTGATTTTTCTATTTGTGTTTAGATCTAGAGTTTTCCTCCTGTAAAGTCTGGAGATCACATGACCATCACATTGCCTCCACCTCCCTCCCTGATAGAATAGAGAAATACAAAGAAGATTCTAGAAGTCACCAGAGAGATCGTCGAGCTGCTGACAGGAGAGGTGAGCGGTGTCGGGAAGGACGTCATGAAGGAGAATCAGCCGCCCCTCACATCACCGGGTAAGAGGAGACTTTATTGTAAAGGAGAGAGCAGTACGGAGGATCCACCTAGATCCCCCATCATCTGATAAACACATAGAAACAATGTATTCAGTCAGTGTGTGTGTTTCCTACAGATGGGTCCAGTAATGGGAACCCACCAGAGAGATGTCCCCGTCCTCTGTATTCCCGGGATTCCACACAGGATGGTCACACCATCCCTCACCATCATCAGGTAGATGAGTGACAATTATTGGTAGTTCTGATTTATACACAGCATGATTGTTACAATGAATGTTTTATTATATATCCAGAGTGGAAACCTCGGGGATGATAATATTGTTGTTAAAGAAGAGTATAAAGAGGAGGATGAGGAGTATGGAGTGATGGAGGAGTTTTCAGAAGGACACAAGGATATGATGGAGCCACCTAATACCAGGAACCCACCAGAGAGATGTCCCCGTCCTCTGTATTCCCGGGATTCCACACAGGAAGGTCACACCATCCCCCACCATCATCAGGTAGATGATTGACAATTATTGGTAGTTCTGATTTATACACAGCATGATTGTTACAATGAATGTTTTATTATATATCCAGAGTGGAAACCTCGGGGATGATAATATTGATGTTAAAGAAGAGTATAAAGAGGAGGATGAGGAGTATGGAGTGATGGAGGAGTTTTCAGAAGGACACAAGGATATGATGGAACCACCTAATACCAGGAACCCACCAGAGAGATGTCCCCGTCCTCTGTATTCCCGGGATTCCACACAGGAAGGTCACACCATCCCTCCTTATTTAAAGGTTGGTAGGATGGAGCATCTAGAACATGAACTTGAGTAGGCAAGGGGATTTATTTATGTGATGTCACAATAATAATTCCTATTGTTTACAGATGATATTCTCTCTCATTTTCTTGATTTAGAGTGGAGATCCAATCGATATAGAATTTGATGTGAAATCAGAAGAAGAAGAGGGGTATGTGAGGGATGATCAGCAGTCTATGGAGGAGGATGGAATAACGGGGACATTTATAGAGGAGGACACTCCTACAGAGATCAGCACAGGTGGGTCATTAACACTAAATCCATTCCTCCACCCATACTGCTCACTGATTGGTCCAGAGTAGGGCAGGGACTGGGTAATGATCTTCCTTCTCTGTGCTGCAGACACAATTTATGTCTCTAGACTGGATTTATGGAGATTCTGGGGATCAGCTGGCAGCAAAAGATTGATTTTCACCATAAATGTTGCTCTACCTAGGCACCTTGGGCATGTGCTTTGGGTCTTCTACCTCATGCCTGGGTCTAGCATGATCTCTGACAGAACAAACCTCCCAGGATTAGGGATGAGCTTCGTGTTCGAGTCGAACATCGGCTTTTCGATCGTTCGCCAAATTGCGAACATTATGGGCCCTTTGCGCCAAATTCGAGTGGCGCGCCACGGCCCATAATTCACTGCGGCATTGCTGGCTGATGATTGGCCAAGCATGCACTATGACCCGCATGCTTTGGCCAATCACAGCACAGGAAAAACCGAGAGCCGTAATTGGCCAAACCAGGGTGGCTTTGGCCAATTATGGCTCAGGGGGTTTAGTACACGCCCCACACTATATAAGGCCGCCAGCTCGCCGGCCTTGTGTAGTGTGTTGGAGTTGTGAAACAAGAGAGTTTACAGAGAGAGAGAGACAGTGTCATTTATATTGAATAATAAGTGAAAACCTTGCGCCAAATATAAAAAATTATGATCATAAATTAATTTAAATTAAAATTAATTAAAGCTGCTCCCCTAAAAAACTAAATGGATGACCATAAAGTGCAATGTGAGATTATGTGACAAGGGGGCGCTATTAAATATATAAATTGTGACTATTATATAAACAATCGTGTATAAATTAATCAAATCAAAAAAATACAAGAAGAAACAAAGGTGAAAACGTCTGCAACTAATATAACTGAATATAATGAAGCAGATCGTATATGATCTCAGCATGTGAAATCAATAAAGTATAAAACATCCAGTGAGTGAATCGTGACTAATCCATATTAAAGTCCATAGAAAGTGTTCCAATATGTTCTTTGAAGTGAACCTTCACCAACACAAAAACGACACCCAGAGTGCTATGGATGGATGGCCGCTTACCCCAAGATGTTGACCCTTTTAACTAAAAAAGGGTCAGATAACGCTTGTTTAAAAGATGCCACTTGCTAGTAAAGAGATGATCCCAAAATCCGTCCGACTCCCCAAGGAAGATTCGATTGGAATATGCAGATAAACGAATAATGCCAAAAATAGTGTAATCCCGTTTATTATAACATAAAAACAATAATAAAGAAAGCCAAATGGCTGCTTACATTGAATAGTGCCTTAACCCGGCACTGAGGCTGGAAGGCATGTAGGAGCCAATTCGTTCCGTCCGTCCGTGTAGAGAGCTGGCGTGCGTTCCACCTGCTACAGTGGCTGACCAGCGAGGACCGGAAGTGAGGTGAAAGACGTGACCTAGTACCGCCTCGACGTACGTTTTGTTAAATCGTCATCAGGAAGCGTGCTGGGTCACTAAATGGGCGGTCTTTTATATGCCTGTCAATCAAGCAAGGCTAAAAAACCTGACTGTGTCAGCCTCAGCGCCGGATCATGGGCACCAACGCGAATACAATACATCATTACATTTAAAAACGCATTAAATCTGAATATTTGTAGCAGGAATATTAGAATATACTACATATATCCTAAAACATATTCGTTATTGGATAAAATTACCGGAAAGATGAAGCAATTATTAGAAAATTAAAAATTATGCATGTTAAAAAATAAAATAAAAAATGTTGGTTAAAAAATATTTAATTTAAAAATGGACTATCAGAGGGAAAATAAATCGTTCGTTAAAAAACAATTTAAGTCTAAATCTATGTTGAGTCCTTGTGGCTGCATCGTCTGTAAACGATACAGCCATTGGGTCTCATTTTGGGAGATAGCTTTTTTCAAGTCTGTGCCTCTCCAATGGTTCACCGCTCTGTCAATCCCATAGAATGTAAGCAAACGAGGGTCTCTGGCATGATACCGATCAAAATGCCGTGACACACTGTGATTCGGGAATCCTTTGGAGATATTATTAACATGCTCATTGATCCTTACCCTTAATTCTAGTGTTGTACGTCCCACATACTGTAAGGAACATGGACATTCCAGAACGTATGTGACGTACTTGGAGTAACATGTAATTAGGGGTTTGACCTGAAATTCTTGTTTTGTGACAGAGGACCGGAATTTAGTAATTTTTTTGCCATACCGGGTAGTTGTACGACAAGATTTACACCTTGTACAATAATGGAAACCAGATCCATCCAAAAAAGTCAAGGGTTTTGGTGGGGGGTCAGGAACATTGGGTGCTATCATGTTTCTTAACCCTGGTGCTCGTCTATAGATAAACTTGGGATTTGAGGGGAGTACGTTAACCAAATCTCTATCTTTAAGAAGTATGGGCCAGAATTTGTGAAAGGTACGCTCAATTGTTTTGTACTGCCTGTGAAAGCCAGATATAAAAGCCAGATCTCCTTGAAAGGGTGGCTTTTTCTTTGAAGTCAGAAGTGTATCTCTATCCATAATGGCCACTTGGTGCTGGGCTTTTTGAAGTACATGGGGAGAGTAGCCTTTTTCCATAAACTTTTCCGTTAGCATGGAAGCCTGTTCATGGAAATCAGTAATGCTCTCACAATTCCTTCTACT
Source organism: Rana muscosa (assembly GCA_029206835.1). Classification (NCBI taxonomy): domain Eukaryota; kingdom Metazoa; phylum Chordata; class Amphibia; order Anura; family Ranidae; genus Rana; species Rana muscosa. The sequence continues at coordinate 736,897 of JARGYO010005596.1, read as the reverse complement.
CCTCATGTACTGACCCTTTGGAATAGCTCCCAACCACTGTGGGTGATGACAACTGGTGATTGGCACAAAACCATTTCTATCTGTGCTCTTAAAGAAGGTCTTAGAGCTAATCATGTTATTTTTCTTAATCAAAGTCAAATCTAAGTAGTTCACTGTATCCGTACTCCATTCAGCTGTAAATCTAAAACCATATTGATTGTTATTAAGGTAAGTGATGAAAATGATTAAATCCTCTAGTGGCCCCTCCCACAACAGGATAATATCATCAATATACCTTTTGTAGTACAAAAGAGCTGCCTTGGGTTCATGATGTATGGTTTCATTTTCCCATTTGTTGAGTACTAAGTTGGCTACGCTGGGAGCATGACGATTGTTTATATAATAGTCACAATTTATATATTTAATAGCGCCCCTGTAACTAGCCCCTTTGCTCGCTCGGCTCCACTCTCCCGACACTCCTCTGCTCTATTGGATCATCCGGTGCTCCTGGATTCAAACTACCGCTATGTGCCATTCGAATCCATTTGTGGTCGGTCAGAACAAACACCAGGCAGGCTGTATGTAAGTTCAACCAAGAGAGCTCAGAACAAACACCAGGCAGGCTGTATGTAAGTTCCAACAGGAGAGACTTTATTAGCACCAAAATCAAGTCTTATATACAGTAACAGAGGAAGTAACCAGAACATAAATTAACATGCTAATTAACTAAATCCTTTAGCCAGCCAAGGTGACTCATAGATATGACCGTTCAGGGTAGACATCCCGTCTCCGGTCTTCACCTGCTATACAATACCCATTATCATAAGTGTAAACATCACACATTTTAGCACAGAGGACAGACAGATGGCTGGAGGTGATTGTATTCGCATATCCTTAGTGTGAAGGTGTGAACGTCCCAACAGTATGACTTAGTCACTCTAATATGGCATATACAGGGTCCCCAGAGTCTGTGTGTCTTGGGGGGGACATGGACCTGAATCCAAAGCAACACCCCCTCAAGGGTCCCCAGGCATACAGCTCACAAAGAGCACCGTTCCCCCAAATGCCAGGGCCCACGGTCGCAAGGCAGGAGGCCCGCACCCAGTCCCCTCCAAAAGCCTCTGTCCCAGCCAGGTCCGTCACAGCCCCCTTGTCACATAATCTCTCATTTATATTGAGTTAGATAGAACAGGCAGGCGAGTCAGTTAGTTGCAGTTACAGTGTGTAGAGGATATATATGCATCCTAGGTGTTGTATATATATTTATACACTGTATTCAGTTTAGCTAGATCCGTTCCTGTTATTCTCTATACTGTGACAGGCAGGTGATTGTGCTAGCTGCAGACAGTCAGTGTTTCACTTAGTGTACTGTGTGCTTTGCATAGCGTTCACCTAAAGCTCACCTGAATACAGTTAGTGACTATTATAGTGGTGTTCTCATAATAAAACCACAAGCAGAGAGCTGCAAGTATTTTCAGTGTACTGTGTCCTCTGCACAGTTTTCACCTAAAACTAACTGAAAACAATTGCTGCTTTTCCCATACTAATACCACAGCAGGCCATTAGTATGTCTGGAAGGCAAACAATGAGAGGCAGACAGTCACGAGGCAATAAAAGAGGGCAAGCAGGCTCTATGTCTAGAGGCAACAGTGCTACTGGTCGTGGACACGGTGCATCCTCATCAGCACGTGGCTGTGGGAAACGCTAGTCCTTTTCGGCAGCTGGACGTGTTGAGCCACAACATGCCCAAGACTTGGTAGAGTGGATGACCAAGCCATCCTCATCCTCCTCATCTTCTCTCACCCAGGCTCAGGGTACTTTATCTGGCAAAGCAGCTGCCAAAGTGGCCTCTTTCCTCGGCTCAATGGCATCAGTCACTCCTTTCCTAGCCCCACCATATCCTACTGAGGAGTCCCCCGAACTGTTTAACCACAGTGTTGGGTACATGCTCCAGGAGAATGCCCAGCGCTTTTGAAGGCTCCGATGACGGAACCTAGTTGGAGGAAGGCAGTAACGTGAGCCCAGAGAGAGGGGGTGCCCAACAAGATCAGCTATCTAGCAGTCATGTTCCCCCCAGCTGCAGCATACTGCCAGATTGGCTCCAGTGATGAGGTCACTGACACCACGTGGAGTGATAGGAGGAGGATGAGGCACATCTCCAATTAGGCAGGATGCCCTCCAGGGGCCAGCTTAAGGGCAGCACACCGACTGCATCACACCGCAGAGCTCCGCGTGTGCAGGGCGCTGCTGTCTCTGCTTGTTATTCCAAAAGTTCTTTGGTGTGGGCCTTTTTCAGATGTGTGCAGCAGATCGCACCATTGCCATTTGTAACATATGTCTAAAGTGTATCTCGCATGGCCAAAATATCAGCCGCTTGGGCACCACATGCTTGACCAGACATATGTTGACCTGCCATGCAGCTCGTTGGCAAGCCTACCTTAAAGACCCACACCAAAGAACAAAGCGGACCTCTCCTTGCTCCTCATCAGCTGGGATCTCCAACCCCACTATAACTTCAGTCCTCTCTGAAACGTGCACTGAGAGGAATGAAGGTGTAGAATTAGGTGTGTCACAGCCAGGTACTTGCGGGCACTCTGCTAGCAGTACACCGACGTCCGATTGTACCAGGCAAATTTCCCTGCCCCAGCTGCTGCACCGCCGAAAGAAGTTCACTCCCAGCCATCCACATGCCCAGCGGTTGAATGCTAGCTTGACTAAATTGCTAGCACTTCAACTGGTGCCTTTTCAGTTGGTAGACTCTGCCCCCTTCCGTGAGTTTGTGCAATGTGCCGTTCCTCAGTGGCAGGTTCCCAAACGCCACTTTTTCTCACGGTAGGCGATTCCGGCTCTCTACCGGCATGTGGAAGGCAATGTCTTGGCCTCGCTGGACAGAGCAGTCAGCGGTAAGGTGCATATTACCGCTGACTCATGGTCCAGCAGACAGGGACAGGGATGACCCACTGGGTGACTTTGCTGGCAGCTGGGAAGGATGCAGGACAAGGTGCAGTAGTGTTGGAGGTTGTTCCGCCACCACGCCTCCAAAATGTTACTACTGGTGATTCTGACACACCTCTCTCATCCACCCCCTCCTCTTCTTCTTCCTCCATGGCCTCTTCCTCTGCTGATTTGTCCTCGGAACCAGCGGTGCTCCGTAGGCATTCAAGGGGCTACGCAAGCACTCAGGCAAAAAGATACCATGCCATGCTTGGGGGACAGGAGCCACACTGGGGCAGTGATTCTGTCAGCTCTGCAGGGGCAGGCTCAGAGGTGGTTGACGCCACGCCAGCTTAAGCCAGGAAAGGTGGTTTCTGACAATGACACCAACCTCCTCTCCGCCCTCCGACAGGGACAACTGACCCATGTGCCCTGTTTGGCTCACGTCCTTAACTTGGTGGTGCAGCGGTTCTTGGGCAGGTACCCGGGCTTACAGGAGGTCCTGAAGCAGGCCAGGAAACTCTGTGGGCATTTCTGCCGGTCATATAATGCCAGTGCTCGGCTGGCTGACCTGCAAAAGGATTACTACCTGCCCAAGAACCGCCTAATCTGTGACATGCCCACCAGGTGGAACTCTATGTTGGCCATGCTGCAGCGGCTGCACACGCAGCAGAGGGCCATTAATGAGTATCTGTTGCAATATGGCACCAGGACAGGGTCAGGGGAGCTCGGGGTGTTTCACCACGCCAGTGGGGCATGATCAGGGATGCATGCACTGTCCTGGCACCATTTGAGGAGGCCACGAGGATGGTGAGCAGTGACAGTGCATGCATCAGTGACACTGTACCTCTTGTCCACCTGTTGGCGCATACGCGGTGTAGAATAATGGACAGGGCACTTGAGGCAGAACAGAGGCAGGAAAATGAGGACTTCCTTGCCTCTCAAGGCCCCCTTTACCCAGACAGTGTTCCTTCTGTCCCACCCATCACACAGAAGGAGGAGGAGGATTGTGTCAGCATGGAGGTGGAGCCTGGCACTCAGCATCATCAGCAGTCTTTTAGGGGTGATTTACAGTCCCAAGAAACCAGTGGACTTGTACGTGGCTGGGAGGAGGTGACTGCGGATCATGTCGTCCTTAGTGACCCAGAGGACTCCGGACCAAATGCCTCAGCTAACCTACGCTGCATGGCCTCCCTGATCCTGGAAAGTCTGCGGAAGGATCCTTGTATTCTTCGGATCAAGGAGAGGGACCATTACTGGCTGGCCACTCTCCTTGATCCAAGGTACAAGGGTAAGGTTGCGGACCTTATCTTGCCGTCGCAGAGGGAGCAGAGGATGAGACAACTCCGGGAGGCCTTGCAGAAAGGTCTGTGCAACGTGTTCCCAGAGACTGTGAGGTTACAAACTCCTGGTCCTGGACAACGAGTTGCTGAGGCTTCGGTCAGTCAAAGAAGGAGCCGTGGGGAAGGTGGCCATCTGACCAATGTGTTCAGACAATTTTTTAGTACGCAGCCCCAAAGTATGATCGGTTCCAGCAACCATCGCCAGCGTCTGATATACATGGTGCAGGAATACCTAGGTGCAAGGTCAGACTTGGACACCTTTCCCTCTCCTATAAAAGACAGTTCTCGTAGTTTCCTCACTCTCTGACTAAGGTCCATGAATAAAGAAAAGATCTGGTAGGAGATCAGAGGAGCCATTTACTAGTTACCTTGAGGGGGGAATTGTAAGATTCTCAGAGACAAAGCCGCCTGATGTGGGCGGAGTCCTGGTTTAGGGGAACCAATCAGCTCATGTCTAGTAATAATCTTTGTATTTCTATTTTAGTAGATGGACGGAAGATGAGGAAAACCTCAGAGGATTGTCTCACTTTGTCTCCAGACTGTAAAGTAGAAGATGAGGACATCACACAGTATAGTCCAGGAGAAAACCTGACTACCTCAAATGTCCATCCGGCACCACACAGTGTAGATGGACCATCGTATTCCTCTTATCCTGAGGAACCTCAGACTGTGCGGGACGGTGCCGGACCATCGTATTCCTCTTATCCTGAGGAACCTCAGACTGTGCGGGACGGTGCCGGACCATCGTATTCCTCTTATCCTGAGGAACCTCAGACTGTGCGGGACGGTGCCGGACCATCGTATTCCTCTTATCCTGAGGAACCTCAGACTGTGCGGGACGGTGCCGGACCATCGTATTCCTCTTATCCTGAGGAACCTCAGACTGTGCGGGACGGTGCCGGACCATCGTATTCCTCTTATCCTGAGGAACCTCAGACTGTGCGGGACGGTGCCGCACCATCGTATTCCTCTTATCCTGAGGAACCTCAGACTGTGCGGGACGGTGCCGCACCATCGTATTCCTCTTATCCTGAGGAACCTCAGACTGTGCGGGACGGTGCCGGACCATCGTATTCCTCTTATCCTGAGGAACCTCAGACTGTGCGGGACGGTGCCGGACCATCGTATTCCTCTTATCCTGAGGAACCTCAGACTGTGCGGGACGGTGCCGGACCATCGTATTCCTCTTATCCTGAGGAACCTCAGACTGTGCGGGACGGTGCCGGACCATCGTATTCCTCTTATCCTGAGGAACCTCAGACTGTGCGGGACGGTGCCGGACCATCGTATTCCTCTTATCCTGAGGAACCTCAGACTGTGCGGGACGGTGCCGGACCATCGTATTCCTCTTATCCTGAGGAACCTCAGACTGTGCGGGACGGTGCCGGACCATCGTATTCCTCTTATCCTGAGGAACCTCAGACTGTGCGGGACGGTGCCGGACCATCGTATTCCTCTTATCCTGAGGAACCTCAGACTGTGCGGGACGGTGCCGGATCATCGTATTCCTCTTATCCTGAGGAACCTCAGACTGTGCGGGACGGTGCCGGACCATCGTATTCCTCTTATCCTGAGGAACCTCAGACTGTGCGGGACGGTGCCGGATCATCGTATTCCTCTTATCCTGAGGAACCTCAGACTGTGCGGGACGGTGCCGGACCATCGTATTCCTCTTATCCTGAGGAACCTCAGACTGTGCGGGACGGTGCCGGACCATCGTATTCCTTATATCCTGAGGAACCTCAGACTGCGGGACGGTGCCGGACCATCGTATTCCTCTTATCCTGAGGAACCTCAGACTGTGCGGGACGGTGCCGGACCATCGTATTCCTCTTATCCCGAGGAACCTCAGACTGTGCGGGACGGTGCCGGACCATCGTATTCCTCTTATCCTGAGGAACCTCAGACTGTGCGGGACGGTGCCGGACCATCGTATTCCTCCTATCCTGAGGAACCTCAGACTGTGCGGGACGGTGCCGGACCATCGTATTCCTCTTATCCTGAGGAACCTCAGACTGTGCGGGACGGTGCCGGACCATCGTATTCCTTATATCCTGAGGAACCTCAGACTGCGGGACGGTGCCGGACCATCGTATTCCTCTTATCCTGAGGAACCTCAGACTGTGCGGGACGGTGCCGGACCATCGTATTCCTCTTATCCTGAGGAACCTCAGACTGTGCGGGACGGTGCCGGACCATCGTATTCCTCTTATCCTGAGGAACCTCAGACTGTGCGGGACGGTGCCGGACCATCGTATTCCTCTTATCCTGAGGAACCTCAGACTGTGCGGGACGGTGCCGGACCATCGTATTCCTCTTATCCTGAGGAACCTCAGACTGTGCGGGACGGTGCCGGCCGGACCATCGTATTCCTCTTATCCTGAGGAACCTCAGACTGTGCGGGACGGTGCCGGACCATCGTATTCCTCTTATCCTGAGGAACCTCAGACTGTGCGGGACAGTGCCGTCCTTCCAACAGAGAAGAGGTTTTCCTGTACTGAGTGCGGGAAGTGTTTCTGTTTAAAATCTCATCTTAATGTGCATATAAGTTCTCACACGGGGGAGAAGTCATATTCCTGTCCAGAGTGTGGGAAATGTTTTTCACAGAAGTCCAGTCTTTACACACATCAGAGATCTCACACGGGGGAGAAGCCATATTCCTGTCCTGGGTGTGGGAAATGTTTTATACAAAAATCAGACCTTGTCAAACATCAGAGATCTCACACTGGGGAGAAGCCGTATTCCTGTCCAGAGTGCAGGAAATGTTTTTCAGATAAGTCCAATCTTTACAGACATCAGAGATCTCACACTGGGGAGAAGCCGTATTCCTGTCCTGAGTGCGGGCAATGTTTTTCACAGAAGTCCCATCTTTCCAAACATCAGAGATCTCACACGGGGGAGAAGCCGTATTCCTGTCCTGAGTGCGGGAAATGTTTCTCAGACAAGTCCAGTATTAACAGACATCAGAGATCTCACACGGGGGAGAAGCCGTATTCCTGTCCTGAGTGCGGGAAATGTTTTTCACGGAAATCCAATCTTTCCAAACATCAGAGATCTCACACGGGGGAGAAGCCGTATTCCTGTCCTGAGTGCGGGAAATGTTTTTCAGATAAGTCCAATCTTTACAGACATCGGAGATCTCACACGGGGGAGAAGCCGTATTCCTGTCCTGAGTGAGGGAATTGCTCCTCACTGAAGTCCTCTCTTCCTGTACATCAGGGATCCCACACAACCCTTGAGGTGTATTTGTGCCCTGAGTGTGGGAAATGTCTTGTATATGAATGTTGCTCTCATGTGGGGAAGAAGCACACCCTGATATACACCTCAGATATACTCCATGGCTGATCTTCATCATGTAAGAAACAGTTGATAAGGAGATCAGAGATCACCAAAGACATGGATGAAGTGTTGTACCGTGTTGGCCATTGATAGCAGTAGAAAAATAAAAATGGAGTCATTACCCCTCATTGGCTGAGTACATTTTGGGGTGAAGATTTCACAAACACTTAGAGGTCTGTTTAATATAAAAATAGTTGAATGAATGTGAGCGGCCATGATGAATATTGGATGTATTTTATTTCATACTCTGATTTCCTTGGCTCCATCTAGTGGCCATAATGCAGTATTGTCCTATGATATGACAAAATCAATATCTCATTATGGCCACTAGATGGAGCTGATGATGATAGGAAATGACTGTGTTGCATTATGAGAAGAATGTGTAATGGTTGGATGAATGATTGTCATATTTGTCCAATGAATCTTCTAGAAGTAGCCCCCTTCGTTTCCTCTGTCAGACATGGGGGCTGATTTACGAAACGTTTGCGCCATGAGTATTGGCAATGGCAGTTTTGGTATTTACAAAACATTAGCGCCGGTAACGCAGCCCTATTCCCCATTTACTATAGTGTTCTCGGCGCACGGGAGGAGGCGCTCAGTGCGCTACTATGGACCTGGCGCCCGGCATCTTATAATCTAAATATAAAGAAGCTGGAAGTGCCGATATAATGGGGGTGATGTGAGGAAGTTTAGTGACAAGTGCCCAAGTAACAAACATGCCCAAAATAGAATGAGAAAGTAACTTTTTCAGAACCAGCCCGCTGCGCCGGCAATTACGATTAGAGCTGCGAGGGATCTTTTTGTGCTCAGCGCGGGAATTTCAGTCATTCAAACGCGCCGGTTATCTGCGCCGGCAAAATCTTAGTAAATGTCAAGTCACGTAAATCAATTTGCATAAGTTGAACAGGCGCAGCTCTGAACTTTCCATTATATATCAGTGCGCCAGCAAAATGACATTTCTAAAGGAAAAAAAAGGCATTTAAAAGCACTCGCGGCTGTAATGAATTGTCGGCTCCCGGCAATATAGAGAAAAGTCATTGAAAAAAAAAAATGCGTAGGGGTTCCCCAAAATTACATTTCCAGGCCCTTCAGGTCTGGTACAGATATTAAGGGGAACTCCGCGCCAATTTAAAAAAAAAAAATGACGTGCGGGTCCCCCTGAAAATCCGTACCAGGCCCTTCAGGTCTAGCATGGATTTTAAGGGGAACCCCTGCGCCAAACTTAAAAAAAATAGCATGGGGGTCCCCCAAAAAATCCACACCAGACCCTTTATCCGAGCACGCAACCTGGCAGGCCGCAGGAAAAGAGGGGGGGACGAACCGTACCAGGGCACATGCCCTCAACATGGGGAGGATGCTTTGGGGTCCCCCCCAAAGCACCATGTTCCCATGTTGATGGGGACAAGGGCCTCATCCCCACAACCCTTGATAAAAATGACAATAGTCGGTTTTTGACAATTCCTTTATTAATGTCTTCTCCTTTCTTCCATCTCCTTTTCTCCATTCAGGTTTCTTCCTCCATCTTGTTCTCCATCTTCATCTTCCTTTGGTGTTCTCGTCCGCATCTTGCTCCGGCTTCTTCTTTCTCCGGCCGCTCTGCTTGAATTGGAGGTTCCCGCTGTGTGACGCTTCAGTTCATCAGTTCTCCTCTGGGTCCGCTGCTACCCGGTGGCCCTGCCCCCCTCTGACAACACGGGGAAAGTCCCTGTGAAATCCATGTATGTCAGAGGGGGGCAGGGCCACCGGGTAGCAGCGGACCCAGAGGAGAACTGATGAACTGAAGCATCACACAGCGGGAACCTCCAATTCAAGCGGAGCGGCCGGAGAAAGAAGAAGGGAAGAAGAAGCCGGAGCAAGATGCGGACGAGAACACCGAAGGAAGATGAAGATGGAGAACAAGATGGAGGAAGAAACCCGAATGGAGAAAAGGAGATGGAAGAAAGGAGAAGACATTAATAAAGGAATTGTCAAAAACCGGCTATTGTCATTTTTATCTTTTTTGACACTTTCTTTGTGAAATGGTAGAGGTACAATGTACCCCATTACCATTTCACATATGGGGGGAGCCGGGATCTGGGGGTCCCCTTTGTTAAAGACGGCTTCCAGATTCCGATAAGCCCCCCGCCCGCAGACCCCCTCAACCACCAGCAAGGGTTGTGGGGATGAGGCCCTTGTCCCCATCAACATGGGAACATGGTGCTTTGGGGGGGACTCCAAAACATCCTCCCCATGTTGAGGGCATGCGGCCTGGTACGGTTCAGGAGGGGGGGGCTCTCTTGTCCCCCCCCCTCTTTTCCTGCGGCCTGCCAGGTTGCGTGCTCGGATAAGGGTCTGGTGTGGATTTTTAGGGGGACCCCCACGCTATTTTTTTTTAAGTTTGGCACGGGGGTCCCCTTAATATCCATAGCAGACCTGAAGGGCCTGGTAATGGAATTTGGGGGAACCCCCCACGCATTTTTTTTTCAAAGTCTTTCAATGACTTTTTTCTGTATTGATGGGAACTGACAATTCATTAAAGCCACGAGTACTTTTTAATGACTATTATTTTACTTTAGAAATGTCATTTTGCTCTGGAACTGTTATAAACATGGAAAACATGCGCTACTATACAGGCATACTATAGACACCCCCCAGGTATGATATTTAGGGCCAGTTTACACCGGATGCAGTGCAGTGCGTTTTTTTTGATGCGTGAAAAATGCAAAGAAAGTTGATCACATTAATGCCAATGGCATAGTTCACACCACTGCAGTCCGCTCCAGTGTGTTTCAGAAAGGAAAATAAAAAATTGGTCATGTTGCATTTTTTATGTACAGAACTGTACTGGACCGCAGTAAAACACATCAAAAACGCAACAGAACGTACCAAAAACGCCCTGGAATTCACCGGAACGCACCTAAATGCACCAAAGACGCACTGCAACACAAGATTAAGTGAAAAGCGGTGAAGAAAGCACTGGACTGCATCAAAAATGCACTGGAATGCGTCAAAAACGCACATGCAGAAAAGCACCTGGAACGCATCCGGACTGCATTTCTATGCCAGCTCACACCATAGAAACGCAATCCGGATGCGTTTAGGGTGCGTTTTCGATGCGTTCCAGTGCATTTTTGGTACGTTTTTGATGCAGTCCAGTGCTTTTTTTTCACCCCTCTTTTTTATTAACCATAGATAAGGACAAGTGTGTTCCAGTGCGTTTTTGGTGCATTTAGGTGTGTTCCGGTGCGTTCCAGTGCGTTTATGATGCGTTTTGCTGCATTCCAGTACAGTCCAGTGCAGGTAAAATGCAGCATGTTCTACTTTTTTTGGGGAACTGGAACGCACTGGAACAAACACTGCCATTTAGAACCATATAACCAACTTTCCATGCATTTTTGATGCATAAAAAACGCAATGGACTGCATGTGGTGTGAAATGGCCCTTAACCACTTAAGCCCCGGACCATTTCGGGCCATTAGGACCAAGCCTGTTTTTGGGATTCGGCACTGCGCTGCTTTAACTGTAAATTGTGCGGACATGCAATGTTGTACCCAAATGAAATTTGCGTCCTTTTCTTCCCACAAATAGAGCTTTCTTTTAATGGTATTTGATTGCCTCTGCGATTTTTATTTTTTGCGATATAAACAGAAAAAGACCGAAAATTTTGAAAAAAAATGATATTTTCTACTTTTTGTTATAAGAAAAATCGAATAAACTCAATTTTAGTCATACATTTAGGCCAAAATGTATTCAGCCACATGTCTTTAGTAAAAAAAATGTCAATAAGCGTATATTTATTGGTTTGCGCAAAAGTTATAGCGTTTACAAACTAGGGTACATTTTCTGAAATTTACACAGCTTTAAATTTATGACTGCCTATCTCATTTCTTGAGGTGCTAAAATGGCAGGGCAGTACAAAACCCCCCCAAATGACCCCATTTTGGAAAGTAGACACCCCAAGGAAATTGCTGAGAGGCATGTTGAGCCCATTGAATATTTTTTTTTTTTTTGTCCCAAGTGATTGAATAATGACAAAAAAAAAAAAAAAAATTACAAAAAGTTGTCACTAAATGATATATTGCTCACACATGCCATGGTTATATGTGGAATTGCACCCCAAAATACATTCTGCTGCTTCTCCTGAGTACGGGGATACCACATGTGTGGGACTTTTTGGGAGCCTAGCCGCGTACGGGGCCCCAAAAACCAAGCACCGCCTTCAGGATTTCTAAGGGCGTAAATTTTTGATTTCACTCCTCACTACCTATCACAGTTTCGAAGGCCATAAAATGCCAAAATAGCACAAAACCCCCCCAAATGACCCCATTTTGGAAAGTAGACACCCCAAGCTATTTACTGAGAGGCATGTTCAGTCCATGGAATATTTTATATTTTGCCACAAGTTGCGGGAATATGACAAACTTTTTTTTTTTTGCACAAAGTTGTCACTAAATGATATATTGCTCACACATGCCATGGGCATATGTGAAATTACACCCCAAAATACATTCTGCTGCTTCTCCTGAGTACGGGGATACCACATGTGTGGGACTTTTTGGGAGCCTAGCCGCGTACGGGACCCCGAAATCCAAGCACCGCCTTCAAGGTTTCTAAGGGCGTAAATTTTTGATTTCACTCCTCACTACCTATCACAGTTTTGAAGGCCATAAAATGCCAAAATAGCCCAAAACCCCCACAAATGACCCCATTTTGGAAAGTAGACACCCCAAGCTATTTGCTGAGAGGCATGGTGAGTATTTTACAGCTCTCATTTGTTTTTGAAAATTAAGAAAGACATTTTTTTTTCTTTTTTTTTTTCTTTTTTTACATTTTCAAAACTTTGTGACAAAAAGCGAGATCTGCAAAATACTCAACATACCTCTCAGCAAATAGCTTGGGGTGTCTACTTTCCAAAATGGGGTCATTTGGGGGGGTTTTGTGCCATCTGGGCATTCCATGGCCTCCGAAACTGTGATAGGCAGTGAGGAGTGAAATCAAAAATTTACACCCATAGAAATCCTGAAGGCGGTGCTTGGTTTTCGGGGTCCTGTACGCGACTAGGCTCCCAAAAAGTCTCACACATGTGGTATCCCCGTACTCAGGAGAAGCAGCAGAATGTATTTTGGGGTGCAATTTCACATATAACCATGGCATTTTTGAGCAATATATAATTTAGTGACAACTTTTTGTACATTTTTTTTTTTTTGGTCATTATTCAATCACTTGGGACAAAAAAAAAAATATTCAATGGGCTCAACATGCCTCTCAGCAAATAGCTTGAGGTGTCTACTTTACAAAATGGGGTCATTTGGGGGGGTTTTGAACTGTCCTGGCATTTTATGCACAACATTAGGAAGCTTATGTCACACATCATCCACTCTTCTAACCACTTGAAGACAAAGCCCTTTCTGACACTTTTTGTTTACATGAAAAAAAATTTTTTTTGCAAGAAAATTATGTTGAACCCCCAAACATTATATATTTTTTTAAAGCAAAGGCCCTACAGATTAAAATAGTGGGTGTTGCATTTTTTTTTTCCACACAGTATTTGCGCAGCGATTTTTCAAACGCATTTTTTGGGGGAAAAACACCCTTTTTTTATTTTTAATGCACTAAAAAACACTATATTGCCCAAATGTTTGATGAAATAAAAAAGATGATCATAGGCCGAGTACATGGATACCAAACACGACATGCTTTAAAATTGCGCACAAACGCGCAGCGGCGACAAACTACATTCATTTTTAAAAGCATTTAAAAGCCTTTACAGGTTACCACGTTAGATTTACAGAGGAGGTCTACTGCTAAAATGACTGCCCTCGATCTGACCTTTGCGGTGATACCTCACATGCATGATGCAATTGCTGTTTACATATGACGCTAGACCGACGCTTGCGTTCGCCTTTGCGCAAGAGCAGGGGGGGACAGCGGTGCTTTTTTTTTTTATTATTATTTATTTGGCTTTTTTATTTTATTTTTAAACTGTGCCTTCCATATTTTATTTTTTTACCATTTTTATCGTTATCTCAGGGAATGTAAATATCCCCTATGATAGCAATAAGTAGTGACAGGTACTCTTTTTTTGAAAAAAATTGGGGGGTTAGACCCTAGATCTTTCCTCTGCCCTCAAAGCATCTGACCACACCAAGATCGGTGTGATAAAATGCTTTCCCAATTTCCCAATGGCGCTTTTTATATCCGGGGGGGGGACATTCCCTCCCACTGCTTGTAAAAGCAGTCTAGAGGCTAATTATCTGCTAGAATTGCTTTTACATGAAAGCCGGCCGCTGGCTGAAAAGAATGATACCAAGATGATACCTAAACCCGCAGGCATCATTCTGGTATAAACATTCAAAGTCCAGCAACATACCAGTACGTTGCTGGTCCTTGTTGGACATGTATTGTAATCTTTTTTTTCATACAGCCTATTGGCTGAACGAAAAAAAGAGATTGATTGGTGGGTATGCCCACCATTAGAATACCTCCCTTCATCCACCCACTTCTAATGATGGGCATATATGCCGAAGCATGGGGGCATCCTCCCGCAAAAAAGTTATGCCGCGTACACACGGTCAAGCCTTCGTCGGAATTTCGACCGTATGTACGCGGCATTAGGAGCAAAATTGCTCCTCCGCCCCTGCTGCCCCCATGCTTCGGCATATATGCTCTTTTTTTTAACTGTGGTGGTGAAATCACCTCCTACAGCACTGGAGTCACGGCTTTATGTATCGTGGGAGCAAACGCTGTTGCTGTCAAGATAAATAATTCCGCGCTGCAGTTGAATGGCGCACCTGAAAACAAAAAATTACATACCTGAAAAGCAAGCATGATAAAACATTGCAGAATAGAATACAGTAAAAAAGAGCAGAACAATAGAGAGAAAATAGAGAGAGAGAGAACAATAAAACGACAACTATTTTTTTTTTTTTTTTTTTATATATTTTTTTGTGTTTTGTTTTTTACGTTTTTTTTTTTTTTTCTTTTTTACACTTTTTTTTGTAACTTTACAACTGTAATGGTTCGGGTCTCTCAAAATGTAATGGCATCTTGGGAGACCCTGTGTAAGTGTGTCCTGTTCTGTGAAATGCTGTACCCTACGCTAAAACTTCACTTTTGAGTGGTAGCGTTCAAAACATTCACCTTGGCAAAGACCAGGCTTGTCAGGACAGAGTGGACAAAAACTACGGGTGTCACGCCTAAATCCGCGCTTGCTACAGACACGACATCTTTTTTGGGGGTGGCTTTGGGTAGGGGTACTCGGGAGGACATACGAATAATGCCTCTCATGCAGCCGGCTTACTGCATTTGGTTGGGGATGGTGAGGTGCAGAACCGCCTGGATACAGGAGTTCTGTGACTATCTCATTCTGGAATTTTAGAAGAGATAACGTCCCGCCTGAAGCTCTGTATAGCACATGAGCGTTCAGCAAAGCCAATTGGAATAATGATAGAGACACTTTTTTGTACCAGCGTCTCGCCTTACGGTCAATTAGATACGGCGCCATCAACTGGTCGTTGAGGTCCACCCCTCCCATATTTTGGTTATATTCGTGGACACAGAGGGGTTTCTCCACAACACCAGTCGCCGTACGAATTTGGACTGTCGTGTCTGCATGAAGGGAGGTAAGAAGGAAAACATTCTTATTATCCCTCCACTTCATAGCGAGCAAGTTATTACACTTCAAGCAGGCTCTCTCCCCCCAGCCTAAGACGGGCATCTACAAGCCGCTGGGGAAAGCCCCGGCGATTAGGTCGCACGGTGCCACATGCTCCAATCCGATGATCAAACAAGTGACTAAACAGTGGCACGCTCGTGTAATAATTGTCCACATACAAGTGGTACCCCTTTCCGAATAAGGGTGACACCAAGTTCCACACTATCTTGCCAGCGCTCCCTATGTAATCTGGGCAGTTCTCCGGGTCTCTACCTGACTATCTTTTCCCTCATAAACCATAAAGCTCCATACATAGCCTGTTGCCCTGTCACAGAACTTATAGAGCTTGACCCCGTATCTGGCACTCTTGCTGGGAAGGTACTGCTTGAAAGACAAGCGGCCAGAAAATTTAATCAGGGACTCATCAACGCAGACAACTTGATCGGGAGTAAACAAGGCTGCAAAACGTTCGTTGAAGTGGTTTATGAGGGGCCGAATTTTATAGAGCCGGTCGTATTCAGGGTCCCCACGTGGACGACAAAGTTCATTGTCGTTGAAGTGCATGAACCGCAAAATCTGCTCGTATCGTGTCCTGGGCATGGAGGTAGAGAACACGGGCATGTGGTCAATTGGGTGCGTGGACCAATAAGCACGCAATGACGGAAATTTATGTGTGCCCATGTTGAGGGAAAGGCCCAGAAAGGTCTTAAATTCGGAAACCGTAATTGGTTTCCAATTTCTGGCAATTTTAGGCAACTGGGGGTTAGCGGCGATAAATTGACCAGCATATAAATTACTCTGGTCCACAATAGATCTATAGAGATCTTCCGTGAAAAACAGCGAATAAAAATCAATTGGAATAAAATCAGCTGTTTCCACCTGAATACCGGGTTGGGCAGTGAATGGGGGAAGTACGGGTTCTGCAGAAGTGGTGGGGACCCAATCAGGATAGGCGAATTCTGCAGGAAGGGCAGTATGGGCACGACGGGCCTGCCTTTGTCTTCTTGGTGGCAGCGGGACACTACTTGTGCTTGCCACCTCGCCAGCTTGAACTGCACTTATGGGACTCGCCACGTCACCAAGTGTTACTGCAGTGCTGGATGTACGTCCAGGCTGTACTAGGCCGCTGGTGCTTGCCAGTTCACCAGAAGGAATAGCGGCGCTAGTACTACTCTGCTCCATGATACGAGAGACCTGCGGTTCTTGCTCCTCAACAACCTCAGAAGATCGGGATCGGGTACGCCTGACCTTAGCAGGGACCTCAACTTCGTCGTCAGAGCTATCTGACGTGGGGCCGCTGACGTCACTGTCTTCTACGGGAAGATATTCTGAGCCTGAATCTGACAGATACGTGACCTCCTCTTCACTATCTGTCATGCTCAGAATCTCGTAGGCCTCTTTACTAGTGTACCTTCGTCTTGCCATTTTGGGCTCTAAATTTAGGGGTACACTAGTAAGATTCACAGGAAAAAAAGCACCTGACTGTCGTCAGCAAATATATCAAACGCTACAAAAAAACTGTTAGCGATCGCAGGGATCAGGCCTGTCTCTGCGAACGCTGCAGTTATGTGTGTTGTGTTTGGTAAGTGACAGTGATTGATCGATACTGCACTTGGGTGGGCTGGGCTGGGCGGAGGGGCTAAACGCAGGCGCTAGCAGGTATCTGGGCTGATCCCGCTAACACTGCGTTTTTGGGAACCCTAAACCGCTGGGGATGCTAGTATAGATCTGATCAGATACTATACCACTAAGGGGGGTGTATGCTTTGCGCGTGGGTGTTAGCGTTACTGGCACTAACCTAACACTGCCTGGGGCGACGCAGACCCTCTCTGGCGCTAAAACCTAATTGATCTCACCCGCCGGGCGATCAGGGGGGTTAAACCTTTATTGGGTTATATACGGCGGGTGCCCTGATGCTATAAAAAGCAAACTAATCAACCAGCGTCACCCGTAACCTTTATATGGTGATCACTGGTGAAAGGGTTAACTAGGGGCAATCAGGGGGTTAAAACCTTTATTAGGTTAAATATGGGGGTACCTGACACTATATAAAAACCTGACGGGTAACCTAAATAACTAAATAACTTACTGGCTAACCAGTGACACCAGTGACGCTTATACGGCGATCACTGGTGAAAGGGTTAACTCTAGGGGCAATCAGGGGGTTAAAATAATATATGGGGGTACCTGACACTAATAAAAACCTGCAGCGAACCTAAAAAAAAATAACTGCCTATCTAAAACACCAGCGACACGAATACAGCGATCGGAAAAACAATCGCTTAGTGACGCTGAAGTTAGGGGTGAAAGGGTTACCTGGGGGGTGATCAAGGGGTTAAACCTTTATTAGGGGGGGGTTAGGGGGCTACCCTGGACCTAAAGGGGCCTAATCCTAACTGCCCTGCAACTTTTTACAATCACAGATGACACTAAATGCAGTGATCAGTAAAATAAATGATCACTGCAATCAGTGACACTGTGATTGGGGTGACTTGGGGGGTGACTGGGGGGTGATTTGTGTGCCTATGTGTACCTACGTGTCAGTGGACTGTTGGAGCACTAACCTCTGTCTTCTCTCCTCGGCGCCGGGAACGAAAAGACCGCGGCGAGGGAGATGACATCACTTCCTCCAGCCTGTGTTTACATTTCAGGCAGGAGGAAGCAATTTCATTCGCCGGGAGCGATCGCGAGGGGGGGGGGCGGAATCGAGCGGCCGCCCCCTCATGCCTGATCGCTCCCGAACACTTAACGGCCGCTCACTGCAGTGAAGGGGGGTCCGGATGGACCCCCCAACTGCACAAAGGCGATCACGTAGATCTACGTGATTCTGCCTGTCGGTGCCATTCTGCCGACGTAAATCGGCGGTGGGCGGTCGTTAAGTGGTTAAGCAATTTGGCATATTTAAAGGCACTTCTCCTTGTTTTGTTTTTGGTGTTGTCCAAATTGGTGACATTGATATATGTCCCTTAGGGTGGGACCTGGGCCCCCATTTTAAGGCCAATAACTAGAAGAAAAGCCAGCCAAGTGAGGACTAGCAAAATTAACAAGTCAGTTCCCATAGACTGCAATGGTATTTGTTGGTAAGGGGGGAGGGGGGGGGTGATTGTCCCAGCTCTAATTTTGTAGCATGCTGGATGATGTGCTTAATTTTGGACAGGGGGGAGCGGCTTATTTTCTGCTAGCTGCATTTGTGTTGTTCTGAGCACGCCCAGGCACTTAGTTTTTTTTTTTTGGCGCTTTTTGTGTGTGAACAGCACCTGGATATTTCTGGGCATGCTCAGAGAGTGTTTTTATGGGTTAGTAATTGAAGGACATCCTTAACAGCTGTACCCACTTTGAAGTTCAGTCTCTACATTGGGTGAACTTGCATTTTGGGTGTTTCATGGACTGTGCATGTGTTTCCAATTGCCTCATTAGCACACAAACCTATGTTATATAAAGCTCGCAGATAGCATTCTCTCCCTTGCCCTGAAAAGAGGCAAGTGTGTGTGCGCGTGTCTGGCCGGCAAAAAGTAAATTTTGGTGTCCTTATCGAGTTTGTAACACATGCATTTTATTTGTTATGTCTTTGCAAAACAGGTGTTTGATTTACTTTGGTTGATTGTATTTTTTTGTGTGGGGGAAATGTTCCCTGAAATAATTTTGATGTTGTTAATGTGTGTTGTTTGTTCACTTTGATTTAATTGTCTGTGCTGCATTATTTTGCGAAAAATTTCTCAAGATGTTGTGACTAATGTTTCAAATTGACCTTCATGTCTTTTTTATTTTGGCTTTCCTTTGTTTTGTTGACCAATAAAATTTGATGCAAAGTTTTGAGGTTTGTTTTGCATTTTCTTTGCAACAAATGTGACAGCTGATTGGCATGTCAAAACAAAACAGGTGTGATTTGTCTACCCTGGTGCCTTCATGGTAGCATATGCATGTATTGTGTGCTGCCATGGAAAATCACCAGGAAATGAAAAATACAGAGCGGTAAGTATTCATTTTTCCTTTTTACTGCAGTGGTTCTCAGCCTCAGTCCTCAAGTACCCCCAACAGGACATGTTTTGTGAATTTATCTTATCGAGAATTGCTGTCCAAAATACCAAACCATTGACTGTGATTGATTTAAAGCACATGTGCAAGATGAAGGAAAACCTGCAAACATGGCCTGTTGGGGGTACTTGAGAAGCACTGATTTAGAGCACTGCACTTAAAAAAAGCTCAAGGCAATACAATTCTAATTGTGGGCATTTTGAGGGAAACCAAGTAAGTGTTAGAACCCCTGCTTGTTTTTTTTATTTTTTAGGTTGGGCTTTGTGTCCCTTTTTAGTAAAATTGGCTTCACTTCCTGTCACACAGCTAAACAGGAAGTGAAGGTAAAACCCTACCAATGTCTTTTCTTGGGGACACACAGATCAATCTAACTAGTGTCCCCATTAAGTAAATTGCACTCTAGCACTTTGTTGTGTACACCCCAAATCATTGGGTAGTTTGGGGTTTAGTAAAGGCAAATCCACTCTGCAGTACAACTGTAGTTGCTGAAAATCTGAGGGGAAGCACTGGTGATTGTAACATCCAATCATGTAAAAGCAAAGATGGTGTTTTTTTTGGTTCCTTGCATGTCCCCCTCGGATATCCAGCAAGTGCTATTGTAGTGCAAAGTGGATTTGCCTTTAGTAAATAAATCCAAAATACCTAATAATTTGGGGTGTAACCAGCAAAATGCTGGAGTGCAATGTACATAATGGGGAAAGTATTTAGATTGATCTGTGTGTCCCCAAGGAAAGACATTGGTAGGGATTTACCCTCACTTCCTGTGTGGCTATGTGACAGGAAGTGAATCATTTGAAGGATAAAGTGGGCAAATTTGGGAGTTGTCTTCACACTATCAGGGGTGCAGACATCCCCAAAAACTGTCTAGACTTGTAATCCCTCTGCACTCTATCCCCAAGCAAAAATAAGAAAGGATTTCATTTAGTTTAACTTTGCAAAGACACATTCCTAAGTTGAATTGTGATGCATGTCAATGGCCCATTTAGACCCTCTTTAATCACTTGAGATCAGCGCTATAACTGATCGACGGCCACAGCATGGTTCTCAATTGCCGGGATTCCGTCAATAGACGTCCTTCCCTTCGCGCGCACTGTGGTCACCGAGTCACTGAGACTCGGGTGATGACAGATCCGAGGAAGGGGCCGATCCCTGCCCCTTACCATGTGATCAGCTGTCAGACAATGACAGCTGATCACGTGATGTAAACAAAAGCTGGGTAATGGTTTTTGTTTTCTCCTTGTGCTGACAGCGTGAGCATAAAAAAAAGGCAATCACCGGCTTATGTGCAAGGGACATAGGGCCCGAAGAGGAAGAGGCAATTCTGCGTCATCTGTGACAATCAGTAGCCCCTGCCAGTGCCACCTATCAATGCCCACCACTGGTGCCAATCAGTGCCACCTAGCAGTGTTGCCTATCAGTGCCCACCACTGCCAACTATCATTGCCACCTAGCAGTGTCACTTCTCAATGCCCACCAGTGCCAACTAGCAATGCCACCTCTCAGTGCCCATCCTTGCCACCTTATCGGTGCCCATCAGTGCAGTCTCATCAGTGTACATCAACGAAGAAGTAAAATTACCTTTTTTTAAAAATTTCGAACTAAATATTAACCACTTCCCTACTGCCCACCGTCAAATGACGTCCTTGGCTTTGTGCGGTGACATCTGAATGATGGGTGCAGTTGCAGGCATCATTCAGATATCATTCTTTTCAGCCGGCGATTCTGTGCATAAAAATGATCATGGCGGCAGTTACATAGTTAGTCAGGTTGAAAAAAGACAAAGTCCATCCAGTTCAACAATAAAAAATAAATATATATATATCGTACAATCCCATATACCCACAGTTGATCCAGAGGAAGGCAAAAAACCCCAGCAGAGCATGATCCAATTTGCTACAGCAGGGGAAAAAGTTCCTCCGCTTGATCGTTCTTATAGGCGGCGGGAAGGGACATCCCCCCCTCCCGCCGCCATCCGGTGCTTTTTCGGGCTCTCCTGTGCCATCGGGGGCTCGGAGAATGAATTGGCCGTCAGAGGCCTGGGCGCGACATTTATGACGTCACGCCGGGTTCCCATATGTAAACAAAGCCGTGATCTCGGCTGTCAGCATGAGATCGGTGAATTTTTTTGACCCATCTCATGCTTTCCAGCCTGGAGGAGAGATGTGGGGGGAGGGGGGAGGTCTTATTGACCCCGCATCTCTCCATAAAGAGGACCTGTCACAATATATTCCTATTACAAGGGATGTTTACATTCCTTGTAATAGGAATAAAAGTGATCAAAAAAACAAAAAGTTAAAAAAGAGTAAAAAATAAAAAACAAAAAAAATAAGAAAAAACCGCCCATGTCCCCGGTAGCTCGCGCTCAGAAGCGAACACACACGTAAGTCCCGCCCACATATGTAAACGCCGTTCAACCCACACATGTGAGGTATTGCTGCGTGCGTTAGAACGAGTGCAACAATTCTAGCACTAGACCTCCTCTGTAATGCGAAAATGGTAACGTGTAAAAAAAATTTAAGCATCGCCTAGGGAGATTTTTAATTACTGAAGTTTGGTGTCATTCCATGAGTGTGCGCAATTTTAAAGCGTGACGTGTTAGGTATCTATTTACTCAGCATAACAACATCTTTCACATTATACAAAAAATTGGGCTAACTTTACTGTTTTGTAATTTTTTTACATTCATGAAACCATTTTTTTTACCAAAAAAAAGGCGTTTGAAAATTTATTGCGCAAATACCGAGCGAGATCAAAATTTGCAATGACCGGCATCTTATTCTCTAGGGTGTCTGCTTAAAAAACATATATAATGTTTGGTGTTTTTAAGTAATTTTAGAGCCATAAATTTATGATTTTTACATGAAGGAGAGAAGTGCCAGAATAGGCCCAGTGCTGAAGTGGTTAAAATATCCATATTTTTTTTTTTTTAACTCGGTCTTTTGTATTTCTAGAAAAAAAAACGCAGAGGTGATCAAATAGCACCAAAAGCAAGCTCTATTTTTGTGCCAAAAAATAATACATTTTCATTGGGTTACAGTGTTGTATGAGCGCGCAATTGTCATTCAAAGTGCATCAGCGCTGAAATTTGAAAATTGGTCTGGGCAGGAAGGGGGTTTAAGTGGCCAGTGCACAAGTGGTTAATATAAGGCTACATGCACACGGACGTTTTTCCAGCCGCTTGTTTGAGCGTTTTTTGCAGCTTAAAAACATCTCTCCATGTTAGCCTATGGCCTCATGGCCACCATGGCGTTTTTGAGCTGTAAATGGCATAGGCGATTTTAGGCCCCATGTACACGTCTTCAGAACTAAGGTTGAAAGTGGCGTTTAGAAAGGCGCGCTTTGTGGCGTTTGCATGCCGCGTTTTACCACATTTGCGTGTATATGATAAGGAGCCGCCCTAAGCTCCAAAAACAGCATTATTTACGATTTTAGCGATTTTGTGAGACCAGAGTGATATCAGCAGCTGAGAGAGCAGCAGTGTAGTTGTATTTAGCGTGTCACTTGCCACAAGTTGTGGATTGTCCACAATGCAATGGAAGCAATTTCATTTTTATTTATATATATATATATTTTATGGTTTTTCCTCATTTGCCATAAATTTGGAGTTTATCAATGTAAAAAAATAGGTCACCTTTAAAAACGCTTCTAAACTAAAATGCGGCTAAACGCTGGTACCGCGTCTGAAACGTGGAAATCTTTGGCGTCTGAAGGCATTTTTAGGCTTTGTGAAAAACGATTTTAAACGCAACTGCCGTTTTTTTTTGCCAGGCCAAAAACAGTGTTTTGGATGTAATAGAATTCAATGGACCCGCATCCAAAACGCAAGTACCGCGATTTTGCGGCGATTTTTTGTTTTACCTGTTTATAGCTGGTTGTTAAAAGAAATGTAAAAAAAAAAAACTGGCGGCTCAAAAAAAAAAAAAACTAGAAAAAAACAGCGTGGGGTCCCGCCCCCCCAGGTCCATACCAGGCCCTTGGGTCTAGTATGGATTCAAAGGGGACCCCCCCCAAACAAAATGAAAAAAAAATGGCGTGGGGTCCCCCCAAGATCCATACCAGGCCCTTCAGGTCTGGTATGTATTTTAAGTGGAACCCCGCGCCAAACAAAAAAAAATTAGCGTGGGGGTTCCCTAAAAATACACACCATACCCTTTATCCGAGCACGCAACCTGGCAGGCCGCAGTGGAAGGGGGACAAGAGAGCGCCCAGTCACAAGATAACGCCGTAGCGCAGCATGCTCCATGAACCCCGCCAGGTGAATTCATAGAGGATGTCCCTCCATTGGCCCTATTGAACCCGAGCCTAGTCCAGTTTAGCCCAGCCTAATCGAACCTGCCAATACCTGAGCTGCCTCGCTTTGCCGCTTTGCCTCTCCTTGTTGGAGCCGTAGCTGCCGGATAGGAGGATCGGAGGATTTGCCGTGTGTCGGGGATGAGAGGGTGGACGCAGGAGTGCACTGACAGATGACCTCTGGCACTGGACCCAAGGGAGCGGAGAGCCAGAGGTCTCGGGCGGCATCCCGCGGGTGGAAGGTGGACGGGGCTGGAGCCGGAGACCTCTGAGCAGGGAGGAGATCCCTAGAAGTTGAAAAGAGCCCATGTGATCGGAGACACTCGGGACTACACAGAGAGCCACGAGGCAGGTGAGAGAGTTCCCTGCAGAAGCACTGGGCAAAGTGTCATATGCTATATGCCCTATACTCTACACCATACTCTACTCTACACCATAGGCTCTATATTGGACCATATGGGTCAAACACCAATGCGGGCCCGTGAGTGAAAAGTGGGACTACTGAGGGTAAAGTGAAAGAGCGTTCTCGTTGTGGTATCTTTTTTTTTGTCCTTTTACCCTATGGACTATGTCATAAATTTCCATAGGAATTATACAGTCTTTTTTGTAAGCGGTAGAAAACAGCAGCAGCCTACAGGTTAAGGCACAAGAGAGCTGTAACTGACTGTGAGTAATAATATACCTGTACATTACCTTCACACTACTCGTGTATACATATGGAAACTGCTGTCTTCAGGAATATAATACTGTGACTGTTAAATAGAGTAAGTCAAGGGAACGGATACCCAGTGAGCCTGTAATTTCTGCTCTCTTTTGGAACTCATTTTAGTAGGATACTAAGATACAACGGTTCTAAATCTCCTTTCTTAGGTTTGCCCCCCCCTTTTTTTGTCCATCTTTTTGCCTCCCTTTTCTCGCCCTTTTTTCGCCTCCCTTTGTTGGACATCTAGAACACCATAGGACCTAAAAACGGACTGGGACACTGTTAAACCAGCAGAGACTAAGGTTCCTGGAAAAAATGGTTAAAAAGGGCCCTAAAGCGAGCCAGGGAGAGGGGACAAGCCGCAATACTATAAAGTCTTATTTGTTGGCAGAAGGGGCTGATCAAATGGCTGACAGCCCTAGTAAAAAATCAGGGTCAGTGTCAACGACTCCTGTAAAGAATAAAGGGCCACCAGAGATAGAATTGAAAGGAGAGAAAGGGGAGGAGATCCCAGGGAAAGGTAAAAGTAATAGAACCCAATCTCCAGAAGTAAAAAGTAAGGAAAAAGAGCGAAAGACACCCGAAAAACAACAACAATTGGAGATACTTACTGAAGATCTACAAGCCCCTCCCTCTAAGCAAGATATGATGGATATGATAGGTATGATATCTCGCCTGGAGCAAACCATTAAGGGTGAAATGGGAGCAACAAGAAGAGATATACAGAGTGTATTACAAAGAGTAGAGGGAATAGAGGAACAATTAGAAGAACACAAAAGTGCAATATCAGAACTAAGAGAAAGAGCTGAGATGGATTGGATGGAGATCAGAAATGCCCGGTATAAACTTGAGGATCAAGAAAACCGTAGCAGAAGGAAGAACCTTCGGATAAGAGGATTACCTGAAGAAGTTAAAGATAAAGAATTGGGGGAGGTGCTACGAGAGATATTTAATTCAGCTTTAAATCATGAATTAACTATGCCGATACGATTTGAAAGAATCCATAGAATACAAAGGTCATATAATGCCCACAGGGATACTCCAAGGGATACTATAGCAAGATTTCAAGATTATGAGCAGAAAGAGTTAGTCTCTCATAGTACAAGGAACCCCTCCCCCATGGAATATAAAGGAATTAAATTATCTATCTTTTCTGATCTAGCACCAGAGACGTTAGCACGAAAAAGAGCTTTAAAGCCGTTAACAAACCTCTTACAGATAAAGGATATCCCTTACAGGTGGGGGTTCCCAGCCTGTCTATCGGTGAAGTACCAGGGGGTTTCGGCCTATGTGCGGTTCCCAGAGGATATAAAAGAGTTCTGTAGCAGACTGAATATTCAATTGGTTCATGTAGACCACTGGGAAAAGAATCCTCCAGCATGGAGAAGATGGAGGGACCAGGACTGGAATAGAGCCTAGAATGTGTTTTTTTTTTTATATAAAAGGGCAGAGAATAGAATGAAGTGATAAGAATAATTAATTCACCTGGGGGGGGTATGGAGTGGACGCGTTGCCCTGCTCTCCGGAATCCATCCTTAATTAGGAGGATGGGGTGCCGGGGAGTAGGAGAACACACAAGATCCCTCGAGATAGGGCCCGCTCGGCAGACAGCCCGGTTGGGGCCAGACCGAGGGAGTTCTAACATTGGTATACAATGTGGTAGGGGAGAGGTAGGGGGGAGGGGGGTACATGTGGTCTCAATGTATTTTAGAGTTGAACCTAGATGCCATGTTTATGATAGTTAAGTTGGATTGTTACTCCTTAAATGTAAAAACAGTCTACATAAAATTGAGATTAGATATAAGTAAAAGATGGACTATTTTGAGGAGAGGAGATTGTACGAGCTCCCCTCTATCCTGTGTGTATCTGGTGGATCGCCTTAGGTACGATATTGAGAAATTAAATTAAATAAATATGGCAGCAATTAAAATAGTTACGTATAATGTATGTGGGCTAAATAGCCCAAATAAGCGATACCAGATACTGCAGGAAATGAGGAGAGCTTCGGCCAATATAGTGTTTCTACAAGAAACCCACCTGAAGGAGACAGCAAAGACTAGATTGAACTCAAAAGATTTCCCTATATGGATTCATAGCTACTCTCCCAATAATAGATCAAAGGGGACTGCGATAGGTTTTGACAAGAATACACGGTTTAAATTGGAAGAAGGGATGGAAATAGATCCGGAAGGCAGATATCTTTTTGTTAAAGGTTCCCTATTCAATATGAAATATACTTTGGTAAATGTCTACTGCCCCAACACACGCCCTGCAGCGTATTTGAGAAAAATACTGAATAGACTGGAGGGCTTTAAAGAGGGGGAGGTGATATTAGCAGGGGATTTTAATTTTGTTTTTGACCCGGTATTAGATACCCAACCAATGTCATTAAGGTCGGAGGGAAAATAAATTCGAGTAATTAAGCATAAACTGTTTCAAATGCATTTAATAGAGGCCTGGAGAATTTTACACCCTAGCGATAAAGACTTTACGTACTATTCATCTGTACATAAGTCATATTCTAGAATAGACTACTTCCTGCTAGACCATCAGTTATTAGAGGGATTGAGAGGGGTAGAAATAAAGTCAATAACGCTCTCTGACCATGCTTCGGTCGAGATGACCCTGGATATAGGGGAAATCCCGGCCGGTCAGGGGGTATGGAGATTAGATGAATCCCTCCTAAATGATACCAAGATAGCCAGTGATATAGAAAAGGAATTGGGCCTTTTTTTTAAGAAAATGACAGAAAATATCACTCCCTCAATATTATGGGAAACACATAAAGTGTACATAAGAGGGAGGTTGATAGCAGAAAAGGTTAAGAGAAAGAAAAATTAGGCAGCATCAGAAACAAACTTTACTAGGGGAAATCCAGGGCCTGGAACAGAAACACAAAGAAAGTCAGGAAGAGCAAACCTTGACAATATTAACCGGGAAAAGAGAAAAGTTACGGGATCTAATGGAACAAGAAACTAAATGGGTATTCAACAATACAAACAAGAAATTCTATGCTACGGGGAACAAACCCGGGAAACAGCTAGCAAGGGTAGTTAAACCCAGAAATACTCAGAACTTTGTCTCAAAAATGAAAGATACTAAAGGTGAAATGAGGCACTCCACAAAAGATATAATCAAAATATTTCAAGAGTATTATCAAAATTTATATAAAGTAAATAAAGAACAGGGCTTAATAGAAACCCAGAATAGAAAGAAAATCAAACAATAGTTAGAAAGGGCTAAGACCCCGATAATGGCAGAAGAAGTAATTAATAAACTAGATAAGGAAATATCAAGGGAGGAAATATACCAAGTAATTAAAAATATTAAAATGGGAAAGAGCCCGGGCCCAGATGGATATACATCACTCTATTATAAGAGATATGGGGATACCCTGATACCGTAGTTCCAGGAATATATGAACTCCATAGGAGGAGTTATGATGATGTGTGGGGAAGCATTGGGTGCCCACATAACTCTTATAGAGAAGAAAGAAAAGGATCCCTCATTATTTGCCAGCTATAGGCCTATATCACTGATTAATGTTGACATAAAGATTTACGCGAAAATTCTGGCAGAGAGATTAAGACCTCTCATGCCCGAGTTGATTGAAAACGATCAGGCAGGGTTTGTACCAGGGAGGGAAACGAGGGACAATGTCCTAGGAGCGTTATTCCTGATACAAAAAGCCAAAAAAAGTAAAACACCTGCCCTATTTCTGTCAGTAGACGCCGAAAAGGCTTTTGACAGACTAGACTGGGAATTTATGTTAGCAACAATGAGGCACATAGGATTAGGTCGCAACATGCTTAGATGGATAGGGGCACTATACTCTAAGCCCTCTTCACGTGTCCGGGTTAATGGGACCCTTTCAGATAGTTTTCCACTCTTTAATGGGACCCGTCAGGGGTGCCCGCTTTCACCCCTTCTATTTGTCCTCTCGTTGGAGCCATTACTAGCAACTATTAGAACTAACCAGGAGATAGAGGGGGTAAAGATAGATGGGAGGGAACACAAGATCTCTGCGTTCGCGGACGACATGATGCTGTATGTATCAAATCCAAGACAAACATTGCCAAGGATAATAGAGGAATATGAGAAATATGAAGAAATTTCAAATTTAAAAATTAATAAAGAGAAGACTGAAATACTAAGTATATCCTTAGGTTCGAAAGAACGCAGAGATCTTGGAGCCCTTTACCCATTTTCATGGAAACAGAAGGGGATGTGGAGAGGGATCTCTATGAGGATAACTATATTCCCCTATTAAACAAAATTAAATTAGAATTGAAGGGATATCCGATAGAAAAACTATCTTGGCTGGGTAGAATAAATATCAATAAGATGATGATACTGCCTAAAGCTCTATATATTTTTCAAACACTCCCAATAAAAATCCCAGATATGTATTTTAAAACAGTGGGGGAAGATAATACGGAGATTCATATGGAAAGAAAAGAAGCCCCGCATATCAGTAGAGACACTGACTAGATCTAGACAAGAAGGAGGATTATATTTTCCAGATTTTAGAAGATACTATGAGGCAGCCGTATTAAAAAGGATAACAGACTGGATGCAGGGAAATGGATAGAGAAAAAAATGGGTAGGAGTAGAAGAAAGTTTGAGTAATGGGGACCTGGGAAGGAGAATATGGATCCCAAACCAATATAGAGGTCTTACACAAGAAATACCCTCAATAAAAACAGAAACCTTTAGACTCTGGGATAATGTGTGTAAAACAAAAAAGTGGCTTTATAATAGTCCGTTGTTGCCCCTCACAGGTACAGACTATTTCCCGCCAGGAAAGGGAGATGGGGCCTTCCTGGGATGGGCAACCGCAGACTGTTGTGGAGATTTTTATGGAGATGTATTTAATATGTATTGTCATAGTGTCACCCAGTGTTAGTACTTCCACAACCCGCTCTAAAAGAGCTGATTGGGGTAGTCTGAGGCTGGTTGAATCCCGTCTGATAGGGGAAAATGTCTTGAGGTTGGAGTGTGATGTTTGCAGGGGGCGGATATGTCCACCAACGGGGGCCCTCTGTGCATTAGCATGGACGATCGTTAAGGAGGGGATATGCTCGCTCTGCAATGATATCATTGGTTATAGGCGGATGGGCGCTCTTGTCTCTGCTATGTCTGATCAACATTGGTAGGAATTCGTAGCGTGCGTCTGCAGATAGCCTCCCTCCCCCATTCAATAATAGTATAATCTTAATATGCGTTATTCTATGGAATAGCGCAGAATAAGAATTCCTATCAACGGTAACTTTAGCCATCCTACATTATTGTATTCATGTATGACATCTCCTGTTGGAAGGAATATCCAAGTATTGTAATTTTCCTGTGAGGAGGGAACATCCTGTGAGGTTCCCGCCCATGGGGGAGGGGATTGGTTGCTGCAGCCAATCACCTCCTGTGTGAGATCTTTTGAGTTTAATAAAAGCCTATGATTAGGTGTCGGCTAGTCAGTCTTTTCTGGAATGGCCTGATAAGAAGATAAGCTTTTGTGGTGCTGCCTTTCTTGGATGAATGATGGGACGAATGAACGGTGAGTGGATCTTTAGCAAACTTAAAGATAGCATTATTGCGAAAAGATGAAAACTGATGTGTGCTTAGATAGCACAGGAATTATAGGCTGTGTGCTCTGCAAGCAGCCTGGAATTCCAGAACAGTAATGGCGACTCACGGTTGGGACCAATTGCGGCCTCTTTGAGCATCAGATCAGCAGAGGAGGAGAGTGGACCTGCGATGTGATTGATGCGTGAAGAGGCTGTACTTTGAAACGAACAAAAAAAAAAAAATTTTGTCTTTTTGAAATAATGCTTGCAGTATGAGAGATGCGTGTGTGCGTGTATGTCTGTGAATCCGATTGTGTGTGTGTGTGTTTTTGTTGGGAGAGAGACCATATGATTCCTGGATGTTTGTGTGAGAGAAGCTGAAAATGGCTGCCCCCATGAGGTTTAGCGGGGGAGGGGCAGGAAGCATCTCAGTTACAATGGTAAAAGTT
This sequence comes from Rana muscosa, assembly GCA_029206835.1. NCBI lineage: Eukaryota > Metazoa > Chordata > Amphibia > Anura > Ranidae > Rana > Rana muscosa. The sequence continues at coordinate 706,631 of JARGYO010005596.1, read as the reverse complement.
GGTGACTTTCTGTAAATAGCATGCAGGAGTTTTGTAGTGGGAGGGCCCTGAGAGATGATCTGATGGAAACTGTGGGCTGTAAGAGTGTAACTAAGCGAGAAATATAAACTGTATATTGTGTATGAAATGAAGGTATAGCTGTGGTATTTAGTGCACTGAGAAGTTTGTAAGTAGATTGTTTGTTTGGCTGCCATGTGCTTGAATGGGGGAAGGGCTTGCCCACTGTTTTGTGTTGCAGGGGCTGTGCCCTGAGGGAAAGACACTCTAAGCAAATGTTACAAGCAACAATATACTGTATGTGTGTGGTGTTTGTGATTTCTATGAAAAATAGAAATGGATAGATTGTGATTTTTGCCTTTATAGGGGACAAAGACACATGTCCCCATAAGTGTAAAAATATTTTAAGTAAAGTGTTTGGTTTTTGAGTTGAAAGTTCCCGCCGCATATCCAAGTGGCCAGGCATTGCTAGAAGGCAGACATAGTATGTCTCTGCAATGGCTTGTTATGGAAGCTGAGGCCACTGTGTGTGTGAACTTTAGGTAGAGAAAAGTGGTGAATATCTCAGAGTATATGAACGTAGAGAAATGAATATGTTTTTAATATTGTCATGTAACTCACATTTATTGAATGTGCTGTTTAGTTGGCCAAAGGGAGGCTAAGTTTGTAAGTGTACATGTGGTCCTTGTAGAGTGTAGCTGACACCTTTTTCAGTGGATTTTGATGATAATTTAGAAAAGTTTCAATGGTGTAGTCAGTCTTTGTGGAGAAAAACATTTTTGATTTTCTTTTAAAGAGATGCTGGTTTTGGCGGGAATAATTGCATGCGTCAATGGCGCAATTTTTGTTGTCCATGAGGTGCTGTGGTGGGTCATCCACCATTTTGTAGTCCTGGCTTGTCGGCCATTTTGAGAGACGTTTACAGTTTGAGATAGGAAGTTCCAGTTTAGCAAACACTACTCCTGAATATGCTGTATTGGCATTTGTTGATCGGCGCAGTTTTCTTATGTTTTATGCGTTTACAGTTTGACCTGTGCACTGCTGGGAAGAATAGTGAGACACCAGGGTGACATACTGAGAGACTGGTTTTTGTTTAATGAATTTGCTGGTTTAAATTGTTTTTCTAAGCATCGCCTTTTGAGTTGAGTGGTATCTAAAATAGCGCGGTTTTACCCCGAGGGGCCACAACGTGCTTGCGGACACACGCACATGCTGGGGCCTATTTATGGATGGGATCTGGCTGGCCTACCAGCATTTGGAGTGTGGGGGGAGGCCAACGCAGACACAGGGAGGACATGCAAACTCCATACACATGTTAGGTTGGGGATTTCTCTGTTTTCATTTGGGTGAGTGTGGGCTATTGCAGGATCGGCTGACTTAGCAGTATATGAGCAGGGGTTTGGGGTTTTGGATTTTGGTTTTAAGAAAAAACTTCACTTTAAACTGAATTTTGATAGATTGTAAGACTAACAGAGTTTTTGTACAATGATGTGTTTTTATGTTTAAATATTTGGGAGTTTCCCAGAGAGCAATTAATTTTTTTGGAACTTGGACTGTATAGCCATCTCTTGGCAGGAGTTTGTATTTTGGGTCCCAACTTATGGTTTGACTTCCAGGAAGTGTGGGTCAGGGGGGATTCCCTCCCATTTGCAAAGGGGGTTTACTCCATCATTTCCTTGACAAGGTTTTAAATGGTTGAAATATATAATGTGTAGCCATGGATTTTTTTGGAGTCTTGATAGACAAAGCTAACGCCTCCCCTCCCCCTCCCTCTTCCTGAACAATTGATATGTAAATAAACCATTTTTTTTTTTTTTTAAGTAGCTGAGCATAACCGGAAGTTTCTTTTCAGCATTTATATATCAGCAGAAAGTTAGTGGGAGGAGCTTGGGGTTTTTAAAGGTGAGCAATGAGATTTGTGTCTGGAAGGAAGATGGAAAGCATTTTTGCGTTAAGTCTTTTATATTTCGTTCCAGTTTTGTGAAGTTTTGTACTATAATACAGTTTTGGGTAGAGAGCAAACAGGGGGTATCACCATTATTTTATCATCTAGATACAGAGAGAAGCCACATTGTTCTGCAGGTGGTAAACTGGCGTAAGTGTTCTGTGAGGTTTAGTCTGACAACGCAGTGTATGGGTGTATAGCGGAAAACGCTTGTGTATGCATGCACTGTGAGGGGTAGAGGCCTAATTCGGGGGTTGATCTGTGGTTGTTGCTGTAGTTCCAAAAGTGATGGGACAACAAGCCATAGAGTTGACGCCTCGGTTAGGGTTTCTAGTTGGAGGACTTGACCATATAGTGGTTGTAGTTCTGCAATTCACCGTATAAGAAGACACCGGGCGGTGATCTCCGAAATGGGTGCAACGGTTTAACCTGGACGCAGGTTTAAGACGATAAGCCGATTCGAATCGCCATGGACACAAGGAGGTCTGTGAAAAGGGAAGGAATGGAGGCTTCCCATAGTCAGACGGTCACACAGTGCACGAAGCCTAGTTTTGGGGCAAAGGCCTTTGAACCCCAAAAAGATTAACATAGGTGGTCCAAGGATACTATTTTGGGTATCCCTCTGGAATGGATGTAGTTGAGCTGCGGCTTCAGAAATCTGTAATGATGAGGAACGGTGGCTCATGCCCGTTTGTTTGAACTTTGTATGGCTGGTCCATGCAAGCTTCTGCTCTCATATTCCCATTGTATTTTTTCCTATTGCTGAAAGAGTGAAGGTAGAATTCTGGCTGTTTTTGTTTTTTCATTTTTGGTTTTGGAAACTGGGAAGTATTTGCCCCACGTTTGTATCGGAATGTTTGTATGTAGTAACGTGAATATGTTCGAACTTACCGCGGCGATCCTTCGATGCGTCGCGGCTGTTGTATTTTTGTAGGAACGGGAAAAGTAAGGGTTACAGAGGGTTTTGTTTGAATCGGTTTTGAAAGAATGTCATTGACAATTTACCAATGTACAGGAATGTCATTATTATTTTCCATTCTTTGCAGGTTAAATATGAAGAATAGAGTAATGATTTTGCTTATAAGTATTTTTCAGGTCCAAGGAGTTTGTACACAGAGAACAGGTGTATGTAGACAGCGGTACATATGGATAAATACGAGTCTAAGGAGGTAAAAGTATCATAGGCTATTTCATTGTTTCTTTTTTCCTGCACCACACATTTCTTCCTTCAGTCTGTAATGAGGAAGAAAAGGGGGGAGAATGATAAATGTAAGAGTGACAGTTTTTTTTTTCAAACTAATAATAACCTCTGTAATTCTAACCAAGTTTGTGCCAAGACGGTCTTTCTTTTGATAGAATTTGAATTGGCAAGCAGCAGTCTGGTGAAGTAGGTTCCCATCCCAGAGGCTAAGAACCTTTTGTCAATGGTTCCAGGTATTGTAAGCCACGCACAGGTTATGCAGTGACCACAGTCCCGATGTCATGGATATGCATTAATGTCTGTCTGCCATCTTACCTTCCTCCTCATGTGTTCATCTAGAGACCAGACCTCCTTCACCTGGCTTCCTTTATAATCTCCCAGCCTGACTCCACCCCAGGCCCTATCACAGAACACTATATTAACCTGTGCACTGCAAGCCTGCTTTGCTGATCAACGTGTTTGTTAGGCATTGTGTGTTTGGGTTCCTGCCTGCCGTGTGCTACGTCTGTCTCTCTGTTACGTTATTGGCTTGTCCCCGACTATCCCTGTCTGCTCGTGACCCTTGACCTTCGGCTCGTTCTTCGTTATCCTTGTCTGCTTGTGGCCCCTGACCTTCAGCTTGTTATTCGGTTCTCTCTTATCGTGTGCTGCTGCTTCCCCTCTTTTCCCCTTATCCTACGGGGCGTGAGCTAGGAAACTCCAGGGGCTGCGACCTGGTCCCAGCCTGCAGCATAACATCCTCACCACTAGAGGCCCTGGAGAAGACCTGCTGGGTCTTAGACTCCGCGCCCTGGGGAATCTTGGCTCTAGCTTCCGTTTGGATCCCGGTTGTGCTCTGGTCCCGCTTTCCACAACCACCCAGTTTCCTATCCGAAGAAGCCAGCCATAGGGTTCACTACCTCGCGGTGCACTCCTGTCCCCCTACAGTGTGCATCTGTCACCTGGCCACAGGTGACCCTGACAGTTTGATCAGCCATGAACCCGGCTGACATCCCGCTCCCCGCGGATGATCCATTGCAGGGCATAGTTCGCAGACTTGAGACCCAGGAATCAAATCAGACTCAGGTGATGCGATTCCTCCAGGATCTGGCTTCTCGATTCGAGCAGCTTCAGGTCTCCTTGGGAACCCCGAATCCGCAACCCCAAGTACAACCAGCGGCTGTACCTATCGCACCAGTCGCAGCCTCACACTCACTAAGATTGCCAGCTCTGTCCCGTTTCTCTGGGGACTCCAAGGCCTGCAGGGGGTTTCTCAGCCAATGCACAATTCATTTTGAGCTTCAGCCTCAAAGCTTCCTGTCTGACCGGGCTAAGGTAGCCTATATCATTTCCCTCCTCTCCGGTGAAGCTTTGGCCTGGGCTGCCCCCCTGTGGGAGAGGAACGATCCGGTGGTTTCCAGTCTGTCCGATTTCTTGAAGCTCTTTCGTAATATCTTCGAAGAGCCGGCTCGGGCTTCTTCAGCGGCTAGTGCTGTCTTACGTCTTCGCCAAGAATCTAGTTCAGTGGGGCAATATGCTCTTCAGTTCCGTATCCACACAGCTGAATTGAGCTGGAATAATGAGGCCCTGGTCGCTACCTTTTTACATGGCCTCTCTGACCGAGTGAAAGACGAATTAGCGGGAAGAGCCATTCCCGTCGGTCTGGACGATGTAATTTCATTATGCAACCAGATCGACATTCGTTTTCAAGAGAGGTCCTTAGAAAAAAGACGCCAGCACTCTCTGGGTCCTAGCCAGTCTGAGCTCCCCTCCCTTCATTCCGTGGAGCATCCTCTACCTGCTGAAGAACCTATGCAGCTGGGCCGGACCAGACTAACCCCCGAAGAACGTGCTAGGCGCAGAACTCTGGGCTTGTGCCTCTATTGTGGGGGCAAGGGTCATTTTCGGGACTCCTGCTCGCTTCGTCCGGGAAACGCTCGGGTCTAATACATTTGGAAGGTGGAGTATTGGACCCAGAAACATCACCTTCTCGCCTGCTCTTGCCGGTGTTCCTTCATGTAGGCACTTCTCCTCAGTCAACCCTTGCATACCTGGATTCCGGGGCTGCCGGCAATTTTATGGATTGGAGAACTGCTTCTTCTATGAAGCTTACCCTTTCACCTCTCACTACCCCATTGGTAGTCTCGGCAATTGATGGCACTGTTCTCCCAGGGGGCCCTATTCGCTTCCAGACGCTACCCATTAGGATGTCGGTAGGGATTCTCCACCAGGAGTGGATATCCTTTCTTATTCTACCCAAGGCCTCTACCCCAGTTGTATTGGGCCTCCCTTGGCTACAGCTCCACTCTCCACATGTGGACTGGGTCTCTGGGCAGATCCTGGCCTGGGGTTCCTCATGTTTCTCGTCGTGTCTTCTCAAGGTGACCCCCAAGGAGAGTCTTCCGGTTGCTGCCACTTCTGTTTCTTCTGATCTTCCTGCTGCATACAGCGATTACCGGGATGTGTTCTGTAAGAAATCAGCTGAGGTGCTTCCTCCCCACAGGTCTTTTGACTGTGCTATTGATCTTGTCCCCGGAGCAACTCTACCCAGGGGTCGTACCTACCCTCTGTCCATCCCAGAGACCCAGGCCATGTCGGAGTATGTCGCAGAGAATCTGGAGAGAGGTTTCATCCGGAAATCCTCATCGCCTGCAGGGGCAGGGTTCTTTTTTGTTGCCAAAAAGGATGGTACCTTAAGACCCTGCATCGATTATCGGGGTTTAAATGCGGTTACTATTAAAAATCGATACCCCTTACCCTTAATATCTGAGCTATTCGATAGGTTGAAGGGTGCCTCCATTTTCACCAAGTTGGATCTCAGAGGCGCGTACAATCTCATTCGAATACGGGAGGGTGACGAATGGAAGACTGCATTCAACACTAGAGACGGGCATTACGAATATCTGGTGATGCCTTTTGGTCTGTGTAATGCTCCAGCCGTGTTTCAAAACTTTGTCAATGAAATCTTCAGAGATCTGCTGTACCAGTTTGTTGTCATCTATCTGGATGACATTCTGATCTTTTCTGAAAATCTGCTCGTCCACAGAAACCATGTCCGCACTGTACTTCAACGTCTTAGAGAGAACAATCTCTATGCCAAGCTGGAGAAATGTTCCTTTGAATGTTCTGAGGTCCTGTTTTTGGGGTGCTTCGTCTCATGTTCGGGTCTTCGTATGGACCCTGGGAAGGTCTTGGCTATCACCCACTGGCCTCTTCCTGCTAGCCTCAAGGCCACACAGCGCTTTCTTGGCTTCACTAATTATTATAGGCAGTTCATAAGGAATTACTCTTCCATTGCCGCGCCTATTATCGCTTTGACCAAGAAGGGTGTGAATGCCAGAGACTGGCCTCCCGAAGCTGTCTCTGCATTTCACAACCTGAAACAGGCCTTTGTTTCTGGCCCCCTCTTGAGGAGACCAAATCCTGGGAATGCATTTTTTATTGAAGTGGATGCTTCCTCAATGGGGGTGGGAGCTGTGCTTCTTCAAATCTTTGAGAAGAGACGCCAACCATGTGCGTTCTTCTCCAAAAAAAATTCTCAGGCAGAGAGGAATTATGCCATTGGTGATCGGGAACTTCTCGCAATTAAATTGGCGTTAGAGGAGTGGCGTCACCTCTTGGAGGGTTCCCCTCACTCCATAACGATCTTTACCGATCACAAGAATTTACAGTATCTACAGAATGCTAAACGTCTGAATCCTAGACAGGCCAGGTGGAGTCTCTTCTTTGCCCGTTTTAATTTCACGATTACCTACAAACCTGGTTCCTGCAACGGTCGGGCTGATGCGCTCTCTAGGTCATTTGACACTTTGGACGAGGAGTCCGCCCCTGAACCTGAGCCGATCATTCCCACCTCATGCATTGTTGCCCACTCTACCACCCTGAAGTCAAAAATTCCGCCTGGTAAGACCTTTGTCCCCACTAAGCTAAGAGCTAAGATCCTTCGTTGGGGACATGATTCCAAGGTGGCAGGGCATTCTGGATTCCTCCGATCCTTCCTACTCATCAGTCGTCACTACTGGTGGCCTAATCTCCGCTCAGACGTCAAAGACTACGTTAAAGCTTGTCATGTCTGTGCTCAGTCCAAATCCTCCACACAAGCTCCTGCTGGTCTCCTCATGCCCTTGCCCATTCCTAAGGAACCCTGGGCCCATATTGCCATGGATTTTATCACCGATCTCCCACTGTCTGAGAATAATACAGTCATTTGGGTGGTAATCGATCGATTCTCCAAGATGGCTCATTTTGTTCCTCTTCCTGGTCTTCCTTCTGCCCCTGCCTTGGTTCCCATTTTCATTCGGGAAATTCTCCGCCTACATGGGGTCCCTTCTCATATTGTTTCCGACAGGGGAGTCCAATTCACGTCTCGTTTTTGGAGAGCCTTTTGCAAATCCCTCAATATTGTCTTGGATTTTTCTTCTTCTTACCATCCCCAATCCAATGGACAGACTGAGAGGGTTAATCAGGAGTTAGAGGTCTTTCTTCGCACCTTTGTGTCTTCTCACCATGACGATTGGTCCTCTCTACTCCCGTGGGCAGAATTCTTCCATAACAATCATGTGAATACCAGTTCGCAGAAGACACCCTTTTTCACAGTTTATGGAAAACACCCTCAACTTCCTCTTCCCATGATCTGTTCTCCAGACATTCCAGCTTTGGCTTCGGTTCAGGAGTCTCTCAATTCCGTTTGGGGTCACGTTCATGATTCCCTCCGGGCAGCTGCTGAAAAATTCAAAGGCTTTGCCGACCGCCGCAGGCGTAAACCGCCTTCTCTTCAGCCAGGGGACAAAGTCTGGCTCTCTACCAGGAACATCAAGCTCCGAGTTCCTTCTCTGAAGTTTGCTCCACGATTCATCGGTCCATACACGGTAACTGCTAAACTGAATCCGGTTTGTTTCAAACTCCAGATTCCTAAGAGCCTTAAAATCACTAACTCCTTTCATGTTGCTCTTCTAAAGCCTTTAGTCCTCAATAAATTCTCTCGTCCTCTCCCTACCGTGGCGCCTGTCTCTGAGGATAATCAGGAGTACGAGATCAGTCAAATTCTGGACTCCCGACTCTGTAAAGGCGTTCTTCAGTACCTCGTTCATTGGAAAGGGTTTGGTCCTGAGGAGAGGTCTTGGATCACTGCATCTGAGGTCTTTGCACCTCGTCTGTTAAAGGAGTTTCATCTGAAGTTTCCCTCTAAACCTGGGCCCAGGCGGGAAAGGGGGAGGCCTCGTAAGAGGGAGGGTACTGTCATGGATATGCATTAATGTCTGTCTGCCATCTTACCTTCCTCCTCATGTGTTCATCTAGAGACCAGACCTCCTTCACCTGGCTTCCTTTATAATCTCCTCCCAGCCTGACTCCACCCCAGGCCCTATCACAGAACACTATATTAACCTGTGCACTGCAAGCCTGCTTTGCTGATCAACGTGTTTGTTAGGCATTGTGTGTTTGGGTTCCTGCCTGCCGTGTGCTACGTCTGTCTCTCTGTTACGTTATTGGCTTGTCCCCGACTATCCCTGTCTGCTCGTGACCCTTGACCTTCGGCTCGTTCTTCGTTATCCTTGTCTGCTTGTGGCCCCTGACCTTCAGCTTGTTGTTCAGTTCTCTCTTATCGTGTGCTGCTGCTTCCCCTCTTTTCCCCTTATCCTACGGGGCGTGAGCTAGGAAACTCCAGGGGCCGCGACCTGGTCCCAGCCTGCAGCTAACATCCTCACCACTAGAGGCCCTGGAGAAGACCAGCTGGGTCTTAGACTCCGCGCCCTGGGGAATCTTGGCTCTAGCTTCCGTTTGGATCCCGGTTGTGCTCCTCTGGTCCCGCTTTCCACAACCACCCAGTTTCCTATCCGCAGAAGCCAGCCATAGGGTTCACTACCTCGCGGTGCACTCCTGTCCCCCTACAGTGTGCATCTGTCACCTGGCCACAGGTGACCCTGACACCCGATGTCTGGGTTATTGTCATATGAGGGTTGTTTGGAGGTCAATCAAAACCATAGTCGTACTCTCCTCATTAGCTGTCACTTATATTCTCGGCTGATGGGGTGGGTGCGATCGTTGTGAGATGAACTTCAAAATGTCCACCAAAAGGTTTTCACGAGTCCCTCCTGGATCCGACTCAATAATCAGTTTACATTCTTTCCAACCAGGTGACTGGGTCATTGTAAAGAAGCTTGAGGGATGAGACCACGCCAGCCACTGCAAGAAGCGGCTCAACCACACCAAAGAATGAGGAGTATCTTTGTTTATTTATATTTTTGTTGTTTAGTAAATTTTAGCGAGGGTAACGATGAAAAGCACCCCAAGTTATTATTTAAAGTGTATGTCCTGACTAGCTCAGAAAGCGAACAGGACCGATGGTCTGTTCTGAGTCTTCACCGAGTTTTAGTCCCCAGCGATGACAGCGGTACATGTCATTTATGATGTTATTATGGGTATGAGGAGTTTTAGTCCCCAGCGATGACAGCGGTACATGCCATTTATGATGTTATTATGGGTATGAGGAGTTTTAGTCCCCAGCGATGACAGAGGTACATGACATTTATGATGTTATTATGGGTATGAGGAGTTTTAGTCCCCAGCGATGACAGAGGTACATGCCATTTATGATGTTATTATGGGTATGAGGAGTTTTAGTCCCCAGCGATGACAGAGGTACATGCCATTTATGATGTTATTATGGGTATGAGGAGTTTTAGTCCCCAGCGATGACAGCGGTACATGCCATTTATGATGTTATTATGGGTATGAGGAGTTTTAGTCCCCAGCGATGACAGCGGTACATGCCATTTATGATGTTATTATGGGTATGAGGAGTTTTAGTCCCCAGCGATGACAGCGGTACATGACATTTATGATGTTATTATGGGTATGAGGAGTTTTAGTCCCCAGCGATGACAGAGGTACATGACATTTATGATGTTATTATGGGTATGAGGAGTTTTGACAAACTAGTGAAGACTCCAGACAGACACTTGTCAATGGAACCTAACGATGCATTTTTAGTGGGTAAAATTGGTTTTAGTTTTAATGGCTCTGTCTCTTGTCGGTTTGGGTATCTAGGCAGCCCACAAGTGTGTTTGAACTTTAGTTTGGTGTTTATGTGGATCTGCAGCTTATAAAGGTAATTCCCCCAAAGGAAGAGGTTCATGCGCGATGGTGAAGCTGTCCCAACATTTTAGGTCGCGACCGATCGCGAGGATCTGATGGCGCAGGAAATTAAGAATGGCAGGGACAGCTAGAAGGGATTTGTTCACCAATCCCGACCAGGTCTGGGCATGGGGTCCTGCATGTACAAGGTGGGGGGGGCTCGGGCTTGGGATACGATTGAACAATTCTCATCCGTTAAGGATAGGGTTCTTCATGTAATTGTTGAAGCCAGAGCTGTAGCTAAGTGAAGGTTGGGAGTCTATTTTAAGGGTCTGGGAATCTTTGGGGATCTAATTTTTATTTTACAGCGGATCGTGGTTAAAGGAAGTGGGAATATATATACTCATGTCGTTTTATTTCTATTCTTTCTATGTCGTGACGAGGTGCTCCTGTTGCCTGATTTGACGCGTGACCAGAGTTTCCTTGATGAGACGCCCCGAAGCCGGACCCACATACAAGGCACAGACGGATCGGCGATTACTACAGCTCACCATGTTGTGTCCTCCTTTATAAGTCATGCCCCTGAAGAGTAGAGTCTACATGTCAAGCCGTGTTTTCCTTTTTATGGACTAAGAACTGATTCATTTCCAGGTGTAAGAAGCATATCAACTCTCATCGAGGGACACATAGGGTGCATATGACAAAAAAGGGAGGACTGTTGTGGAGATTTTTATGGAGATGTATTTAATATGTATTGTCATAGTGTCACCCAGTGTTAGTACTTCCGCAACCCGCTCTAAAAGAGCTGATTGGGGTAGTCTGAGGCTGGTTGAATCCCGTCTGATAGGGGAAAACGTCTTGAGGTTGGAGTGTGATGTTTGCAGGGGGCGGATATGTCCACCAACGGGGGCCCTCTGTGCATTAGCATGGACGATCGTTAAGGAGGGGATATGCTCGCTCTGCAATGACATCATTGGTTATAGGCGGATGGGCGCTCTTGTCTCTGCTATGTCTGATCAACATTGGTTGGAATTCGTAGCGTGCGTCTGCAGATAGCCTCCCTCCCCCATTCAATAATAGTATAATCTTAATATGCGTTATTCTATGGAATAGCGCAGAATAAGAATTCCTATCAACGGTAACTTTAGCCATCCTACGTTATTGTATTCATGTATGACATCTCCTGTTGGAAGGAATGTCCAAGTATTGTCATTTTCCTGTGAGGAGGGAACATCCTGTGAGGTTCCCGCCCATGGGGGAGGGGATTGGTTGCTGCAGCCAATCACCTCCTGTGTGAGATCTTTTGAATTTAATAAAAGCCTATGATTAGGCGTCGGCTAGTCAGTCTTTGCTGGAATGGCCTGATAAGAAGATAAGCTTTTGTGGTGCTGCCTTTCTTGGATGAATGATGGAATGAACGGTGAGTGGACTTTAGCAAACTTAGACTATAGATAGCATTACTTCAAAAAGATGAAAACTGATGTGTGCTTAGATAGCACAGGAATTATAGGCTGTGTGCTCTGTAAACAGCAGCCTGGAATTCCACAACAAGACACATTAAAGATGAAGGATTTATTGAAAGGGAACAGTTTGCGTCCAATCTCAGAAATACGAGAAAAATATGGATCCTCTATAGGCGATAGCTGGAGGTATAGACAAGTCCAACATTTTGTAAATACATTACTGAAATCTCTGCGTGCTATGAATGAGTTGACCTCATGGGAAAAACTGATAGAGCAGGGGGGGGGGGGGGAGACAGGGGATATCGAACATATATAGGATATTGTCACCTCCTAAGGGCCCTGAGATAGTGAAAATATTGGAAAGCTGGGAACTAGAACTTAATCAAACTATATCAGATGAAAAGAAGAGTCTAGTTCTTGACTACGTCCATTCTACCTCAATAGAGGCAAAAGTAAAAGAAATGAATTATAAGCTCCTAACTAAATGGTATTGGGTTCCAACAAAATTACATAGGATAAATAGGGAGTCATCACCCTTATGTTGGAGAGAATGTGGGCTGGAGGGAACACACGCCCATATATGGTGGCATTGCCCCCTGATACAGGAATACTGGAAAGAGATTTTGGGTTTGATGGAGAAGATTAATGGATTTAAGGTCAAATTAGATCCTTGGTATTGCCTGTTTCACAATACGGGGATGACAAAGAAAAAATATAGAACAACTTTGATACCATATATGTTGAACGGAGCTAAAGCACTAATACCATGGAATTGGGAAGAAAAAAAAGTGCCATCAATAGGAGACTGGCTGAGAGAGATGGATAGAACTAGACTGATGGAGGAGATGCTCTCAAATCACATTGAAAGTAGATCAAAATATGATAGAGTTTGGAAGGGATGGAGGGAGTTTAGGGATTCAGAGGCTTATATAGAGGGGCTGGGGAGATAAGGATCTTCTAACACTTTCCTTCTCCCGGTCCCTCCCTTCTTGGTTCTCCCTCCTTTACTTTCCTCCCCCCCCCTTTTTTTTTTTTCTTTTCTCTACATATCTATAGGCTCTGAGAGAGAGCCTTCTTAAATTATTTCACTTCTAAATTTTCCTCACTTGATTTTGTGGATATCAACTATCACATACACTTGATATTAAAATCTTTTCTTATTTAAAATGTATTTATTTATTCTTTTTCGGGGTGAAGGAAAAGGAAGAAGAAAGGAAAAGGTTAAAAACATATTTTTTCTCTCTCCCTTCTTTCTCTCTCCCCTTCTCCTGCCTCTCTGATTTGTTTTCCCTCTCTCTCTCCTCTTTGTGTGATCTCTTCATTGGGGGGACTAGGAGTATGTGGGCCATGGAGATGGATATATTTTATATGGGATAAGGAGATTTTTTAGTATAAACTGATATGGATATTTTTTAGGTTCATCTTATCAAAGGGGTATATAATGAGACCGTATATGTGTGTTATGTTTATAGGGTTTAAATACCTCTGTATTGTTATTTGAATGTTTTGTAATGTGAAAAAGTTTAATAAAAAGATTTAAAAACAAAGAGAGCGGCCCCCCTCCCTCCTGGACTGTACCAGGCCGCATGCCCTCAACATGGGGGGTTTGGTGCTTTGGGGCAGAGGGCGACCTGCGGCCCCCCCCACCCCAAAGCACCCTGCCCCCATGGTGATGGGGACAAGGGCCTCTTCCCGACAACCCGGGCCGTTGGTTGTCGGGGTCTGCGGGCGGGGGGTTTATCGGAATCCGGGAGCCCCCTTTAATTAGGGGGACCCCAGATACCGGCCCCCCACCCTATGTGAATGAGTATGGGGTACATTGTACCCCTACCCATTCACCTGGTGGAAAAAAAAGTAAAAAAAAAACACAACACAGGTTTTTAAAGTAATTTATTAGGCAGCTCCGGGGGTCTTCTTCCGAGTTCGGGGGTCTTTCTGCCGGGCGCCCGCTATCTTCTTCCAGCTCTTTTGCTAGCGGGGTCCCGGGCTTCCTCGTCGTCTTCTTCTGACTTCGAGGGTCTCTTGTTCTGTTCTCCGGTGTCGTCTCCGCGCTCTCCAGTTCTTCTCCCGCTCTCCGGTGCCTTCTCCACAATCTCCGGTTCTTTCTGCTGGGCGCCCCGCTATCTTCTTCCAGCTCTTTTGTGAGCGGAGGCCCGGTCTTCATCGTCGTCTTCTTCCCTCTAATCTCCGCCCGATGTTGCCTCATCGCTGTCCGCCGCTAATGCTCTGTCCGCGGAGCGGTGCCACTTATATTGGCATGGGGCGTGGTCACCGGGTGATGCCACCGCTGACCCCGCCCCCGTTTCACGTCACAGTCCCATCATTCCCCTGGACTGTGACATCATACGGGGGCGGGGTCAGCGGTGGCATTAGCCGTTGGCCACGCCCCATGCCAATATAAGTGGCACTGCTCCTCGGACAGAGCATTGCAGCGGTGGACAGCGACGAGGCAACATCGGGCGGAGAGAAGAGGGAAGAAGACGATGATGAAGACCGGGCCTCCGCTAGCAAAAGAGCTGGAAGAAGATAGCGGGGCGCCCGGCAGAAGGCAGAAAGAACCGGAGATCGTGGAGAAGGCATCAGAGAGCGGGAGAAGAACCGGAGAGCGCTGAGACGACACCGGAGAACAGAACAAGAGACCCCCGAAGTCAGAAGAGGATGGCGAGAAAACCCGGGACCCCGCTAGCAAAAGAGCTGGAAGAAGACAGCGGGGCGCCCGGCAGAAAGATCCCCCGAAGTTGGAAGAAGACAACGAGGAAGCCCGGGCTCCTGCTAGCAAAAGAGCTGGAAGAAGATAGCGGGGCGCCCGGCAGAAAGACCCCCGAAGTCGGAAGAAGACCCCCGGAGCTGCCCAATAAATTACTTTTAAAACCTGTGTTGTGTTTTTTATCGACTTTTTTGCCACCAGGTGAATGGGTAGGGGTACGATGTACCCCATACTCATTCACATAGGGGGCCCCCAAACGCCGGCCCCCCACCCTAATTAAAGGGGGCTCCCGGATTCCAAAAAGCCCCCCGCCCGCAGACCCCGACAACCAACGGCCAGGGATGTCGGGAAAAGGCCCTTGTCCCCATCAACATGGGGGCAGGGTGCTTTGGGGTGGGGGGGGCCGCAGGTCGCCCCCCTGCCCCAAAGCACCAAACCCCCCATGTTGAGGGCATGTGGCCTGGTACGGTTCAGGAGGGAGGGGGGGGCCGCTCTCTCGTCCCCCCCTCTTCCCCTGTGGCCTGCCAGGTTGCGCGCTCGGATAAGGGTCTGGTTTGGATTTTGGGGGACCCCACGCCGTTTTTCGGCTTAGGGGGTTTCACCTTAAAATCCAGACCAGACCTAAGGGCCTGGTATGCTCCTGGAGGGGAACCCATGCCGTTTTTTTCATTAAAATTTGTTCTGGAGTTCCCCTTCATGATTCATACCAAACACGGGACAGCGAGGCTGCCGAGAACCAGCGCGATGCCATCGCGCTGGAGACATTCTCAGCCAGCTAGTCACCTTTAGGACACGACTTGAGTGGCTGCTTCACGCTCAGGTCGTGTCCAAGTTGCCTTGCAAAGTCGCGCTGTCCCTGTGTCAGCCGGCACACGAGTCGCCCCGCGAGTCGGATCCGCTTCATCCGACTTCCCGGGCGACCTCTATTCAAATCAATGGGCTCCCATAGGGAACCATTCATTTTCAATAGAGCGTCGCTGACATTTGTATTTACTATAACAGTGCGCCGCTGCTTCCTGCGCCCAATGAAGGAGTTATCCGGTGCACCAATTAAGGTATCAACCAGCGCAGTGCACTGTTATTAGTAAATCACCCCCAATGGGACACAATAACTGGTGTGATGATCAGGGACACAATAACTAGTGTGGAGGTGATCAGGGACACAATAACTGGTGTGGAGGTGATCAGAGACACAATAACTGGTGTGGAGGTGATCGGGGACAGAATAACTGGTGTGGTGGTGATCAGGGACACAATAACTGGTGTGGAGGGGATCAGGGACACAATAACTGGTGTGGAGGTGATCAGGGACACAATAACTGGTGTGGTGGTGATCGGGGACACAATAACTGGTGTGGAGGGGATCAGGGACACAATAACTGGTGTGGAGGTGATCAGGGACACAATAACTGGTGCGGTGGTGATCGGGGACACAATAACTGGTGTGGAGGTGATCAGAGACACAATAACTGGTGTGGAGGTGATCAGGGACACAATAACTGGTGTGGTGATGATCAGGGACACAATAACTGGTGTGGAGGTGATCAGAGATACAATAACTGGTGTGGAGGTGATCGGGGACACAATAACTGGTGTGGCGGTGATCAGGGACACAATAACTGGTGTGGAGGTGATCGGGTACACAATAACTGGTGTGGAGGGGATCAGAGACACAATAACTGGTGTGGAGGTGATCAGAGACACAATAACTGGTGTGGAGGTGATCAGAGACACAATAACTGGTGTGGAGGTGATCAGGGACACAATAACTGGTGTGGAGGGGATCAGAGACACAATAACTGGTGTGGTGGTGATCGGGGACACAATAACTGGTGTGGAGGTGATCAGAGACACAATAACTGGTGTGGAGGTGATCGGGGACACAATAACTGGTGTGGAGGTGATCAGGGACACAATAACTGGTGTGGTGGTGATCGGGGACACAATAACTGGTGTGGAGGTGATCAGGGACACAATAACTGGTGTGGAGGTGATCGGGGACACAATAACTGGTGTGGAGGTGATCGGGGACACAATAACTGGTGTGGAGGTGATCAGAGACACAATAACTGGTGTGGAGGTGATCGGGGACACAATAACTGGTGTGGAGGTGATCGGGGACACAATAACTGATCAGGGACACAATAACTGGTGTGGAGGTGATCGGGGACACAATAACTGGTGTGGAGGTGATCAGGGACACAATAACTGGTGTGGAGGTGATCGGGGACACAATAACTGGTGTGGTGGTGATCAGGGACACAATAACTGGTGTGGAGGTGATCGGGGACACAATAACTGGTGTGGAGGTGATCGGGTACACAATAACTGGTGTGGTGGTGATCAGGGACACAATAACTGGTGTGGAGGTGATCGGGGACACAATAACTGGTGTGGAGGTGATCGGGGACACAATAAATGGTGTGGAGGTGATCAGGGACACAATAACTGGTGTGGAGGTGATCAGAGACACAATAACTGGTGTGGTGGGGATCGGGGACACAATAACTGGTGTGGAGGTGATCGGGGACACAATAACTGGTGTGGAGATGATCAGGGACACAATAACTGGTGTGGAGGTGATCGGGGACACAATAACTGGTGTGGAGATGATCAGGGACACAATAACTGGTGTGGAGATGATCAGGGACACAATAACTGGTGTGGAGGTGATCGGGGACACAATAACTGGTGTGGAGGTGATCGGGGACACAATAACTGGTGTGGAGGTGATCATAGTTATATAGTTAGTCAGGTTAAAAAAAGACACAAGTCCATCCAGTCCAACCATAGAAAAATAAATAAATAAAAATAAAAAAACATATAAATAAAATAATATCATACAATCCCATATATCCAATTCTATATCCACAGGTGATCCAGAGGAAGGCAAAAAACCCCAGCAGAGCATGATCCAATATGCTACAGCAGGGGAAAAAATTCCTTCCTGATCCCCCGAGAGGCAATCGGATATTCCCCGGATCAGCGTTCCCTATAATTGACAGTACCCAGTTATATTCTGTACATTTAGGAAAGAATCCAGACCTTTCTTATAGCAATCTACTGATCTGGCCAGATCCACCTCTGCAGGGAGTCTATTCCACATTTTCACAGCTCTTACTGTGAAGAAACCTTTCCGTATTTGGAGGTGAAATCTTTTTTCCTCTAGATGTAAAGAGTGCCCCCTTGTCCTCTGTGTTGACCGTAAAGTGAATAACTCAACA
Source organism: Rana muscosa (assembly GCA_029206835.1). Taxonomy (NCBI): domain Eukaryota; kingdom Metazoa; phylum Chordata; class Amphibia; order Anura; family Ranidae; genus Rana; species Rana muscosa. Next base: position 689,041 of record JARGYO010005596.1, on the reverse strand, counting down.
CCAAGTTCACTATATGGACCCCTTATATATTTGTACATGTTGATCATATCCCCCCTTATTCTCCTCTTCTCAAGAGTGAATAAATTCAGTTCCTCTAATCTTTCCTCATAGCTGAGCTCCTCCATGCCTCTTATCAGTTTGGTTGCCCTTCTCTGCACTTTCTCCAGTTCCCCAATATCCTTTCTGAGAACTGGAGCACAAAACTGAACTGCATATTCCAGATGAGGTCTTACTAATGATTTGTACAGATGATGTCTCTCTCTCTGGAGTCCATACCTCTCTTATACAAGAAAGGACTTTCCTCGCTTTGGAGACCGCAGCTTGGCATTGCATGTTATTATCGAGCTTATGATCTACCAAAACCCCCAGATCCTTCTCCACTACGGATCCCCCAGATCCTTCTCCACTACGGATCCCCCCAGATCCTTCTCCACTACAGATCCCCCTGATCCTTCTCCACTACGGATCCCCCCAGATCCTTCTCCACTACGGATCCCCCCCAGATCCTTCTCCACTACGGATCCCCCCAGATCCTTCTCCACTACGGATCCCCCCAGATCCTTCACCACTACGGATCCCCCCAGATCCTTCTCCACTACGGATCCCCCAGATCATTCTCCACTACGGATCCCCCCAGATCCTTCTCCACTACGGATCCCCCCAGATCCTTCTCCACTACAGATCCCCCTGATCCTTCTCCACTACGGATCCCCCCAGATCCTTCTCCACTACGGATCCCCCCAGATCCTTCTCCACTACGGATCCCCCCCAGATCCTTCTCCACTACGGATCCCCCCAGATCCTTCTCCACTACAGATCCCCCCAGATCCTTCTCCACTACGGATCCCCCCAGATCCTTCTCCACTACGGATCCCCCCAGATCCTTCTCCACTACGGATCCCCCAGATCATTCTCCACTACGGATCCCCCCAGATCCTTCTCCACTACGGATCCCCCCAGATCCTTCTCCACTACAGATCCCCCTGATCCTTCTCCACTACGGATCCCCCCAGATCCTTCTCCACTACGGATCCCCCCCAGATCCTTCTCCACTACGGATCCCCCAGATCCTTCTCCACTACGGATCCCCCCAGATCCTTCACCACTACGGATCCCCCCAGATCCTTCTCCACTACGGATCCCCCAGATCATTCTCCACTACGGATCCCCCCAGATCCTTCTCCACTACGGATCCCCCCAGATCCTTCTCCACTACAGATCCCCCTGATCCTTCTCCACTACGGATCCCCCCAGATCCTTCTCCACTACGGATCCCCCCAGATCCTTCTCCACTACGGATCCCCCCCAGATCCTTCTCCACTACGGATCCCCCCAGATACTTCTTCACTACAGATCCCCCCAGATCCTTCTCCACTACGGATCCCCCCAGATCCTTCTCCACTACGGATCCCCCCAGATCCTTCTCCACTACGGATCCCCCAGATCATTCTCCACTACGGATCCCCCCAGATCCTTCTCCACTACGGATCCCCCCAGATCCTTCTCCACTACGGATCCCCCCCAGATCCTTCTCCACTACAGATCCCCCAGATCCTTCTCCACTACGGATCCCCCCAGATCTTTCTCCACTTCGGATCCCCCCAGATCCTTCTCCACTACAGATCCCCCCAGATCCTTCTCCACTACAGATCCCCCAGATCCTTCTCCACTATGGATCCCCCAGATCCTTCTCCACTACGGATCCCCCCAGATCCTTCTCCACTACGGATCCCCCCCCAGATCCTTCTCCACTACGGATCCCCCCAAATCCTCCTCCACTACAGATCCCCCAGATCCTTCTCCACTACGGATCCCCCAGATCTTTCTCCACTACGGATCCCCCCAGATCCTTCTCCACTACGGATCCCCCCAGATCCTTCTCCACTACGGATCCCCCAGATCCTTCTCCACTACGGATCCCCCCAGATCCTTCTCCACTACGGATCCCCCCATATCCTTCTCCACTACGGTTCCCCCCCAGATCCTTCTCCACTACGGATCCCCCCAGATCCTTCTCCACTACGGATCCCCCCCAGATCCTTCTCCACTACGGATCCCCCAGATCCTTCTCCACTACGGATCCCCCCAGATCCTTCTCCACTACGGATCCCCCAGATCCTTCTCCACTACGTATCCCCCCAGATCCTTCTCCACTACCGATCCCCCTAGATCCTTCTCCACTACCGATCCCCCCAGATCCTTCTCCACTACGGATCCCCCCAGATCCTTCTCCACTACGTATCCCCCCAGATCCTTCTCCACTACAGATCCCCCAGATCCTTCTCCACTACCGATCCCCCAGATCCTTCTCCACTACGGATCCCCCCAGATCCTTCTCCACTACGGATCCCCCTCAGATCCTTCTCCACTATGGATCCCCCCCAGATTCTTCTCCACTACGGATCCCCCCAGTTGTACTCCCCCTAGTATGTATGATGCATTCATATTCTTAGCCCCCAAGTGCATAACTTTACATTCATCAACATTAAACCTCATCTGCCACATAGTCGCCCAATTAGACAGAAGCATTGAGGTCGGCTTGTAAATTGGAGACTTCCTGTAAGGACGTTATTCCCCTGCATAGCTTAGTGTCATCTGCAAAGACAGAAATGTTACTTTTCATCTCAGACCCAATATCATTTATAAAGATATTAAAAAGTAAGGGTCCTAACACTGAACCTTGGGGTACACCACTGATAACACTGAACCTTGGGGTACACCACTGATAACCTTGGACCATTCAGAGTAAGAATCATTAACCACGACTCTCTGAATTCTGTCTTTCAGACAGTTTTTTATCCATTTACAAACTGATATTTCCAATCCTGTAGACTTTACCTTACACATGAGCCGTGTGTGGAGAACTGTATCCAACGCTTTAGCAAAATCCAAGTATACCACATCCACCGCCACCCCTCTCTCCAAGTATACCACGTCCACAGCCACACCTCTATCCAAGTATACCACGTCCACAGCCACCCCTCTATCCAAGTATACCACGTCCACCGCCACCCCTCTTTCCAAGTATACCACGTCCACCCCTCTGTCCAAGTATACCACGTCCACCGCCACCCCTCTTTCCAAGTATACCACGCCCACCACCACCCCTCTCTCCAAGTATACCACGTCCACAGCCACACCTCTATCCAAGTATACCACGTCCACAGCCACCCCTCTATCCAAGTATACCACGTCCACCGCCACCCCTCTGTCCAAGTATACCACGTCCACCGCCACCCCTCTCTCCAAGTATACCACGTCCACCGCCACCCCTCTGTCCAAGTATACAACGTCCACAGCCACCCCTCTGTTCAAGTATACCACGTCCACCGCCACCCCTCTGTTCAAGTATACCACATCCACCGCCACCCCTCTATCCAAGTATACCACGTCCACCGCCACCCCTCTGTCCAAGTATACCACGTCCACCACCACCCCTCTGTCCAAGTATACCACGTCCACCGCCACCCCTCTCTCCAAGTATACCACATCCACCGCCACCCCTCTGTCCAAGTATACCACGTCCACCGCCACCCCTCTATCCAAGTATACCACGTCCACCGCCACCCCTCTGTCCAAGTATACCACGTTCCACCGCCACCCCTCTGTCCAAGTATACCACGTCCACCGCCACCCCTCTGTCCAAGTATACCACGTCCACCGCCACCCCTCTCTCCAAGTATACCACATCCACCGCCACCCCTCTGTCCAAGTATACCACGTCCACAGCCACCCCTCTGTTCAAGTATACCACATCCACCGCCACCCCTCTGTCCAAGTATACCACGTCCACAGCCACCCCTCTATCCAAGTATACCACGTCCACCGCCACCGCTCTGTCCAAGTATACCACATCCACAGCCACCCCTCTATCCAAGTATACCACGTCCACCGCCACCCCTCTGTCCAAGTATACCACGTCCACAGCCACCCCTCTATCCAAGTATACCACGTCCACCGCCACCCCTCTGTCCAAGTATACCACGCCCACCGCCACCCCTCTCTCCAAGTATACCACGTCCACCGCCACCCCTCTGTCCAAGTATACCACGTCCACAGCCACCCCTCTGTTCAAGTATACCACTTCCACCGCCACCCCTCTGTTCAAGTATACCACATCCACCGCCACCCCTCTGTCCAAGTATACCACGTCCACCGCCACCCCTCTGTCCAAGTATACCACGTCCACAGCCACCCCTCTGTCCAAGTATACCACGTCCACCGCCACCCCTCTGTCCAAGTATACCACGTCCACAGCCACCCCTCTATCCAAGTATACCACGTCCACCGCCACCCCTCTGTCCAAGTATACCACGTCCACCGCCACCCCTCTGTTCAATTATACCACATCCACAGCGACCCCTCTGTCCAAGTATACCACGTCCACAGCCACCCCTCTATCCAAGTATACCACGTCCACAGCCACCCCTCTGTCCAAGGTTTTACTTACCTCTTCATAAAAAGAAATCAGGTTTGTCTGACAACTTCTGTCTTTCATGAATCCATGCTGTCTGTTGCTTAAAATATTTTTCTCCAGCAAGAACTCATCTATGTGTCTTTTATTAATCTCTCCAGTATCTTCCCAACTATAGAAGTTACACTAACAGGTCTATAGTTACTTGGTAAAGACTTTGTTCCCTTTTTAAATATAGGCACCACATTGGCCCTGCGCCAATCCAGTGGTACTATTCCTGTCATTAATGAGTCCCTAAAAATTAAATACAATGGCTTTGAAATTACAGAGCTCAATTCTTTTAGGATCCGTGGGTGTATGCCATCTGGTCCAGGTGCTTTATGCACCTTTATTCTGTCTAAATATTTCTGGACCATATCACTTTTGAGCCATTGTGGATTTGGGGCTGTGTCACTACCACCCCCATTTTGGACATGATCTCCCCCATGCTCCTTTGTATACACAGAACTGAAGAAAGTATTTAATAAATTGGCCTTCTCTTTGTCCCCAGTCATCCACTCTAGATTATTTTGTAAAGGGCCTACATGCTCAGACTTGACCTTTTTACTATTAATATATTTGAAGAATTTTTGGGGGTTTGTCCTACTATCTTTTGTACTCTGTCGTTCATTTTGGATTTTTGCATCCTTTTTTTATCTCAAACAAGTTCTTTATTGAGCAGTTGTAAAAACAAAAGACAGAATACATCCTCGCACAGTTCCAGATAACCAACAGTATGACAAATCAGTGTGACTCAGCACACCCAAATACACTTTATTCAACCTTCCCCACCTGCCCTCCCCCAGATCACAGTCAACTCCTGTATACTGGTCCTGAACCAGGTCAGAACAATCGATCATATATCAAATCCAAAGGTGCCAGACCTGGAACACTCAGCCATGGGTCCCATAGTTTGTCATATTTTGTACAAGTCCCTCTGCGTTGGTAGACAAGTTTTTCCATCCTAAGCGTAACCCCCATCTGTGTGATCCACTCCTGCACCGTGGGCGCCGCAGTATCTTTCCAATGTCTCAAAATCATCAGACGGGCCTGGAATAAGGCCCTACTAATAGCCTGCCTGGGGATACCCCCCAACTGGAGGTGATCTAGTATCCCCAGCAGGCAGACCCGAGGGTCCAGTGGTATCTGAGAGTGGAAAGCGCCATTGATAGTGCCAACGACCCGTGTCCAGTACAAGTGAAGCTTCGGGCATCTCCACAGCAAGTGAATGAGATCCCCGTGATCCCTGTAGCACCTGGTGCAGGACGGATCGGGGGTCACCCCCATGCGGGCCAATCTAGCCGGTGTGTAGTGAACCCTCAGAAGAATATAGAGCTGAGACAACCTATGAGCCACGTTCAGGGAGCACGAGGGGACCGCTTGTAAAGCCTCCTCCCACTGCTCTTCCTCGAACGCGCCCACGTCCTGTTCCCACAGGGACACTGCCCTCAAGGGGGCGCCCTGTAGAAAGAGGTTAAGCAACCTGGCATAGCAGCAAGAGATGAACCCCTTATATGTCGTCACCTCAAACAAGTAGTTGAAGACCGACGCCGAGTCCAAGGACCAAACGTCCGTCTCCCTCTGCGCTTCAACTGCGTGTCTAAGCTGGAGATAGTAAAACTGCATGGAGACCGGCAGTCGGAACTCCATCCTTAGCTCCTGAAAAGTCTTTAACCTGCCATCTCTAAATATATGAGTCATATGTGACACCCCATACTGCGCCCACCTCTGTCCATACGGCAATTTGGCAATTTCCCTATAGTATTGGTTTTCCCATATAGGACTGTAGACGGTAAAGCCAGTCACTCCCTGAAGCATCCGGACCTTATTCCAAGTTTTTTGCATGAGTGCATACGTGGGGAAGAGCTTGTTAGATTTACTGTACCTCAGGGCCTCCAGACCATCCGCCACTCCCCCCCCCTCCCCCCGTCGTGTAACTAAGTAGTTGGACCGAGGGGTCCATCAAATTCAGTGCCAGGTCCTGGCGAGGGGATATAACTCGTGCAATATGCTGCATTTGTGAAGCTAAATAGTACAGCCAGGGATTGGGCAATGCCAATCCCCCGTTGTCTTTGGGGCGCTGCAATTGTTCAAGTTTGACCCTAGGGGGTTTGGAGAGCCATATAAGTGATCGAAAGATCGAATTAATAATTCTAAACTTTTTCAGAGGGATAACCATGGGGGAATTGTGTAGTACGTACAGCAGCTGCGGCATAAGGATCATTTTTATCAGGTTCACCCTCCCCACCAGTGACAGCCTCAATTTGCTCCACACCTTTACCCGATCGCGACAGCGGTTGATCAGAGGGGTGAGATTAAGGTTAACATATTCGAGCAAGCAAGCTGTGACCTGGATGCCCAAATATTTAAAGGACTTAGCAACAGGGATGTCCTGCAAGGTCGGAGAGAATGCCGACGGATCCCGATCCAACAACAGGAGGGAGGACTTAGTCCAATTAATAACTAACCCGGAGTATGTACCGAATTGCCGCACTATAGCCATGGCCACAGTCAGTGAAGTGGAGGTATCCCCAAGGAGAAGCATAGTGTCATCTGCATATAACAGGATCTTCTCCTGAAGATCCCCATATCGAAATCCCTGCACTGAGGGACAGTCCCTAATCAAGGCAGCTAACGGCTCAATGGCCAGGGCAAACAGGAGTGGGGAGAGGGGGCAGCCCTGTCGTGTGCCTCTATGTAATTTAAACGTATGCGAAATCCTTCCCCCCTCCCGTATAGCCGCTACCGGTGAAGAGTACAGCAGCTGCACCCACTGAATGAACTCAGTCCCAAACCCAAACTTCCTCATTACCGCCCACAGATAGTCCCATTCGACGCTATCAAACGCCTTATGGGCATCTAGGGATAGCAATGCCCGGTCACCTACATTGTCCGCCCGCGATTGAATGTTCAGATAAAGTCTACGCAGATTTATCGCTGTCGATTTTTGGGGCATAAACCCAGACTGATCCGAGTGAATTATAGTAGATATAACCTTATTCAGTCTCACTGCCAGTGCCTTGGCCAGGATCTTAACATCGTTTTGTAAGAGCGAAATGGGCCTGTACGATCCCGGGTCTAAGGGGTCCTTGCCTGGTTTCAGAATTAAAACAATGTTAGCTCTAGTCATGGACTGGGGGAGGGTACCGGTCACCTTTGCTGCATTAAAGACTCTCAGCAGGTGCGGTAGCACCTGCTCTCCATACTGTTTGTACACTTCGGCAGGAAGCCCATCATCTCCCGGTGCCTTCGAGTTGGGAAACATGTTAGTCGCCATCTGCAGCTCACCCAGGGTCAAAGGGGCATCAAGCTCCTCTCTAGCGGAGTCCGTCAAGGTAGGTAGAGGGACATGGTCCAAGTAGTCATCTAAAGACTCTAACGAATACGTACGCTTGGATTCATAAAGGGAAGAGTAAAAATGACCAAGCTCTGTCAAGATTTGGTCTGGGGAGTTAGTCACCACTCCCGAGGGAGCACGTAGTGCTCCAATTGAAGGGGACAGCTGCTGGGAATGGGCAATGGTCGCCAACATGCGGCCTGTGTGCTCCCCCTCCTCATAGAAAGCCGCCTTCTGAAAAAAGCGCTTCCTCTCTGCGCCTGAAGACGTGACCCGGTACAGGGCATCCTGCGCCGACAGCCACGCCTTTCTATTCAGTTCAGACGGGTCCGTGACATAGGTGCCCTCTAGTTCCTTGGCCAACAGTTCCATTCCCTCCCTCCGAGCATGAGTCTTCATCTTAATAGCCTGTATTTCTGTAATAAATATACCCCTCAAAACAGCTTTAAAGGCCTCCCAATCCCTGGACACAGTCTCAGGGGCCTCATGAATACGCCAAAATTCCAAAATTTGGGACTCTATCTGTTCATGAGACGAAAAGAGATTCATCCAAAAGGCGTTCATCTTCCACGGGGCCTTGGCCACTGCGGAAGGGGGACGCACCTCCAAAGACACAATCAGTGGCGAGTGATCCGACACGCTTCTGGGAGCATACTTCATCCCTGAAACGTAACGCCCAGCCGCATAAGAGCATATACATAAATCAATCCTGGACAAAGACGAATTGCCCTGTGAGAAGCATGAAAATTGCTTCACTCCCGGGTTCCTTGTCCTCCATGGGTCCGTCCACCCCACCTCCTCTATAAATTTCCTTAGGGCCGTGCAATACTTCCCCCTCCCTCCTCCCCCCGGGGGATGTTTGTCTAGCAAAGGGTCCATAAAGCAGTTGAAATCCCCGAAGGCATACAAAGGCACCTCCGGGAACCGCAACTGAAACTCCATTAAGGCTCTCAACACCTGGTTATTGTACGGAGGAGGTATATACACAAAAGCAAGAATACATTTAAAGGTAAACAGCCTGCACATGAGAAAAACATATCTGCCCTCATCATCAACCATAGAGCCGAGCTCTTCAAAATTTATGGAGCTGTGTATCAAAACACTCACACCCCTGGAATAGGAAGTGTGAGTGGAGTGATACGCTCTGCCCACCCACCGATAGTTCAGGCACGACTTAGAATCAGCAGTAAGATGTGTCTCCTGCAAGGCACAGATGGCAGGCAGGCGTTTCCTCATCAGGGAGGACACCATAGTACGTTTCAGAGGATCCTGTAACCCCCTAATGTTCCAGGACAACACTGTGACAGTCTCCATCAGGGGAAATCAAGCATGTAACCATCAGGGGGAAGACCCCAAATGTCAGGTTGGGAAGGCATCCGGGGCGGCATAGACTGCCGGTTAGTAGATAGAACTGGAACTCTGCAAGTCTGAAAATAGAAACTGTCTGCTCTGGAACAAATTCTCGTGTTGCCGTAGCAACCCAGTGCGCACAACGGTGCGGTGAACCACCTTACAGACCCTGTCCGTAGTAGGCCAACAGGCCTTTCAGATATAAGAGCCTTCTTCGCGTGACCCTCTAGAAAATACAGGTTCTGGGGTGCCAACGGGCACTCCCAATTTGCTTGGGACAACGGGTCCCGTGAACAGTCCATGGACACAGCCAACATGGCCGTCCATTTACAGGCAATCCGTGAATTAAGCATTGCCATTAATAAACACGCCTCAGCCGAGGAAAAGGTAGGGCGGTATCAGCAAGAACTTATCAGGCCCATCAGTCATCATCCTCGGGGGGTCTTTGGTGAAATGCTCCCGCGTTGGCATCCAGCCAGTCCGAGGCATCTGCAGGGTTTTCAAAAAAGTGTGCTTGGCCCCTCAGGATGACTCTGAGCCTCGCAGGGTAAAGCATGGCATAGGGTGCCTGCAGCTTCTGCAAGCGTTTCTTGATGTCAGCAAAGTGCGCCCGGCTCTTCTGAACTGCAGGGGAAAAGTCAGGGTAGAAGGAGACCCTTGTGCCATTGAATTGAATGTTCTTCTTCTCCCTGGCCAGCCGCAATATAATTTCTCTATCTCTGTAGTTTAACAGTCTGGCCAGCATCGGGCGAGGATGGTTACCCGGTGGGAGAGGTCTGGTAGGCACTCGGTGGGCCCTCTCAACCGCATACAAATGAGTGAACGCCTCCTTGCCAAATAGATCTGCCATCCACTGTTCCACAAATTGTGTGGGGTCCCGGCCCTCCACTTTCTCCGGCAGCCCCACTATGCGAACATTATTGCGCCTGAGGCGGTTCTCAAAATCTTCTGCCCTCATATCTATAGCCCTGGCTAGGCGTGCAGTGGATTGGGCATCTCTGGTCAGTTCGGGGAGTCTGTCCTCTATATCACTTATCCTGCTCTCAGCTGCCGTGGTTCTTTCCCTAATTTTTTGAATATCTTGTCTAATCAGACATACTCCTTCCTCCAGGTTCCCAAAGCAGACTTGCAGGCCATTCACAGAGGCTGTGCATTTATTAACAGCTCTTAGTAAGTCAGCCATAGTAGGCTGTTCACCTCCCTCCTCATCAGGTTCTTCACTGTCCTCCTGCAAGTGAGCTATCATGGCGCCCGCTCCCAGCACTCGCCCCCCCTCCTCCATGTCAGTGTCACTGCATGCGGCTCCCTCTTCCAGGGGCAGCGCTCCTGCCAAGTTCAGGTTCCCTGTCATTTTTTGTGCATAGTACCTCATATCTTTAGGGGGTTCTCCGAGAGGATCCTTGGGTGGTTTCAACTGCTTACTCCCCCCCTCGTTTGTCTTCTCTGCAGCGCGTCCCCTCTGTGCTGATGGCGGGGCGGCGCCATTTTGGGAATCCTGCTTGGATCCTTCTCCTCTCTGTCCTCGGGTCATCATGCCTCTGTGAAGTTCCTAAGTGGCCGCCGGGTGATGAGGGGACTCTCCCAGGTTCGGATGGCGAAAATCCGGGTGTTCTGCGGTGCCGGATACCGGATCAGTGTAGGATCAAAGCGGGAGCTCTGTGAAGATGCGACTGCTCACATGCCGCGCTGGCCACGCCCCCCTCGAATTTTTGCATCCTTGATTTCCTTTTTACATATTCTGTTATATTCTTTGTAACATTTAAATGACACTAGTGTTCCCTCATTTTTATATTTTTTAGAAGCTCTTTTCTTATAGTTTATAGCTTTTTTAACTTTGGCCGTGAGCCACATAGGTTTTATTTTTAGCCTTTTAACCTTACTGCCCATGGGAATATACTTTGCAGTGAGGTCCCAAACAGTCTTTTTGAAGAATTCCCATTTCTGTTCTGTGCCCATTGATGCCAATATTCCCTCCCAGTCTAAGTCCTGGAGAGCAGCCCTCATCCTTGGAAAATTTGCTCTCTTGAAATTACTGTATATACTCGAGTATAAGCCGACCCGAATATAAGCCGAGGCACCTAATTTTACAACAAAAAAAATGGGAAAATGTATTGACTCGAGTATAAACCGAGGGTGTCCATCTGCATGCCTCACTTTGCCTCACTGTGTCCATGCCTCACTTTGCCTCACTGTGCCCATGCCTCACTGTGTCCATGCCTCACTGTGTCCATGCCTCACTGTGCCCATGCCTTTCTGTGCCCATGCCTCACTGTCCCCATGCTTCACTGTGCCCATGCCTCACTGTGTCCATGACTAGACTGACGTTTAACATGGGAGACTATGGAAGGGGTGCCTGGATTTGAAAAATCAGTGCTCCCCAGCCGTAGGTCCCCCAGACAAAAAACTTTGCACACTTATAGAGGAGAAATGGCGCTACATGTGTGCCAAGATTCGGGTCCAGGAGACCTACGACCGGCCGGTACCAGGTCCCCAAACTCACCAGAGAAATGACTGTTTAACATGGGAGTCTATGGAAGGGGTGCCCGGCTTTGAAAAATTGGTGCTCCCCGGCCATAGGTTCCCTGGACAACAAGCTTTGCACACTTGTAGAGGAAGAGTGAGGCTACATGTGTGCCAAGTTTGGGGTCCAGGGGACCTATGGCCGGTCAGTACAGGGTCCCCAAAGTCCGGGGGATCAGGCGCAAAAAAGTGACTCGAGTATAAGTCGAGGGGGGCATTTTCAGCACAAAAAAAGTGCTGAAAAACTCGGCTTATACTCAAGTATATACGGTTAGTGTTTTTTATCTTTCCCGTATGTGATTTTTGCTTACAACTAACATAAAATGAAAACATGTTATGGTCACTGCTACCCAGGTGTTCCTTTATCTGAACATTAGAAATACGCTCTGCATGGTTTGAGATTACCAGGTCCAACAGAGCATCATTCCTAGTTGGGGACTCAATAAACTGGACCATAAAATTGTTCTGCAATAGCTTTAAAAAATGTTGCCCTTTAACTGTCCCAGCAGTGCCATTATATCAGGCTATGTACTTACCGAGGCCGAGATGCCGAGAGTGGTTCACCCTTGCACCCAAGCGCACTCCGCCCCCTGGAGGTGAGACAGGGAGAGGACAGCACGAGGGAGCACTGGCCACCAGCAGGTAGAGGTGTCTTGCTGAAGAATCTAGCAGGAATGAGTCTGAAGAACAGGCCAGGAGTCAAACACCAAGGGTAGACAGGGTCAAACAGCAACCAGAAGCAAGGCACAAGTCCGTTTAGGAGCTTAGCAGGAAGCACCAGAATAGTCAGGTTAGGCAAGAAGTCCAGGGTACAGGCAGAAGGTAGAGGGCTGGAGACAGGCAGCAGATCCGGGTCACAGGCCGAGGGTCAAGCACAAGGAGAGAGGTAGAAGTCCGTTTAGCAAGCCAAGGGGTCAGGTTCAGGAGAAGCAGAAGCGTAGTCAAATCCGGTCCGGGTCACAGCAGGAGAACTTTAACTTCTTTCAGGCACAAGGAAACACAGTAAAGCTGACAAACCAGCAACCAGATAGTGTTACTGCGTCTGTTTAAATAGGCCTGCCTGTAGTCCCATTGGTGAGCTATTGCGCATGCGCATTCGTCGTTGCGCCGGTGCGCGCACCCGAGCACGCCGAAGCGCCGTCCCGCCACGCACGCGCATGCGCCGATGCGCTGTTTTGCCGCGCATGCGCACTGAGCGCAGATTGGTGACAACAGACGGGGAATTTCCCTGACAGTGCCCCCCCCCCGAGGGGCGGACTCCGGACGCCCAGACTGGCCATTAATTCCGGATGTTCTTGGTGAAAGGCTCGTATTAGGCGAGGAGCATGCAAGTTCCTGGATGGTTCCCAGGAGTTGTCTTCCGGGGGGTACCCCTTCCATTTAACCAAGTATTGTAACTGTCTGCCTTTTTTCCTACAGCCCAGGATGGATTCCATCTCAAATTCCTTTTCCCCATCTACTTCAACTGGTGGTGGAGGAGGTTCATCTCTTCCAGGAAAGGCGTTGGGAATGACGGGTTTTAATAAAGATGAGTGGAACACTGGGTGAATCCTATAGGAATCAGGTAATGCTAGTTCAAAAGCCACAGGATTAATAGCTCGTTTGATCTTGAAGGGCCCGATAAATCTAGGGCCGAGCTTTCGAGAGGGAATAGGCAATCTGAGGTTGGCGGCGGAAAGCCAAACTTTTTCCCCGACTCTGAACGCCGGGTTTTCCTTCCTTCCCCGGTCATAAAATTTCTTGTAGGATCCTTGGGCATTCCGCATCATCTCCTGGAGTCTTTGGAAATTCGCCTGGACAGAAGCCACTCGGTCCTGGACCGCGGGAACAGGGCTCTCGGGGATGTTTTCAGGGAGAAAGGAGGGATGAAAACCGTAATTGGCCCAAAAGGGGGTTTGATTGGTAGCAGAATGCATTGAATTGTTATAGGCAAACTCTGCGTAAGGAAGTAGAGATGCCCAGTCATCCTGGGAAGCAGAGCAGAAACAACGGAGGTATTGCTCCAGGGTCTGATTGGTTCTTTCTGTCTGGCCATTGCTTTGGGGGTGGTACGCCAACGAGAGGCAGGTTTTGACTTCTAGTGACTTGCAGAGTTCCTTCCAGAATTTTGAAGTGAACTGGACCCCTCTGTCGGAGGTGATACTCTTTGGTATTCCATGAAGCCTGGTTATCTCCTTAAAAAAGATTTGAGCAGTATCCATGGCTGAAGGTGTCCCAATCATCGGTAAAAAGTGAGCCATTTTTGAGAGGCGGTCCACAACCACCAGAATCGTGGTAAACCCTCCGGAGGAAGGCAAGTCCACGATAAAGTCCATGGACACGTCCGCCCAAGGGCGCTCAGGAATGGGTAAGGGCTTGAGCAGGCCCCAACTCTTGGTGTTTGGCCCCTTGTTACGCTGACACTGAGTGCAGGAAGCGACATAAGACTTACAATCTTGCCTCCAGCCTGGCCACCAGAAGGAGCGGGAGACAAGTTCCGACGATTTACGTGCTCCGAAGTGACCTGCCAGTTTGAGATCGTGGAAGGTCCTCAAGACCAGCGGTCTTGTTTCCAGAGGGACGAAAATCTTGTCCTGGGACCAGAATAGGCCGTCCCGCTTCTCCAGGGAGGTAGTGACCGGATCAGAGCAGAGCCCGGAAGCGATTTTAATAGAGGTGAGTAGATCGGCCCGGGGAATCAACAGAAAGTTCTGAGCTGACAGAATGGTGCCCGGTTGGGCCGACTGAGGGGTTTCCGGAAACATCCTGGATAGCGCATCCGCCTTCCCATTCTTGGAGCCGGGTCTATAGGAAATGTGAAAGTTGAACCGGGTGAAGAAAAGGGCCCAACGGGCCTGCCTGGGGCGTAGACGTTGAGCTGTTCTTAAGTACTCTAGATTTTTATGATCTGTGAAGATCATGATGGGGTGTACTGCCCCCTCCAGAAGGTATCGCCATTCCTCCAGTGCGAATTTTATGGCCAGTAATTCTCGGTCCCCTACATCATAGTTTCGCTCCGGGGGAGTCAACTTTTTAGAGGCAAAGGCTACTGGATACAGGAGAGACTTGGGGCCTCGTCTTTGAGAGAGGATGGCTCCGATGGCTGTCTCAGAGGCGTCCACTTCCAGGGTGAACGGCAGTAGAGGATCCGGGTGCTGAAGTACTGGTGCTGAAGTGAAGACGTCCTTGAGGCGAGAGAAGGCCTCTTGAGCTTCTGGAGACCAGTGAAAACGGTTATTTTGCCGGGTAAGTTGGGTTATTGGGGCCACAATGGAGGAAAAGCCCACGATGAATCTCCTATAGAAGTTGGCGAAGCCTATAAACCGCTGTACCCCCTTCTTGTCGGTTGGGGCTGGCCAGTCCTGAATGGCCTTCACCTTCTGCGGGTCCATCGCGACCCCATCGATGGAAATGATAAAGCCGAGGAACTGTACGGTGGTCTTTTCGAACTCGCATTTCTCAGCTTTGAGGTAGAGTTTGTGCTTCCGAAGGATGGTGAGGACCTTCATGACATGAGCCCGGTGGAGTTCGATGTTGGTGGAAAAGATGAGGATATCGTCCAGGTACACTACTAAGAAGTCATCAAGGTGCTGTCTGAAAATGTCATTGACTAGGTGTTGGAAGGTGGCTGGAGCATTACAAAGACCGAACGGCATGACCGAATACTCAAAGTGTCCAAAACGAGATCTGAAGGCGGTTTTCCACTCGTCTCCGGCCCTGATTCTGATAAGATTGTAGGCCCCCCGTAGATCCAGTTTGGAAAAGACCCGAGCAGATCGGAAGCGCTGAAATAGCTCCGGAATAAGGGGTAGTGGGTACCTGTTCTTAATGGTTATCTTGTTTAGGTCCCGGTAATCGATACAGGGTCTTAAGGACCCGTCTTTCTTTTCCACAAAGAAGATTCCTGCACCGGCTGGAGAGGAGGAAGGGCGAATAAATCTCTTCTGGAGGTTTTCATCAATATAAGCCTTGAGGGCTTTCAACTCGGTTTCGGACAACGGAAAGATACGTCCGAACGGAATTTTGGAGCCCGGCAAGAGATCGATAGGGCAATCATAGGGCCGATGAGGTGGTAGATGGTCGGCTTGCTGCTTATCGAACACGTCCTGGAATTCTAGATAGACTGAAGGAACATGCTGTAGGTTGTCCGGCTTGGCAATCATGGAAGCGCAGACCGTAGAGGCAGAGGCAAGACAGTTCTGGGAACAATAGGAGGAGGTGAAGCTAACCTCTTTCTTCACCCAATTTATGAGGGGCTCGTGTGCCTGTAGCCAGGGAAGACCCAGGATGATGGGGAACATCGGGGAAGGTATGAGGTCTAACCCGAGAAGTTCTTGATGACCCGAGTCAGAGATGGCAAGTATAGGTTTGGTTTCCTGCGTGATCAGCCCTGAACGGGGCAAGGACCCATCTGCCAGGTGGATCTGAAGGCAGTGGTCCTTAGGTTGAGTGGGGACATGGAATCTTGAGGCTAAGGCAGAGTCCAGGAAGCAGCTGCAGGCTCCAGAATCAATAATTGGCGGGAGGCGGATTGCCCCTTCCGGCAGCTGTAGAGACACAAAGAGAATGACATAAGACTGAGGGTTGTCAAAGAGTTGATAGTTTAAAGTGTCTTTAGAGATAGACTTACTAGGTCTTACGGGGCAGTTGAGGAGGAAGTGGCCGGCACCCCCGCAATATAGGCACAGATTGGCCTGACGCCTTCGCTGTTTTTCCTCAGGAGTCAGGGGAGCCCGAACCAACCCGAGCTGCATGGGTTCTGGCTCAGGAAGAGGTGTGACTGCAGGCGCAGAGGTTGGTGGGTAGTGAGGTACAGTCCTGGATGGAGGCCAGTTGGGACGAGGAGATTGAAATCGCTCCGCCCGTCGTTCACGCAGACGCCTATCGAGTTGTATGGCGGATTTGATCGGGTTCTCCAAGGTAGTGGGGGTTTCGATCCTGGCCAGCTCGTCCTTGAGAGTCTCAGATAGTCCCTGGCGGTATTGGTATCTGAGGGCCGCCTCATTCCATTTGGTGTCGGCGGACCATTTCCTAAATTCCGACGTATAGTCTTCCACCGGTCTTCTCCCCTGAGTTAGGTTATGGAGGACGGACTCGGCCGTGGCTGATCGCTGGGGATCATCGTATAATTGAGCCATATGTTCAAAAAATGTCTCTACTGAGTCCAATATGGGGCTCTGTTGCTCCATCAGGCCATGGGCCCAGGCTTGAGGGTCATCCGTTAAGAGAGAGATGATAAACCCCACCTTTACTGCTTCCGAAGAGAAGGTCCAAGGTAGAGGGAGCAGGCGTTTTTAAAGGCCCGGTATTTTTTGCGGACACCCGAAAAACGCTCCGGAATAGGGACCCTGGGTTCAGGGGTGGCCATCACTACTGTAGAACTCGTAGGTACTTGGGAGTTGGTGGCGGTGTTGGCAGAGGTGGCAGCTGTGGGGCCTGGCCCTAGGAGACCGGTGAGCTGTTGAAGACGGCCATCAATCTGGGTATATCCCTCTTGGAGTCTTTGGACAGTGTCCGTTAGGGTGGAGACCTGCTGGCAGAGGGTGTCGAATGGGGAACGCACTCTGTCGGCCTCAGACATCTGGCTGGTTTGTACTATCAGGCTATGTACTTACCGAGGCCGAGATGCCGAGAGTGGTTCACCCTTGCACCCAAGCGCACTCCGCCCCCTGGAGGTGAGACAGGGAGAGGACAGCACGAGGGAGCACTGGCCACCAGCAGGTAGAGGTGTCTTGCTGAAGAATCTAGCAGGAATGAGTCTGAAGAACAGGCCAGGAGTCAAACACCAAGGGTAGACAGGGTCAAACAGCAACCAGAAGCAAGGCACAAGTCCGTTTAGGAGCTTAGCAGGAAGCACCAGAATAGTCAGGTTAGGCAAGAAGTCCAGGGTACAGGCAGAAGGTAGAGGGCTGGAGACAGGCAGCAGATCCGGGTCACAGGCCGAGGGTCAAGCACAAGGAGAGAGGTAGAAGTCTGTTTAGCAAGCCAAGGGGTCAGGTTCAGGAGAAGCAGAAGCGTAGTCAAATCCGGTCCGGGTCACAGCAGGAGAACTTTAACTTCTTTCAGGCACAAGGAAACACAGTAAAGCTGACAAACCAGCAACCAGATAGTGTTACTGCGTCTGTTTAAATAGGCCTGCCTGTAGTCCCATTGGCGAGCTATTGCGCATGCGCATTCGTCGTTGCGCCGGTGCGCGCACCCGAGCACGCCGAAGCGCCGTCCCGCCACGCACGCGCATGTGCCGATGCGCCGTTTTGCTGCGCATGCGCACTGAGCGCAGATTGGTGACAACAGACGGGGAATTTCCCTGACACATTACTCCAGACAATTTCTGGGTAGTTAAAATCCCCCATTATTATCACTGTCCCAGCCCTTGCAGCCCTTTCCATCTGTGCAAGGAGCTGAGTCTCCACCTCCTCATTAACATGGGGTGGTCTTTAACAAACTCCAATGATTAACTTTGAACTACGCACATCTGTATGCAGTTCCACCCATAATGCTTCAGACTCATCCCACTCTCCATCCACCAGGTCCTCTTTCACACTCGCTTTGAGATCACTTCTCACATAGAGACAGACCCCTCCACCCTTCCTTTTTACCCTGTCTTTCCGAAAGAGTGCATAGCCAGGAATATAAATAGCCCAGTCATGTGAGGAATGACTGGTGTGGAGGTGATCAGGGACACAATAACTGGTGTGGAGGTGATCAGGGACACAATAACTGGTGTGGTGGTGATCAGGGACACAATAACTGGTGTGGAGGTGATCAGGGACACAATAACGGGTGTGGTGGTGATCAGGGACACAATAACTGGTGTGGAGGTGATCAGGGACACAATAACTGGTGTGGTGGTGATCAGAGACACAATAACTGGTGTGGAGGTGATCAGGGACACAATAACTGGTGTGGAGGTGATCAGGGACACAATAACTGGTGTGGAGGTGATCAGGGACACAATAACTGGTGTGGTGGTGATCAGGGACACAATAACTGGTGTGGTGATGATCAGGGACACAATAACTGGTGTGGTGATGATCAGGGACACAATAACTGGTGTGGAGGTGATCGGGGACACAATAACTGGTGTGGTGGTGATCAGGGACACAATAACTGGTGTGGAGGTGATCAGGGACACAATAACTGGTGTGGAGGTGATCAGGGACACAATAACTGGTGTGGAGGTGATCGGGGACACAATAACTGGTGTGGAGGTGATCAGGGACACAATAACTGGTGTGGAGGTGATCAGGGACACAATAACTGGTGTGGAGGTGATCAGGGACACAATAACTGGTGTGGTGGTGATCAGGGACACAATAACTGGTGTGGAGGTGATCAGGGACACAATAACTGGTGTGGAGGTGATCAGGGACACAATAACTGGTGTGGAGGTGATCAGGGACACAATAACTGGTGTGGAGGTGATTAGGGATACAATAACTGGTGGGGAGGTGATCGGGAACACAATAACTGGTGTGGAGGTGATCAGGGACACAATAACTGGTGTGGAGGTGATCGGGGACACAATAACTGGTGTGATGATCAGGGACACAATAACTGGTGTGGAGGTGATCAGGGACACAATAACTGGTGTGGTGGTGATCAGGGACACAATAACTGGTGTGGAGGTGATCAGGGACACAATAACTGGTGTGGAGGTGATCAGGGACACAATAACTGGTGTGGAGGTGATCAGGGACACAATAACTGGTGTGGAGGTGATTAGGGATACAATAACTGGTGGGGAGGTGATCGGGGACACAATAACTGGTGTGGAGGTGATCAGGGACACAATAACTGGTGTGGAGGTGATCGGGGACACAATAACTGGTTTGGAGGTGATCGGGGACACAATAACTGGTGTGGAGGTGATCGGGGACACAATAACTGGTGTGGAGGTGATCAGGGACACAATAACTGGTGGGGAGGTGATCAGAGACACAATAACTGGTGAGGTGATTAGGGACACAATAACTGGTGTGGAGGTGATCGGGGACACAATAACTGGTGTGGTGGTGATCAGGGACACATTATCTGGTGTGGAGGTGATCAGAGACACAATAACTGGTGTGGTGGTGATCAGGGACACAATAACTGGTGTGGAGGTGATCGGGGACACAATAACTGGTGTGGAGGTGATCAGGGACACAATAACTGGTGTGGTGGTGATCAGGGACACAATAACTGGTGTGGAGGTGATCGGGGACACAATAACTGGTGTGGAGGTGATCGGGGACACAATAACTGGTGTGGAGGTGATCGGGGACACAATAACTGGTGTGGAGGTGATCGGGGACACAATAACTGGTGTGGAGGTGATCAGGGACACAATAACTGGTGTGGAGATGATCGGGGACACAATAACTGGTGTGGAGGTGATCGGGGACACAATAACTGGTGTGGAGGTGATCGGGGACACAATAACTGGTGTGGAGGTGATCGGGGACACAATAACTGGTGTGAAGGTGATCAGGGACACAATAACTGGTGTGGAGGTGATCAGGGACACAATAACTGGTGTGGTGGTGATCAGGGACACAATAACTGGTGTGGAGGTGATCGGGGACACAATAACTGGTGTGGTGATGATCAGGGACACAATAACTGGTGTGGTGGTGATCAGGGACACAATAACTGGTGTGGAGGTGATCAGGGACACAATAACTGGTGTGGAGGTGATCAGGGACACAATAACTGGTGTGGAGGTGATCAGGGACACAATAACTGGTGTGGAGGTGATCGGGGACACAATAACTGGTGTGGAGGTGATCAGGGACACAATAACTGGTGTGGTGGTGATCAGGGACACAATAACTGGTGTGGTGGTGATCAGGGAAACAATAACTGGTGTGGAGGTGATCGGGGACACAATAACTGGTGTGGAGGTGATCAGGGACACAATAACTGGTGTGGAGGTGATCGGGGACACAATAACTGGTGTGGAGGTGATCAGGGACACAATAACTGGTGTGGAGGTGATCAGGGACACAATAACTGGTGTGGAGGTGATCAGGGACACAATAACTGGTGTGGTGGTGATCAGGGACACAATAACTGGTGTGGTGGTGATCAGGGACACAATAACTGGTGTGGAGGTGATCAGGGACACAATAACTGGTGTGGAGGTGATCAGGGACACAATAACTGGTGTGGAGGTGATCAGGGACACAATAACGGGTGTGGTGGTGATCAGGGACACAATAACTGGTGTGGTGGTGATCAGGGACACAATAACTGGTGTGGAGGTGATCAGGGACACAATAGCTGGTGTGGAGGTGATCAGGGACACAATAACTGGTGTGGAGGTGATCAGGGACACAATAACTGGTGTGGAGGTGATCGGGGACACAATAACTGGTGTGGAGGTGATCGGGGACACAATAACTGGTGTGGAGGTGATCGGGGACACAATAACTGGTGTGGAGGTGATCGGGGACACAATAACTGGTGTGGTGGTGATCAGGGAAACAATAACTGGTGTGGAGATGATAGGGGACACAATAACTGGTGTGGAGGTGATCGGGGACACAATAACTGGTGTGGTGGTGATCAGGGACACAATAACTGGTGTGGAGGTGATCAGGGACACAATAACTGGTGTGGAGGTGATCAGGGACACAATAACTGGTGTGGTGGTGATCAGGGACACAATAACTGGTGTGGTGGTGATCAGGGACACAATAACTGGTGTGGAGGTGATCAGGGACACAATAACTGGTGTGGAGGTGATCAGGGACACAATAACTGGTGTGGAGGTGATCAGGGACACAATAACGGGTGTGGTGGTGATCAGGGACACAATAACTGGTGTGGTGGTGATCAGGGACACAATAACTGGTGTGGAGGTGATCAGGGACACAATAGCTGGTGTGGAGGTGATCAGGGACACAATAACTGGTGTGGAGGTGATCAGGGACACAATAACTGGTGTGGAGGTGATCGGGGACACAATAACTGGTGTGGAGGTGATCGGGGACACAATAACTGGTGTGGAGGTGATCGGGGACACAATAACTGGTGTGGAGGTGATCGGGGACACAATAACTGGTGTGGTGGTGATCAGGGAAACAATAACTGGTGTGGAGGTGATCGGGGACACAATAACTGGTGTGGAGGTGATCAGGGACACAATAACTGGTGTGGAGATGATAGGGGACACAATAACTGGTGTGGAGGTGATCAGGGACACAATAACTGGTGTGGAGGTGATCGGGGACACAATAACTGGTGTGGAGGTGATCAGGGACACAATAACTGGTGTGGAGGTGATCGGGGACACAATAACTGGTGTGGAGGTGATCGGGGACACAATAACGGGTGTGGAGGTGATCGGGGACACAATAACTGGTGTGGAGGTGATCGGGGACACAATAACTGGTGTGGTGGTGATCAGGGACACAATAACTGGTGTGGAGGTGATCAGGGACACAATAACTGGTGTGGAGGTGATCAGGGACACAATAACTGGTGTGGAGGTGATCGGGGACACAATAACTGGTGTGGAGGTGATCAGGGACACAATAACTGGTGTGGAGGTTCTATTTCTATTTATATTGGGGACATAATTGCCCAAATCTGGGGATCAGGAGCCATTTCCACCCTTTACTCTCGGCTGGGGATCTTTGTATCCATATAACAGATGTTCTACATGACTAAATCTGACATCAATTTTACTGCAAAATCAAAGGGGCCAAAATGTCTCCCCCCCTCCCCCGAGCAGTAATATATTTCTATCCCCCTTGCTGGGAGTGGAGATGACCCATCTATAAGGATATACAGTACATACACACCCAGCACAAGGCCGTGATCACACTACCAGATGTTTCTGCAGTTCCTCTGAGCTCCACAAGGTGGTGATCTCACCTCTACCCAGACAGAGAGTCTATGGAATACAGACAGGAAGTGATGTCAGATACGGACAGGAAGTGATGTCAGGAAGTTCCGGGTAAGAGGTGAGTCGGGAGGAAGTCGTGAGGAGACACGTTGCTGGATCTGGCGGCAGAGGAGGTAATAAGTAGAATAACCCCTTCAGGGGGATCAGTTGATGAATAATATATATTCCCTCCAAAGCTGGTCATACATGGTTCAGTTTTATCGTTCAGCCAGCGGGGTGAGTGAGAAAACTGAAGTGATTCCCCCATCCACACATAGGAGGGGGATGGGGGAATCCTCCCCGCTGCACTATTGTATTGTGACAATGGGGGGCGCTCCTCCGCTCTCAGAATACACAGATCAGTGATGAAGCCATTGGCTGCAGCCGCTGATCGAGTGACTTTTATCCGGCAGTGACCACACATGGATGGAAATGTGACCGATCCCTGCTGGACCAGCTGAATTTCCAGGTATCTATGGTCACCTGAAGTCAGGGCACAAATCCCAGGTCACCATGGTGACTAGAAATGGCGTCCTGGCCCCTGGGCTCTTGTCAGCCCATTCTCACTGTTGGTCTGAATAATGTTTCTGCCTGAATCCCGGACACATTATTCAGACAGGAATGTGGCTCGGAGCGGGGCCAGGCGGGAGGGGGAGGCGGGAGGAGGGGACACCCGACCTGTGCAGTCAGGGGAGGACTGGGCAGGACAGCAGCATGAGAGGACTCATCTCACTGATCTCCCGCTGCCGATTCTGCACACTGTACCCTTCCCCTGCACCCCATGTCCTGAAGTCTGCACACTGTACCCTTCCCCTGCACCCCATGTCCTGAAGTCTGCACACTGTACCCTTCCCCTGCATCCCATGTCCTGAAGTCTGCACAATGTATCCTTCTCCTGCATCCCATGTGCTCCGGTGACCTGCACCCGTCTCTGGTACCCTGCATCCCATGTGCTCCGGTGACCTGCACCCGTCTCTGGTACCCTGCATCCCATGTCCTGCACCCTTCTCTGGTACCCTGCATCCCATGTCCTGCACCCGTCTCTGGTACCCTGCATCCCATGTGCTCCGGTGACCTGCACCCTTCTCTGGTACCCTGCATCCCATGTGCTCCGGTGACCTGCACCCGTCTCTGGTACCCTGCATCCCATGTCCTGCACCCGTCTCTGGTACCCTGCATCCCATGTGCTCCGGTGACCTGCACCCGTCTCTGGTACCCTGCATCCCATGTCCTGCACCCTTCTCTGGTACCCTGCATCCCATGTGCTCCGGTGACCTGCACCCGTCTCTGGTACCCTGCATCCCATGTCCTGCACCCTTCTCTGGTACCCTGCATCCCATGTCCTGCACCCGTCTCTGGTACCCTGCATCCCATGTGCTCCGGTGACCTGCACCCGTCTCTGGTACCCTGCATCCCATGTCCTGCACCCTTCTCTGGTACCCTGCATCCCATGTCCTGCACCCGTCTCTGGTACCCTGCATCCCATGTGCTCCGGTGACCTGCACCCTTCTCTGGTACCCTGCATCCCATGTGCTCCGGTGACCTGCACCCGTCTCTGGTACCCTGCATCCCATGTCCTGCACCCGTCTCTGGTACCCTGCATCCTATGTGCTCCGGTGACCTGCACCCTTCTCTGGTACCCTGCATCCCATGTCCTGCACCCTTCTCTGGTACCCTGCATCCCATGTGCTCCGGTGACCTGCACCCGTCTCTGGTACCCTACATCCCATGTCCTGCACCCCATGAGGGGAGAACCACTGGAGGAGACAATAATGGAGAAAGATCTGGGGGTCCTAGTAGAAGACAGACTGAGCAATAGCATACAATGTCAAGCTGCAGCTACCAAAGCCAGCAGAATATTGGCATGCATAAAAAAGGGAATTTTCTCACGTCGTCTTCCAGGACGGCACCCTGAGAGATGACTGGTCCCACCTGACAGGAAACACAATTAAAGAAGAGGCCAAAAACTTCCTGATCCCCCGAGAGGCAATCGGATTTTCCCCGGATCACCTTTCCCTATAAATGTCAGTACCCAGTTATATTCTGTACATTTAGGAAAGAATCCAGACCTTTCTTATAGCGATCTACTGAGCTGGCCAGATCCACCTCTGCAGGGAGTCTATTCCACATTTTCACACCTCTTACTGTGAAGAAACCTTGTGAAGCCTTTGGGTCTGGTAGGGCTTGCCCTTCCTGGTGGGGGGTTTCCCCATCTTCCTCAGGGGGGGCAGCAGAGCTTGGAAGAGCCTCCTGAGTGCTGATTCCAAGCTCTGCCGATTCACCAGGGAGAGTGGGAATTAAACCCCGAAGTGTACTCCCTCGTGAGTCGACGCTTCGGCAGACCGGAGATAGATCTCTTCGCGCACAGAGGGAACAGGAAGATGAAGAAGTTATTTTCACTGTCCAGGGAGAGAGGATCCGAGGGGGTGGATGTGTTGGCCCAAGACTGGGACTTCCACTTGGCCTTTCCCATAGGGCAGACTGATTTTAATCGCTCCCTGGTGGCCCAAGAGGACCTGGTTTCCTACCCTGGGAAATTGGTCCGTGTCCCTTCCACAGTATCTTCCGGAGCGGCAGGACCTTCTCCTACAGGGTCCAGTCTGCCACCCAAACCCCGGTTTCTTCAAGCTAGCGGCTTGGCTCTTGAAAGGGGGAGCCTGCGGCAGAGGGGGTGTTCAGAGAGAGTAATTGACACCCTGTTACAGAGTAGGAAGCAGGTTACCAGGCGTATTTAAACCAAGTTCTGGGGAGTCTTCTTGCATTGGTGTCAAGCGAGGGGGACTTCCCAGCAGGAGATCCCTGCAATCCTGGATTTCCTCCAGGACGGCGTTGATCAGGGTCTAGCTACTAAGACGCTCAGGGTCCAGGTGGCAGCCTTGTCCAATTTTTTGGACAGGAGACTGGCACTAAACCCACTGATCAAGAGATTTTTGTCGACTAGGGAGAGGATGTCCCCGGTGCAAATGAAAGAATTTCCACCATGGGATCTTACTCTAGTCCTCGGGCGCTGACCAAGGCACTATTCGAGCCCTTGGCTCATATCCTGCTTAAATTACTTGCCCTTAAGACAACCTTCCTGCAGGCCATTACAATGGTCAGAAGGATAGGTGATCTCCAGGCTCTGTCTGTAAAAGAGCCCTTTTTCTTATTTGAAGACAGGATTATCCTGAGGCAGGATCCCCTGTACCTTCCGAAGGTGGCCTCATGGTTCCACAGGACACAGGAGATTGTCCTTCCTTCGTTTTGTGCCAATCCTCAGAACAAGAAGGAAAGTTATTTTCATTGTTTAGATGTCAGACGGTGTCTGTTAGTTTATTTAGAGAGAGTGAAGGATTTTAGAAGGTCCAGTCACTTATTAGTTGGTTTTTGCGGCCAGAAGAAGGGTCAGCAAGCATCACATGCAACCATAGCAAGGTGGATTAGGCAGACGGGTTCCCACTATCCTTAAGGCACACTCTACACAGTCTCTGGCGACCTCTTGGGCAGAAAGGGCTGGAGCATCGGTAGAACAGATCTGCAGAGCAGCTACATGGACAAACCGGAACACTTTCCTGAGGCACTACAGGGTGGAACTGCTGTCACCTCAGGATTTGGCATTTGGTAGAAAGGTTCTACAGGCTGTTGTCCCGCCCTAAGGAAGGCCTGAGCTACTTGCTCTTCTCTCAGGGTGCCGTCCTGGAAGATGACTTGAGAAAATGACCAGGTACACTTACCGGTAACAGTGTTTCTGGGAAGTCTTCCAGGACGGCAGGACTACTTCCCACCCATTTTTGTGTGTTGGTGTTGTATGAACATTTGGGGTGGTTCTCACTCTCGTGCACTGGTGTGGGTCAATACTTTTTCACAACTAAGGAGCACAGGGAGGTTCGGGGGTTTTTGACCTCTTCTTTGATTGTGTTTCTTGGCAGGTGGGACCAGTTATCTCTCAAGGTGCCATCCTGGAAGACCCAGAAACACCGTTACCAGTAAGTGTAACTGGTCATTTTCTCCAGAGATAAAACTATAATTCTACCACTTTATAAAACTCTGGTCAGGCCACATCTGGAGTATTCCGTCCAGTTTTGGTCACAAGTCCTCAGAAGGGATGTGTTGGAGCTGGAGGGAGTCCAAAGAAGGGCAACTAAATTAATTAGGGGGCTGGAGGACCTCAAATACGAGGAGCGACTACAAGCGCTAAATTTTATTAACGCTGGAGAAAAGACACTTGAGAGGAGATATGAAAGCCATTTACAAATATCTCACTGGTGATCCCAGCATAGGAAAATAGCTATTCAATCTCAGGGGGTGTGAGAGGACAAGGGGACACACAATGAGATTGGCGGAGAATCGGTTTAACCTTAATTTGCGTAGGGAGTTTCTTTAACATACATCACGGGACACAGAGCACCATAGTACTAACATATGGGTTATACGACACCTTCAGGTGGTGGACACTGGCATAATCAAGAACAGGAAGTCCCCCTCTATATAACCCCTCCCATACTGGGAGTACCTCAGTTTTTTAGCCAGTGCATAGGTGTTGGTCATGGTTAATGTTGTGCTAAAGAAAAGCTCCGTAAATGGTCCTAAGGGAATTCCAAGATGGCGCCGCCGCGGCCCTGGCCCAACGCACGCCGCGCGGCACAGAAAAGTACAAGGAGGAGACCAGCAAATGAACGGCAAAGGCTCAGGGTAAGGACTACCAGAGGGATATGACTTATTATACCCAAAAGCTGGGGGGTCCCCAAGATCAGACCGAGGGGGGTAGCGCTGAGCAGTCACACACGGCAGCGCAGACCTCTCAGGAGCAGTCTGCTGGAGAGGCGGGGAGTCATGGAGAACAGGCCAGCACAGTGGAGCAGTCTCTCCCCCAGCACACAGACACAGAGAACACTGAGCAACCGACCCTGGCTGAGATACTCAGGGCGGTGCACGTTTGCACCGCTTCAGTGAATACCCTTAAAGAGCAGTTTGGGGGACTGAGAGAGGATCTACAAAAAATCAGTGAACGCACAACAGCAGTGGAAAGCCGGGTGAGTGAGGTGGTAGATAAGCTGCCCCAGTTTCCTGGGAGTCCCATGTTGCACATCAGCTAGCCAGAGACACTAACAACAGAGCTGATGACATGGAGAACCGTATGAGGCGGAACAATGTGCGCATAGTGGGGTTGCCAGAGAAAGCTGAGGGCCGGGACCCCAACGCCTTTGTTGAAGGGTGGCTGCAGGACGTTTTCAGAAAGGAGGCCTTTTCCCCATTCTTTACGGTAGAAAAGGTTTAACCACACGCCAGGCCGCCCACCACAGCCTGGCGCCCCCCCTAGACCCATCCTTGCTTGTCTCCTACACTAAAGGGACAGGGAGGTGGTGCTGAGACATGCCAGGGAGAAGGCCAATGTCCAGGTGAATGGAGTCTGGGTATCATTCTACCCAGACTTCTCCGGGGAGGTGCAGCGACGCCACGCCAAGTTCTCTGATGTAAAGAGGCGCTTACGTGCATTACAACTACCTTACGCCGTGTTATACCCTGCCAAGGTGAGAGTTACTGCCAATCGGCAAACTCACTTTTTTGAATTAGCCCTTATGTCACCACGACAGAGAGGAGGAAGGTGATTAAACTGCTGGCTGTTGATACAAGGCACTATGCTATATTTCTACTGCACCACTTGCAAGTTCCTCTGTGGCAAGCTCACCATGTGTTCATCTTTTACCCCCATTCTTTATTTTGTTCTGCTGGGAGACAATATATTTGTATGTGAACTTTGAGCTATCTTGTAAAGTTGCAAGAAAAATGTGATTTCTCTACCAGAGCGGTAGAACAAATGTGCCTTACTTGTTTCTGCTCCTTGTTGGAGCTGTATGGCCTGCTCTGTGGGAGGTCTGGACTTATGTTTTTTCAAGACCATCGTGCTGTTTTTTCTTTCCAGACTACATGCAAGGACTCGTCCTGTTGACGGCCTGGTTCTGTGTTTTTTTGCACTTACTGAACCTATACAGAGAGCTATACACACCTGTTATTGCATTCTGGAACTGTGACTCTGCAATCCTGGATATTACCGGAGTTCTTGACGTCTGCCCTAGACTTGCATCTCTTACATGGAGATTGCTCTTGCCACAATTGTCTTTTGTGGACTTTTGCTGAGGGAGACCCCTGAGTCTACCTACCTGCAGGACCCCAGATCTCTTCCACACCTTTCTAGACACTGTGTTGGTGTTCCACCCCCCATTAAGAATATGTTTGCTTTCTCCCAGTGGCTGAATTACCAATTGTTTCTTTGGAATGTGAGAGGCTTAGGCTCCCCACTTAAACGCATGATGGTATCCACCTGTCTAAAGAAATACCACCATATGATCTTATGTATGCAGGAAATGCATTTAACCAGTGAAACACAATGTTGTCTTAAATATGCATGGGTGGGTAGGGCCTACCATTCCACTCACACCTCCTATTCTAGGGGTGTGAGTGTAATGATTCATGGCTCTGTAGATTTCCAGGAAATTGATGTGTGTATTGATGCCGAGGGCCGGTTTATATTTTTAATTCAATCTTATTTTATTTGTTTATGCAATGAAACGACAGAAAAAGACATACATTGTCTTAAACATTACAAACATTAATAGGATACATCCTCAACAGGCATCATGTGTGTCAGAACAGAGCAGGGCTAAGTACCATCAGATGAAAGTATACACAAACCTATTTGGAGAGTATGAAGTAGGGTCACTCAATGGGTTATAGGTAGTAGGTAAATTGAAGCCCTGGTACGTTATCCTACTGGGTTCTTAGAGGTGTATTTATGTGTAGAGAAAAGAGAAAGAGTCAGGGGCAAATAGTAGGGGTACACAGTTAGGGGACAGGGATCAGAATCACTCCATCAAGGTCCGAGAGTGGTCTCGTCCAGGGCACACTCCGCCCAAGAGATAAACTCCGAGGAGTACCGAAACACGGACCACGAAGTCCATGTGAGAGAGAACTGTTCACTTTTGTCATTTTCCTCCGCCACCAGGCGCTCAAGGTCCCTAATGCGGTCCACCTCAACAGCCCAATCCCCCAGGGAAGGCATGGTTGCCGTTCTCCAATGACGGGGAATCACTACCCTGACCGCCGCCAGAAAGTGTCGCAAGACATCATTTCTGATGGATTTAAATGATCCTGGGATAATAGACAAGAGAGCCACCTCAGGTGAAGGGTGGATAGAGGTCGCCATCAATTTGCAGTAGAGTGTGAAAATCCGCTGCCAGTACCTCCGCACAGGAGGGCACTCCCACCAGATGTGGAGCATGGTTCCCCGGGAGCCGAGGCACCGCCAGCAGGCATCCGACACCTCCGGATTGAAGTGGTGAAGAGTTGATGGACATCTGTACCATCTTGTTAACAGTTTAAACCCCTTCTCCTGGGTCTTGGTGGCTATGGACAATTTGTGCGTCAGGGTAAAACATTTTTGCCAGTCAATAGGGGAGATAGTGTGACGGAGGTCTGTCTCCCAGGCCACCGTAAACGGTGGGAGGCTAGGGGAGTAAACATCGAGCAGAAGGGAGTATAGTTGCGATACAACATGCGTTGGAGGTTCCACCTGCAGGAGCAGTTCCTCGAATCCCGTCGGTTCAGCAAGAATGTCTGTAATAGATGGGAAAGTCCGGATGTAGGAGGCAGTCTGTTGCCTCCGAAGCCACTGCATGGGGTGACGGGAGGTCAGACCGGTAGAGGTATCTGACCTCAAAGTGGGGTCTGCACGAAGGACCTGGGCAAGTCGCCTATGATCCTCTCTTCGCCATGGTCCGAATCTTGCTACCGACATAGCTGGCGGAAAGGCCGGGGTCCCAAAGAAGGGAGTCATAGGCCCCATGCGGTTTGATAAGCCCCTTCTGGACAGCATGCGATCCCAAATCTGGATCGTTTGATGGATAAGGTCATTAAGAGGGCCCGAACCCCCCCCCCCCCCCCCGTACCGTAGGCAAGGTCCAGGGGAGAGCGGAGAGCTCAATTGGGCTCATGTGGCTTTCCAACTGAACCCAAAGCTTGGTTGAAGAATGATGGAACCAATCTAGTATGCGGGTGAGCACCGCTGCTTTATGGTATAGGGAGGCATCTGGGGCTCCAGCCCCCCCCCCCCCCCCCGAGCCTTTGGAAGAGAAAGTGTTTCATACCGTATCCTGGGACGGGCCGCATTCCAAATAAATTTGGAAAACAGTTGGCGTATTTTCTTAAAGTACGAATTAGGTATGTGAATAGGGATGGTCTGAAACAAATACAGGAACCTAGGGAGAACATCCATTTTCAGGGCATTCACTCTACCTAGCCATGAGAGCTGTTTGGACGCATAATTGATTAAATCTGCCTGGGTCCTAAGAAGTAGGGGGGCAAAGTTCAAGGAAAAAAGTTGGGAAGCATCCGCCGGTATTTGAATTCCGAGATACCTTATGGAGGGGGAACCAGTTTTGAAGGGGAAAGAAGACGATAGTCTTCGCAGGGCCGACGTAGGCAGAGATATGTTGAGGATTTCCGATTTATTGTAGTTGACCTTGAAGTTGCTAACTTCTCCAAATTTCCGAAACTCCTGCAATACCAAGGGCAAGGATGTGTGAGGGTGTGTCACGAACAGGAGCAGATCATCTGCAAAGAGGGCAAGTTTAGTATGTGTGGGCCCGACTGTTATGCCTTGGATAGAAGAATTGTTACGTAGAGCAATAGCTAGATGTTCCATAGTGAGAACGTAGAGGAGGGGGGACAGTGGGCATCCCTGTCGCGTCCCGTTAGATACAGAGAAGGCTGGAGATAGCGAGCCATTTAGTCTAATCCTAGCATATGGAGAGGAGTAAAGGGACATTATTCTCGCCATCATATTGGTTCCCACGCCTATTTGTTGCAGGGATAGTCGAAGGAACTGCCAGTCTACTCGGTCGAATGCCTTCTCGGCATCGACTGTTAAGAGGCATAGTGGGATATCGTGGGACCGGGCATAGTTGGTTAAAAGAAGGGTCTTCAGGGTATTGTCCCTAGCCTCACGGCCACTCACAAAGCCGACCTGGTCTAGGTGTATTATCCCAGGCAACAATGGTTGTAATCTATTGGCTAGGATTTTAGCAAAGACTTTCAAATCGACCCCAATCAAGGAGATCGGCCTATAGCTTGCACAAAGAGTGGGGTCTTTGCCTGGCTTTGGGATGAGGGATATGTGAGCCTCAAGTGTTTGTGGAGGGAACACTGAACCCTCCGACAAAGAGTTGAACACCTTAGTTAGAAAGGGCGTGAGGAGGGCGGCAAAAAGTTTGTAGAACTTAGGAGTAAAGCCGTCTGGGCCCGGGCTCTTTCCACTCGGTGTACCCGCTATGGCTTTGGTGACTTCGTCTTCT
The DNA here is from genome assembly GCA_029206835.1 of Rana muscosa. Lineage (NCBI taxonomy): Eukaryota > Metazoa > Chordata > Amphibia > Anura > Ranidae > Rana > Rana muscosa. The sequence continues at coordinate 657,200 of JARGYO010005596.1, read as the reverse complement.
GTGATTGAGGTTTCCAGATCAGCGATGACGTCATCGTCTAACGTAGGGAGCGCGGTTCCCAATACATATGACATCTGGTCCTCCACCCCAGAGGAAGGGGAACTTGTCCCTTGAGTCTTAGGGATATTGTACAGGGACTGATAAAAGTCCCTGAATTCCCCCGCCATCTTAGTGGGTGAGGATACCATTTCCCCCTGTGCCCCCCGAATATGAGGCACAAAGGCGGAGGTTGTTTTTGGGTGCAGGGAGCGAGCCAGTGGCCTACCACATTTATCTCGAAACTTATATTGATGGAAAGTGAGCTTATCTGCATATGTACGTGCAGAGGCTTCATAAAGTTCTCTAAGTTGTGATCGTGCCCTAGAAACGTCCGCCAGCATTGTCACTGTCGGGGATCGTTTGTGCTCAGTTTCTAAGTTTCTAAGCGTTTTATTTGCTGCCTCTATGGCGGCTGAGCGCTCCTTTTTAAGACGCATACCCATTTGGATAAAGGTACCACGTAGGACAGCCTTAAGTGCCTCCCATTGAAAGGGCAACGATGTCGTATCCAAAGCGTGGTCTGCAAAAAAGTTAGAGATTGTATCTGAAACCCTTGTCACACATTCCGGGTTCGTAAGCAGCGAATCGTTCAAGCGCCATGACCATTCCCTAATCGGAGTGGAAGGGAGCGAGAATGTCATGTGTATAGGAGAATGGTCAGACCAGACCATTGGGTCTATGGTGCATTCCGGGGACCAGTCCAGGCAGCTATGGTCACTCATTAGGTAGTCTATGCGACTATAGGTGTGATGAACATGGGAGAAGTGGGTATAGTTACGGACCGTGGGGTACAGCACTCTCCAAACGTCCACCAGACGCAGATCGTAGAATGCCCGTTTCAGAGCCCTCAGTTTGGGGAAGGAGATACACGATCGCGAGGTGGAGGAATCTAAAAGTGGTTCAAGAGGGGTGTTAAAATCTCCCCCCAATATGAGCTTACCCTCCCTGAATCCTGACAAAATCCTCATGTATTGTAACGCGGCTGATACTTGATTAACATTAGGAAGGTAAATGTTAGCTACTGTAAATTTGGTACCCCATAACACGAATTTCACAAAAACATACCTCCCCTGGGGGTCCGAGAGATGGTCAAGCACCTCTATAGGGAGCGTCTTATGGAAGGCCACAGACACTCCCTTGGCTTTCTGGGTTGGGCTAGTGCTGTGGAACCACCTGTTGAAGTATCTGTTGGAACAGGAAGGGGTGGAGGCAGAGTGAAAATGTGTCTCTTGGAGAAGAAGCACATTGACTTGGCGTTTGTGCATTTGATACAGGATTTGTCCTCTTTTGGAGGCAATATTGAGCCCATTGACATTGTAGGAACAGAATTGTAACCTAGGGTGAGCGGTCACTGTGTGGGCCATGATGGAGCGATGGGGGGGGAGGGGGGGGAAGGAGAGAGAGAAGAAGAAAAAAAAGAAAAGCGGGGAAGAAAAAAAGGGGGTTAACACAACAGGGGAGGAAGAGAGAAGGTAGAGCGAGGCGGGGGAGAGATTGAACGTAGAGAGCACCTGGGGAAGGCGGCTCAAGAATACTAAAGTGTGCGCAAAAACGTAACACTTCGTGAAATATCACGTAGTAGGCACTAACTGTGCCAATCCTATTTAGGGGGAGAGAACGGGGTTAGAACAGCTGAGTTGTGATCCCGACAACCTAACAGGCATATATAACATAACTGTAAGTGTAACACACCCAATGACCGTGGCATCTAATGCTCAACTGCCTAGTCACTAAAGGGCAGAGTGTCAGACTAATACCATTGGTACGCTGGAGTGTAATAAACAGTCTAAAATTACATAGAAAAATAACATCAACGTAGAACAAGGTGTACACAAACTGGTGATAGAATAAAGGCACAGGTATTCCCGCGTAAGCATGCGAGGGTTGGAAGCACCAATTACTACATTTATAGCAGCATTAACTATGATAGTTGTCACGGCTTAGCTCAGATATCTGTGTAAACGCACAGAAGGTGTCAGTGATAAGGCCAGTCAGTCCCATGCTCCAGGGACATAGATGTCCAGAGCCCGAGGGAAGACCCGGAGGTCCCCGGACAAGCCAAAGGGCTATGCCCGGGAAACACCAAGCCAGCCAGTAGAGCCAATGCCGTGAAAGAACATATCAACACCACCGCCTTTCCAAAGCCCCCGCAAGCACAACCGCACCAGCTGAGGGCAAGGAAACATTCTCCGTGCCAAGCGAGACAACTAAACCGTCAGCAGCACTTAGATAACAAAGTGAGCAAGAGTCAGCGGGGTGGATACGCAAGTAAAACCGTGAGTACAAAACAAAATAGAGAAAACAGTAGGCAAACCTGGCCGGAGTCTCATAAAGGAACTGTAGTCACCTGGTGGACTAAAGGACATATCAAAAAAAGAACCATTTCAGGTCTCGGACGACAGAATCTGGATCAGTCTTCTGGTGACGTGGCTCGCCGTACTCTAGGACCGGAAGGTACCGATCTAGACTGTGGGCGTCCTCGACGCTGTAGAGGAGGGCCCGGTAGCCGCTGACGGTCATCTGGGGGGTCCAACCAGTTCGGGATGACAATAGGGTCCCGGTCCAGGAACAGGAAGAAGGCAGGGAGCTGGTCCGGGTCTGACAGCACAAATTTGTGGTTATCTTCTCGGGTCACTTTGATGCTGAAGGGGTGGCCCCAAGTATACGTGGCGCCTACTTGGCGAATCAAGTCCAGCAGAGGACGGACCGCTCACCGCATGTACAGCGTGTTGCGGGAGAGGTCCGGGTAGTGGTGTATAGGTGATCCGTGAAAGTCCAGTGGCCCCAGGCGCCAGGCCTTGCGCAAAATTTCTTCCTTCAGGGTATAGTAGTGCACCCGGCAAAGTACGTCACGAGGGCGGTCCCTGCGGTCACCCCCCATGCCTCCCACTCTATGCACTCTGTCCAATTCAATGGGAGATGTAACTTCCCTGCCCAGGACCTGATTGAGGATAGCGATGACAGTGGGTTTGAGATCGGCACCTGATGTAGCCTCCGGGACCCCCTGCAGCCGGATGTTGTTCCTGCGGCTTCGGTTCTCACTATCTTCTATCCGGAGCTGGTGTTGCCGTAGACGGGAAAGGTGAGTCGTAGATGCATTTTCAAGCGCCTTTATGCGGGCTGAATGGTCCTCCTGGGTGGTGGCCATAGCAGAAACCGTGACCTCCGACGCGGAAACCCGTTGTTTGAGGGCATTCAGTTCAACATGGAGAGAAGTTTCCATTTTGGAAGCCCAGGAATCAAAGTCAGCTCGGAAAGCAGAAAGTACGGCAGCGGATGTGGAGCCCTGGGAGAGCATCTCTGCTGAGGCCGTGTTCACGCTAAGAGTAGCGGGATCCATCGGAGGGGTCGGGTGTACACCTGGGCCGGTCCCACCGACAGAGAAAGCTGCTGCAGCCGGGGGAGGAGGTGTTGGTTTGCCTGGGGTTCGGGCTGATGAAGCCCTGTCTTTCCCTGTACGGGAGTCCTGTGAGGCTGTGCGTAGCAGGTACCGTTGGATATTACCTGGTTGCAGTGCAGCGGAATCAGTAGAGGTAGAGCTGGAAGCCGCCATCAGCAGATCGGGCGTGATTGGTTGGGAACGCAGCCTGCGGTCGTCGGGAGAGCACAATGCTCAGCAGTACATGTCTTCAGCCGTCCATCCTCAGCCACGCATCCCCATAGGTGGAGTGGAAGAACAGAAAGTGCGACCCGTGTCGTACATGGGAATAGACGCTTGCTTTGTTGCTACTGACGTCTTGGAGCAGGCGCAGGGGAGTGCCGGTGTTTGCGTTACAGGACAGCGGTACGGCAGCCTGGGCAGCACTGGCGGCTGAGGAGGGGGCAGAGCAAGGCTAGTGGCAAGGGGGAGCACGGAGTCCGGGTGGAGCAAGATGGCCACTACACTGCTTGCTAGTCTGTGACTGGAGGGTTACGGGGAGGGCAAGATGAATGAGGTGGAGGCCCAGCCACCCCGTACACCAGAGTAATCAGACCTTGATGGGTAGGGCAAAGCGGTTTTAAACGGGCAAGGGGGGACCCAGCAGTCCTATGGTCGGGTATAGCAAGATGGCCGCCCCTCGAACCTATGGGGTCAGGGCTCCCACCGAGTGCTCCTTTCTGACTGCCAGCTGGGGAGGGATCAGCCTACTTCTGGTGCCTTTTACTCTGCCCCCGCCCTGCTTACCCCGTGCGAGATGGTGCTTTGTGCTGGATGTTGCTCTGGGTGTATTGGGAGCAGCAAGATGGCCGCCGACTTCCAGGAGTAGGCCGAAGCCGCGGACTTTCCTAGAACTGGCCGCCGCGGGTGTGTCAGGCCGAACGTCCCGGGATCCCTCAGGTATGTAGACCAGACCAGTGCAGGCACACTTGCGACCGATCCGCCCGCCGCACACTCCGCCGACCGCAGCACTTTAGGCCGGAGGATGCTGCTGTTCCCGCAGGCCGCAAGATGGCGGCCAGGCCCCGGAGCCGACCACGGGCCGAAAAGAAGACCGAGGGGGTTCCCTAAGAGTCAAACACCTCCATCCAAGCCTGGATGGAGATGTAGAATGTCCGTGGGGTATCCGGAGACCCTCCGGGAGGCGGTGGAGGCTTTGTGGGCCCCAAGATGGCGTCGGGCCTGGGCTGTGTAGAGCGGGCCTGGTAGTTGCCGCACGGCCGGCCCGGAGTCACAATTCAGGCTGGGTTGCAGGTATGGAATCCTCAGGAACGACAGGGGAAGAGTTGGAGCAATTTCCAGTGGATTAGGAGCGAGGATGGCTATAGATTGAGGGTGCAGTTGTGGAGCTCAATGTCTCCGGTTTATATTTTTACATTGTCGGTGGGAAAGGTGTACTGTATATTGGCTTGTGTGAATATACCCCCGCCGTTTACGGTGGCGGTGCTCCGGCGGTTGCTGGCCTATTTAGAGGGCAGGCCGGATCTCCCGCTACTGATCGTGGGTGACTTTAATTGCTGGTTGAGTCCCTCCATGGACAGACATTGCTCAACAAAGTGGTATAGATTGATATAAGGAGGTTCAAACACCCTTTGGAGAGGCAGTTCTCTTGCTTCTCCAAAACTCACGGGACGTTGTCCAGGATTGACCTGGCTGTGGGTAACCCTGCCTTGCTCCCTTCCGTCTCTGGCGTGATATATAAGCCCTGCAGTGTGTTGGATCACTCACATTTAGTGGTCACTCTGATTGTCTACCCACCATCCACCCTTCTGAGACCCCCGTAAAAATGTAATGCCTTTTGGCTGAAACTATTTTTGACTCGCAATGAGGTGGAGCGGAGCATGGGGGACTTTCTCGATAATCAGGACTTTGCTGACTCCCCGGTGACACAGTGGGATGCCTGTAAGGCATATCTGAGGGGGTTACTTATCTCCGAAATTGATAAGGTAAATAAGAACTCTTCTGGGCTCAGAGAGGCATTTGTTCAAGCCCCGACAGATTCTGCCAGGGAGGCATGGCAGTCGGCTCAATCAGCTTATGAGCGGCTGCTGTCCTCCACAGCAGAAATTTCTTTTTTTTCTTTCTCTAAATTGGCTTTTTTTGAGGAGGGAGAGAGCACGGGGCGCATGTTGGCCAGGATAGCTAACTCTCAATAATGTTCCCCCACTATTGGAGCTATCAAAACAACAGCTATCAATCTTGGCAGAGCTGGCCAGATTTTATGAGATCCTTTATCTCCCGACAGAGCAATTTACGCAGCCGGAGCTTCTGACCTACTTACATGGCATTGACTTCCCACAACTCACGACTGACCAGCGTAAGGCCTTGGATGCCCCCTTTACCTTGGAGGAGCTGCAGACAGCGTTAGCTGCGTTTCCCAATTGTAAGGCCCCAGGGGCGGACGGACTACCCACTGACGTGCACGTGAATTGGCGTGCACGTTCCTTCACGGCGCAGGCTCAGACCAGCTGACTTTTTTAAAAGAGAAGCGCAGGCTGTGTCATGGTGGTTGGCGGAGAGACACAGACACTAGTCCAGGGGCACGTAAGCGCTGGGTGTTGGGTACTGGCATTTTCAAGACCCATCTACTCAGCATCTGCTGTAGCATTTGATAGCAGCATATTAACCATTGCTAAGACTAGGCTCAGCAATAGATTCATGTGTTGTGGAAATTTTCTGAACATGTGTGACAAACCCTCTGTCCTCAAACAGATCTTGGTCCGCCGTCAATGCTTCCTCTGTTCAGATCCAGCACCGTCCAAGATTCTTTAGCCCCCCAGTGAACAGACACACCTTAGTGTAGGGTAAAAACCAACAGACTCTTTATTTAAGCACATTTTAACAGATCCCTTACTTCAGAACACTTCCCCCACCCTTGGGAAACAGGGCAGGTAAAACTGTCCAATGACAATGGTTATACAGGTCAGGTGTGTTCCAACTTCTCATCAGTAAACAGTCTTAGCGGGGGGGCTACTGGAGGCTACTGGAGGAATCCCCCCCTCCTTCCTCACAGCAAGACACTTTCACATCCCATAATAGTTGAGGCAGCCACAATAGACAATAGAATAGTCACACCCCAAACCATCACAGCAAATAGTACACAACAGCCAACACACAATATATACAATATATACAGCATTGAGTCTGACTAGTATAGATCATAGTGGGGTTCTCATTCACCCTGTGCCCCTATTAGAGACACAGGGTGATTTACACATAAGAGGGTCTGAGGAAGCTGGACAAGGAGCCTCCAGAACTATCCAGGGCAAGCTGAGCCGCACAACCCCCCGACCCAAAGTCACTTCTGTCACACATCTCCTCTTTCGGCAGGAGACTAACGCAGAAGGAGACCCCAGACGGGTTGACTCTGAAGTTAGTCAGTAGTTTTAGTCCCCCAATGCCGGTATCCATACAGTACCCCAAATAAATTGTCCCAAACAGAGCATTACTTACCCAGCCAACCTCTGTCTCTCTCAGAGAACATGCCTGCCGCTGGGGAGAGGCCTGGACTGGCCCTTCTCCCTGGAGTCCTTTCAGCCGCTGGAGAGAAGACAGGGTGACTGGGCTCACTCCATCATGCTGTTGGGGATCTGGGCTGACTGCCCAGCATCCCTGGGGTATACAAGTGGAGACTAAAGTCCCATCCACTTTTACAGGAAATCCATTGTTTGTTAGTGGTGAGCAGAGGTTGGTAGCACTCTGCCCTGTTGCCAGCACTTCTGCTGGGTGGCTGTGAGTGGTGACCACAGACCCATCCACCGACACCAGATCAAGCTGCAGTTGTGAGGTGACGACTGCATTCTCTCCTTGGATCCTGATCTGCAGCTCGGGACAGGCTGCCACCTCCTCACCCTGGGCCTCCAGAATTTCTTCAGGTGTAGGGCAGAGGTCTTGGACCCTCTGTCCGGTTGCCAGCACTTCTACTGGTGGTTTGCTAGGTGGTTCCTCCTCTACAGAAATGTCTATTAAATCCCCAGTCTCTGGAATTGCTAAAAGTGTGGGACAGAGGTCTTGGACCCTCTGTTCGGTTGCCAGCGCTTCAGCAGTAGAAGATTCTGGTAACTCTGCTGATGCTGCTGGCAGAAAATCCCATGTCTCTGTCAGTATTGTGGGAGAAAGGCCGACTACCTCTTCTCTCAGGGAGGCTGAAGCCACTGTAGGTGCTGGGCAGAGGTTAGCAGAGCTCTGCCCTGTTGTCAGCACTTCTGCTTTGGAGACGACAATCTCCGGAGTTTCCACTGCCGATTCTCTGGCATGTTTCCTGTATGCCCTTTCCAGATGCTGTTCCTTCCTTAGCAAATAGTCTAGATCAGGTTTAAGCTCTGAGACTCCTGCAAAACCAGCATAGCCTCTCTGTATTCTCGCAGGTCCTCAAGGGTAGGTTCCCCTTTATCGCCAAACACAAAACAATTTGTGAGGCTCTCCCACAGCAATCCAGGGCCACCAAAGTCATATCCCTCCGGAGAGCATTCTGTTGTCTCTCCTAAATACTCCTCCTCCGAGTGCCATTGCAGAGCCCGATACTGATTGTCCAGCTCTATCTCCTGCTGGACCAGCCTGTCCAACTCAGTCACCCATTTCTCCTGGGGCCACTCTCCCAGGAATTGCATCCATAACTCCCTTTGTTCACTGGCCTGCTGCTCTGGGGTTGGAAAGCACTGGCCTTGCTGCATACCAGAAACTTGGAGGCATCTAATCCAGTGCCTTACCCAAATCTGCTGCCTGACCTCCAGGTATTCATCCGCAGACACAGACCTGGTGTATGCTGAAAGGACGATCTGCAGCAGCCCCGGGAATTCTGATGCCAGATCCATATCTCTGCTGGGGTGACTGAAGTCTGCTGTCCGATCTTGGATCCAGGTGGAGGTCTTCACAGCCAGGAAGCACGATCCCGCTGCTGCCAACCAGTTGTGACGAACCCTCTGTTCTCAAACAGATCTAGGTCTGCCGTCAATGCTTCCTCTGTTCAGATCCAGCACCGTCCAAGATTCTTTAGCCCCCCCAGTGAACAGACACACCTCAGTGTAGAGTTAAAACCAACAGACTCTTTATTCAAACAAATTTTAACAGATCCCTCACTTCAAAACACTCCCCCACCCTTGGGAAACAGGGCGGGTAAACTGTCCGATGACAATGGTTATACAGGTCAGGTGTGTTCCAACTTCTCATCAGTAAACAGTCTTAGCAGGAGGGGCTACTGGAGGAATCCCCCCTCCTTCCTCACAGCAAGACACTTACACATCCCATAATAGTTGAGGCAGCCACAATAGACAATAGAATAGTCACACCCCATCCCATCACAGCAAATAGTCCAACAGCCAACACACAATATATACAATGTATACAGCATTGAGTGTGACTAGTACAGATCATAGTGGGGTTCTCATTCACCCTGTGCCCCTATTAGAGACACCGGGTGATTTACACATAAGAGGCGTCGGGGAAGCTGGACAAGGAGCCTCCAGAACTCTCCAGGGCAAGCTGAGCTGCACAAACCCCCGACCCAAAGTCACTCCTGTCACAACATGTATTTAATATGTATTGTCATACTGTCGCCCAGTGTTAGTACTCCTGCAGCCCGCTTTAAAGAGCTGACTGGGGCAGACTGATGCTGGTTGAGTCCCGTCTGGTGATGGAAAACTTTCTGGGGTTGGAGAGAGATGTTTGCGGAGTGGGGATATGTCCGCCAGCGAAAGGCCCCTGCGCATTAGCACAGACGTTTGTCTAGAGGGGATATGTTCGCTCTGCAAAGAAAACTATCGGTTATAGGCGGATATACGCTCTTGTCTCTGCTGTGTCTGATCAGCACAGGTTGGGATTCGTAGTGGAACATCTGCAGATAGCCTCCCATCCACAAGGAACTGTAGTATAATCCAGGTATGATTTCTTCTCTGGAACAGAGCAGAATAAGGATTCCTATTAGCGGTAATACAGGAGATTTTGGGTTCAGAGATGGAGTCCATGTTTGTTTAGCTGCCATGCACCCTGTCTCTGCTCAGACACATCCATAGAAAATCCTTTAAGCATTATTCATTAGACATGTGCACTGCCAAAAAATGTGTTTATTTCGTTTTCGTTTTTTTGCTTTTTTCGAAAATTCGAAATTCCGAATTTCCGATTTCGGAAATTCTAAATTTCGGAAATCCGAAATTTCGGAAGTTGAAAAATTAGAAAATTCTGAAATAAACAAATTTTTCACAATTCGTTAAACGAATTCGGAACTAAACAAATTGCACATGTCTATTATTCATTGGTTGTTTGTATTAACTCATCCTGTTGGAAGGATGCCGTGTGCAATTCTCCCCCTTTCCCTTCCTGTGTGTACCCTCCCCTTTACTGTTTGTAATTTCCTGTGATGTCATCTTGTATTGAGGAAGTGATTGGCTATTGTGGCGATCACTTCCTGTTTGTCAGAGCTTTTGTCTTTTACGAATAAGAGCCAGGCACACTGCTCCCTGGAGGAGTGATGCTGAGATGAGGACGAAGGTATGGTCATGTCTGTTGATGGGGATATAGGGGAAATAGAGTTGTAGGTAAGATGCATTATATCATTAGACGAAATGTGTGCTTATTAGCACAGGAGATTGGTTGTGCGCATGACGTAAAGCCAAATTTCGCTGACAAATGTTAATTAGTACCTCTGCTTTGGGCTTAGGGCTATGTATTCCCGAAAGAGAGGGGCAAGAGCTGGGAGAAGGGGCGCAAGAGTGCAGCAGTAAGGTCCTGGGATTCCTAGTCGTGCCTCCACAGCACCATCCTCCCCTGAAAGTCCTGAAACGGCTGACCAGGCTGAGCCATTGTCAGGCATTGTGGCTACCTCCAACATTCCAGCCTCTGCATACGTCAGTAAGGATGACTTGGCTGCAGCTTTGTCTGGTTTAGAGGGCAAAATAGCTAATTTGTTTGCGTCGTCCTCCCAGGCTGGGAAAAAACGCAACAGATCTCCTTCTCCTGTTTTGGGCCCATCCTCGGCGGAACAGGAATGGATAGAGGATCCGGATGCACCCTTAGAGGATTCGCTAGAAGGACGCGGGGAGGGTTCCTCATGGAAGGGCTCAGCCCCAGTGGAGTCTTTTTCAGCCTCACAACCTCAGAGATTGTTAATTCAATCGCTCACTGAGACAGTACGCTTTGGGTATAAGCTGCCCCTGGCAGAAACGGCTGAAGTTCCCTTCTCCTCTTTAGGTTCTCTGAAGCCTCCTCAGGGCTCCCATGCTTTTCCTATGCACCCTTTGCTGGAATAGCTTATTTATGCTGACTGGGAACATCCCGACAGGCATTTTATTCCTCCTAAGAGATTTTCCCAAATGTATCCTATGGAGGAGAAGTTTAATAAGAAATGGAGTGTACCAGCAGTAGATGCTGCTGTCTCTTCCCTGAATAAAAGTCTAACTTGTCCAGTGAACAATGTTCAGGTATTTAAGGATCCAGCAGATAAGAGGCTGGAATCATTGCTTAAAGCATTGTTTTATATGGCCGGTGCAGTAGCACAACCTGCTGTAGCAGCGATTGGCGTTTGTAAATTCCTTAATGACAAAATGAAACAAATTGTCAAAGGGGAAGAGGTCCCGGACCTAGCAGAACTGCCTAGGGCCCTTTGTTTTGTGGTTGATGCCATTAAAGATTCTATTCATCAGACGGTACGCATTGCTCTTCTCCTAGTGCATATGTGAAGATTCCTATGGCTTAAATATTGGTCAGCAGAGTTACCTTGCAAAAAACTACTAACTGGGTTTCCCTTCCATGGGGAGAGGTTGTTGGGTGATGACTTAGATAAAAACATTCAGAAGATTTCGGGTGGTAAAAGTACCCTTCTTCCAGTGAAAAAATGGAGCAGGCGTCCTTCATTTAAACGCTCTGCTTCTCCTTCGCCTGGGGCATCAGCCTCCAGGCAGTCTTGACGGCCTTCGCTTTCAACCCCAAGAGAGAGACAAAAATCTGCAAAACAGAGTCCAAAGGCCTCTTTGTGAAGGGGCGCCCCCCGCTCGATCGAGTGGGGGGGAAGGCTCCTGCAGTTTGCAGAAGCCTGGCAGGAGGAGATCCAGGGCAGATAGGTCATCTCCATAGTGTCTCTAGGATACAAGCTGGAATTTCGGGAGTTTCCGCCTCCACGTTTCCTAAGATCGAGCGTTCCCAAGGACCTGAAAAAAAAAGGGTCTTTGTTTCAGGCACTAGACCGGCTGCTGCTTCAGGGGGTGATCATGGAGACCCCCCCAGAGGAACAAGGAAGAGGGTTTTATTCAAATCTCTTCACGGTGCCAAAACCGAATGGAGATGTCAGACCCATTCTAGATCTCAAGGGTCTGAACCGATTCTTAAACATTCAGACTGTTTACATGGAATCAATCCGGTTAGTGGTATCCACCCTTCAGGAAGGAGAACTCCTAACGTCAATAGACATCAAGGACACATATCTCCATGTTCCAATATTTCCTGCTCACCAGAAGTTTCTGCGTTTTTGCAGTAGAACAGCGACACTTTCAGTTTGTGGCCCTGCCCTTCGGATTGGCCACAGCGACACAAGTCTTTACAAAGGTCCTGGCCCCGCTTCTGGCAAGACTGAGGGCCCAAGGTATTGCGGTAGTGGCTTACCTAGACGACCTACTACTAGTGGATGTCCGGGAAATTAGGCTGTACGCCATGCGCACAGCATATCTCCTGTGCTAATAAGCACACATTTCCTCTGATATAATGCATCTTACTTACAACTCTGTTTCCTGTATATCCCCAAGTAAACAGACATCACCATAGCTTACGTCTCGGCTCCATCAGCATGACTGCCCTCTGCCCAGCATGCTTGGCTTTTTATTCATAAAAGAAAAAAGCTATGACAAACAGAAAGTGATGGCTCCAGCAGCCAATCACTTCCTCCAAGGGAAGTGACGTCACAGGATATGACCTAACAATAAATCCTTCCAACAGGATGAGTTAATACAAACAACCAATGAATAATGGCTAAAGGAGTCCTATGGGTGTGTCTGAGCAGAGACAGGGTGTATTGCCTTTCCTGGAACAAAGGAAGCCGCATGGCTGAACAAACCTGGACTCCGTCTCTGATCATAACAACGCATACCCGGATTATACTACCGTTCCTTGTGGATGGGAGGCTATCTGCAGGTGTACGCTACGAATCCCTACCTGTGCTGATCAGACACAGCAGAGACAAGAGCGTACATCTGCCTATAACCAATAATGTCCTTTGGAGAGTGAACATATCCCCTCCAGACGAACGTCTGTGCTAACACACAGGGGCCCTTTCGCTGGCGAACATATCCCCACCTCTCTCCAACCTCAAGAGGTTTTCCACTACCAGACGGGACTCAACCAGCGTCAGTCTGCCCCAGTCAGCTCTTTAGAGCGGGCTGCAGGAATACTAACACTGGGCGACACTATGACAATACAAATTAAATACATCTTCATAAAATTTCCACAACATGGATCAGTCCCTGACAAGGCTGGACCAGAGTGTGGTCAGCACAGTCAGGTATCTGGAGCATCTAGGTTGGGTTATCAACCTAGGAAAATCATCCTTACGCCCAGTAAGAAGGCAGGAATACTTGGGTCTGGTCATAGACACAGCTCACAAGAAGGTGTTTTTACCTCAGCAAAAGATCTGCGCTATGTGAGATCTGGTCCACGCGGTCAGGACAAGAGGGAGTCCATCTATCCATGCCTGTGCATGAGGTTGTTAGGGAAGATGGTAGCTTCATTCAGTTCCCTATGCTCAGTTCCATTCAAGGTTGTTACAGAACGGTATCCTGTCTGCCTGGAGCGAGGAGATCCAGGATTTGGATTGCCCAATGCAATTGACTCCAAACGTACGCCAGAGTCTCAATTGGTGTTTACTTACCAAGAACTTGCAGAAGGGGAAAACCTTCACGCCGGTTACTTGGAAGTTAGTGACGACCGATGCCAGTCTTTTGGGCTGGAGAGCAGTTCAGGGGATATGGTCAGAGTCCGAGAAGACCTTACCCATCAACATTCTAGAGATTCGGGTGGCACGCCTGGCCCTGAGGGCCTGGACGGGCAGGTTAAGGGGCTATCCAGTCAGGATTCAGTCCGACAATGCCACAGCAGTGGCCTATATCAACCACCAGGGCGGCACCAAAAGTCATACTGCCCAGAGGGAGGTAAGCTATATTCTGGCTTGGGCAGAAGAGCATGTACCTTGATTTGATTAATTTGATTTGATACAGGATTTGTAATGCGCCGAATGCGCTCCTCATGGGAGCACGTCTAGGCACACATGTCTTTGGAGTCTGGGAGGAAACCGGAGTTCCTGGAGGAAACCCACGCAGACACAGGGAGAACATGCAAACTCCAGGCAGATGGTGTCATGATCGGGATTCAAACCAGTGACCCTTTTGCTGCCAGTTGAAAGTGCTAACCACTACACCACTGTGCTGCCCGCCTGCAGTTTTTATCCCAGGTATGGAAAATTTGTCTCTGAGCTCCATCTTGCTATTCCTCGTCCTGCCTGTTGTTTCCTTGGATTGATTTTCTGTGCAGTGACCCCGGCTTCATCTCTTGGATTCGCTCGTCTGTTGCTTGTCCTGACCTTTATCCTGATTCCTGGATCTTCTCCTCATCTCTCCTCCATATCCTCTTGCACAGCTTTTCTCCACACCTGCAGTGATCCTGGGGGGTGGAAACTTGGACCCAGCACACAGAAAAATCCATCCCCACCATTAGGAGCTCTGAAGAAAAATGTCTGGTGTGTACACTCCGTTCCTCCGCACGTCACCTGATCACATGAGGGCTTACATTCACAGATTCCTGACAGATTTCTGTATGGTAAAGGTCAAAGTTCACTCTTCAGTTTTAAGAGAGGTAGGACACACCCAATTATTTGGTTTGCACAGGAGCCTCATATAGAGGGCCCCTCAAATCTCCCCATCCAAATGTCCCTCCATCCAGAGTCTATATGTCCTATGACATCACACTGACCTCACAGCTCCTCCTCCCAATGTCCCTCCATCCAGAATCAGATAATCCTATGACATTACACTGACCTCACAGCTCCCCCTCCCAATGTCCCTCCATCCAGAGTCAGAGAATCCTATGACATCACACTGACCTCACAGCCAGTGGCGTCACTAGGGTTGGTGTCACCCGGTGCGAAAAAAAATGGTGTCACCCCCCAACAACTATAGTCCCCCCTCAGTACAGACCCCCCTCCACTAACTACAGACCTCACTCCCACAGTATAGATCCCCTCCCTCAGTACAAACCCGCTCCACTAAGTACAGACTCCCCGCCATCAATATAGACCCGCCTCCCTCAGTATGAACCTCCCCCTCAGTACAGACCGCTCCATCAGTACAGACACCCCCACCTCAGTGCAGCCCCCTCAGTTACAGACACCCCCTCAGTTACAGACACCCCCCTCAGTTACAGACACCCCCCTCAGTTACAGACACCCCCCTCAGTTACAGACACCCCCCTCAGTTACAGACACCCCCCTCAGTTACAGACACCCCCCTCAGTTACAGACACCCCCCTCAGTTACAGACACCCCCCTCAGTTACAGACACCCCCCTCAGTAACAGACCCCCCTCAGTTACAGACACCCCCCTCAGTACAGACACCCCCCTCAGTACAGACACCCCCCTCAGTACAGACACCCCCCTCAGTACAGACACCCCCCTCAGTACAGACACCCCCCTCAGTACAGACACCCCCCTCAGTACAGACACCCCCCTCAGTACAGACACCCCCCTCAGTACAGACACCCCCCTCAGTTACAGCCCCCCCCCCTGGTGCAAGCTTCCCCTTGTGCAGACCCCAGCAGTACAGACACCCCCTCCCCCATCAGTAAAGATTCCCCCCTTACCTTACAGACCTCAGAACAGAGCGGCAGTTACACACAGCGGTGTGTCTCTCGAGGGCGGGCTCCTCCTCCTCCTCTGTGGATGTAAACAGAGAGGAGGCAGAGGGGGCGGCGGCTTCCTTCCGCTCCGCTGAGGGACACAGCCGAAGCGTGAGCCTAAGGCACAGGGCAGCGGGCAGGCGGGCGATGTCAGTGTGGTGCCGCTGCGCTACCCACGGGTGTCACCCCTCTGGTGGGTGTCACCCAGGTGCGGCCCGCCCCCCCCCCGCACCTGGCTAGCAACGCTAGTGCTCACAGCTCCTCCTCCTAATGTCCCTCCATCCAGAGTCAGAGAATCCTATGACATCACACTGACCTCACGGCTCCTCCTCCTAATGTCCTTCCATCAAGAGTCAGAGAATCCTATGACATCACACTGACCTCACAGCTCCTCCTCCTAATGTCCCTCCATCCAGAGTCAGAATCCTATGACATCACACTGACCTCACAGCTCCCCCTCCCAATGTCCCTCCATCCAGAGTCAGAGAATCCTATGACATCACACTGACCTCACAGCTCCCCCTCCCAATGTCCCTCCATCCAGAATCAGATAATCCTATGACATCACACTGACCTCACAGCTCCCCCTCCCAATGTCCCTCCATCCAGAGTCAGAGAATCCTATGACATCACACTGACCCCACAGCTCCTCCTCCCAATGTCCCTCCATCCAGAATCAGATAATCCTATGACATCACACCGACCTCACAGCTCCCCCTCCCAATGTCCCTCCATCCAGAGTCAGAGAATCCTATGACATCACACTGACCTCACAGCTCCCCCTCCCAATGTCCCTCCATCCAGAGTCAGAGAATCCTATGACATCACACTGACCTCACAGCTCCCCCTCCCAATGTCCCTCCATCCAGAGTCAGAGAATCCTATGACATCACACTGACCTCACAGCTCCCCCTCCCAATGTCCCTCCATCCAGAGTCAGAGAATCCTATGACATTACACTGACCTCACAGCTCCCCCTCCCAATGTCCCTCCATCCAGAGTCAGAGAATACTATGACATCACACTGACCTCACAGCTCCCCCTCCCAATGTCCCTCCATCCAGAGTCAGAGAATCCTATGACATCACACTGACCTCACAGCTCCTCCTCCCAATGTCCCTCCATCCAGAATCAGACAATCCTATGACATTACACTGACCTCACAGCTCCCCCTCCCAATGTCCCTCCATCCAGAGTCAGAGAATCCTATGACATCACACTGACCTCACAGCTCCTCCTCCCAATGTCCCTCCATCCAGAGTCAGAGAATCCTATGACATCACACTGACCTCACAGCTCCTCCTCCCAATGTCCCTCCATCCAGAATCAGATAATCCTATGACATTACACTGACCTCACAGCTCCCCCTCCCAATGTCCCTCCATCCAGAGTCAGAGAATCCTATGACATCACACTGACCTCACAGCTCCCCCTCCCAATGTCCCTTCATCCAGAATCAGAGAATCCTATGACATCACACTGACCTCACAGCTCCCCCTCCCAATGTCCCTCCATCCAGAATCAGAGAATCCTATGACATCACACTGACCTCACAGCTCCTCCTCCCAATGTCCCTCCATCCAGAATCAGATAATCCTATGACATTACACTGACCTCACAGCTCCCCCTCCCAATGTCCCTCCATCCAGAGTCAGAGAATCCTATGACATTACACTGACCTCACAGCTCCCCCTCCCAATGTCCCTCCATCCAGAGTCAGAGAATCCTATGACATCACACTGACCTCACAGCTCCCCCTCCCAATGTCCCTCCATCCAGAATCAGAGAATCCTATGACATCACACTGACCTCACAGCTCCCCCTCCCAATGTCCCTTCATCCAGAATCAGATAATCCTATGACATTACACTGACCTCACAGCTCCCCCTCCCAATGTCCCTCCATCCAGAGTCAGAGAATCCTATGACATCACACTGACCTCACAGCTCCTCCTCCCAATGTCCCTCCATCCAGAATCAGACAATCCTATGACATTACACTGACCTCACAGCTCCTCCTCCTAATGTCCCATCCAGAGTCAGAGAATCCTATGACATCACACTGACCTCACAGCTCCTCCTCCTAATGTCCCTCCATCCAGAGTCAGAATCCTATGACATCACACTGACCTCACAGCTCCTCCTCCTAATGTCCATCTATCTGGCTTTTTTTCTGATGCTCTTAGGATGTGGGCGGACCCTTGGCATCCTCACTAGCAAAGTGGGACTGTTGGTCCTGTGTTGTATGTAATGACATCAGAATACCTGCTACAAGCTTTTACCCTGCATAGTGTGGGGGTCCTGTGTGGGGAAATTATATCTCAGTCTGAAGTGGGGCTTTAATAAAATGGAAACCTGAATGGTGAGGAGGATTCTGGGAATATCATTAGATTTTACTATTTGTGTTTAGATCTAGAGTTTTCCTCCTGTGAAGTCTGGAGATCACATGACCATCACATTGCCTCCACCTCCCTCCCTGATAGAATAGAGAAATACAAAGAAGATTCTAGAAGTCAACAGAAAGATCATCGAGCTGCTGACAGGAGAGGTGAGCGGTGCCGGGAAGGACGTCATGATGGACAATCAGCCGCCCCTCACATCACCGGGTAAGAGGAGACTTTATTGTAAAGGAGAGAGCAGTACGGAGGCTCCACCTAGATCCCCCATCATCTGATAAACACATAGAAACAATGTATTCAGTCAGTGTGTGTGTTTCCTACAGATGGATCCAGTAATGGGAACCCACCAGAGAGATGTCCCTGTCCTCAGTATTCCCGGGATTCCACACAGGAAGGTCACACCATCCCCCACCATCATCAGGTAGATGAGTGACAATTATTGGTAGTTCTGATTTATACACAGCATGTTTGTTACAATGAATGTTTTATTATATATCCAGAGTGGAAACCTCGGGGAAGATAATATTGATGTTAAAGAAGAGTATAAAGAGGAGGATGAGGAGTATGGAGTGATGGAGGAGTTATCAGAAGGACACAAGGATATGATGGAACCACCTAATACCAGGAACCCACCAGAGAGATGTCCCCGTCCTCTGTATTCCCGGGATTCCACACAGGAAGGTCACACCATCCCCCACCATCATCAGGTAGATGATTGACAATTATTGGTAGTTCTGATTTATGCACAGCATGATTGTTACAATGAATGTTTTATTATATATTCAGAGTGGAAACCTCGGGGATGATAATATTGTTGTTAAAGAAGAGTATAAAGAGGAGGATGAGGAGTATGGAGTGATGGAGGAGTTATCAGAAGGACACAAGGATATGATGGAACCACCTAATACCAGGAACCCACCAGAGAGATGTCCCCGTCCTCTGTATTCCCGGAATTCCACACAGGAAGGTCACACCATCCCTCCTTATTTAAAGGTTGGTGGGACGGAGGATCTAGAACATGGACTTGAGTAGGCAAGGGGATTTATTTATGTGATGTCACAATAATAATTCCTATTGTTTACAGATGATATTCTCTCTCATTTTCTTGATTTAGAGTGGAGATCCAATCGATATAGAATTTGAGGTTAAAGCGGAAGAAGAAGAGGAGACGTATGTGAGGGATGATCAGCAGTCTATGGAGGAGGATGGAATAACGGGGACATTTATAGAGGAGGACACTCCTACAGAGATCAGCACAGGTGGGTCATTAACACTAAATCCATTCCTCCACCCATACTGCTCACTGATTGGTCCAGAGTAGGGCGGGGACTGGGTGATGATCTTCCTTCTCTGTGCTGCAGACACAATTTATGGATCTAGACTGGATTTATGGAGATTCTGGGGATCAGCTGGCAGCAAAAGGTTGATTTTCACCATAAATGTTGCTCTACCTAGGCACCTTGGGCATGTGCTTTGGGTCTTCTACCTCATGCCTGGGTCTAGCATGATCTCTGACAGAACAAACCTCCCAGGATTAGGGATGAGCTTCGTGTTCGAGTCGAACATCGGCTTTTCGATCGTTCGCCAAATTGCGAACATTATGGGCCCTTTGCGCCAAATTCGAGTGGCGCGCCCCGGCCCATAATTCACTGCGGCATTGCTGGCTGATGATTGGCCAAGCATGCACTATGACCCGCATGCTTTGGCCAATCACAGCACAGGAAAAACCGAGAGCCGTAATTGGCCAAACCAGGGTGGCTTTGGCCAATTATGGCTCAGGGGGTTTAGTACACGCCCCACACTATATAAGGCCGCCAGCTCGCCGGCCTTGTGTAGTGTGTTGGAGTTGTGAAACAAGAGAGTTTACAGAGAGAGAGACAGTGTCATTTATATTGAATAATAAGTGAAAACCTTGCGCCAAATATAAAAAATTATGATCATAAATTAATTTAAATTAAAATTAATTAAAGCTGCTCCCCTAAAAAACTAAATGGATGACCATAAAGTGCAATGTGAGATTATGTGACAAGGGGGCGCTATTAAATATATAAATTGTGACTATTATATAAACAATCGTGTATAAATTAATCAAATCAAAAAAATACAAGAAGAAACAAAGGTGAAAACGTCTGCAACTAATATAACTGAATATAATGAAGCAGATCGTATATGATCTCAGCATGTGAAATCAATAAAGTATAAAACATCCAGTGAGTGAATCGTGACTAATCCATATTAAAGTCCATAGAAAGTGTTCCAATATGTTCTTTGAAGTGAACCTTCACCAACACAAAAACGACACCCAGAGTGCTATGGATGGATGGCCGCTTACCCCAAGATGTTGACCCTTTTAACAAAAAAAGGGTCAGATAACGCTTGTTTAAAAGATGCCACTTGCTAGTAAAGAGATGATCCCAAAATCCGTCCGACTCCCCAAGGAAGATTCGATTGGAATATGCAGATAAACGAATAATGCCAAAAATAGTGTAATCCCGTTTATTATAACATAAAAACAATAATAAAGAAAGCCAAATGGCTTCTTACATTGAATAGTGCCTTAACCCGGCACTGAGGCTGGAAGGCATGTAGGAGCCAATTTGTTCCGTCCGTCCGTGTAGAGAGCTGGCGTGCGTTCCACCTGCTACAGTGGCTGACCAGCGAGGACCGGAAGTGAGGTGAAAGACGTGACCTAGTACCGCCTCGACGTACGTTTTGTTAAATCGTCATCAGGAAGCGTGCTGGGTCACTAAATGGGCGGTCTTTTATATGCCTGTCAATCAAGCAAGTCTAAAAAACCTGACTGTGTCAGCCTCAGCGCCGGATCATGGGCACCAACGCGAATACAATACATCATTACATTTAAAAACGCATTAAATCTGAATATTTGTAGCAGGAATATTAGAATATACTACATATATCCTAAAACATATTCGTTATTGGATAAAATTACCGGAAAGATGAAGCCATTATTAGAAAATTAAAAATTATGCATGTTAAAAAATAAAATAAAAAATGTTGGTTAAAAAATATTTAATTTAAAAATGGACTATCAGAGGGAAAATTAATCGTTCGTTAAAAAACAATTTAAGTCTAAATCTATGTTGAGTCCTTGTGGCTGCATCGTCTGTAAACGATACAGCCATTGGGTCTCATTTTGGGAGATAGCTTTTTTCAAGTCTGTGCCTCTCCAATGGTTCACCGCTCTGTCAATCCCATAGAATGTAAGCAAACGAGGGTCTCTGGCATGATACCGATCAAAATGCCGTGACACACTGTGATTCGGGAATCCTTTGGAGATATTATTAACATGCTCATTGATCCTTACCCTTAATTCTCGTGTTGTACGTCCCACATACTGTAAGGAACATGGACATTCCAGAACGTATGTGACGTACTTGGAGTAACATGTAATTAGGGGTTTGACCTGAAATTCTTGTTTTGTGACAGAGGACCGGAATTTAGTAATTTTTTTGCCATACCGGGTAGTTGTACGACAAGATTTACACCTTGTACAATAATGGAAACCAGATCCATCCAAAAAAGTCAAGGGTTTTGGTGGGGGGTCAGGAACATTGGGTGCTATCATGTTTCTTAACCCTGGTGCTCGTCTATAGATAAACTTGGGTTTTGAGGGGAGTACGTTAACCAAATCTCTATCTTTAAGAAGTATGGGCCAGAATTTGTGAAAAGTACGCTCAATTGTTTTGTACTGCCTGTGAAAGCCAGATATAAAAGCCAGATCTCCTTGAAAGGGTGGCTTTTTCTTTGAAGTCAGAAGTGTATCTCTATCCATAATGGCCACTTGGTGCTGGGCTTTTTGAAGTACATGGGGAGAGTAGCCTTTTTCCATAAACTTTTCCGTTAGCATGGAAGCCTGTTCATGGAAATCAGTAATGCTCTCACAATTCCTTCTAATCCTCATGTATTGACCCTTTGGAATAGCTCCCAACCACTGTGGGTGATGACAACTGGTGATTGGCACAAAACCATTTCTATCTGTGCCCTTAAAGAAGGTCTTAGAGCTAATCATGTTATTTTTCTTAATCAAAGTCAAATCTAAGTAGTTCACTGTATCCGTACTCCATTCAGCTGTAAATCTAAAACCATATTGATTGTTATTAAGGTAAGTGATGAAAATGATTAAATCCTCTAGTGGCCCCTCCCACAACAGGATAATATCATCAATATACCTTTTGTAGTACAAAAGAGCTGCCTTGGGTTCATGATGTATGGTTTCATTTTCCCATTTGTTGAGTACTAAGTTGGCTACGCCGGGAGCATGACGATTGTTTATATAATAGTCACAATTTATATATTTAATAGCGCCCCTGTAACGAGCCCCTTTGCTCGCTCGGCTCCACTCTCCCGACACTCCTCTGCTCTATTGGATCATCCGGTGCTCCTGGATTCAAACTACCGCTATGTGCCATTCGAATCCATTTGTGGTCGGTCAGAACAAACACCAGGCAGGCTGTGTATGTAAGTTCAACCAAGAGAGCTCAGAACAAACACCAGGCAGGCTGTATGTAAGTTCCAAAAGGAGAGACTTTATTAGCACCAAAATCAAGTCTTATATACAGTAACAGAGGAAGTAACCAGAACATAAATTAACATGCTAATTAACTAAATCCTTTAGCCAGCCAAGGTGACTCATAGATATGACCGTTCAGGGTAGACATCCCGTCTCCGGTCTTCACCTGCTATACAATACCCATTATCATAAGTGTAAACATCACACATTTTAGCACAGAGGACAGACAGATGGCTGGAGGTGATTGTATTCGCATATCCTTAGTGTGAAGGTGTGAACGTCCCAACAGTATGACTTAGTCACTCTAATATGGCATATACAGGGTCCCCAGAGTCTGTGTGTCTTGGGGGGGGACATGGACCTGAATCCAAAGCAACACCCCCTCAAGGGTCCCCAGGCATACAGCTCACAAAGAGCACCGTTCCCCCAAATGCCAGGGCCCACGGTCGCAAGGCAGGAGGCCCGCACCCAGTCCCCTCCAAAAGCCTCTGTCCCAGCCAGGTCCGTCACAGCCCCCTTGTCACATAATCTCTCATTTATATTGAGTTAGATAGAACAGGCAGGCGAGTCAGTTAGTTGCAGTTACAGTGTGTAGAGGATATATATGCATCCTAGGTGTTGTGTATATATACACTGTATTCAGTTTAGCTAGATCCGTTCCTGTTATTCTCTATACTGTGACAGGCAGGTGATTGTGCTAGCTGCAGACAGTCAGTGTTTCACTTAGTGTACTGTGTGCTTTGCATAGCGTTCACCTAAAGCTCACCTGAATACAGTTAGTGACTATTATAGTGGTGTTCTCATAATAAAACCACAAGCAGAGAGCTGCAAGTATTTTCAGTGTACTGTGTCCTCTGCACAGTTTTCACCTAAAACTAACTGAAAACAATTGCTGCTTTTCCCATACTAATACCACAGCAGGCCATTAGTATGTCTGGAAGGCAAACAATGAGAGGCAGACAGTCACGAGGCAATAAAAGAGGGCAAGCAGGCTCTATGTCTAGAGGCAACAGTGCTACTGGTCGTGGACACGGTGTATCCTCATCAGCACGTGGCTGTGGGAAACGCTAGTCCTTTTCGGCAGCTGGACGTGTTGAGCCACAACATGCCCAAGACTTGGTAGAGTGGATGACCAAGCCATCCTCATCTTCTCTCACCCAGGCTCAGGGTACTTTATCTGGCAAAGCAGCTGCCAAAGTGGCCTCTTTCCTCGGCTCAATGGCATCAGTCACTCCTTTCCTAGCCCCACCATATCCTCCTGAGGAGTCCACCGAACTGTTTGACCACAGTGTTGGGTACATGCTCCAGGAGAATGCCCAGCGCTTTTGAAGGCTCCGATGACGGAACCTAGTTGGAGGAAGGCAGTAACGTGAGCCCAGAGAGAGGGGGTGCCCAACAAGATCAGCTATCTAGCAGTCATGTTCCCCCCAGCTGCAGCATACTGCCAGATTGGCTCCAGTGATGAGGTCACTGACTCCACGTGGAGTGATAGGAGGAGGATGAGGCACATCTCCAATTAGGCAGGATGCCCTCCAGGGGCCAGCTTAAGGGCATCACACCGCAGAGCTCCGCATGTGCAGGGCGCTGCTGTCTCTGCTTGTTATTCCAAAAGTTCTTTGGTGTGGGCCTTTTTCAGATGTGTGCAGCAGATCGCACCGTTGCCATTTGTAACATATGTCTAAAGTGTATCTCGCATGGCCAAAATATCAGCCGCTTGGGCACCACATGCTGGACCAGACATATGTTGACCTGCCATGCAGCTCGTTGGCAAGCCTACCTTAAAGACCCACACCAAAGAACAAAGCGGACCTCTCCTTGCTCCTCATCAGCTGGGACCTCCAACCCCACTATACCTTCAGTCCTCTCTGAAACCTGCACTGAGAGGAATGAAGGTGTAGAATTAGGTGTGTCACAGCCAAGTACTTGCGGGCACTCTGCTAGCAGTACACCGACGTCCGATTGTACCAGGCAAATGTCCCTGCCCCAGCTGCTGGACCGTCGAAAGAAGTTCATGCCCAGCGGTTGAATGCTAGCTTGGCTAAATTGCTAGCACTTCAACTGCTGCCTTTTCAGTTGGTAGACTCTGCCCCCTTCTGTGAGTTTGTGGAATGTGCCGTTCCTCAGTGGCAGGTTCCCAAACGCCACTTTTTCTCACGGAAGGCGATTCCGGCTCTCTACCGGCATGTGGAAGGCAATGTCTTGGCCTCGCTGGACAGAGCGGTCAGCGGTAAGGTGCATATTACCGCTGACTCATGGTCCAGCAGACAGGGACAGGGATGACCCACTGGGTGACTTTGCTGGCAGCTGGGAAGGATGCAGGACAAGGTGCAGTAGTGTTTCCAGGTTGTTCCGCCACCACGCCTCCAAAATGTTACTACTGGTGATTCTGACACACCTCTCTCATCCACCCCCTCCTCTTCTTCCTCCATGGCCTCTTCCTCTGCTGATTTGTCCTCGGAACCAGCGGTGCTCCGTAGGCATTCAAGGGGCTACGCAAGCACTCAGGCAAAAAGATACCATGCCATGCTTGAGCTGGTGTGCTTGGGGGACAGGAGCCACACTGGGGCAGAGATTCTGTCAGCTCTGCAGGGGCAGGCTCAGAGGTGGTTGACGCCACGCCAGCTTAAGCCAGGAAAGGTGGTTTCTGACAATGACACCAACCTCCTCTCCGCCCTCCGACAGCGACAACTGACCCATGTGCCCTGTTTGGCTCACGTCCTTAACTTGGTGGTGCAGCGGTTCTTGGGCAGGTACCCGGGCTTACAGGAGGTCCTGAAGCAGGCCAGGAAACTCTGTGGGCATTTCTGCCGGTCATATAATGCCAGTGCTCGGCTGGCTGACCTGCAAAAGGATTACTACCTGCCCAAGAACCGCCTAATCTGTGACATGCCCACCAGGTGGAACTCTATGTTGGCCATGCTGCAGCGGCTGCACACGCAGCAGAGGGCCATTAATGAGTATCTGTTGCAATATGGCACCAGGACAGGGTCAGGGGAGCTCGGGGTGTTTCACCACGCCAGTGGGGCATGATCAGGGATGCATGCACTGTCCTGGCACCATTTGAGGAGGCCACGAGGATGGTGAGCAGTGACAGTGCATGCATCAGTGACACTGTACCTCTTGTCCACCTGTTGGCGCATACGCGGCGTGGAATAATGGACAGGGCACTTGAGGCAGAACAGAGGCAGGAAAATGAGGACTTCCTTGCCTCTCAAGGCCCCCTTTACCCAGACAGTGTTCCTTCTGTCCCACCCATCACACAGAAGGAGGAGGAGGATTGTGTCAGCATGGAGGTGGAGCCTGGCACTCAGCATCATCAGTATCAGCAGTCTTTTAGGGGTGATTTACAGTCCCAAGAAACCCGTGGACTTGTACGTGGCTGGGAGAAGGTGGCTGCGGATCATGTCGTCCTTAGTGACCCAGAGGACTCCGGACCGAATGCCTCAGCTAACCTACGCTGCATGGCCTCCCTGATCCTGCAAAGTCTGCGGAAGGATCCTTGTATTCTTCGGATCAAGGAGAGGGACCATTACTGGCTGGCCACTCTCCTTGATCCACGGTACAAGGGTAAGGTTGCGGACCTTATGTTACCGTCGCAGAGGGAGCAGAGGATGAGACAACTCCGGGAGGCCTTGCAGAAAGGTCTGTGCAACGCGTTCCCAGAGACTGGGAGGTTACAAACTCCTGGTCCTGGACAACGAGTTGCTGAGGCTTCGGTCAGTCAAAGAAGGAGCGGTGGGGAAGGTGGCCATCTGACCGATGCGTTCAGACAATTCTTTAGTCCGCAGCCCCAAAGTATGATCGGTTCCAGCAACCATCTCCAGCGTCTGATATACATGGTGCAGGAATATCTAGGGGCAAGGTCAGACTTGGACACCTTTCCCTCTCCTATAAAAGACAGTTCTCGTTGTTTCCTCACTCTCTGACTAAGGTCCATGAATAAAGAAATGATCTGGTAGGAGATCAGAGGACCCATTTACTAGTTACCTTGAGGGGGGAATTGTAAGATCCTCAGAGACAAAGCTGCCTGATGTGGGCGGAGTCCTGGTTTAGGGGAACCAATCAGCTCATGTCTAGTAATAATCTTTGTATTTCTATTTTAGTAGATGGACGGGAGATGAGGAAAACCTCAGAGGATTGTCTCACTTTGTCTCCAGACTGTAAAGTAGAAGATGAGGACATCACACAGTATAGTCCAGGAGAAAACCCGACTACCTCAAATGTCCATCCGGCACCACACAGTGTAGATGGACCATCGTATTCCTCTTATCCTGAGGAACCTCAGACTGTGCGGGACGGTGCCGGACCATCGTATTCCTCTTATCCCGAGGAACCTCAGACTGTGCGGGACGGTGCCGGACCATCGTATTCCTCTTATCCTGAGGAACCTCAGACTGTGCGGGACGGTGCCGGACCATCGTATTCCTCTTATCCCGAGGAACCTCAGACTGTGCGGGACGGTGCCGGACCATCGTATTCCTCTTATCCCGAGGAACCTCAGACTGTGCGGGACGGTGCCGGACCATCGTATTCCTCTTATCCCGAGGAACCTCAGACTGTGCGGGACGGTGCCAGACCATCGTATTCCTCTTATCCCGAGGAACCTCAGACTGTGCGGGACGGTGCCGGACCATCGTATTCCTCTTATCCCGAGGAACCTCAGACTGTGCGGGACGGTGCCGGACCATCGTATTCCTCTTATCCCGAGGAACCTCAGACTGTGCGGGACGGTGCCGGACCATCGTATTCCTCTTATCCCGAGGAACCTCAGACTGTGCGGGACGGTGCCGGACCATCGTATTCCTCTTATCCCGAGGAACCTCAGACTGTGCGGGACGGTGCCGGACCATCGTATTCCTCTTATCCTGAGGAACCTCAGACTGTGCGGGACGGTGCCGGACCATCGTATTCCTCTTATCCTGAGGAACCTCAGACTGTGCGGGACGGTGCCGGACCATCGTATTCCTCTTATCCTGAGGAACCTCAGACTGTGCGGGACGGTGCCGGACCATCGTATTCCTCTTATCCTGAGGAACCTCAGACTGTGCGGGACGGTGCCGGACCATCGTATTCCTCTTATCCCGAGGAACCTCAGACTGTGCGGGACGGTGCCGGACCATCGTATTCCTCTTATCCTGAGGAACCTCAGACTGTGCGGGACGGTGCCGGACCATCGTATTCCTCTTATCCTGAGGAACCTCAGACTGTGCGGGACGGTGCCGCACCATCGTATTCCTCTTATCCTGAGGAACCTCAGACTGTGCGGGACGGTGCCGGACCATCGTATTCCTCTTATCCTGAGGAACCTCAGACTGTGCGGGACGGTGCCGCACCATCGTATTCCTCTTATCCCGAGGAACCTCAGACTGTGCGGGACGGTGCCGTCCTTCCAACAGAGAAGAGGTTTTCCTGTACAGAGTGCGAGAAATGTTTCCAATTTAAATCCTATCTTAATAGGCATAAAAGATCTCACACGGGGGAGAAACCATTTTCCTGTTCTGAGTGTGGGAAATGTTTTTCAGAGAAGTCCAGTCTTTCCACACATCAGAGATCTCACACGGGGGAGAAGCCGTATTCCTGTCCTGAGTGCGGGAAATGTTTTTCAGAGAAGTCCAGTCTTTCCACACATCAGAGATCTCACACAGGGGAGAAGCCGTATTCCTGTCCTGAGTGTGGGAAATGTTTCCGTTCAAAATACAATCTTGATGCACATAAAAGATCTCACACAGGGGAAAAGCCGTATCCCTGTCCTGAGTGCGGGAAATGTTTTTCACATAAGTCCATTCTTTACACACATCAGAGATCTCACACGGGGGAGAAGCCATATTCCTGTTCTGAGTGCGGGAAATGTTTTTCACAGAAGTCCCATCTTTGCAGCCATCAGAGATCTCACAGGGGGGAGAAGTTGTATTCCTGTCCTGAGTGCGGCAAATGTTTTTCAGTGAAGTCCAGTCTTATCAAACATCAGATATCTCACACGGGGGAGAAGCCGTATTCCTGTCCTGAGTGTGGAAAATGTTTTTCAGTAAAGTCCCATCTTTCCACACATCAGAGATCTCACACGGGGGAGAAGCCGCATGCCTGTCCTGAGTGTGGGAAATGTTTTTCAGTGAAGTCCAGTCTTTCCACACATAAGAGATCTCACAGGGGGGAGAAGCCGTATTCCTGTCCTGAGTGTGGAAAATGTTTTTCAGTAAAGTCCCATCTTTCCACACATCAGAGATCTCACATGGGGGAGAAGCCGCATTCCTGTCCTGAGTGTGGGAAATGTTTTTCAGTGAAGTCCAGTCTTACCACACATCAGAGATCTCACACGGGGGAGAATCCGCATTCCTGTCCTGAGTGTGGGAAATGTTTTTCACAGAAGTCTAATCTTTACAAACATCAGAGATCTCACACGGGGGAAAAAACGTATTCCTGTCCTGAGTGCGGGAAATGTTTCTCAGATAAGTACAGTATTAGCAGACATCAGAGATCTCACACGGGGGAGAAGCCGTATTCCTGTCCCGAGTGCGGGAAATGTTTTTCACAGAAGTCCCATCTTTACAAACATCAGAGATCTCACACGGGGGAGAAGCCATATTCCTGTCCTGAGTGTGGGAAATGTTTCTCAGACAAGTCCAGTCTTAACACACATGAGAGATCTCACATGGGGCAGAAGCCGTATTCCTGTCCTGAGTGTGGGAAATGTTTTTCACAGACATCCAATCTTTACAAACATCAGAGATCTCACACGGGGGAGAAGCCATATTCCTGTACGGAGTGTGGGAAATGTTTTTCACTGAAGTCCAGTCTTTCCACACATCAGAGATCTCACACGGGGGAGAAGCCGCATTCCTGTCCTGAGTGCGGGAAATGTTTTTCACTGAAGTCCGGTCTTTACAGACATCAGAGATCTCACACGGGAGAGAAGCCATATTCCTGCCCTGAGTGCGGGAAATGTTTTTCAGAAAAGTCCAATATTACCAGACATCAGAGATCTCACACGGGGGAGAAGCCGTATTCCTGTCCTGAGTGAGGGAATTGCTCCTCACTGAAGTCCTGTCTTCCTGTACATCAGGGATCCCACACAACCCTTGAGGTGTATTTGTGCCCTGAGTGTGGGAAATGTCTTGTATATGAATGTTGCTCTCATGTGGGGAAGAAGCACACCCTGATATACACCTCAGATATACTCCATGGCTGATCTTCATCATGGAAGAAACAGTTGATAAGGAGATCAGAGATCACCAAAGACATGGATGAAGTGTTGTACTGTGTTGGCCATTAATAGCAGTAGAAAAATAAAAATGGAGTCATTACCTCTCATTGGCTGAGTACATTTTGGGGTGGAAGATTTCACAAACACTTAGAGGTCTGTTTAATATAAAAATAGTTGAATGAATGTGAGCGGCCATGATGAATATTGGATGCATTTTATTTCATACTCTGATTTCCTTGGCTCCATCTAGTGGCCATAATGCAGTATTGTCCTATGATATGACAAAATCAATATCTCATTATGGCCACTAGATGGAGCTGATGATGATAGGAAATGACTGTGTTGCATTATGAGAAGAATGTGTAATGGTTGGATGAATGATTGTCATATTTGTCCAATGAATCTTCTAGAAGTAGCCCCCTTCGTTTCCTCTGTCAGACATGGGGGCTGATTTACGAAACGTTTGCGCCATGAGTATTGGCAATGGCAGTTTTGGTATTTACAAAACATTAGCGCCGGTAACGCAGCCCTATTCCCCATTTACTATAGTGTTCTCGGCGCACGGGAGGAGGCGCTCAGTGCGCTACTATGGACCTGGCGCCCGGCATCTTATAATCTAAATATAAAGAAGCTGGAAGTGCCGATATAATGGGGGTGATGTGAGGAAGTTTAGTGACAAGTGCCCAAGTAACAAACATGCCCAAAATAGAATGAGAAAGTAACTTTTTCAGAACCAGCCCGCTGCGCCGGCAATTACGATTAGAGCTGCGAGGGATCTTTTTGTGCTCAGCGCGGGAATTTCAGTCATTCAAACGCGCCGGTTATCTGCGCCGGCAAAATCTTAGTAAATGTCAAGTCACGTAAATCAATTTGCATAAGTTGAACAGGCGCAGCTCTGAACTTTCCATTATATATCAGTGCGCCAGCAAAATGACATTTCTAAAGGAAAAAAAAAGGCATTTAAAAGCACTCGCGGCTGTAATGAATTGTCGGCTCCCGGCAATATAGAGAAAAGTCATTGAAAAAAAAATGCGTAGGGGTTCCCCAAAATTACATTTCCAGGCCCTTCAGGTCTGGTACAGATATTAAGGGGAACTCCGCGCCAATTTTTTTTTTTTAAAAATGACGTGCGGGTCCCCCTCAAAATCCGTACCAGGCCCTTCAGGTCTAGCATGGATTTTAAGGGGAACCCCTGCGCCAAACTTAAAAAAAATAGCGTGGGGGTCCCCCAAAAAATCCACACCAGACCCTTTATCCGAGCACGCAACCTGGCAGGCCGCAGGAAAAGAGGGGGGGACGAACCGTACCAGGGCACATGCCCTCAACATGGGGAGGATGCTTTGGGGTCCCCCCCAAAGCACCATGTTGATGGGGACAAGGGCCTCATCCCCACAACCCTTGGTTGTGGGGGTCTGCGGGCGGGGGGCTTATCGGAATCTGGACGCCCCCTTTAACAAAGGCCCCCCCTATGTGAAATAGGAATGGGGTACATTGTACCCCTACCATTTCACAAAGAAAGTGTCAAAAATGTTAAAAATGACAATAGCCCGTTTTTGACAATTCCTTTATTAATGTCTTCTCCTTTCCCCGCTTATTCTTCTTCCATCTCCTTCTTTTCTCCATTCGGGTTTTTTCCTCCATCTTCACCGAAGGAAGATGGAGAACAAGATGGAGGAAGAAACCCGAATGGAGAAAAGAAGAAGATGGAAGAAAGGAGAAGATTTTAATAAAGGAATTGTCAAAAACCGTCTATTGTCATTTTTATGTTTTTTGACACTTTCTTTGTGAAAAGGTAGGTGTACATTTGTACCCCATTACTATTTCACACAGGGGGGGCGGGATCTGGGGGTCCCCTTTGTTAAAGATGGCCTCCAGATTCTGATAAGCCCCCCGCCTGCAGACCCCCACAACCACCGGCAAGGGTTGTGGGGATGAGGCCCTTGTCCCCATCAACATGGGAACATGGTGCTTTGGGGGGGACCCCAAAGCATCCTCCCCATGTTGAGGGCATGCGGCCTGGTACGGTTTAGGAGGGGGGCGCTCTCTCCTACCCCCTCTTTTCCTGCAGCCTGCCAGGTTGCGTGCTCGGATAAGGGTCTGGTGTGGATTTTTAGGGGGACCCCCACGCTATTTTTTTTTTTTAAGTTTGGCGCGGGGGTCCCCTTAATATCCATACCAGACCCGAAGGGCCTGGTAATGGAATTTGGGGGAACCCCACGCATTTTTTTTTCAAAGACTTTCAATTACTTTTTTCTGTATTGATGGGAACTGACAATTCATTGCAGCCGCGAGTACTTTTTAATGACTATTATTTTACTTTAGAAATGTCATTTTGCTCTCGGACTGTTATAAACATGGAAAACATGCGCTACTTTACAGGCATACTATAGACACCCCCCAGGTATGATATTTAGGGCCAGTTCACACCGGATGCAGTGCAGTGCGTTTTTTTGATGCATGAAAAACACAAAGAAAGTTGATCACATTAATGCCAATGGCATAGTTCACACCACTGCAGTCCGCTCCAGTGTGTTTCAGAAAGGAAAATAAAAAATTGGTCATGTTGCATTTTTTATGTACAGAAATGTACTGGACCGCAGTAAAACACATCAAAAACGCAACAGAACGTACCAAAAACGCCCTGGAATTCACCGGAACGCACCAAAGACGCACTGCAACACAAAGTTAAGTGAAAAGAGGTGAAGAAAGCACTGGACTGCACCAAAAATGCACTGGAACGCGTCAAAAACGCACATGCAGAAAAGCACCTGGAACGCATCCGGACTGTATTTCTATGCCAGTTCACACCATAGAAACGCAATCCGGATGCGTTCCAGGTGCTTTTTTGCATGTGGATTTTTGACGCGTTCCAGTGCATTTTTGGTACGTTTTTGATGCAGTCCAGTGTTTTTTTTTCACCCCTCTTTTTTATTAACCACTTAACGACCGCTCACTGTATATATACCTCGGCAGAATGGCACCGACAGGCAAAGTCACGTACATGTACGTGACTGCCTTTGTATAGTTGGGGGGTCCAGTGGGACCCCCCTTCTATACAGTGAGCGGTTGTTATTTGTTCGGGAGCGATCCGTGATGAGGAGACGGCCGTTCGTTCCGGCCACCCCCTCGCGATCGCTCCCGGCGACAGAAAATCTTCCTCTGCTGTGTAAATGTAAACACAGGCAGAGGAAGTGATGTCATCTCCCCTCGCGGCGGTCTTTTCGTCCGCAGCGCCGAGGAGAGAAGACATCAGGTTAGTGCACCAACAGCCCACTGACACGTAGGCACACATTTCACCCCCCAGCCCCCAGTCACAGTGTCACTGATTGCAGTGATCGCTTATTTTACTGATCACTGCATTTAGTGTCATCTGTGACAGTAAAAAGTTGCAGGGCAGTTAGGTTTAGGTCCAGGGTAGCCCCCTAACCCCCCCTAATAAAGGTTTAACCCCTTGATCGCCCCCCAAGTAACCCTTTCACCCCCTAACTCCAGCGTCACTAAGCAATCGTTTTTCCGATCGCTGTGTTCGTGTCGCTGGTGCCCCAGATAGCCAGTTATTTATTTTTAGGTTCGCCACAGGTTTTTATAGCGTCAGGTACCCCCATGTATTATTTTAACCCCCTGATTGCCCCTAGAGTTAACCCTTTCTCCAGTGATCACCGTATAAGCGACACTGGTTAGCCAGTTAGTTATTTAGGTTACCCGTCAGGTTTTTATATAGTGTCAGGTACCCCCATATTTAACCTAATAAAGGTTTTAACCCCCTGATTGCCCCTAGTTAACCCTTTCACCAGTGATCACCATATAAAGGTTACGGGTGACGCTGGTTGGTTAGTTTGCTTTTTATAGCATCAGGGTACCCGCCGTATATAACCCAATAAAGGTTTAACCCCCTGATCGCCCGGCGGGTGATATCAATTAGGTTTTAGCGCCAGATAGGGTCTGCGTCGCCCCAGGCAGCATCAGGTTAGTGCCAGTAATGCTAACACCCAGTCGCAAAGCATACACCTCCCTTAGTGGTATAGTATCTGATCAGATCTATACTAGCGTCCCCAGCGGTTTAGGGTTCCCAAAAACGCAGTGTTAGCGGGATCAGCCCAGATACCTGCTAGCACCTGCGTTTAGCCCCTCCGCCCAGCCCAGCCCACCCAAGTGCAGTATCAATCGATCACTGTCACTTACCAAACACAACACACATAACTGCAGCGTTCGCAGAGACAGTCCTGATCCCTGCGATCGCTAACAGTTTTTTTTGAAGCGTTTGATACATTTGCTGACAGGTGCTTTTTTACCTGTGAATCTTACTAGTGTACCCCTAAATTTAGAGCCCAAAATGGCAAATCGAAGGTACACTAGTAAAGAGGCCTATGAGATTCTGAGCATGACAGATAGTGAAGAGGAGGTCACGTATCTGTCAGATTCAGGCTCAGAATATCTTCCCGTAGAAGACAGTGAAGTCAGCGGCTCCATGTCAGATAGCTCTGACGACGAAGATGAGGTCCCTGCTAAGGTCAGGCGTACCCGATCTTCTGAGGTTGTTGAGGAGCAAGAACCGCAGGTCTCTCGTATCATGGAGCAGAGTAGTACTAGTGCCGCTATTCCTTCTGATGAATTGGCAAGCACCAGCGGCCTAGTACAGCCTTGGGCGTACATCCAGCACTGCAGTATCACGTGGTGACGTGGCGAGTCCCATAAGTGCAGTTCAAGCTGGCGAGGTGGCAAGCACAAGTAGTGTCCCGCTGCCACCAAGAAGAAGACAAAGGCAGGCTCGTTGTGCCCTTCCTGCAGAATTTGCCTATCCTGATTGGGTCCCCACCACTTCTGCAGAATCCATACTTCCCCCATTCACTGCCCAACCCGGTATTCAGGTGGAAACAGCTGATTTTAATCCAATTGATTTTTATTTGCTGTTTTTCACGGAAGATCTCTATAGATCTATTGTGGACCAGAGTGATTTATGTGCTGGTCAATTCATCGCCGCTAACACCCAGTTGCCTTCCATTGCCAAAGATTGGAAACCAATTACGGTTTCTGAATTTAAAACCTTTCTGGGCCTTTCCCTCAACATGGGCACACATAAATTCCCGTCATTGCGTGTTTATTGGTCCACACACCCAATTGACCACATGCCCGTGTTCTCTACCTCCATGCCCAGGACACGATACGAGCAGATTTTGCAGTTCATGCACTTCAACGACAATGAACTTTGTCGTCCACGTGGAGACCATGAATACGACCGGCTCTACAAAATTCGGCCCCTCATAAACCACTTCAATGAACGTTTTACAGCCTTGTTTATTCCAAATCAAGTTGTCTGCGATGATGAGTCCCTGATTAAATTTTCTGGCCGCTTGTCTTTCAAGCAGTACCTTCCCAGCAAGCGTGCCAGATACGGGGTCAAGCTCTATAAGTTCTGTGACAGGGCAACAGGCTATGCATGGAGCTTTATGGTTTATGAGGGAAAAGATAGTCAGGTTGAGCCGGTCAACTGCCCGGATTACATAGGGAGCGCTGGCAAGATAGTGTGGAACTTGGTGTCACCCTTATTCGGAAAGGGGTACCACTTGTATGTGGACAATTATTACACGAGCGTGCCACTGTTTAGTCACTTGTTTGATCATCGGATTGGAGCATGTGGCACCGTGCGACCTAATCGCCGGGGCTTTCCCCAGCGGCTTGTAGATGCCCGTCTTAGGCTGGGGGAGAGAGCCTGCTTGAAGTGTAATAACTTGCTCGCTATGAAGTGGAGGGACAATAAGAATGTTTTCCTTCTTACCTCCCTTCATGCAGACACGACAGTCCAAATTCGTACGGCGACTGGTGTTGTGGAGAAACCCCTCTGTGTCCACGAATATAACCAAAATATGGGAGGGGTGGACCTCAACGACCAGTTGTTGGCGCCGTATCTAATTGACCGTAAGGCGAGACGCTGGTACAAAAAAGTGTCTCTATCCTTATTCCAATTGGCTTTGCTGAACGCTCATGTGCTATACAGAGCTTCAGGCAGGACGTTATCTCTTCTAAAATTCCAGAATGAGATAGTCACAGAACTCCTGTATCCAGGCGGTTCTGCACCTCACCATCCCCAACCAAATGCAGTAAGCCGGCTGCATGAGAGGCATTATTCGTATGTCCTCCCGAGTACCCCTACCCAAAGCCACCCCCAAAAAAGATGTCGTGTCTGTAGCAAGCGCGGATTTAGGCGTGACACCCGTTATTTTTGTCCAAGCTGTCCTGACAATCCTGGTCTTTGCCTTGGTGAATGTTTTGAACGCTACCACTCAAAAGTGAAGTTTTAGCGTAGGGTACAGCATTTCACAGACTAGGACACACTTGCACAGGGTCTGCCAAGATGCCATCGCATTTTGAGAGACCCGAACCATTACAGTTGTTAAAGTTACAAAAAAAAGTGTAAAAAAAAAAAAAAAACGTAAAAAACAAAACACAAAAAAAATATAAAATAAAAAAAACAAAAATAGTTGTCGTTTTATTGTTCTCTCTCTCTCTCTCTATTTTCTCTCTATTGTTCTGCTCTTTTTTATTGTATTCTATTCTGCAATGTTTTATCATGCTTGCTTTTCAGGTATGTAATTTTTTTGTTTTCAGGTGCGCCATTCAACTGCAGCGCGGATCTATTTATCTTGACAGTAACAGCGTTTGCTCCCACGATACATAAAGCCGTGACTCCAACGCTGTAGGAGGTGATTTCACCAACACAGTTAAAAAAAAAGAGCATATATGCCAAAGCATGGGGGCAGCAGGGGCGGAGGAGCGATTTTGCTCCTAATGCTGCGTACATACGGTCGAAATTCCGACGGAGGCTCGCCCGTGGAAAAGTCTGACCATGTGTACGCGGCATAACTTTTTTGCGGGAGGATGCCTCCATGCTTCGGCATATATAAATGGTGCATGTATGCCCATCATTAGAAGTGGGTGGATGAAGGGCGGTATTCTAATGGTGGGCATACCCACCGATCAATCTCTTTTTTTCGTTTAGCCAACAGGCTGCATGAAAAAAAAGATTACAATACACGTCCAACAAGGACCAGCAACGTACTGGTATGTTGCTGGACTTTGAATGTTTATACCAGAATGATGCCTGCAGGTTTAGGTATCATCTTGGTATCATTCTTTTCAGCCAGTGGCCGGCTTTCATGTAAAAGCAATCCTAGCAGATAATTAGCCTCTAGACTGCTTTTACAAGCAGTGGGAGGGAATGTCCCCCCCCCCCCCGGATATAAACAGCGCCATTGGGAAAGCATTTTATCACACCGATCTTGGTGAGGGCAGAGGAAAGATCTAGGGTCTAACCCCCCAATTGTTTTTCAAAAAAAGAGTACCTGTCACTACCTATTGCTATCATAGGGGATATTTACATTCCCTGAGATAACAATAAAAATGGTAAAAAAAAAAATATATGGAAGGAACAGTTTAAAAAAAAAAAAAAAAAGCACCGCTGTCCCCCCCTGCTCTTGCGCAAAGGCGAACGCAAGCGTCGGTCTAGCGTCATATGTAAACAGCAATTGCACCATGCATGTGAGGTATCACCGCGAAGGTCAGATCGAGCGCAGTAATTTTAGCAGTAGAACTCCTGTACATCCAACGTGGTAACCTGTAAAGGCTTTTAAAAATGAATGTAGTTTGTCGCCGCTGCGCGTTTGTGCGCAATTTTAAAGCATGTCGTGTTTGGTATCCATGTACTCGGCCTAAGATCATCTTTTTTATTTCATCAAACATTTGGGCAATATAGTGTGTTTTAGTGCATTAAAAATAAAAAAGTGTGTTTTTCCCCCAAAAAA
Organism: Rana muscosa; assembly: GCA_029206835.1. Taxonomy (NCBI): domain Eukaryota; kingdom Metazoa; phylum Chordata; class Amphibia; order Anura; family Ranidae; genus Rana; species Rana muscosa. Next base: position 619,945 of record JARGYO010005596.1, on the reverse strand, counting down.
TGCGTTTGAAAAATCGCTGCGCAAATACTGTGTGGAAAAAAAATGCAACACCCACTATTTTAATCTGTAGGGCCTTTGCTTTAAAAAAATATATAATGTTTGGGGGTTCAACGTAATTTTCTTGCAAAAAAAAAAAAATGTTTTTCATGTAAACAAAAAGTGTCAGAAAGGGCTTTGTCTTCAAGTGGTTAGAAGAGTGGATGATGTGTGACATAAGCTTCCTAATGTTGTGCATAAAATGCCAAGATAGCCCAAAACCCCCACAAATGACCCCATTTTGGAAAGTAGACACCTCACGCTATTTGCTGAGAGGCATGTTGAGCCCATTGAATATTTTTTTTTTGTCCCAAGTGATTGAATAATGACAAAAAGAAAAAAAAATTACAAAAAGTTTTCACTAAATGATATGTAGCGGGGTCCCCTTTAAGACTCCCGGGACTACCTTGCCCAGAATCCCTTTCGGCATATTTCCACCCCAGAGACTCATGGGAGGGGTTATAAAAGGAGGAGGCGAGGCTGGGCTCGGCCTCTTTGGGACACGAGACTTCAGTGACTGATCCTCCTGTGCGGATGTGCCGGAGTGCAAGGCCTGAAGCCTGAGGCCTTGCGCAGCACCAAAGAGCCTTCCACCCCACTGCGAGCCTGGGTGGCATCTGACTTTGCTTATCTACAGCTTTGGTTGGATCGGGGACCCGATCGCTGGAGACACTGTGTGTGAGGACACAGTCGGTGGAAGTTCCCAGACTGGGATCGCGTCCGGAGGGATGAGCGAGCGTATGCTCAGACCATATACTGTTTGTTGCTGATGTGCCTATAGACTGCCGTGGCCCACAAGTTTATATCTGATACTCTCACTGGAGACCCATATCAGAGTTGAACTCAGAGGTTCTTCAGTAAAGTGTTATTCTATTACAATCTTCCCACTGGATTACAAATGTTATTCTGTTATGTGCACCACCTTTAAAGACTTGCCGGTGAAGAAACCATCATCCCCTATAGACTGAGTCTTAGTATCTGAGCCAGGCCTGGCCCGCTAGTTAGTTCATTTAGTTGCTGCGCCACAGGGCGCCTAGTTAACGGTCGCCCACGCGGCGCACCTTTTACTATTCCATTAGTGTATAAGTATGTATATTGCTGCAGGGCTCTGCAACCTATTTTATGTGAACTGTTACCACTGTTAACCTTTTTACCACAAATACTAAAGTAAATTAGATACCCCTTTCATTATTGCCTTGGTGTCTGAGTTTTATCATATAGTATAAGAATTATATTGCTGCCATAACTAACTGTGCCAGTAGGGGGTCGAGTAAATTGCCGGGGGGTTGGCGGAGCTGTCTTCAGGGCCCAAACTAAATCTGCGGCCCTCTTAGTTGAAGGTATCGCTACACGTGGGGGTTCTCGTCCGGGATCCTGATACAGCAATTACATGCCAGAGGTGCCGGCATGGACCCGCAAGCAATAGAAGAGTGGTGCAAAACCTCTAGGGCAGAGCCGAACAACTCGATAGTCATCAGTCTCCCAGGGGAGGAATGGAAGACTGACATGGTAGAGGAGTTGATGAAGTTAGTGTCCCCAGGTCACACACCATGGGTGATAGATATAAAATCAGACCCAGACACTTCATATCAGTATGCACTGGTGGAATACGGAGACGGGATACCAGAGGCTTGCAAGTACAAGTGTGTAAAGACGCCAGACAATAGAACCTATAGGTTGGCGCCCGCAGTAACTATAAAGAAGGAACCATCACAGATGGGATCACCGCAGGCTGCGGTCCGTACCTCACCAGAAAGAGGAGGGGGGGTGGCACCCGCACCTGCCACTGCTATATCACCAGAATTGATAAAGGCAATAGGGGATCTACTAATTAAATGTCAGAAGACAAACACGGTGCATGTTAGAGACTAGCTACCGGAGACTGAAAACATTCTCAGGGAAGCTCCCTGTCCCTGCAGGGGAAGAAGATTTTGATACCTGGGTGGAGCAGGCATTACAAGCAGTAGAGGCATGGGAGGTGCCTGAAGCGCAGAAGAGGCAACGAGTGATAGAGAGCCTCAAAGGCGCAGAAGCAGTGAAAAGCTTTCGGTTTGGGAATGCAGATTGCACAGCTCAAGACTGTTTAGCCATGCTACAGGAAGAGTTTGGTCAATTGGAAAAGGTGACAGAGATGGTCTACCAATTTGAACACACTTTCCGACAGCCAAGGGAGAAACTTTCAGAGTATGTTAGGAGACTGAACAGGTTGCTGTGCAAGATTGTGTTGAAGAAGGGAATGAAGCCCCAAGATACAGATGCAGCGAGAATGAAGCAAGTCTTAAAGGGAGCGTTACGTTCGGATCCAGTCTGGCTGCACCTGAAAACCTCGGGAGGAGTAACGTTACTGACTTATGCTGACTTGATAAAAAACATCAGAGATGAGGAGGCGCTACAACAGGACCAGCAAATGATTAAGACAAATGTTGTCCCTGCACAGGTGCTAGTCAATCCAGTGATGACCCCTGAAAGAGACTCAGAGGTAGACACTCTAAAATCTCAAATGTCCAAGGTGTTAGAGATGTTGACCTCTCTGATGGCAAAAGACCCAGAGGATCCCAAGAGAGAAGGACCAAGGAAGGAATTATTCCCAATTGCCTCAGCACCCGCATCTTCACAAGAATGGGGAGATATAGTCTGCTTTAACTGTGGAGGAATTGGCCATATTGCAGCTACATGTTCCAGTCCCAAGAAGAAGAAAACGAACAACCGCAAGCCGGCGGGAAACTTCAGAGGGCCCCGGTGAAGGAGTCAACCGGGTGCCCATCACCTTCAGTGAGCTCCAAGCTGAATGTGAAGCAGAAGAAAAGAGAAAATAAAACACCTCAGAGGAAACACAACATTCCTCAACAGAGATACACCCCAGAGAAAGGGGGCAAGACCCCTCAGAAGAGGCACAGCATTCCCCAGAGGGGATGCACACCTAAGAAAAACAATAATATCCCTCAGCGGGTCCGTACACCCATTGAAAGGAGGGAAATCAATGCATACCAGGCTCAAGAAAGATTAAAGTCCAAAGGGAATTGGACGAGAGAGAGTCCGAAAGGAAAGGGCCAGAAGAAGGCAACCCCTGCCAGGCCATATCCAGAGAAGCTGGTAGGCCCATCTCCTATAGTGCCCATTCAAGTGGAGGGAGTCTACACCAGAGCAATCCTGGATACTGGGGCACAAGTGACCCTATTATACCGGGATTTCTACGATAAATACTTGAGTCACCTGCCCATCCAGAAGATAGAGGAACTGGAAATATGTGGGATTGGAACCCAGAGTTTCCCCTACGATGGCTATCTGCCCGTCAAAATGACTTTTGACCCATCCGTGGCTGGGAAGGCCGAAGTGTTTGACACCCTGGCAGTTGTGTGCCCTCGACCGCCAGGAGCCAACAAGAGTTCCCTTATAATAGGGACGAACACGGACCTGGTCCGAAGACTCTTGACCCCTCTAGTGGAATAAAAATGGCAAGCGGCCACCAAGATCCACCCCATGCTGAAGACGGCTTACCAACGGCTGGTCCTAGAGCAGAAGACCCCTGGAGAAGGGATAGGGAAGGTGTGGAGGCTTGGAAGAGAAGGGGTAGTGTTGCAGCCCGGCGAAGTAACCTGTCTCAGAGCCACTGTGAAGCTTACTTGGGAGCAGCCTAGACCCTTTTTCATGTTGGAGTCCGACCCAAGGGAAGAATCCCCCGGTCTGGAAGTGATACCAGAAGTGATTCCACTGAAGGCCCTGAAGAAGGCCCATTGTAGAGTTCCGGTGAGTGTTAGGAACAATACAGATGGCCCCATGGAAATCCCAGCCAGGATGCTGTTGGGCCAGGTGAGCCCTGCTGCCCGTTACCCTGTCAGAAGTCAAGGGGACGGGTGAAGGAGGAGATGCTTGGGAGAAGCTATCCATGGAAAACCCGAATCTGCCCAGGGCTTGGAAAGAGAGAGCCAAGGCCCAGTTGACCAGATGGGAGAAGATCTTCTCCAAAGATGAGTTCGATGTGGGGTGTGCAAGGAGTGCCACCCATCGGATCCGCCTCCAAGAAGATAAGCCCTTCAGAGAGAGGGTCAGGCGGGTCCCACTAGCAGATCTGGAGGATCTAAGGGAACAACTTGCAGAACTCAAGAGGACTGGTGTGATCCGGGAGTCTAGAAGCCCCTATGCCTCCCCGATAGTGGTGGTCAGGAAGAAGAATGGGTCATTGAGGATCTGTATTGACTACAGGACTCTCAACAGGAGAACCATCCCCGACCAGTACACCACTCCGAGGATAGAGGACGCTTTACAGAGTCTGTCTGGAGCCAAGTGGTTCAGCGTTATGGATCTTAAGAGTGGATACTATCAGATCCCTATGCATCCAGAAGATAAGGAGAAGACAGCCTTCATAACCCCAGTGGGGTTCTTTGAGTTTGATTGAATGCCCCAGGGACTGTCTGGAGCTCCTGCTACCTTCCAACGTCTCATGGAGAAGACTGTAGGAGACATGAACCTTATTGAAGTCCTTGTATACCTGGACGATGTCATTGTCTTTGGGAGAACCTTGGAGGAACACGAGGAGAGGCTGGAAAAAGTGTTGAGGAGACTCAGTGAGGAGGGACTCAAGCTTTCGCCTGAGAAGTGTCGGTTCTACCAGTCTTCTGTGAACTATCTGGGGCACATAGTGTCTGAAGAAGGGGTGGCCACAGACCCCGAGAAATTGGAGGCAGTTACCTCCTGGCCACGACCCACTGCAGTAACAGAACTCAGATCCTTCTTAGGGTTCTGCTCCTATTACAGGAGGTTTGTGGAAGGATTCACTCGAATTGCTAGACCATTGAATGAACTACTCAAGACTGAGGGAGAAGAGGACGACTCAGGGCCCAGGAAGCCGGGAGAGTCAGTCAGGGATCAGTGGAACCAGAAGTGTGAAGAGGCCTTCCAGGCGTTGAAGAAGAGCCTAACCACTGCTCCAGTCTTGGCCTACGCAGACCCAACCAAAACCTATGAACTACACGTAGATGCTAGTCATGACGGTCTGGGAGGAGTACTTTATCAAGAACACAAAGGGCAACTACGGCCTGTTGCCTACGTGAGCAGGAGCCTGACCCCCTCTGAGAAAAACAACCCCACTCACAAGCTGGAGTTCCTGGCCCTTAAGTGGGCGGTAGTAGACAAGCGAGCGAGTGTGAAAGAGGACCTGGTTGATGGAGAGTGTGATGAGGCTGAAGCATTATGGGTGGAACTGCATACAGATGTGCGTAGTTCAAAGTTAATCATTGGAGTTTGTTATAGACCACCCAATGTTAATGAGGAGGTGGAGACTCAGCTCCTTGCACAGATGGAAAGGGCTGCAAGGGCTGGGACGGTGATAATAATGGGGGATTTTAACTACCCAGAAATTGACTGGAGTAATGGCACTGCTGGGACAGTTAAAGGGCAAAAATTTATAAGCCTATTGCAGGACAATTTTATGGTCCAGTTTATTGAGGCCCCAACTAGGAATGATGCTCTGTTGGACCTGGTAATCTCAAACCATGCAGAGCGTATTTCTAATGTTCAGATAAAGGAACACCTGGGTAGCAGTGACCATAACATGATTTCATTTGATGTTAGCTGTAAGCAAGAAATACATGCAGGAAGGAAAAAACACTTAGTTTCAATAAAGCAAATTTTCCAAGGATGAGGGCTGCTCTCCAGGACTTAGACTGGTAGGGAATATTGGCATCAATGGGCACAGAACAGAAATGGGAATTCTTCAAAAAGACTGTTTGTGAACTCACTGCAAAGTATATTCCCATGGGCAATAAGTTTAAAAGGCTAAAAATAAAACCTATGTGGCTCACAGTTAAAGTTAAAAAAGCTATAAACAATAAGAAAAGCGCTTTTAAAAAATATAAAAATGAAGGAACACTAGTGTCGTTTAAATGTTACAAAGAATATAACAGGATATGTAAAAAGGAAATCAAGGATGCAAAAATTCAAAATGAACGACAGATTGCAAAAGATAGTAGGACAAACCCCAAAAAATTCTTCAAATATATTAATAGTAAAAAGGTCAAGTCTGAGCATGTAGGCCCTTTACAAAATAATCTAGAGTGGGTGACTGGGGACAAAGAGAAGGCTAATTTATTAAATACTTTCTTCAGCTCTGTGTATACAAAGGAGCATGGGGGAGCTCATGTCCATAATGGGGGTGGTAGTGACACAGCCCCAAATCCACAATGGCTCAAAAGTGATATGGTCCAGAAATATTTAGACAGAATAAAGGTGGATAAAGCACCTGGACCAGATGGCATACACCCACGGATCCTAAAAGAATTGAGCTCTGTAATTTCAAAGCCATTGTATCTAATTTTTAGGGACTCATTAATGACAGGAATAGTACCACTGGATTGGCGCAGGGCCAATGTGGTGCCGATATTTAAAAAGGGAATTAAGTGTTTACCAAGTAACTATAGACCTGTTAGTTTAACTTCTTTAGTTGGGAAGATACTGGAGAGATTAATAAAAGACCACATAGATGAGTTCTTGCTGGAAAAAAATATTTTAAGCAACAGACAGCATGGATTCATGAAAGACAGAAGTTGTCAGACAAACCTGATTTCTTTTTATGAAGAGGTAAGTAAAACCTTGGACAGAGGCGTGGCTGTGGACGTGGTATACTTGGATTTTGCAAAAGCGTTTGATACAGTTCCCCACACACGGCTCATGTGTAAGGTAAAGTCTACAGGATTGGAAATATCAGTTTGTAAATGGATAGAAAACTGGCTAAAAGACAGAATTCAGAGAGTAGTGGTTAATGATTCTTACTCTGAATGGTCTAAGGCTATCAGTGGTGTACCCCAAGGTTCAGTGTTGGGACCCTTACTTTTTAATATCTTTATAAATGATATTGGGTCTGAGATCAAAAGTAACATTTCTGTCTTTGCAGATGACACAAAGCTATGCAGTGGAATAACGTCCTTACAAGATGTCTCCAATTTACAAGCCGACCTCGATGCCCTGTCTAATTGGGCGACTATGTGGCAGATGAGGTTTAACCACTTAAGCCCCGGACCATTTCGGGCCATTAGGACCAGGCCTGTTTTTGGGATTCGGCACTGCGCTGCTTTAACTGTAAATTGTGCGGACATGCAATGTTGTACCCAAATGAAATTTGCGTCCTTTTCTTCCCACAAATAGAGCTTTCTTTTAATGGTATTTGATTGCCTCTGCGATTTTTATTTTTTGCGATATAAACGGAAAAAGACCGAAAATTTTGAAAAAAAATGATATTTTCTACTTTTTGTTATAAGAAAAATCGAATAAACTCAATTTTAGTCAGACATTTAGGCCAAAATGTATTCAGCCACATGTCTTTAGTAAAAAAAATGTCAATAAACGTATATTTATTGGTTTGCGCAAAAGTTATAGCGTTTACAAACTAGGGTACATTTTCTGAAATTTACACAGCTTTAAATTTATGACTGCCTATCTCATTTCTTGAGGTGCTAAAATGGCAGGGCAGTACAAAACCCCCCCAAATGACCCCATTTTGGAAAGTAGACACCCCAAGGAAATTGCTGAGAGGCATGTTGAGCCCATTGAATATTTTTTTTTTTTGTCCCAAGTGATTGAATAATGACAAAAAAAAAAAAAAAAAATTACAAAAAGTTGTCACTAAATGATATATTGCTCACACATGCCATGGTTATATGTGGAATTGCACCCCAAAATACATTTTGCTGCTTCTCCTGAGTACGGGGATACCACATGTGTGGGACTTTTTAGGAGCCTGGCCACGTACGGGACCCCGGAAACCAAGCACCGCCTTCAGGATTTCTAAGGGCGCAAATTTTTGATTTCATTCCTCACTACCTATCACAGTTTCGAAGGCCATAAAATGCCAAAATAGCACAAAACCCCCCCAAATGACCCCATTTTAGAAAGTAGACACCCCAAGGAAATTGCTGAGAGGCCTGTTGAGCCCGTTGAATATTTTTTTTTTTTGTCCCAAGTGATTGAATAATGACAAAAAATAAAAATTAAAAATAAATTACAAAAAGTTGTCACTAAATGATATATTGCTCACACATGCCATGGTTATATGTGGAATTGCACCCCAAAATACATTTTGCTGCTTCTCCTGAGTACAGGGATACCACATGTGTGGGACTTTTTAGGAGCCTAGCCGCGTACGGGACCCCGAAAACCAAGCACCGCCTTCAGGATTTCTAGGCACAAATTTTTGATTTCACTCCTCACTACCTATCACAGTTTCTAAGGCCATAAAATGCCAAAATAGCACAAAACCCCCCCAAATGACCCCATTTTGGAAAGTAGACACCCCAAGCTATTTGCTGAGGAGGCATGGTGAGTATTTTACAGCTCTCATTTGTTTTTGAAAATGAAGAAAGAAATTTTTTTTTTTTTTTTTTCAATTTTCAAAACTTTGTGACAAAAAGCGAGATCTGCAAAATACTCACAATACCTCTCAGCAAATAGCTTGGGGTGTCTACTTTCCAAAATGGGGTCATTTGGGGGGGTTTTGTGCCATCTGGGCATTCCATGGCCTCCGAAACTGTGATAGGCAGTGAGAAGTAAAATCAAAAATTTACACCCTTAGAAAGCCTGAAGGCGGTGCTTTGTTTTTGGGGTCCCGTACGCGGCTAGGCTCCCAAAAAGTCTCACACATGTGGTATCCCTGTACTCAGGAGAAGCAACAGAATTTATTTTGGGGTGTAATTCCACATATGCCCATGGCATGTTTGAGCAATATATCATTTAGTGACAACTTTGTGCAAAAAAAAGAATAAAAAAAAAAAAATTGTCTTTTTTCCGCAACTTGTGTCAACATATAAAATATTCCATGGACTCGACATGCCTCTCAGTATATAGCTTGGGGTGTCTACTTTCCAAAATGGGGTCATTTGGGGGGGTTTTGAACTGTTCTGGCATTTTATACACAACATTAGGAAGCTTACATCCACTCTTCTAACCACTTGCAGACAAAGCCCTTTTTGACACTTTTTGTTTACATGAAAACATATTTTTTTTTTGCAAGAAAATTATGTTGAACCCCCAAACATTATATATATTTTTAAAGCAAAGGCCCTACAGATTAAAATGGTGGGTGTTGCATTTTTTTTTTCTACACAGTATTTGCGCAGCGATTTTTCAAACGCATTTTTTGGGGAAAAAATACACTTTTTTTAATTTTAATGCACTAAAACACACTATATTGCCCAAATGTTTGATGAAATAATAAAGATGATCTTAGGCCGAGTACATAGATACCAAACACGACATGCTTTAAAATTTCGCACAAACGCGCATTGGCGACAAACTACATACATTTTTAAAAGCCTTTAAAAGCCTTTACAGATTACCCCGTTAGATTTACAGAGGAGGTCTACTGCTAAAATGACTGCCCTCGATCTGACCTTCGCGGTGATACCTCACATGCATGGTGCAATTGCTGTTTACATATGACGCCAGACCGACGCTTGCGTTCGCCATTGGGCAAGAGCAGGGCAGGACAGGGGTGCTTTTTTTTTTTTTTTTTTTTTTTTTTATTATTAATTTTGCTTTTTTATTTTATTTTTAAATTGTTCCTTACATATATTTTTTTTTTTATAATTTTTATTGTTATCTCAGGGAATGTAAATATCCCCTATGATAGCAATAGGTAGTGACAGGTACTCTTTTTTTGAAAAAACTGGGGTCTTCTAGACCCTAGATCTTTCCTCTGCCCTCAAAGCATCTGACCACACCAAGATCGGTGTGATAAAATGCTTTCCCAATTTCCCAATGGCGCTTTTTATATCCGGGGGGGGACATTCCCTCCCACTGCTTGTAAAAGCAGTCCAGAGGCTAATTAGCCGCTGTGATTGCTTTTACATGAAAGCCGGCCGCTGGCTGAAAAGAATGATACCAAGATGATGCCTAAACCCGCAGGCATCAATCTGGTATAACCATTCAAAGTCCAGCAACATACCAGTACGTTGCTGGTCCTTGTTGGACATGTATTGTAATCTTTTTTTTTCATGCAGCCTGTTGGCTGAACAAAAAAAGAGATTGATTGGTGGGTATGCCCACCATTAGAATACCGCCCTTCATCCACCCACTTCTAATGATGGGCATACATGCACCATTTATATATGCCGAAGCATGGGGGCATCCTCCCGCAAAAAAGTTATGCCGCACACACATGGTCAAACGTTTCCACGGGCAAGCCTCCGTCGGAATTTCGACCGTATGTATGCGGCATTAGGAGCAAAATTGCTCCTCCGCCCTGCTGCCCCTGCTGCCCCCATGCTTCGGCATATATGCTTTTTTTTTTTAACTTTGGTGGTGAAATCACCTCCTATAGCACTGGAGTCGCAGGGATCAGGCCTGTCTCTGCGAACGCTGCAGTTATGTGTGTTGTGTTTTGTAAGTGACAGTGATCGATCGATACTGCACTTGGGTGGCCTGGGCTGGACGGAGGGGCAAAACGCAGGTGCTAGCAGGTATCTGGGCTGATCCCGCTAACACTGCGTTTTTGGGAACCCTAAACCGCTGGTATAGATCTGATCAGATCAGATATTGATCTGTTCAGATACTATACCACTAAGGGGGGTGTATGCTTTACGCGTGGGTGTTAGCGTTACTGGCACTAACCTGACGCTGCCTGGGGTGTGACGCAGACCCTCTCTGACGCTAAAACCTAATTGATATCACCCACCGGGCGATCAGAGGGTTAAACCTTTATTGGGTTATATACGGCGGGTGCCCTGACACTATAAAAAGCAAACTAACTAACCAGCGTCACCCGTAACACTTATATGGTGATCACTGGTGAAAGGGTTAACTAGGGGCAATTAGGGGGTTAAAACCTTTATTAGATCATATTTGGGGGTACCTGACGCTATAAAAACCTGCGGCGAACCTAAAAAAAATGACTGGCTACCGATTGGCATCACCGACACGAAGACAGCGATCAGAAAAACGATCGCTTAGTGACAGTGGTGATAGGGGGTGAAAGGGTTACCTGGGGGGCGATCAAGGGGGTTAAACCTTTATTAGATAATATATTGGGGTACCCGACGCTATAAAAACCTGCGGCGAACCTAAAAAAAATTACTGGCTACCGATCGCCATCACTGATGCTAAGACAGCCATCAGAAAAATGATCGCATAGCGACAGCGGTGATAGGGGGTGAAAGGGTTACCTGGGGGGCGATCAAGGGGGTTTAACCTTTATTAGATAATATATTGGGGTACCTGACGCTATAAAAACCTGCGGCGAACCTAAAAAAAATTACTGGCTACCGATCGCCATCACTGATGCTAAGACAGCATCAGAAAAACGATCGATTAGCGACAGCGGTGATAGGGGGTGAAAGGGTTACCTGGGGGCGATCAAGGGGGTTAAACCTTTATTAGATAATATATTGGGGTACCCGACGCTATAAAAACCTGCGGCGAACCTAAAAAAAATTACTGGCTACCGATCGCCATCACTGATGCTAAGACAGCCATCAGAAAAATGATCGCATAGCGACAGCGGTGATAGGGGGTGAAAGGGTTACCTGGGGGGCGATCAAGGGGGTTTAACCTTTATTAGATAATATATTGGGGTACCTGACGCTATAAAAACCTGCGGCGAACCTAAAAAAAATTACTGGCTACCGATCGCCATCACTGATGCTAAGACAGCATCAGAAAAACGATCGATTAGCGACAGCGGTGATAGGGGGTGAAAGGGTTACCTGGGGGGCGATCAAGGGGGTTGAACCTTTATTAGATAATATATTGGGGTACCCGACGCTATAAAAACCTGCGGCGAACCTAAAAAAAATTACTGGCTACCGATCGCCATCACTGATGCTAAGACAGCCATCAGAAAAATGATCGCATAGCGACAGCGGTGATAGGGGGTGAAAGGGTTATCTGGGGGGTGATCAGGGGGTTAAACCTTTATTAGGGGGGGTTAGGGGGCTACACTGGACCTAAAACTAAACTTTAGTGACACTTTCACAGTCACAAATGTCACTGATTGCAGTGATCACTAAATAAATGGTCACTGCAATCAGTGACACTGTGACTGGGGGCTGGGGGGTGATCTGGGGGGGTCCTGGGGGGGCGATTAGTGTTCCTATGTGTCCTGGTGTCAGTGTAGTGTTGTGCTCACTGACCTGATGTCTTCTCTTGTACGGCGCTCGGTATATGTGAGCGCCGCACAGGAGATGACATCACTTCCTCCTGCTTCCTCTGTCTGACACAGACAGAGGGGGCATTTCCATTCGCCGGGAGCGATCGCGAGGGGGGGGCCGGAATCGAAAGGCCGCCCCCTCATCTGGGATCGCTCCCGGTGAAGTAACGACCGCTCACGGCACAGAAGGGGGGTCCGGATGGACCCCCCAACTGTACAAAGGCAGTCACGTAGATCTACGTGATTCTGCCTGTCCGTGCCATTCTGCCGACGTAAATCGGCGGTGGGCGGTCGTTAAGTGGTTAATGTTGATAAATGTAAAGTTATGCACTTGGGGGCTAAGAATATGAATGCATCATACATACTAGGGGGAGTACAACTGGGGGGATCCGTAGTGGAGAAGGATCTGGGGGTTTTGGTAGATCATAAGCTCAATAATGGCATGCAATGCCAAGCTGTGGTTTCCAAAGCGAGCAAAGTCCTTTCTTGTATTAAGAGAGGTATGGACTCCAGAGAGAGAGACATCATTTTGCCCCTGTACAAATCATTAGTAAGGCCTCATCTGGAATACGCAGTTCAGTTTTGGGCACCAGTTCTCAAAAAGCATATCGGGGAACTGGAGAAAGTGCAGAGAAGGGCAACCAAACTGATAAGTGGTATGGAGGAGCTCAGCTATGAAGAAAGATTAGAGGAACTGAATTTATTCACTCTTGAAAAGAGGAGAATAAGGGGGGATATGGTTAACATGTACAAATATATAAGGGGTCCATATAGTGAACTTGGTGATGAGTTATTCACTTTACGGTCAACACAGAGAACAAGAGGGCACTCTTTATGTCTAGAAGAAAAAAGATTTCATCTCAAAATGCGGAAAGGTTTCTTCACAGTAAGAGCTGTGAAAATGTGGAACAGACTCCCTGCAGAGGTGGTTCTGGCCAGCTCAGTAGATTGCTTTAAGAAAGGCCTGGATACTTTCCTAAATGTACATAATATAACTGAGTACTAACAGTTCTAGGTAAAGTTGATCCAGGGTAAATCCGATTGCCTCTCAGGGGATCAGGAAGGATTTTTTTCCCCTGCTGTAGCAAATTGGATCATGCTCTGCTGGGGTTTTTTGCCTTCCTCTGGATCAACTGTGGGTATAGAATTGGGTATATGGGATTGCACGATATTTTTTTATTTTATTTTATTATTTTTTTTATGGTTGAACTGGATGGACTTTGACTTTTTTCAACCTGACTAACTATGTAACTATGTAGACAAGCTCAAAGACTACCTGTATGGGGCGGAGTTCACTGTGAAGACCGATAACAACCCCCTTACCTACCTATTCACTACAGCAAAGCTGGACACAGGTGGCTGGCCGCACTGTCTGGATTCAATTTCAGCCTAAAGTACAGGCCAGGGATTGGGAATCGAGATGCCGACGCTCTGTCCAGAAGATCTCATGGTCCCACTCGTGACATGGAAGACTGGACTCAAGTGGCACCAGACGGGGTGCAGGCCCTTTGTCAGGGGGCTGAATTACAAGCCAGAGGGGGCTCAAGGGCGGAAGAGATAGGAGTTACCATGGTAGGAGTTCCCAAACAATACTGTGGAGTAACTTAACTGGAGGAAGACCATCCGCCAAAGCTGTCCAAGAAGGAGCTAAGATGTGACCAATTAGAAGACCCCATGGGGAAATTAGTTCTGGAAGCCCTGGAGAATCAGGATCCAAACAGACTTCTGAGTCACTCCTCAAAGGAAGCTCGCCTGTTGAGGAAAGAGTGGGACAGGTTACAGGTGCATCAGGGAGTGGTCTACCGAAGGGGCCCCTCTGATGACCTGGAAGATAAATGGCAATTGTTTCTTCCGGAAAAACACAGAGACTGTTCTGATTGCCCTACATGACAATCATGGCCACTTAGGGGCGGAAAGGACCTTTCAACTTGTCAGAAGTCGGTTCTATTGGCCCTGCATAAGGGGAAAAGTGGAAGAGTACTGCCATTCGTGTGTACGCTGCATCCAGAGGAAGACTTTACCCCATCAAGCTGCCCCAATGGGCCATCTACAAAGTCAAGGCCCAATGGATCTGGTATGCATTGATTTCCTCTGCCTCGAACCCGATCAGAGTGGACTAGGAAATGTTCTGGTGATAACCGATCATTTCACCTGGTATGCCCAAGCTTTCCCAACCAAAGACCAGAAGGCTTCCACAGTAGCCAAGTTACTTATGGAGAAGTATTTTGTCCATTATGGGCTGCCCCAGCGACTTCATTCAGATCAAGGAAGGGACTTTGAGAGTCGACTGATCCGGAAACTCCTGGATTCGTTAGGAATCAAGAAAACTCGAACCACACCTTACCACCCACAGGGAGATGCTCAGCCGGAGAGGTTTAACCGAACCCTGCTCAACATGTTGGGGACTCTGGAAAGTGAGAAGAAACAACATTGGAGCAAACTGTCATGTACCTGGGTGTATTTGAACCGGGATCTTCCTGGTCCCAAAGCTGCAGCCTTACCTGTTGCGCTACTGAGCAGATCTGGACTTTTGGAAATGTCCTCTCAGTGTTAAACATTACCTTGGACTCACTAGCCCCACCTGCTGCCAGCTGTGGACAATTTTCAATCAAAGCAGCCCTTAAAAAGGAAGTGATGCTATCTCTCAGCGCCCGTTTGTGTGGAATAGCTCCCTGGGTGTTGTGACTGCTTTTTGATCCTGATTTTCGTGTTGAACTTCTGCCTGAATTCCTGACTACTCTCCAGCCTGCTGATTTTGTACTTCACTGCCAGCTCGTGTATGCCCTTTGCCTGACTGACCACTCTCTGGATTTCGATCGTGTACCATTTTGCCTGATCTGTTGCCAACCTAATCTGCCTGACTACGTTTTCGCCTGAATCCTCAGCACACAAGTTCCACTTCGGACACTACCTATCACAGGTACATTACATTACAAACGGGCCACAATGACAGTGGACCCTGCTGAGATTGTTAAGGCGATTTCACGTCAGGGACAATTGATTGGAGCTCATGAACAGCATCTTTCTTCCCTGGACGCCAAGTTAGATGAACTTTGTACTATGCTTAAATCTTGTTTGCCTGCTTCCTCTGCAACGGTCCAGACTCTGGATCCTACTCCTGCTACGATCCAACCCTCCTCTTCTGTACCACCCAAACTTCCTATGCCTGACAAATTTGGTGGTGATACTGAGGACTGCAGAGGCTTTTTAAATGTTTGCCGTTTGCATTTCCACAACAACCCTGGGACCTTTAGCACTTCTTCTGCCAAAGTGACTTTTGTAATTTCCTTGTTAAAGGGGAAGGCCCTGGCCTGGGTCTCTCCTTATCTGGAACGCAATGATCCTGTGCTGCAAGACGCTGACAAATTTCTGGCTTCTCTCCAGACTGTATTTGACAAGCCAGATAGAGCTTCTGCAGCTGAGTACTCACTCTTGGACATGCAACAAGGCACCAGGTCTGTGGCACAATATGCTATTGAGTTTCGTACCCTTGCTGCTGAGACTACTTGGGACTCAAGGGCATTACGTGCAGCCTTCCGAAAAGGTCTTACAGATCGCATCAAAGACGAATTAGTCTATAAGGATTCCCCAGAAGACCTAGAGAAATTCATAGAGCTCTGTGTTCGTCTGGATGTCCGGTATAATGAAAGGTGCCAAGAGAGACTTAGAACTCGCAAGTTTCCTTGGCCAGTCTACCGCTTGGCCCCTAACTTCCAAGCACCACCTCAGCCAGAACCTGAAATCTCAGTTGAACCCCAGACACCTGTGGAACCCATGGATGTAAGCCGTCTCCACCTAACTGAGTCTGAGAAACAAAGGAGGCGTGCATTGGGCCTATGCCTATACTGTGGACTTAAAGGACATTTATTATCTGTCTGCCCTTCCCGTCCAGTAAAAGGCAGGGTCTAACCAGTGTTGGAGGAGCTGGCTTAGACCTTACAGGTATATCCTCCAAGACCAAGATTACCATTCCTGCAATTATCCATTTACCCTCTAAACTTGTCTCCTGTGAGGCTTTTGTGGATTCTGGAGCTGCTGGCATATTCTTGGACTACACTTTTGCTAAAAAAAATAATATCCCATTTGTTCCAAAATCTAGACCCCTGAACATTACCACCGTGAATGGACAACCCTTGGGAGATGGCATTGTAAAATTTGAGACTATAACAATCACCCTTCAGGTAGGCGTACTCCACAAAGAGGAAGTTGTCTTGTCTCTTATTGATTCTCCACTTCTGCCTGTTATCCTTGGTTACCCATGGTTACAACAACATAACCCTTCTTTTGATTGGGAAAATGGAGAACTAACCTCTTGGGGGTCGTTCTGTCATTCAAACTGTTTGTCTCAACCCAAAAGACTTCCTGCTTGTATGTTGGCTTCCGTGGCCGTCCCACCTACCTTGCCTCATGAATACCATGCGTTTGCAGACGTATTTTGCAAGCAAAAGGCAGAGGTTTTACCTCCACATCGTTCTTTTGACTGTGCAATTAAATTGATTCCTGGAGCACCTCTTCCCAAAGGAAGGACCTATCCCCTGTCTTTGCCTGAACAAAAATCCATGGAGGAATACGTAAAAGACAACTTGGAAAGAGGTTTTATCCGACCCTCTTCTTCTCCAGTAGGGGCAGGTTTTTTCTTTGTTGAAAAAAAAGATGGGGGTCTTCGACCATGCATAGACTGTCGAGGGTTAAATCAAATCACTGTAAAAGACTCCTACCCTTTGCCTCTCATTCTTGAACTGTTTGATGTACTTAAGGGGGCTGTTATCTTCTCCAAGCTAGACCTACGAGGGGCTTATAATCTAATTCGAATTAAAGACGGGGACGAGTGGAAGACAGCATTCAACACTCGTAATGGACATTTTGAATATCTGGTTATGCCATTTGGGTTGTGTAACGCCCCTGCTGTCTTCCAACGTTTCATGAATGAAATTTTTCATGATTTCAGCAACAGTTTTGTGATCATCTACTTGGACGACATTTTAATCTTTTCCAAGACTCATCTAGAGCACATCTTGCATGTAAAGCAGGTATTGCAACGACTGAGAGAAAACCATCTTTACGCGAAGATTGAGAAATGCAGTTTCCATCAAAGCCGTATTCCTTTCCTTGGATACATTATAAGTGCTGCCGGTTTCCAAATGGACCCTCAAAAACTTTCCGCTGTCTTGCAATGGCCCCAACCGACCACTTTAAGAGGGCTCCAAAGCTTTCTAGGGTTCGCAAATTACTACAGACGCTTCATCAAAGGTTTTGCCTCCATTGCGGCCCCCCTTACTGCTATTACTAAGAAAGGTACAAATTGCAAGGTATGGTCCTCAGAAGCAGAATCGGCTTTCCAGCAATTAAAAGACATGTTCAGCAAAGCTCCAATTCTTCAGCATCCAAATCCCGATCTCCAGTACATAGTTGAGGTTGATGCCTCTGAGGTAGGAGCAGGTGCCGTGCTCTCCCAGAGACAGCCTAAGTCTGGTAGAATCCATCCAGTAGCATTTTTTTCTAGAAAGTTTTCTCCAGCGGAGATGAATTACGATGTTGGGAATCGAGAACTACTGGCCATCAAATTGGCATTGTCTGAATGGCGACATCTTCTGGAAGGGGCTCCCAAACCTTTTTCTATCCTCACTGACCATAAAAACCTACTGTACCTTCAGACTGCAAGACGTTTGAACTCACGTCAGGCTCGATGGGCTCTGTTTTTCTCCCGTTTTAATTTTGTTCTTTATTATATTCCTGGGCATAAAAACAAGAAAGCCGATGCTCTTTCCAGACAGTTTGCTACCTCTGAAGAAGACCAACCTACCGAGCAGTATATAATCCCACCTCACAAAATTGTCGCACAGATCTCTACGGCTCTTTCCCAACAGTTACAAGAAACCCAGAATTGTGTTCCCCAAGGCTTGAAGATACCACCAGGTCGCCTGTTCGTAGCCCCTAGCCTCAGAAAACCTGTACTCCTCTGGGCACATGATGGTGTTTTATCTGGTCATCCTGGTGTCACCATCACTCTTAAGACCTTGCAGCGTCATGTCTGGTGGCCTCATATGAAAAGGGATGTTACTGACTATGTGGCTGCCTGTCCAACTTGTGCTGCTAATAAAGTACCCCGTACATTGCCTACTGGACTGTTACAACCACTTTCAGCACCTCGTCAGCCTTGGACCCATTTGACTATGGACTTCATTACAGACTTACCCAAGTCCGAGGGCATGACTGCTATATGGGTCATAGTGGATCGCTTTTCAAAAATGTCTCATTTTGTGCCGCTCCCGGGATTACCTACAGCGGAAGCACTGTCTACTCTCTTCCTTTCCCATATTGTGAGATATCATGGCATACCTACCAATGTCGTCTCAGACCGCGGATCCCAGTTTGTTTCCCGATTCTGGAGAGCGTTCTGCAAGAAACTGGGAGTAACGCTTTCACTCTCTACCTCACATCACCCTCAAACAGATGGTCAAACCGAACGCATGAACCAGACCCTAGAAACCTATCTTCGACATTATGTCAATGCCTTACACTCCAACTGGTCTGAGTATTTGCCTTTAGCTGAGTTCGCCATTAATTCCCGTTGGCACAGTGCTCTTCATACCACACCATTCTACGCAGCCCTAGGCTATCACCCTCAGACTTTTCCCCTACTTCAGCCTTCTTCTGGTGTACCAGCAGCAGATCAGCGGGTTAAAAATATTCTGCTACATTGGAAAAAGATTTGCTTATTACTACGGAAGTCAGCAGGCAAGTATGCACTTTTTTCCAACAAACGAAGACGCCATATACCTCCATATGTGGTGGGGGACAGAGTTTGGCTATCAACCAAATATGTGAGACTGAAACAACCTTCTACCAAATTGGGCCCTTGATTCATTGGTCCTTACAGAATTATTGCTCGAGTCGGGCCAGTCTCCTATCGGTTGAAATTACCCTCCTCTCTCCGGATTCATCCTGTGTTCCACGTTTCCCTCCTCAAAAAAGCAATTTTCAATCGCTACTCCAGAACGCAACAGCTACCTCCTCCTGTTCTTGTTGATGGACAAAATGAGTTTGAAGTCTCCAAGATTCTTGATTCTAGAAGACAGGGTCGTGGCCTTCGGTATCTGGTTCATTGGAAGGGATATCCTGTCGCAGACCGTTCCTGGGTTCCAGCCAAAGATCTGCATGCCCCTTCTCTTATTCGAGACTTCCATGCCTCCTTTCCCACTAAGCCCCGCTAGGCCCCCGGAGGGGTCCACTGGGGAGGGGGCCCTGTCATGTACCTGGGTGTATTTGAACCGGGATCTTCCTGGTCCCAAAGCTGCAGCCTTACCTGTTGCGCTACTGAGCAGATCTGGACTTTTGGAAATGTCCTCTCAGTGTTAAACATTACCTTGGACTCACTAGCCCCACCTGCTGCCAGCTGTGGACAATTTTCAATCAAAGCAGCCCTTAAAAAGGAAGTGATGCTATCTCTCAGCGCCCGTTTGTGTGGAATAGCTCCCTGGGTGTTGTGACTGCTTTTTGATCCTGATTTTCGTGTTGAACTTCTGCCTGAATTCCTGACTACTCTCCAGCCTGCTGATTTTGTACTTCACTGCCAGCTCGTGTATGTCAGGGTCACCTGTGGCCAGGTGACAGATGCACACCGTAGGGGGACAGGAGTGCACCGCGAGGTAGTGAACCCTATGGCTGGCTTCTGTGGATAGGAAACTGGGTGGTTGTGGAAAGCGGGACCAGAGGAGCACAACCGGGATCCCAACGGAAGCGAGAGCCAAGATTCCCCAGGGCGCGGAGTCTAAGACCCAGCTGGTCTTCTCCAGGGCCTCTAGTGGTGAGGATGTTACGCTGCAGGCTGGGACCAGGTCGCGGCCCCTGGAGTTTCCTAGCTCACGCCCCGTAGGATAAGGGGAAGCAGCAGCACACGATAGAGAGAACCGAATAACAAGCCGAAGGTCAGGGGCCACAAGCAGACAAGGATAACGAAGAACGAGCCGAAGGTCAAGGGTCACGAGCAGACAGGGATGGTCGGGGACAAGCCAATAACGTAACAGAGAGACAGACGTAGCACACGGCAGGCAGGAACCCAAACACACAATGCCTAACAAACACGTTGATCAGCAAAGCAGGCTTGCAGTGCACAGGTTAATATAGTGTTCAGTGATAGGGCCTGGGGTGGAGTCAGGCTGGGAGGAGATTATAAAGGAAGCCAGGTGAAGGAGGTCTGGTCTCTAGATGAACACATGAGGAGGAAGGTAAGATGGCAGACAGACATTAATGCATATCCATGACAGTACCCTCCCTCTTACGAGGCCTCCCCCTTCCCCGCCTGGGCCCAAGTTTAGAGGGAAACTTCAGATGAAACTCCTTTAACAGACGAGGTGCAAAGACCTCAGATGCAGTGATCCAAGACCTCTCCTCAGGACCAAACCCTTTCCAATGAACGAGGTACTGAAGAACGCCTTTACAGAGTCGGGAGTCCAGAATTTGACTGATCTCGTACTCCTGATTATCCTCCGAGACAGGCGCCACGGTAGGAAGAGGACGAGAGAATTTATTGAGGACTAAAGGCTTTAGAAGAGCAACATGAAAGGAGTTAGTGATTTTAAGGCTCTTAGGAATCTGGAGTTTGAAACAAACCGGATTCAGTTTAGCAGTTACCGTGTATGGACCGATGAATCGTGGAGCAAACTTCAGAGAAGGAACTCGGAGCTTGATGTTCCTGGTAGAGAGCCAGACTTTGTCCCCTGGCTGAAGAGAAGGCGGTTTACGCCTGCGGCGGTCGGCAAAGCCTTTGAATTTTTCAGCAGCTGCCCGGAGGGAATCATGAACGTGACCCCAAACGGAATTGAGAGACTCCTGAACCGAAGCCAAAGCTGGAATGTCTGGAGAACAGATCATAGGAAGAGGAAGTTGAGGGTGTTTTCCATAAACTGTGAAAAAGGGTGTCTTCTGCGAACTGGTATTCACATGATTGTTATGGGAGAATTCTGCCCACGGGAGTAGAGAGGACCAATCGTCATGGTGAGAAGACACAAAGGTGCGAAGAAAGACCTCTAACTCCTGATTAACCCTCTCAGTCTGTCCATTGGATTGGGGATGGTAAGAAGAAGAAAAATCCAAGACAATATTGAGGGATTTGCAAAAGGCTCTCCAAAAACGAGACGTGAATTGGACTCCCCTGTCGGAAACAATATGAGAAGGGACCCCATGTAGGCGGAGAATTTCTCGAATGAAAATGGGAACCAAGGCAGGGGCAGAAGGAAGACCAGGAAGAGGAACAAAATGAGCCATCTTGGAGAATCGATCGATTACCACCCAAATGACTGTATTATTCTCAGACAGTGGGAGATCGGTGATAAAATCCATGGCAATATGGGCCCAGGGTTCCTTAGGAATAGGCAAGGGCATGAGGAGACCAGCAGGAGCTTGTGTGGAGGATTTGGACTGAGCACAGACATGACAAGCTTTAACGTAGTCTTTGACGTCTGAGCGGAGATTAGGCCACCAGTAGTGACGACTGATGAGTAGGAAGGATCGGAGGAATCCAGAATGCCCTGCCACCTTGGAATCATGTCCCCAACGAAGGATCTTAGCTCTTAGCTCAGTGGGGACAAAGGTCTTACCAGGCGGAATTTTAGACTTCAGGGTGGTAGAGTGGGCAACAATGCATGAGGTGGGAATGATCGGCTCAGGTTCAGGGGCGGACTCCTCGTCCAAAGTGTCAAATGACCTAGAGAGCGCATCAGCCCGACCGTTGCAGGAACCAGGTTTGTAGGTAATCGTGAAATTAAAACGGGCAAAGAAGAGACTCCACCTTCCAAATGTATTAGACCCGAGCGTTTCCCGGACGAAGCGAGCAGGAGTCACGAAAATGACCCTTGCCCCCACAATAGAGGCACAAGCCCAGAGTTCTGCGCCTAGCACGTTCTTCGGGGGTTAGTCTGGTCCGGCCCAGCTGCATAGGTTCTTCAGCAGGTAGAGGATGCTCCACGGAATGAAGGGAGGGGAGCTCAGACTGGCTAGGACCCAGAGAGTGCTGGCGTCTTTTTTCTAAGGACCTCTCTTGAAAACGAATGTCGATCTGGTTGCATAATGAAATTACATCGTCCAGACCGACGGGAATGGCTCTTCCCGCTAATTCGTCTTTCACTCGGTCAGAGAGGCCATGTAAAAAGGTAGCGACCAGGGCCTCATTATTCCAGCTCAATTCAGCTGTGTGGATACGGAACTGAAGAGCATATTGCCCCACTGAACTAGAGTCTTGGCGAAGACGTAAGACAGCACTAGCCGCTGAAGAAGCCCGAGCCGGCTCTTCGAAGATATTACGAAAGAGCTTCAAGAATTCGGACAGACTGGAAACCACCGGATCGTTCCTCTCCCACAGGGGGGCAGCCCAGGCCAAAGCTTCACCGGAGAGGAGGGAAATGATATAGGCTACCTTAGCCCGGTCAGATAGGAAGCTTTGAGGCTGAAGCTCAAAATGAATAGTGCATTGGCTGAGAAACCCCCTGCAGGCCTTGGAGTCCCCAGAGAAACGGAACGGAGCTGGCAATCTTAGTGAGTGTGAGGCTGCGACTGGTGCGATAGGTACAGCCGCTGGTTGTACTTGGGGTTGCGGATTCGGGGTTCCCAAGGAGACCTGAAGCTGCTCGAATCGAGAAGCCAGATCCTGGAGGAATCGCATCACCTGGGTCTGATTTGATTCCTGGGTCTCAAGTCTGCGAACTATGCCCTGCAATGGATCATCCGCGGGAAGCGGGATGTCAGCCGGGTTCATGGCTGATCAAACTGTCAGGGTCACCTGTGGCCAGGTGACAGATGCACACCGTAGGGGGACAGGAGTGCACCGCGAGGTAGTGAACCCTATGGCTGGCTTCTGTGGATAGGAAACTGGGTGGTTGTGGAAAGCGGGACCAGAGGAGCACAACCGGGATCCCAACGGAAGCGAGAGCCAAGATTCCCCAGGGCGCGGAGTCTAAGACCCAGCTGGTCTTCTCCAGGGCCTCTAGTGGTGAGGATGTTACGCTGCAGGCTGGGACCAGGTCGCGGCCCCTGGAGTTTCCTAGCTCACGCCCCGTAGGATAAGGGGAAGCAGCAGCACACGATAGAGAGAACCGAATAACAAGCCGAAGGTCAGGGGCCACAAGCAGACAAGGATAACGAAGAATGAGCTGAAGGTCAAGGGTCACGAGCAGACAGGGATGGTCGGGGACAAGCCAATAACGTAACAGAGAGACAGACGTAGCACACGGCAGGCAGGAACCCAAACACACAATGCCTAACAAACACGTTGATCAGCAAAGCAGGCTTGCAGTGCACAGGTTAATATAGTGTTCAGTGATAGGGCCTGGGGTGGAGTCAGGCTGGGAGGAGATTATAAAGGAAGCCAGGTGAAGGAGGTCTGGTCTCTAGATGAACACATGAGGAGGAAGGTAAGATGGCAGACAGACATTAATGCATATCCATGACAGTGTATGACCTTTGCCTGCCTGACCACTCTCTGGATTTCGATCGTGTACCATTTTGCCTGATCTGTTGCCAACCTAATCTGCCTGACTACGTTTTCGCCTGAATCCTCAGCACACAAGTTCCACTTCGGACACTACCTATCACAGGTACCTTACAGTCTCCTAGTGGAACAACAAACTAACGATCGGTGGGCCAAGGCAGTCTATAGGCCTAAAACGGTAAAGTCTATCTGATTGAGCAAGTGCTCGCTCCCCACTCCGGATGCGATCCCAGTCCGGGACTTCCACCTGCTGTGTCTCCGCACGCAGCGTCTGCAACGATCGGGTCCCCGATCCGGCTGGTGTCCTTACTCGACAAGTCTGGTGCCATCCAGGCTCCACAGTGGGGTGGAAGGCTCTTCGGAAGTAGCGCAAGGCTTCAGGCCCTGCACTGCAGCAGATCCGCACAGGAAGAAGCTGTTGCTTGCAGTGCGGTGTCCCAAAGAGGCCGAGTTCCGCCTCGCCTCCCTCTTAAATAACCCCTCCCATGAGTCTCTGCGGTGGCCAAACGGGGTTCTGGGTAACGTAGTCCCGGGGCCTTAAAGGAGACCCCGCTACACGGGTATATACAGGTATACACTGTGCCACTAACTCCTGCAGACGCCTGTATTAGAGAACAGCAATGACGGGTATATACAGGTGTACACTGTGCCACTAACTCCTGCAGATGCCTGTATTAGAGAACAGCAATGACGGGTATATACAGGTGTATACTGTGCCACTAACTCCTGCAGACGCCTGTATTAGAGAACAGCAATGACGGGTATATACAGGTGTATACTGTGCCACTAACTCCTGCAGATGCCTGTATTAGAGAACAGCAATGACGGGTATATACAGGTGTACACTGTGCCACTAACTCCTGCAGATGCCTGTATTAGAGAACAGCAATGACGGGTATATACAGGTGTATACTGTGCCACTAACTCCTGCAGATGCCTGTATTAGAGAACAGTAATGACGGGTATATACAGGTGTATACTGTGCCACTAACTCCTGCAGATGCCTGTATTAGAGAACAGCAATGACGGGTATATACAGGTGTATACTGTGCCACTAACTCCTGCAGATGCCTGTATTAGAGAACAGTAATGACGGGTATATACAGGTGTATACTGTGCCACTAACTCCTGCAGATGCCTGTATTAGAGAACAGCAATGACGGGTATATACAGGTGTACACTGTGCCACTAACTCCTGCAGATGCCTGTATTAGAGAACACTAATGACTGGTATATACAGGTGTACACTGTGCCACTAACTCCTGCAGATGCCTGTATTAAAGAACACTAATGACTGGTATATACAGGTGTATACTGTGCCACTAACTCCTGCAGATGCCTGTATTAGAGAACAGCAATGACGGGTATATACAGGTGTACACTGTGCCACTAACTCCTGCAGATGCCTGTATTAAAGAACACTAATGACTGGTATATACAGGTGTATACTGTGCCACTAACTCCTGCAGATGCCTGTATTAGAGAACAGTAATGACGGTATATACAGGTGTACACTGTGCCACTAACTCCTGCAGATGCCTGTATTAGAGAACACTAATGACTGGTATATACAGGTGTATACTGTGCCACTAACTCCTGCAGATGCCTGTATTAGAGAACAGTAATGACGGTATATACAGGTGTACACTGTGCCACTAACTCCTGCAGATGCCTGTATTAAAGAACACTAATGACGGGTATATACAGGTGTACACTGTGCCACTAGCTGCTGTAGATGCCTGAGAATAGAATAGAACATAGAACACACTGTCCCTGCCTATCTAGCTTAGAGAACAGCAATGACGGGTATATACAGGTGTATACTGCGCTGGAGGCACACAACACCCACTAACTCCTGCAGATGCCTGAGAAAAGAACACACTGTCCCTGCCTATGTATCTCTTTCCCTGCACGCCGGAACACACTACACAAGGCCGCTGCGCTAGCGGCCTTTTATAGTGTGGGGTGTGTACTAAACCCCTGAGCTATGATTGGCCACAGGCATCCTGCCTGTGGCCAATTATGGCTCTCCTCGCTGCCGGTGCCATGCTTGGCCAATCACAGCGCCGAAATGCAGTGCGATGGCTCAGTGCATTGTGCGCCGTTCGCGTCACACGAATTTGGCGCGAACGGGCCATTATGTTCGCAATTCGGCGAACAGACGAACAGGCGATGTTCGAGTCGAACATGCGTTCGACTCGAACACCGAGCTCATCCCTATTGGTCAGTACTACTGTGCTAGCAGATGGGACTCAGAGAGTGCTAAAAATCCGCGGGTTAGGGGGCGCAAATCTCTTGCCCTGCCCCGGGAGCTAACAACCCATGCTACACCACTGGCATGGCATCAACCACCTCTCGGCCTGCCCCTTCAGAGCTGACAGAACCTCTGCCCCAGTGTGGCTCCTGTCCCCCAAACACACCAGCACAAGCACGGCATGGCATCTTTTTGCCTGCGTACTTGCGTAGCCCCTTGAACGCCTACGGAGCACCGCTGGTTCCGAGGACAAAGCACAGGAAGAGGCCATGGAGGAAGAAGAAGAGGAGGGGGTGGAGGAGAGAGGTATGTCACAACCAGTAGTAGCATTTTGGAGGCGTGGCGGCGGAACAACCTCCAACACTACTGCACCTTGTCCTGCATCCTTCCCAGCTGCCAAAAGAGTGACCCAATGGGCCGTGAAAGAAAGGTAACGTCCCTGTCCATGCCTGCTGGACCATGAGTCAGCGGTAATATGCACCTTACCGCTGACCGCTCTGTCCAGCAAAGCCAAGACATTGCCTTCCACATGCCGGTAGAGAGCCGGAATCGCCTTCCCTGAGAAAAAGTGGCATTTGGGAACCTGCCACTGAGGTACCGCACATTGCACAAACTCACGGAAGGGGGCCGAGTCTACCAACTGAAAAGGCAGCAATTGAAGCGCTAGCAATTTAGCCAAGCTAGCATTCAACCGCTGGGCATGTGGATGGCTGGGAGTGAACTTCTTTCGACGGTCCAGCAGCTGGGGCAGGGAAATTTGCCTGCTAGAATCGGACGTCGGTGTACAGCTAGCAGAGTGCCTGCAAGTACTTGGCTGTGACACACCTAATTCTACACCTTCATTCCTCTCAGTGCAGGTTTCAGAGAGGAGTGAAGGTATAATGGGGTTGGAGATCCCAGCTGATGCGGTGCAAGGAGAGGCCAGCTTTGTTCTTTGGGTGGCGGCCTTATATAGTGTGGGGCGTGTACTAAACCCCCTGAGACATAATTGGCCAAAGCCACACTGGCTTTGGCCAATTATGGCTCTCTTTGCTTACGGCGCTGTGATTGGCCAAGCATGCGAGTCATAGTGCATGCTTGGCCAATCATCAGCCAGCAATGCACTGCGATGCCGCAGTGAATTATGGGCCGTGACACGCCACTCGAATTTGGCGCGAACGGTCCATAATGTTCGCAATTCGGTGAACAGACGATGTTCGAGTCGAACTCGAAGCTCATCCCTACTGGTGTGGTGGTGATCAGGGACACAATAACTGGTGTGGAGGTGATCGGGGACACAATAACTGGTGTGGAGGTGATCGGGGACACCATAACTGGTGTGGAGGTGGTCAGGGACACAATAACTGGTGTGGAGGTGATCGGGGACACAATAACTGGTGTGGAGGTGATCGGGGACACAATAACTGGTGTGGAGGTGGTCAGGGACACAATAACTGGTGTGGAGGTGATCAGGGACACAATAACTGGTGTGGAGGTGATCGGGGACACAATAACTGGTGTGGAGGTGATCGGGGACACAATAACTGGTGTGGAGGTGGTCAGGGACACAATAACTGGTGTGGTGATGATCAGGGACACAATAACTGGTGGGGTGGTGATCAGGGACACAATAACTGGTGTGGAGGTGATCGGGGACACAATAACTGGTGTGGAGGTGATCGGGGACACAATAACTGGTGTGGAGGTGATCAGGGACACAATAACTGGTGTGGAGGTGATCGGGGACACAATAACTGGTGTGGAGGTGATCGGGGACACAATAACTGGTGTGGAGGTGATCAGGGACACAATAACTGGTGTGGAGGTGATCAGGGACACAATAACTGGGGTGGTTGTGATCAGGGACACAATAACTGGTGTGGAGGTGATCAGGGACACAATAACTGGTGTGGAGGTGATCAGGGACACAATAACTGGTGTGGAGGTGATCAGGGACACAATAACTGGTGTGGAGGTGATCGGGGACACAATAACTGGTGTGGAGGTGATCAGGGACACAATAACTGGTGTGGTGGTGATCGGGGACACAATAACTGGTGTGGAGGTGATCGGGGACACAATAACTGGTGTGGAGGTGATCGGGGACACAATAACTGGTGTGGAGGTGATCGGGGACACAATAACTGGTGTGGAGGTGATCGGGGACACAATAACTGGTGTGGAGGTGATCGGGGACACAATAACTGGTGTGGAGGTGATCGGGGACACAATAACTGGTGAGGTGATCAGGGACACAATAACTGGTGTGGAGGTGATCAGGGACACAATAACTGGTGTGGAGGTGATCAGGGACACAATAACTGGTGTGGAGGTGGTCAGGGACACAATAACTGGTGTGGAGGTGATCAGGGACACAATAACTGGTGTGGAGGTGATCGGGGACACAATAACTGGTGTGGACACTATAACTGCTGTGGAGGTGATCAGGGACACAATAACTGGTGTGGTGGTGATCAGGAACACAATAACTGGGGTGGTGGTGATCAGGGACACAATAACTGGTGTGGAGGTGATCAGGGACACAATAACTGGTGTGATGATCAGGGACACAATAACTGGTGTGGAGGTGATCGGGGACACAATAACTGGTGTGGAGGTGATCGGGGACACAATAACTGGTGTGGAGGTGATCGGGGACACAATAACTGGTGTGGAGGTCATCGGGGACACAATAACTGGTGTGGAGGTGATCAGGGACACAATAACTGGTGTGGAGGTGATCGGGACACAATAACTGGTGTGGAGGTGATCAGGGACACAATAACTGGTGTGGAGGTGATCAGGGACACAATAACTGGTGGGGAGGTGGTCAGGGACACAATAACTGGTGTGGAGGTGATCGGGGACACAATAACTGGTGTGGAGGTGATCGGGGACACAATAACTGGTGTGGAGGTGATCAGGGACACAATAACTGGTGGGGTGGTGATCGGGGACACAATAACTGGTGTGGAGGTGATCAGGGACACAATAACTGGTGTGATGGTGATCAGAGACACAATAACTGGTGTGGAGGTGATCGGGGACACAATAACTGGTGTGGATACTATAACTGGTGTGGAGGTGATCAGGGACACAATAACTGGGGTGGTGGTGATCAGGGACACAATAACTGGTGTGGAGGTGATCGGGGACACAATAACTGGTGTGGAGGTGGTCAGGGACACAATAACTGGTGTGATGGTGATCAGAGACACAATAACTGGTGTGGAGGTGATCGGGGACACAATAACTGGTGTGGATACTATAACTGGTGTGGAGGTGATCAGGGACACAATAACTGGGGTGGTGGTGATCAGGGACACAATAACTGGGGTGGTGGTGATCAGGGACACAATAACTGGTGTGGAGGTGATCAGGGACACAATAACTGGTGTGATGATCAGGGACACAATAACTGGTGTGGAGGTGATCGGGGACACAATAACTGGTGAGGAGGTGATCAGGGACACAATAACTGGTGTGGTGGTGATCGGGGACACAATAACTGGTGTGGAGGTGATCGGGGACACAATAACTGGTGTGGAGGTGATCGGGGACACAATAACTGGTGTGGAGGTGATCGGGGACACAATAACTGGTGTGGAGATGATCGGGGACACAATAACTGGTGTGGAGGTGATCAGGGACACAATAACTGGTGTGGTGATCAGGGACACAATAACTGGTGTGGAGGTGATCAGGGACACAATAACTGGTGTGGAGGTGATCAGGGACACAATAACTGGTGTGGTGATCAGGGACACAATAACTGGTGTGGAGGTGATCAGGGACACAATAACTGGTGTGGAGGTGATCAGGGACACAATAACTGGTGTGGAGGTGATCGGGGACACAATAACTGGTGTGGAGTTGATCGGGGACACAATAACTGGTGTGGAGGTGATCGGGGACACAATAACGGGTGTGGAGGTGATCGGGGACACAATAACTGGTGTGGAGGTGATCAGGGACACAATAACTGGTGATATATGATGTAATAAAGCAGATAATATTATAAGATTAAAGAAGTTGGTGCAAAGTGGAAGCAGTGGATCTGCAGGGAAGAGCATCATGAGCACAAAGCACTTTATGTAGTGTAGCGGGTAGGTACTTTTCTATCATGTTTAATTCAGGTGAAGACATCAGTGATGTCCAGTTCCCTGTGGCCCAGCAGGTGGCGCTGTCGCTTTGGGCCGGGGTTGAACCATCACTGCAGTGCCGTACCCTTTGTGGCCTCTCGCAGCAGTTGTACAGCGGGGCGGGGAACCTGCTGTGCTTGCTGGGAGAGGGTATAAAGGGGGCGGACATCTTCGCCACGAGGTCTTTGAGTCCCAGGCACCTTTAGCCTGAGGGCTGCCGTCCGTGGGCGGTGTTCAGGTGGCCTAGGCCTGGACACCGGGAGTTCGGGAGCCACCCCAGACACACTTAGTCTGGGGGTCAGGTACTTTGTTCCAGGCCTGGGGCCCAGCTTCTTCCACTGGGTTCCGCCCGGGATGAATCGTCCTAAGGTACCCAACGGACCGGGTACTTGAATCTAAGACACAATGGACCGCGCAGGTGACCTTTCCGTAGATCTGGTGCAGCAGATTGCCAGTGCCTCCAGAGACCGTCTGGATGGATGTCCTCGTCAAATAGGAGCCTTATTCACACGGAAGGTGGTTCGTGTTCTAAAGTCTGTGCAGAGACATTTCACTAAGGTCGCAACTAAGGACCGTTACTTTCAGGCCTTTGGCAGGGGCTGCAACAGTTCACCCGGTAGGTGGCAGCTACCAAATTTGCGGTCAGTGGCAGAGACCGTGCGCCAAGCCTATTGGCACCCAAAAGGAATAGGAGAGTTCATTGTGCCTGGGCCTACTCGTATCCACACCCCTGTCTGTCTGTTGAGGGAGTCCAACTGATTGTGTTTCATCCTGACATTGGAAAAATAAAGGAGTGTTGGACTTTTATTGGTGTGGGGCTCATTTACTGGCAGACACTGTTCCACGGAAGAAGCAGAGGCTCTGCATGCAGAACACCAACCCGAAGGTAAAGAGACTTTGCTAACACCACACATACATCTATGGTGAGAGCTTGGCGTGGTGACCCCGCACTCCCTCCTCCAAGGTACCCCTAGACAACAACCAGAACGCAGCCAGAGGGAGGGAGTGGAGGCCGCTACACGTGGGGGCTCGTCCGGGATGGTGTTCTTGCTACTACGGAGTTGAACGTGTCTGCCCGGAGGAGTTAAGAGTAGGTCGGCCATATTATTGGCCAAAGTGCATCCCTGCTCGAAGTCGTGGGCATGACCCTAAGAAGTGAAAGGACTGCGCAGAAGAGCGAGAAGAGGGAAGAGTTCAGCCGTGTGAAGTAGTACACGTGGGAGCTTCTTTTGCACTGCGCCACGAGGCACACCCTCCCTGCTCAGTTCGTGGGCGTGACCTAGGCCGGGAGAAAGCCCGCCAACTGGGGTGAAAAAGGGGAGGAGTCCAGCCGTGTGAAGGACTACACGTGGGGACTTTGGCGCCAACCTTGCAGTGCGCAATGGATCAGCAGAGAGTCACCATGTTCGGAAATGCATCGTGGATTCCACTTCACCCTTCTACCACGACCTTGACTACTGCTGCTCCAGTGACTGATACAGGGATCCGGCTAAAGCCCCGGGGACGATTCGCCCTGTACTCGTGCATGGACATAGAGGCCCTGGGTTTGATTTGTCCCGGCTGTTCGGGACTGGTGTGTCAGCTGAAGCCATTCGGGCGATGCAAGGCCTGCGGGGAGTTCTTATTTTTTTTTTAACCAATCTTTTTATTAAAGTTTTATATGCATAACATACATTGGTGGATGTGTCTACTAGACAGCATCCATACACAGGCCTACGCCAACCATCTAACAGAGACCAACTATCCAACATTCCCCAACCCCCCCCCCCCTTCCCACCCCCCAGTCACATCTCGATTATTATACGGATTCTTAAATCAGTCACTTATATTTATATCCATGCGAATTCCTGGTGTCTTTATCTACCGTCCCGGTCGTACCATGTTAAGCCGTCTAGACGTATCACATTGAGGTGAGCAAGTCAAGATTCCATTGCCTGCGCCTCACAACATTTCCTACCCCACAGTACTATCAGAGTTAAGCCATGAGTGCCATACTTTATCAAATTTCTTTATGCATCCCCTATTCTCATAAGTGGCTTTGTAATAAGGTAACATTGCATTTACTAGGCCTTTCCAGGCGGAGACGCTTGGAGCCACCGGTTTCTTCCAGGCAAGCAGGATAGCATTCCTGCCATAGAAGAACAGTATACTCAACATTGTACGCATTGCTCTTGAG
Organism: Rana muscosa; assembly: GCA_029206835.1. NCBI lineage: Eukaryota > Metazoa > Chordata > Amphibia > Anura > Ranidae > Rana > Rana muscosa. Next base: position 587,740 of record JARGYO010005596.1, on the reverse strand, counting down.
GGCACCACATCATCAACCAGCCCCAGGAGACAGGTTTTTACATTCATTGGGATCGGGACAGACAGGAGATCTGTAATACATGCAGTGATATCTTTCCAGAAATTCTGGATGATGGGGCAATGCCAGAAAATGTGGTCAGCGTCAGCAGGTGAATGAGAACATCTCCAACACTCCGCTGAGGCTGAGGGAAAAATCCTCCCCAGTCTAGCCGGTGTGTAGTAACTCCTATGCAAAAATTTGAATTGGATCAACCTGTCCCTGGCCGACACGAGATTCTTAAAAGGTTGAGTCCAGAGGTCTTTCCAATCTTCGCCCTGTACCTCTGGGACCTCCCTGGCCCATGTTTCCCAACACCTGGTGATAGCTTTGGGGGTCACCTTAAAGAATTCCTTGTATGTTTCTGAGAGAGGCTTTGCCAGCTCCTCTCTTGTCAGCATCATTTCCAGGGATGAGGGTATAGATTCTACTGTCATTTCCTGAAATTGTGCTTGAAAAGCATGTCGGACCTGTAAAAATCTAAACAGGTAATGATTGGGGAGGTCATGTCTAGATTTAAGTTGTGAAAAGGTTTGTATTTCTCCAAAAGATGTTATGTCTTATAACGTCTTAATTCCTCTAACCTCCCAGATCATAGGATCTGGTAGGTTATAGAATTGGGGTAGAGTTGGGTTCATCCAAATGGGGGTTGAGGGCGACACCCCCCGATAGCTGGGGCACGCGGTTTTCACCGCCATTTCCCAGGCTTTGATGCTTGCCTTCATCGTCAGTGTCAGTGGGAGATCTGATCTAGTGCCTCTAAATAGTGCATACCTCAGGCTTTCATATGATCCCAGGTGGGCCGCCTCTAAAACTGTAGCCGCATCGCCATCATCTGCCATCAACCACCTGCGGGCAAAAACCATTTGACCCGCCAGATAGTATTTTTGCCAGTCTGGCACCGCTAGAACCCCTTGCTCTCCTGGCTCCTGCAGTACTTTTAATCCAATTCTGGTGGGCCTGGGGGTCCACAAGAAGGTTGAGACTACGCTGTCAAACTTCCGAAAGATAGCTTTCAGAATCCAGACCGGCGCATGGCGCAGGAAATACAGGACCACGGGGAGAAATTTCATCTTTAAGAGACTTATTCTGCCTACAAGGGATAGTGGGAGCTTGGACCAGGTCTGTGTCTTCTGCTTCAGTCGCGTGATTAAGGGAAGTATGTTAAGAGGGATATAGTCCTGCACATTTGCCGTCACCTGAACTCCTAGATATTTTAGAGAAGAGACCCACTGTAGTGGTAACCTGGGATCAGCCTTGTCCTTAGCTCCGGGGTCTATCGGCAGGATAGAGGATTTGCCCCAGTTCACTTTCAGACCCGAGAAGGTGGCAAAGCGATCGATTGTCACCAGCGCCTTTTTCAGGGATTCCCCTGGGTCATCCAGGAACAGCAGCATATCGTTCGCATATAATGCCAAGGTTTCATCAATCGTACCCACCCTTATGGAATTAGTGTCTCGATCAGCCCTAAGTGCCACTGCCAGTGGTTCGAGGGCAAGGGAGAACAGAAACGGGGACAGTGGGCAACCCTGCCTAGTCCCCCTACTCACCTCAAAGAAGTCCGAGGTGGAGGTTCCTAGCCGAATAGCTGCTCTCGGTCGTCTGTAGAGCAGAGACACCCACCTCCTGTATTGCGGTCCAAACCCCATCACCTCCAATACCCTGAACATATACGACCAATCGACGGAGTCGAAGGTTTTCTCGAAGTCTATAGACACTATAATTCTTTTACTGTCAGGTTTTGGTGGAATTTGCAGATGCGTGAAAAGTCTCCTTAGGTTCATGTCCGTTGACTTACCCGGCAAAAAGCCCGTCTGGTCAATGTTAACAATGGATGGGAGTACAGTCGCGAGTCTAAGGGCTAGTATCTTGGTCAAGGTTTTTAGGTCCGTGTTGAGTAAAGCTATCGGCCTGTACGAAGCACATTCCCTCGGGTCCTTGCCCGGTTTCAGTAGTAGAACCATATAGGCGTCCAACATGGAATCGGGCAAGGTATCATGTTCGTGGCAATATTCCAGAAGTGCATTTAGCCTAGGCGCCACCACTGCTATATTAGCCTTGTAAAAGTCAGTCGGGAGACCGTCAGGACCCGGGGCTTTGTTAGGGGGGAAAGTAAAAATGGCCCTTTCAATTTCTTTTTTTGTAATTCTAGCATCTAAAGTGCGCATGTCCGTGCCAGATAATTTCGGTATGGGTAAGTCATTTAAGAGGGATTCCAAGGTCGACATGTCATAAGGAGGAATAGGAGAGTACAGGGTGGAGTAAAATTGAACAAAAGTGTGCATAATGCGCCCCGGCTCGTCTATCAAGTTCCCTTCCGTGACTTTTATTATCGGAATGCAGGTGAGTGAATGGTAATCAGCCACCAGCATGGCCAATAGTTTGCCATTTTTGTCCCCTTCAGCAAAGGTCGTTTGTGCGTTCCTAACTAGGTCTGCACGGGCCTGTCCTGTAAAATGTACCGATAATGTACGTCTCGCTTCCAGCAAGGCTGCATACGAGGCCCCCGTGGGGGCGTCAGCATACGCCCCGGCCCTCACTCTTTCTTCCTGCTGCAGCATCTCTGTTTCCTCCTCATCGTTTTTCCTCACTACTTTAATGGCTGAGATGTACTCCCCCCGTGTCACTGCCTTGAATGCGTCCCAAACAATCGCGGGGTCAGCTGTGTCCTCATTGGATGACCAGTACCCTTGCATGGCTTCAGTCACCTGAGCCGAGACCATTTAGTTTTGTATCCAGCCTGGTTGAAGCCTCCAACCCCCCCTCCGGGCCCCCACCCGAAAGGACAGGGTGACCGCAAGGGGGTTGTGGTCCGTCAGGCCTCCCGGGAGGTAAGAAACCTCCTTGACCCACGGCAACAGCAGCCCGTTCCCGAAAGCCAAGTCGATTCTAGCGGCCAACCTATGCATTGTGGAGACATGAGAGTAACATTTATCAGATGGATGTTTCCACCTCCAGAGTTCAGTTAAATTTGCCACCGATCCCCAACTATTTAGGTCCGAGGACCCCCTTCTAGTCAGATTGGTGGAGTCCAAGGCCGCATCCAGGACGGCATTGAAATCCCCCAACACCACCAGCGGCAAATGAGTATAAGGTGCAAGTTTACTCAACAGACCGACCAGCAGCTCTATCTGAAATGGGGGGGGGGCACATATACATTCACCATTACAATACTTTTATAACATACATCCATCACCACCGCCACATATCTGCCTCCCGGATCAGAAATCACTTGTGTTATCGAGCAGGGGATGGACCTACTTATCAGGATTGAGACTCCTCTAGCAAAAGTAGAGTATGTCGAGTGCAGGGCTTTTTGGATCCATGGTTTCCGTAAGGAAAGGACCCTGCTACCATCCAAGTGCGTTTCTTGTAGGAAGATGATATGTGGTCTGGTCTGTTTAAGGTACTGGAAAATTGATGCTCTTTTTAGTTTGTGATTCAGGCCCCTAACATTCCAAGAGACAATCTTAATCTCATCCGCCATCTATTCTGAGATAGTCATAGCTCATACCGCCCTGAAGCAATGGCGCCCCCGGTGACCGTCGACCCGGTGCCCCACCCCCCCCAAGGCAGGAAGATTATACTCCTAGTGCAGAGTAGTTCCCGGCACCAATGGCTTCTCAACTCATTCATCAAAAGAACACACAGCATAATTATTTGGACTAAATAGTTTGTATAAACTTCCCCATGTCGAGATGTGACTGTAATCGAACCCACCCTTGCTTTTATACCAACAACCCCCCCAACAACAACTTCGGTATATAGCTTCCTCCCTAAACCAAAGAACAAAAAGATATCTTCTGCGGCTTCTTGCCACCGTGACCTAAAGTTCGGCAGCTCTGTTTTTCTCCTCTGCCTCTCCACGTGCTCCTTACAGAAAACAAGACCGGGGTTCACTCTGAGTTTCAGGGGACAAGTGCAGCAAACGTGCGTAGAAAGGAGGGGTCAAAGTGCATGAGAGGCAACCAACCGTAGAAGAAATATAAAATATAAAAATATATAAAACAAAACAAAAGGAGATATATAAAGAGGGGGGATTTCAAAAAAGAAAAAAAGGGAAACGTGGGGCAACCAAGCCGAGAAAGGAGCTGGTATTAATGATATCCCAGAGCTGGAAGCTGGAAACAAGTCCTCTATCTGTGTGGGTCATATTAATGGCAGAGACCCGTATACTGTGTCCCTCCCCTATGGGAGAGTCAGTGTGATGTTCAAAATCAGGACAAGTTCACCCCAGCTGTTCCTCCTTCTGGACCGGAAAAGCTGAAATCATCCGGATCTATGCGGGAACCTCTGGGGGGTATAAACCTGCACGAGGAGGGGACATAGACAAACCCAGCCTGGTTACCTCCTGCAGGACAACATATGATGTTAGAATTCTTTATCCATCCACTCGCAGGCCTCCTCAGGGTGTTCAAAGAACTTCACTGTACCCTTGTATTGGACTCTGAGCTTGCTTGGGTACAGCATGCTGTATGTAATATCTTTCCCCCTTAGGCGCCGTCTGACCTCTGTGAAAGATCTTCTCTTTTGTTGTGTGGCCGCGGAGAAATCTGGAAACAGCATAATTTTAGCATTTTCATGGCGTAGCTCTTGCGTTCTCCTGGACAGGGCTAGGATCATGTCCCTGTCCCTAAAGTTCAGGAAGCGGACCAAGAAGGGGCGAGGGAAGGCACCCGGTGGCCTATTCCCGGTGGGGACTCTGTGTGCCCGTTCGACCACATATGTGGGAGGCATCTCAGGCATAGCAAGCAGGTGTTTAAAAAAGCCTTCAGCAAATTGTGCAGGTTTGTCACCTTCAGCTCCCTCTGGGAGTCCCACCACCCTTACATTATTGCGCCTTTGTCTGTCTTCAGCGTCTATGGCCCTATGTTGCAGGGCCCTCACCTGGTCTCTGAGCTCTGCTAGCTGGGCTCCATGGTCGTGGGATGTGTCCTCCACCTCCGACACCCGTGTTTCCACTGTCGTCAGGCGGCCTCGGATCTTGTCCAGGTCATGCCGGATCAGGTTGCACTCTGAGGAAAGATGATCTATCCTCCCCATCAGCTCTGCCTTACTGGCACTGATAGCCTCCAGGATTGGCCATGTTATAGCGTCCGCATCCACTGCGGGAGATTGCTCCACCATCCGCTCCTCCTTGTCCAGCACTTTAGCCTGCGCCATCTTGGCCGTTCCCACTGTGTTGGCGCGCTGGGGCTGCGGCGGTGAAGAAGCCAACATGGCGTGGGCGGGGCCTGTCGCCATGTTCCTCCCAGCCCGAGTCTGCCGCTGCTCCGTGTGACCCTTTGCTGCCTTCTTTGCGGATGAGGATGGCATCCTTAGCCTCCGCTGACCTTCCCCCGTTCAGCAATGTGTGTGGTGGGAATGTAAAACGTCCCGTTATGAGCGGATTATGGTCCGGAGTAGCGGAGCTGTGGGCACGTGCTGCTGCCTCGTTCACATCCGGCCGGAAGTGGGGAGTTCTTATTTGAGGTGGACCCAGTTATCGAGAAGCCAAGAACCATCCACCTCAACTGCACTACAGGCAGCACCACTCAAGTAGGAGGAATCACTGCTTTGACATCCGTCCCTGAGCGCACTGCAGCGACAGTGGGGGAGGTCGCGATCACCGAAGTACAGGAGAAATCCGAGGATGCTGACTCGGTCACCACTGTCTCCCGCCGAAGAGGAAGACCGGCATGGTAGCCCCGTCCAGCGGTCGCAGTGGACCATCTTGACCGCCTACGGCGGGCCCGGATGGATCCGGTAGGAAGAGTCCCGGACATCCCTTCTCAAGTTTGGGCCGAGATAAGCCGGGCGGAGGGACTTGGTGTGTGGGCAGAGGTGTCTGGGATTCACGGCCCTGTGTGTCCGCGGGAGGTGGCAGTTCAGTCTCCACTACAGGCTACCTGCCCGCAGAGGAGTGCGACACCTCCGACCTGGATTCGCTCTCCGATTTGGGAGACGATGTCGCCATAGGTGAACTCTTTGCTCAAAAGGGTTGGGACAAGATGCCTCTCTCCTCGTCCCGCAGAACCAGGGATCCACCCATGTCTACAGGGGATAGTACACTCCGGGTGGAGGCACCAGCGCCTGAGGAGGGATCCCGTCCCCAGCCTGCCCTTTCATCTCCGGTGCCACCTGTATCTAGTACCGGGGAAAAGAGACTGTTGTTGCGGGCACCTATGCCCAGATTGGATGCGGTCAAGGCACCTCGTCACCCGGAGGCCATTGTTTTACCAGGCGAGGGGGACAAAGTCACCATGCCTCGGCTGGCGAGACTACAACGCCTATTTTGTCAGAAGGTTGCCGCTGAGTATGGGTGGGAGTACCCATATTTATCCAAAGAACTGTTATATGAAGTGGAAGTTTGCCGGGAACGCTGGTAAAATGACTTTGTGTGGACCCACATTCAGGTCCCACACGCCCGCAGGTACCTCGCGTGCTCCCCCAAGGCATCTCAGCGTTTCAAAGACTGCAAGGCATAATGGATGCTGGGACGGCACATCCACGCGGACAAGGTGCTGATTCGACGCAAAGAAGGGGAGAATGTTGAGTATCATCTGGAAACCATGGACCAGCACTTGAAACCACTTGTCCTGCCGCACCCTCGTTTCTATCTGTAGGAGACAAAAGACTCCGTTCTTGCCATTTACTGTTGCTGAACTCTCCGGGTTTGCTGTTTGTTTCTCGGGAAAACCCAGTGACTGTACCCGAGTCTAACGGGTGTTTGTGCTCTCCGGAGGAATTGAAGGACTGTTCCTGTTTGTTCTTCTTCATTCTCCAGCAAGTGATCATGGACTCTGGGGTAGATAGGGCCAAAGAAGAAGAGAAAGTTTCTACAAGTGCAGTTACCGCGGCGCTGTCACCAGGTGGCAGTGTCGTGCATCGGCATTCACTTTTCACACATACACTTTTAGAAGGAAAGGGTTTCTCTGCAGAGAGGTTCTTTTGTTCTAACACGAACATATGTGTCAGGGTTTTATGTGTCTTAATGTGTTTTTTCCCTCTGCAGGAGAACGTCTCATCAAGATTGCTGAGTTGGGCGGGTCTTAGTTAGGATGGGTGAAAAAAAAAATGTTAAAGTGTACATGTGATTTGGGAAGAGTGTTTTATTGTTATATGTTGTTTGTTTCCCTTCCCTCCCCTTTCATGTGAGGCTCAGGCACAACTGCTCTAGTTAGTTTAGTTTTTTTCAAAATTTTTCATTTTTTGTAATTTGCAGTTGGTTTCTGGACTGGACTATGTCAGCCTTTGAGGGCATAGTTTATTTCAGACACTGGGGACCAGTGTCAAACAACCAGGGGGAGAGTGTAGCGGGTAGGTACTTTTCTATCATGTTTAGTTCGGGTAAAGACATCAGTGATGTCCAGTTCCCTGCGGCCCAGCAGGTGGCGCTGTCGCTTTGGGCCGGGGTTGAATCATCACTGCAGTGCCGTACCCTTTGTGGCCTCTCGCAGCAGTTGTACAGCGGGGTGGGGAACCTGCTGTGCTTGCTGGGAGAGGGTATAAAGGGGGGTGGACATCTTCGCCACGAGGTCTTCGAGTCCCAGGCACCTTTAGCCTGAGGGCTGCCGTCCGTGGGCGGTGTTCGGGTGGCCTAGGCCTGGACACCGGGAGTTCGGGAGCCACCCCAGACACCCTTAGTCTGGGGTGAGGTACTTTGTTCCAGGCCTGGGGCCCAGCTTCTTCCACTGGGTTCCGCCCGGGATGAATCGTCCTAAGGTACCCAACGGACCGGGTACTTGAATCTAAGACACAATGGACCGCGCAGGTGACCTTCCCGTAGATCTGGTGCAGCAGATTGCCAGTGCCGGGACAGGGCCTCCGGAGACCGTCTGGATGGATGTCCTCACCAAACAGGGGCTTATTCACACGGAAGGTGGTCCGTGTTCTAAAGTCTGTGCAGAGACATTTCGCTAAGGTCGCAACTAAGGACCGTTACTTTCAGGCCTGTGGCAGGGGCTGCAACAGTTCACCTGGTAGGTGGCAGCTACCAATTCACGATCGGTGGCAGAGACCGTGCGCCAAGCCTATTCGCACGCTAAAGGAATAGGAGAGTTCATTGTGCCTGGGCCTACTCGTATCCACACCCCTGTCTGTCTGTTGAGGGAGTCCAACTGATTGTGTTTCATCCTGACATTGGAAAATAAAGGAGTGTTGGACTTTTATTGGTGTGGGGCTCATTTACTGGCAGACACTGTTCTACAGAAGAAGCGGAGGCTCCGAATGCAGAACACCGACCCGAAGGTAAAGAGACTTTGCTAACACCACACATACATCTATGGTGAGAGCTTGGCGTGGTGACCCCGCACTCCCTCCTCCAAGGTACCCCTAGACAACAACCAGAACGCAGCAGAGGGAGGGAGTGGAGGCCGCTACAGTTGTATATGAATTTGCACATTGTTCAGTTTATTTAACCACTTGAGACCCGCGCTATAGACAAAAGACGTCTGCAGCGCGGCTCTCAAGTGCTGAGTGGACGTCCATGGACGTCCTGCTGTTTCTCTCCCCCTGCGCGCCGCCGAGGGTGCGCGGCGGGGGAACAGCTGTGCCCGCCGCGGTCACGTGATGCCGATGCACGTGCCTGGCGGCCGCAATGTCCGCCAGGCACCCGCGATCGGCTGTGACAGAGGCAGGACGTGGATCTCTGGGTGTAAACACAGAGATCCATGTCCTGTCAGGGAGAGAGGAGACCGATGCTGTGTCCCTTGTACATAGGGACACAGATCAGTCCCCTCCCCCAGTCAGTCCCCTCCCCCCCACAGTAAGAATCACAAATAGGGAACATAGTTAACCCCTTCCCCGCCCCCTAGTGTTAACCCCTTCCCTGCCAGTCACATTGTTTGCTGTATAAATGTGAATGGTCCCAAAATAGTGTCAAAAGTGTCCGTTATGTCCGCCGCAATATCGCAGGCCTGACAAAAATCGCAGATCGCCGCCATTACTAGTAAAAAAAATATATATATAATAAAAATGTCATAATTCTATCCCCTATTTTGTAGGCGCTAAAACTTTTTCGCAAACCAATCACTATACGCTTATTGCAATTTTTTTTTACCAAAAAAATATAGAAGAATACGTATCGGACTAAACTGAGAAAAAAAAAAAAAAATTTAAAAAAAATTGGGATATTATTATAACAAAAAGTAAAAAAATATTGTGTTTTTTTTCAAAATTTTCTGTCTTTTTTTGTTTATAGCGCAAAAAATAAAAACCGCAGAGGTGATCAAATACCCCCAAAAGAAATCTCTATTTGTGGGGAAAAAATGATAAAAATATCATTTGGGTACAGCGTTGTATGACCGCGCAATTGTCATTCAAACTGCGTCAGCACTGAAAGCTAAAAATTGGTCCGGGTACGAAGGGGGTTTAGTGCCCAGTTGTCAAGTGTCTAATCTATTGATAAACACCAATGAAGTAGGTGTAAAGTGGAAGCAGTAGATCCGCAGAGAATATTATTTGAGCCCCTAGCACTTTATATATGAATGTCTCCACATATTTTAGTGTATTGGTGATAATTTATGCGCACACACAATAGGACAGCGCTGTGACGCATAATGCTCTTCTAGGTGATAAAGGGAATACTTACCTTTGTTACAGCAGCAGTCCGGTAGAAGTTATTTCTGTAGGTATTTGAGTTGTTACACATAGCGCAGGTTTTTTTCTATTTATATTGGGGACATAATTGCCCAAATCTGGGGATCAGGAGCCATTTCCACCCTTTACTCTCGGCTGGGGTTCTTTGTATCCATATAACAGATGTTCTACATGACTAAATCTGACATCAATTTTACTGCAAAATCAAAGGGGCCAAAATGTCTCCCCCCCCCCTCCCCCGAGCAGTAATATATTTCTATCCCCCTTGCTGGGAGTGGAGATGACCCATCTATAAGGATATACAGTACATACACCCAGCACAAGACCGTGTTCACACTACCAGATGTTTCTGCAGTTCCTCTGATGTCCACAAGGTGGTGATCTCACCTCTACCCAGACAGAGAGTCTATGGAATACAGACAGGAAGTGATGTCAGATACAGACAGGAAGTGATGTCAGGTACAGACAGGAAGTTCCGGGTGAGAGGTGAGTCGGGAGGAAGTCGTGAGGAGACACGTTGCTGGATCTGGCGGCAGAGGAGGTAATATGAAGATTAACCCCTTCAGGGGGATCAGTTGATGAATAATATATCTTCCCTCCAAAGCTGGTCATACATGGTTCAGTTTTATCGTTCAGCCAGCGGGGTGAGTGAGAAAACTGAAGTGATTCCCCTATCCACACATTGGAGGGGGGATGGGGGAATCCTCCCCGCTGCACTATTGTATTGTGACAATGGGGGGCGCTCCTCCGCTCTCAGAATACACAGATCAGTGATGAAGCTATTGGCTGCAGCCGCTGATCGAGTGACTTTTATCCGGCAGTGACCACACATGGATGGAAATGTGACCGATCCCTGCTGGACCAGCTGAATTTCCAGGTATCTATGGTCACCTGAAATCAGGGTACAAATCCCAGGTCACCATGGTGACTAGAAATGGCGTCCTGGCCCCTGGGCTCTTGTCAGCCCATTCTCACTGTTGGTCTGAATAATGTTTCTGCCTGAAACCCGGACACATTATTCAGAGAGGAATGTGTCTCGGAGCGGGGCCAGGCGGGAGGGGGAGGGGGGGGCACCCGACCTGTGAAGTCAGGGGAGGACTGGGCAGGACAGCGGCATGAGAGGACTCATCTCACTGATCTCCCGCTGCCGATTCTGCACACTGTACCCTTCCCCTGCACCTCATTTCCTGCACCCCATGTCCTGAAGTCTGCACAATGTATCCTTCTCCTGCATCCCATGTGCTCCGGTGACCTGCGCCCGTCTCTGGTACCCTGCATCCCATGTCCTGCACCCGTCTCTGGTACCCTGCACCCGTCTCTGGTACCCTGCATCCCATGTCCTGCACCCGTCTCTGGTACCCTGCATCCCATGTCCTGCACCCTTCTCTGGTACCCTGCATCCCATGTACTCCGGTGACCTGCACCCCTCTCTGGTACCCTGCATCCCATGTCCTGTACCCCATGGGGGGAGAACCACTGGAGGAGACAATAATGGAGAAAGATCTGGGGGTCCTAGTAGAAGACAGACTGAGCAATAGCATACAATGTCAAGCTGCAGCTACCAAAGCCGGCAGAATATCGGCATGCATAAAAAAGGGAATTTTTTCATGTCGTCTTCCAGGACGGCACCCTGAGAGATGACTGGTCCCACCTGACAGGAAACACAATTAAAGACGAGGCCAAAAACCCCCGCCCCTCCCTGTGCTCCTCAGTTTTTTGATTGAGTTTCCCCACAGCAAAATGTTTTGTTGTTTTCTAATAGACCCGAAGCAGGGGGCTGGTGGTCTCCCCCTGGGAGCCGGACCGCAGGCTTGTTACATAGTTAGGCAGGTTGAAAAAAGTCCATCCAGTTCAACCATAAAAAAAATAAAATAATAATATCATACAATCCCATATACCTAATTTTATACCCACAGTTGATCCAGAGGAAGGGAAAAACCCTCAGCAGAGCATGATCCAATTTGCTACAGCAGGGGAAAAAATTCCTCCCTGATCCCCCGAGAGGCAATCGGATTTACCCTGGATCACCTTTACCTATAAATGTCAGTACCCAGTTATATTCTGTACATTTAGGAAAGAATCCAGACCTTTCTTATAGCGATCTACTGAGCTGACCAGATCCACCTCTGCAGGGAGTCTGTTCCACATTTTCACAGCTCTTACTGTGAAGAAACCTTGTGAAGCCTTTGGGTCTGGTAGGGCTTGCCCTTCCTGGTGGGGGGTTTCCCCATCTTCCTCAGGGGGGGGCAGCAGAGCTTGGAAGAGCCTCCTGAGTGCTGATTCCAAGCTCTGCCGATTCACCAGGGAGAGTGGGAATTAAACCCCGAAGTGTACTCCCTCGTGTGACGACACTTCGGCAGACCGGAGATAGATCTCTTTGCGCACAGAGGGAACAGGAAGATGAAGAAGTTCTTTTCACTGTCCAGGGAGAGAGGATCCGAGGGGGTGGATGTGTTGGCCCAAGACTGGGACTTCCACTTGGCTTTTCCCATAGGGCAGACTGATTTTAATCGCTCCCTGGTGGCCCAAGAGGACCTGGTTTCCTACCCTGGGAAATTGGTCCGTGTCCCTTCCACAGCATCTTCCGGAGCGGCAGGACCTTCTCCTACAGGGTCCAGTCTGCCACCCAAACCCCGGTTTCTTCAAGCTAGCGGCTTGGCTCTTGAAAGGGGGAGCCTGCGGCAGAGTAGGAAGCAGGTTACCAGGCGTATTTACACCAAATTCTGGGGAGTCTTCTTGCATTGGTGTCAAGCAAGGGGGAATTCCCAGCAGGAGATCCCTGCAATCCTGGATTTCCTCCAGGACGGCGTTGATCAGGGTCTAGCTACTAAGACGCTCAGGGTCCAGGTGGCAGCCTTTTTTCCAATTTTTTGGACAGGAGACTGGTACTAAACCCACTGATCAAGAGATTTTTGTCGACTAGGGAGAGGATGTCCCCGGTGCAAATGAACCAATTTCCACCATGGGATCTTACCCTAGTCCTCGGGCCCTGACCAAGGCACTATTCGAGCCCTTGGCTCATATCCCGCTTAAATTACTTGCCCTTAAGACAACCTTCCTGCAGGCCATTACAATGGTCAGAAGGATAGGTGATCTCCAGGCTCTGCCTGTAAAAGAGCCCTTTTTCTTATTATTTGAAGACAGGATTATCCTGAGGCAGGATCCCCTGTACCTTCCGAAGGTGGCCTCATGGTTCCACAGGACACAGGAGATTGTCCTTCCTTCGTTTTGTGCCAATCCTCAGAACAAGAAGGAAAGTTATTTTCATTGTTTAGATGTCAGACGGTGTCTGTTAGTTTATTTAGAGAGAGTGAAGGATTTTAGAAGGTCCAGTCACTTATTAGTTGTTTTTTGCGGCCAGAAGAAGGGTCAGCAAGCATCACATGCAACCATAGCAAGGTGGATTAGGCAGACGGGTTCCCACTATCCTTAAGGCACACTCTACACAGTCTCTGGCGACCTCTTGGGCAGAAAGGGCTGGAGCATCGGTAGAACAGATCTGCAGAGCAGCTACATGGACAAGCCGGAACACTTTCCTGAGGCACTACAGGGTGGAACTGCTGTCACCTCAGGATTTGGCATTTGGTAGAAAGGTTCTACAGGCTGTTGTCCCGCCCTAAGGAAGGCCTGAGCTACTTGCTCTTCTCTCAGGGTGCCGTCCTGGAAGATGACTTGAGAAAATGACCAGTTACACTTACCGGTAACAGTGTTTCTGGGAAGTCTTCCAGGACGGCAGGACTACTTCCCACCCATTTTTGTGTGTTGGTGTTGTATGAACATTTGGGGTGGTTCTCACTCTCGTGCACTGGTGTGGGTCAATACTTTTTCACAACTAAGGAGCACAGGGAGGTTCGGGGGTTTTTGACCTCTTCTTTGTGTTTCTTGGCAGGTGGGACCAGTTATCTCTCAAGGTGCCATCCTGGAAGACCCAGAAACACCGTTACCAGTAAGTGTAACTGGTCATTTTCTCCAGAGATAAAACTATAATTCTACCACTTTATAAAACTCTGGTCAGGCCACATCTGGAGTATTCCGTCCAGTTTTGGTCACAAGTCCTCAGAAGGGATGTGTTGGAGCTGGAGGGAGTCCAAAGAAGGGCAACTAAATTAATTAGGGGGCTGGAGGACCTCAAATACGAGGAGCGACTACAAGCGCTAAATTTTATTAACGCTGGAGAAAAGACACTTGAGAGGAGATATGAAAGCCATTTACAAATATCTCACTGGTGATCCCAGCATAGGAAAATAGCTATTCAATCTCAGGGGGTGTGAGAGGACAAGGGGACACACAATGAGATTGGAGGAGAATCGGTTTAACCTTAACCTGCGTAGGGAGTTTCTTTAACATACATCACGGGACACAGAGCACCATAGTAATAACATATGGGTTATACGACACCTTCAGGTGGTGGACACTGGCATAATCAAGAACAGGAAGTCCCCCTCTATATAACCCCTCCCATACTGGGAGTACCTCAGTTTTTTAGCCAGTGTCTAAGGTGTTGGTCATGGTTAATGTTGTGCTAAAGAAAAGCTCTGTAAATGGTCCTAAGGGAATTCCAAGATGGCGCCGCCGCGGCCCTGGCCCAACGCACACCGCGCGGCACAGAAAAGTGCAAGGAGGAGACCAGCAAATGAACGGCAAAGGCTCAGGGTAAGGACTACCAGAGGGATATGACTTATTATACCCAAAAGCTGGGGGGTCCCCAAGATCAGACCGAGGGGGGTAGCGCTGAGCAGTCACACACGGCAGCGCAGACCTCTTAGTAGCAGTCTGCTGGAGAGGCGGGGAGTCATGGAGAACAGGCCAGCACAGTGGAGCAGTCTCTCCCCCAGCACACAGACACAGAGGACACTGAGCAACCGACCCTGGCTGAGATACTCAGGGCGGTGCACGTTTGCACCGCTTCAGTGAATACCCTTAAAGAGCAGTTTGGGGGACTGAGAGAGGATCTACAAAAAATCAGTGAACGCACAACAGCAGTGGAAAGCCGGGTGAGTGAGGTGGTAGATAAGCTGCCCCCAGTTTCCCGGGAGTCCCATGTTGCACATCAGCTAGCCAGAGACACTAACAACAGAGCTGATGACATGGAGAACCGTATGAGGCGGAACAATGTGCGCATAGTGGGGTTGCCAGAGAAAGCTGAGGGCCGGGACCCCACCGCCTTTGTTGAAGGGTGGCTGCAGGACGTTTTCAGAAAGGAGGCCTTTTCCCCATTCTTTACGGTAGAAAATGTTTAACCACACGCCAGGCCGCCCACCACAGCCTGGCACCCCCCCTAGACCCATCTTTGCTTGTCTCCTACACTAAAGGGACAGGGAGGTGGTGCTGAGACATGCCAGGGAGAAGGCCAATGTCCAGGTGAATGGAGTCTGGGTATCATTCTACCCAGACTTCTCCGGGGAGGTGCAGCGACGCCACGCCAAGTTCTCTGATGTAAAGAGGCGCTTACGTGCATTACAACTATCTTACGCCGTGTTATACCCTGCCAAGCTGAGAGTTACTGCCAATCGGCAAACTCACTTTTTTGAATTAGCCCTTATGTCACCGCGACAGAGAGGAGGAAGGTGATTAACCTGCTGGCTGTTGATACAAGGCACTATGCTATATTTCTACTGCACCACTTGCAAGTTCCTCTGTGGCAAGCTCACCATGTGTTCATCTTTTACCCCCATTCTTTATTTTGTTCTGCTGGGAGACAATATATTTGTATGTAAACTTTGAGCTATCTTGTAAAGTTGCAAGAAAAATGTGATTTCTCTACCAGAGCGGTAGAACAAATCTGCCTTACTTGTTTCTGCTCCTTGTTGGAGCTGTATGGCCTGCTCTGTGGGAGGTCTGGACTTATGTTTTTTCAAGACCATCGTGCTGTTTTTTCTTTCCAGACTACATGCAAGGACTCGTCCTGTTGACGGCCTGGTTCTGTGTTTTTTTGCACTTACTGAACCTATACAGAGAGCTATACACACCTGTTATTGCATTCTGGAACTGTGACTCTGCAATCCTGGATATTACCGGAGTTCTTGACGTCTGCCCTAGACTTGCATCTCTTACATGGAGATTGCTCTTGCCACAATTGTCTTTTGTGCACTTTTGCTGAGGGAGACCCCTGAGTCTACCTACCTGCAGGACCCCAGATCTCTTCCACACCTTTCTAGACACTGTGTTGGTGTTCCACCCCCCCATTAAGAATATGTTTGCTTTCTCCCAATGGCTGAATTACCAATTGTTTCTTGGAAAGTGAGAGGCTTAGGCTCCCCACTTAAACGCATGATGGTATCCACCTGTCTAAAGAAATACCACCATATGATCTTATGTATGCAGGAAACGCATTTAACCAGTGAAACACAATGTTGTCTTAAATATGCATGGGTGGGTAGGGCCTACCATTCCACTCACACCTCCTATTCTAGGGGTGTGAGTGTAATGATTCATGGCTCTGTAGATTTCCAGGAAATTGATGTGTGTATTGATGCCGAGGGCCGGTTTATATTTTTACATTGTCGGTGGGAAAGGTGTACTGTATATTGGCTTGTGTGTATATACCCCCGCCGTTTACGGTGGCGGTGCTCCGGCGGTTGCTGGCCTATTTAGAGGGCAGGCCGGATCTCCCGCTACTGATCGTGGGTGACTTTAATTGCTGGTTGAGTCCCTCCATGGACAGACACCCCAGCTCTGGGGTCTCTGCCGCATTGAGGGAGTCTCCATTGCTCAACAAAGTGGTATGGATTGATATAAGGAGGTTCAAACACCCTTTGGAGAGGCAGTTCTCTTGCTTCTCCAAAACTCACGGGACGTTGTCCAGGATTGACCTGGCTGTGGGTAACCCTGCCTTGCTCCCTTCCGTCTCTGGCGTGATATATAAGCCCTGCAGTGTGTTGGATCACTCACATTTAGTGGTCACTCTGATTGTCTACCCACCATCCACCCTTCTGAGACCCCCGTGAAAATGTAATGCCTTTTGGCTGAAACTATTTTTGACTCGCAATGAGGTGGAGCGGAGCATGGGGGACTTTCTCGATAATCAGGACTTTGCTGACTCCCCGGTGACACAGTGGGATGCCTGTAAGGCATATCTGAGGGGGTTACTTATCTCCGAAATTGATAAGGTAAATAAGAACTCTTCTGGGCTCAGAGAGGCATTTGTTCAAGCCCCGACAGATTCTGCCAGGGAGGCATGGCAGTCGGCTCAATCAGCTTATGAGCGGCTGCTGTCCTCCACAGCAGAAATTTCTTTTTTTTCTTTCTCTAAATTGGCTTTTTTTGAGGAGGGAGAGAGCACGGGGCGCATGTTGGCCAGGATAGCTAACGCTCAATAATGTTCCCCCACTATTGGAGCTATCAAAACAACAGCTATCAATCTTGGCAGAGCTGGCCAGATTTTATGAGATCCTTTATCTCCCGACAGAGCAATTTACGCAGCCGGAGCTTCTGACCTACTTACATGGCATTGACTTCCCACAACTCACGACTGACCAGCGGAAGGCCTTGGATGCCCCCTTTACCTTGGAGGAGCTGCAGACAGCGTTAGCTGCGTTTCCCAATTGTAAGGCCCCAGGGGCGGACGGACTACCCACTGACGTGCACGTGAATTGGCGTGCACGTTCCTTCACGGCGCAGGCTCAGACCAGCTGACTTTTTTAAAAGAGAAGCGCAGGCTGTGTCATGGTGGTTGGCGGAGAGACACAGACACTAGTCCAGGGGCACGAAAGCGCTGGGTGTTGGGTACTGGCATTTTCAAGACCCATCTACTCAGCATCTGCTGTAGCATTTGATAGCAGCATATTAACCATTGCTAAGACTAGGCTCAGCAATAGATTCATGTGTTGTGGAAATTTTCTGAACATGTGTGACAAACCCTCTGTCCTCAAACAGATCTTGGTCCGCCGTCAATGCTTCCTCTGTTCAGATCCAGCACCGTCCAAGATTCTTTAGCCTCCCAGTGAACAGACACACCTTAGTGTAGGGTAAAAACCAACAGACTCTTTATTTAAGCACATTTTTAACAGATCCCTTACTTCAAAACACTTCCCCCACCCTTGGGAAACAGGGCAGGTAAAACTGTCCAATGACAATGGTTATACAGGTCAGGTGTGTTCCAACTTCTCATCAGTAAACAGTCTTAGCAGGGGGGCTACTGGAGGAATCCCCCCCCTCCTTCCTCACAGCAAGACACTTACACATCCCATAATAGTTGAGGCAGCCACAATAGACAATAGAATAGTCACACCCCAAACCATCACAGCAAATAGTACACAACAGCCAACACACAATATATACAATGTATACAGCAATGAGTCTGACTAGTATAGATCATAGTGGGGTTCTCATTCACCCTGTGCCCCTATTAGAGACACAGGGTGATTTACACATAAGAGGGTCTGAGGAAGCTGGACAAGGAGCCTCCAGAACTATCCAGGGCAAGCTGAGCCGCACAACCCCCCGACCCAAAGCCACTTCTGTCACACATCTCCCCTTTCGGCAGGAGACTAACGCAGAAGGAGACCCCAGACGGGTTGACTCTGAAGTTAGTCAGTAGTTTTAGTCCCCCAATGCCGGTATCCATACAGTACCCCAAATAAATTGTCCCAAACAGAGCATTACTTACCCAGCCAACCTCTGTCTCTCTCAGAGAACATGCCTGCCGCTGGGGAGAGGCCTGGACTGGCCCTTCTCCCTGGAGTCCTTTCAGCCGCTGGAGAGAAGACAGGGTGACTGGGCTCACTCCATCATGCTGTTGGGGATCTGGGCTGACTGCCCAGCATCCCTGGGGTATACAAGTGGAGACTGAAGTCCCATCCACTTTTACAGGAAATCCATTGTTTGTTAGTGGAGAGCAGAGGTTGGTAGCACTCTGCCCTGTTGCCAGCACTTCTGCTGGGTGGCTGTGAGTGGTGACCACAGGCCCATCCACCGACACCAGATCAAGCTGCAGTTGTGAGGTGACGACTGCATTCTCTCCTTGGATCCTGATCTGCAGCTCGGGACAGGCTGCCACCTCCTCACCCTGGGCCTCCAGAATTTCTTCAGGTGTAGGGCAGAGGTCTTGGACCCTCTGTCCGGTTGCCAGCACTTCTACTGGTGGTTTGCTAGGTGGTTCCTCCTCTACAGAAATGTCTATTAAATCCCCAGTCTCTGGAATTGCTAAAAGTGTGGGACAGAGGTCTTGGACCCTCTGTTCGGTTGCCAGCGCTTCAGCAGTAGAAGATTCTGGTAACTCTGCTGATGCTGCTGGCAGAAAATCCCATGTCTCTGTCAGTATTGTGGGAGAAAGGCCGACTACCTCTTCTCTCAGGGAGGCTGAAGCCACTGTAGGTGCTGGGCAGAGGTTAGCAGAGCTCTGCCCTGTTGTCAGCACTTCTGCTTTGGAGACGACAATCTCCGGAGTTTCCACTGCCGATTCTCTGGCATGCTGCTGAACGCATTCTAGCAGTTTCCTGTATGCCCTTTCCAGATGCTGTTCCTTCCTTAGCAAATAGTCTAGATCAGGTTTAAGCTCTGAGACTCCTGCAAAACCAGCATAGCCTCTCTGTATTCTCGCAGGTCCTCAAGGGTAGGTTCCCCTTTATCGCCAAACACAAAACAATTTGTGAGGCTCTCCCACAGCAATCCAGGGCCACCAAAGTCATATCCCTCCGGAGAGCATTCTGTTGTCTCTCCTAAATATTCCTCCTCCGAGTGCCATTGCAGAGCCCGATACTGATTGTCCAGCTCTATCTCCTGCTGGACCAGCCTGTCCAACTCAGTCACCCATTTCTCCTGGGGCCACTCTCCCAGGAATTGCATCCATAACTCCCTTTGTTCACTGGCCTGCTGCTCTGGGGTTGGAAAGCACTGGCCTTGCTGCATACCAGAAACTTGGAGGCATCTAATCCAGTGCCTTACCCAAATCTGCTGCCTGACCTCCAGGTATTCATCCGCAGACACAGACCTGGTGTATGCTGAAAGGACGATCTGCAGCAGCCCCGGGAATTCTGATGCCAGATCCATATCTCTGCTGGGGTGACTGAAGTCTGCTGTCCGATCTTGGATCCAGGTGGAGGTCTTCACAGCCAGGAAGCACGATCCCGCTGCTGCCAACCAGTTGTGACGAACCCTCTGTTCTCAAACAGATCTAGGTCTGCCGTCAATGCTTCCTCTGTTCAGATCCAGCACCGTCCAAGATTCTTTAGCCCCCCAGTGAACAGACACACCTCAGTGTAGAGTTAAAACCAACAGACTCTTTATTCAAACACATTTTAACAGATCCCTCACTTCAAAACACTCCCCCCACCCTTGGGAAACAGGGCGGGTAAACTGTCCGATGACAATGGTTATACAGGTCAGGTGTGTTCCAACTTCTCATCAGTAAACAGTCTTAGCAGGGGGGCTACTGGAGGAATCCCCCCCTCCTTCCTCACAGCAAGACACTTACACATCCCATAATAGTTGAGGCAGCCACAATAGACAATAGAATAGTCACACCCCAAACCATCACAGCAAATAGTCCAACAGCCAACACACAATATATACAATGTATACAGCATTGAGTGTGACTAGTACAGATCATAGTGGGGTTCTCATTCACCCTGTGCCCCTATTAGAGACACCGGGTGATTTACACATAAGAGGCGTCGGGGAAGCTGGACAAGGAGCCTCCAGAACTCTCCAGGGCAAGCTGAGCTGCACAAACCCCCGACCCAAAGTCACTCCTGTCACAACATGTATTTAATATGTATTGTCATACTGTCGCCCAGTGTTAGTACTCCTGCAGCCCGCTTTAAAGAGCTGACTGGGGCAGACTGATGCTGGTTGATTCCCGTCTGGTGATGGAAAACTTTCTGGGGTTGGAGAGAGATGTTTGCGGAGTGGGGATATGTCCGCCAGCAAAAGGGCCCCTGCGCATTAGCACAGACGTTTGTCTAGAGGGGATATGTTCGCTCTGCAAAGAAAACTATCGGTTATAGGCGGATGTACGCTCTTGTCTCTGCTGTGTCTGATCAGCACAGGTTGGGATTCGTAGTGGAACATCTGCAGATAGCCTCCCATCCACAAGGAACGGTAGTATAATCCAGGTATGATTTCTTCTCTGGAACAGTGCAGAATAAGGATTCCTATTAGCGGTAATACAGGAGATTTTGGGTTCAGAGATGGAGTCCATGTTTGTTTAGCTGCCATGCACCCTGTCTCTGCTCAGACACATCCATAGAAAATCCTTTAAGCATTATTCATTAGACATGTGCACTGCCAAAAAATGTGTTTATTTCGTTTTCGTTTTTTTGCTTTTTTCGAAAATTCGAAATTCCGAATTTCCGATTTCGGAAATTCTAAAAATTCGAAATTTCGGAAATCCGAAATTTCGGAAGTTGAAAAATTAGAAAATTCTGAAATAAACAAATTTTTCACAATTCGTTAAACGAATTCGGAACTAAACAAATTGCACATGTCTATTATTCATTGGTTGTTTGTATTAACTCATCCTGTTGGAAGGATGTCGTGTGCAATTCTCCCCCTTTCCCTTCCTGTGTGTACCCTCCCCTTTACTGTTTGTAATTTCCTGTGATGTCATCTTGTATTGAGGAAGTGATTGGCTATTGTGGCGATCACTTCCTGTTTGTCAGAGCTTTTGTCTTTTACGAATAAGAGCCAGGCACACTGCTCCCTGGAGGAGTGATGCTGAGATGAGGACGAAGGTATGGTCATGTCTGTTGATGGGGATATAGGGGAAATAGAGTTGTAGGTAAGATGCATTATATCATTAGACGAAATGTGTGCTTATTAGCACAGGAGATTGGTTGTGCGCATGACGTAAAGCCAAATTTCGCTGACAAATGTTAATTAGTACCTCTGCTTTGGGCTTAGGGCTATGTATTCCCGAAAGAGAGGGGCAAGAACTGGGAGAAGGGGCGCAAGAGTGCAGCAGTAAGGTCCTGGGATTCCTAGTCGTGCCTCCACAGCACCATCCTCCCCTGAAAGTCCTGAAACGGCTGACCAGGCTGAGCCATTGTCAGGCATTGTGGCTACCTCCAACATTCCAGCCTCTGCATACGTCAGTAAGGATGACTTGGCTGCAGCTTTGTCTGGTTTAGAGGGCAAAATAGCTAATTTGTTTGCGTCGTCCTCCCAGGCTGGGAAAAAACGCGACAGATCTCCTTCTCCTGTTTCGGGCCCGTCCTCGGCGGAACAGGAATGGATAGAGGATCCGGATGCACCCTTAGAGGATTCGCTAGAAGGACGCGAGGAGGGTTCCTCATGGGAGGGCTCAGCCCCAGTGGAGTCTTTTTCAGCCTCACAACCTCAGAGATTGTTAATTCAATCGCTCACTGAGACAGTACGCTTTGGGTATAAGCTGCCCCTGGCAGAAACGGCTGAAGTTCCCTTCTCCTCTTTAGGTTCTCTGAAGCCTCCTCAGGGCTCCCATGCTTTTCCTATGCACCCTTTGCTGGAATAGCTTATTTATGCTGACTGGGAACATCCCGACAGGCATTTTATTCCTCCTAAGAGATTTTCCCAAATGTATCCTATGGAGGAGAAGTTTAATAAGAAATGGAGTGTACCAGCAGTAGATGCTGCTGTCTCTTCCCTGAATAAAAGTCTAACTTGTCCAGTGAACAATGTTCAGGTATTTAAGGATCCAGCAGATAAGAGGCTGGAATCATTGCTTAAAGCATTGTTTTATATGGCCGGTGCAGTAGCACAACCTGCTGTAGCAGCGATTGGCGTTTGTAAATTCCTTAATGACAAAATGAAACAAATTGTCAAAGGGGAAGAGGTCCTGGACCTAGCAGAACTGCCTAGGGCCCTTTGTTTTGTGGTTGATGCCATTAAAGATTCTATTCATCAGACGGTACGCATTGCTCTTCTCCTAGTGCATATGTGAAGATTCCTATGGCTTAAATATTGGTCAGCAGAGTTACCTTGCAAAAAACTACTAACTGGGTTTCCCTTCCATGGGGAGAGGTTGTTGGGTGATGACTTAGATAAAAACATTCAGAAGATTTCGGGTGGTAAAAGTACCCTTCTTCCAGTGAAAAAATGGAGCAAGCGTCCTTCATTTAAACGCTCTGCTTCTCCTTCGCCTGGGGCATCAGCCTCCAGGCAGTCTTGACGGCCTTCGCTTTCAACCCCGAGACAAAAATCTGCAAAACAGAGTCCAAAGGCCTCTTTGTGAAGGGGCGCCCCCCGCTCGATCGAGTGGGGGGGAAGGCTCCTGCAGTTTGCAGAAGCCTGGCAGGAGGAGATCCAGGGCAGATAGGTAATCTCCATAGTGTCTCTAGGATACAAGCTGGAGTTTCGGGAGTTTCCGCCTCCACGTTTCCTAAGATCGAGCGTTTCCAAGGACCTGGAAAAAAAAGGGTCTTTGTTTCAAGCACTAGACCGGCTGCTGCTTCAGGGGGTGATCATGGAGACCCCCCCAGAGGAACAAGGAAGAGGGTTTTATTATAATCTCTTCATGGTGCCAAAACCGAATGGAGATGTCAGACCCATTCTAGATCTCAAGGGTCTGAACCGATTCTTAAACATTCAGACTGTTTACATGGAATCAATCCGGTTAGTGGTATCCACCCTTCAGGAAGGAGAACTCCTAACGTCAATAGACATCAAGGACACATATCTCCATGTTCCAATATTTCCTGCTCACCAGAAGTTTCTGCGTTTTTGCAGTAGAACAGCGACACTTTCAGTTTGTGGCCCTGCCCTTCGGATTGGCCACAGCGACACAAGTCTTTACAAAGGTCCTGGCCCCGCTTCTGGCAAGACTGAGGGCCCAGGGTATTGCGGTAGTGGCTTACCTAGACGACCTACTACTAGTGGATGTCCGGAAAATTAGGCTGTACGCCATGCGCACAGCATATCTCCTGTGCTAATAAGCACACATTTCCTCTGATATAATGCATCTTACCTACAACTCTGTTTCCTGTATATCCCCAAGTAAACAGACATCACCATAGCTTACGTCTCGGCTCCATCAGCATGTCTGCCCTCTGCCCAGCATGCTTGGCTTTTTATTCATAAAAGAAAAAAGCTATGACAAACAGAAAGTGATGGCTCCAGCAGCCAATCACTTCCTCCAAGGGAAGTGACGTCACAGGATATGACCTAACAATAAATCCTTCCAACAGGATGAGTTAATACAAACAACCAATGAATAATGGCTAAAGGAGTCCTATGGGTGTGTCTGAGCAGAGACAGGGTGTATTGCCTTTCCTGGAACAAAGGAAGCCGCATGGCTGAACAAACCTGGACTCCGTCTCTGATCATAACAACGCTTACCCGGATTATACTACCGTTCCTTGTGGATGGGAGGCTATCTGCAGGTGTACGCTACGAATCCCTACCTGTGCTGATCAGACACAGCAGAGACAAGAGTGTACATCCGCCTATAACCGATAATGTCCTTGGAGAGTGAACATATCCCCTCCAGACGAACGTCTGTGCTAACACACAGGGGCCCTTTCGCTGACGAACATATCCCCACCTCTCTCCAACCTCAAGAGGTTTTCCACTACCAGACGGGACTCAACCAGCGTCAGTCTGCCCCAGTCAGCTCTTTAGAGCGGGCTGCAGGAATACTAACACTGGGCGACACTATGACAATACAAATTAAATACATCTTCATAAAATTTCCACAACATGGATCAGTCCCTGACAAGGCTGGACCAGAGTGTGGTCAGCACAGTCAGGTATCTGGAGCATCTAGGTTGGGTTATCAACCTAGGAAAATCATCCTTACGCCCAGTAAGAAGGCAGGAATACTTGGGTCTGGTCATAGACACAGCTCACAAGAAGGTGTTTTTACCTCAGCAAAAGATCTGCGCTATGTGAGATCTGGTCCACGCGGTCAGGACAAGAGGGAGTCCATCTATCCATGCCTGTGCATGAGGTTGTTAGGGAAGATGGTAGCTTCATTCAGTTCCCTATGCTCAGTTCCATTCAAGGTTGTTACAGAACGGTATCCTGTCTGCCTGGAGCGAGGAGATCCAGGATTTGGATTGCCCAATGCAATTGACTCCAAACGTACGCCAGAGTCTCAATTGGTGTTTACTTACCAAGAACTTGCAGAAGGGGAAAACCTTCACGCCGGTTACTTGGAAGTTAGTGACGACCGATGCCAGTCTTTTGGGCTGGAGAGCAGTTCAGGGGATATGGTCAGAGTCCGAGAAGACCTTACCCATCAACATTCTAGAGATTCGGGTGGCACGCCTGGCCCTGAGGGCCTGGACGGGCAGGTTAAGGGGCTATCCAGTCAGGATTCAGTCCGACAATGCCACAGCAGTGGCCTATATCAACCACCAGGGCGGCACCAAAAGTCATACTGCCCAGAGGGAGGTAAGCTATATTCTGGCTTGGGCAGAAGAGCATGTACCTTGATTTGATTTGATAGATTTGATACAGGATTTGTAATGCGCCCCTCATGGGAGCACGTCTAGGCACACATGTCTTTGGAGTGTGGGAGGAAACCGGAGTTCCTGGAGGAAACCCACGCAGACACAGGGAGAACATGCAAACTCCAGGCAGATGGTGTCATGATCGGGATTCGAACCAGTGACCCTTTTGCTGCCAGTTGAAAGTGCTAACC
Organism: Rana muscosa; assembly: GCA_029206835.1. Classification (NCBI taxonomy): domain Eukaryota; kingdom Metazoa; phylum Chordata; class Amphibia; order Anura; family Ranidae; genus Rana; species Rana muscosa. The sequence continues at coordinate 562,566 of JARGYO010005596.1, read as the reverse complement.
ACTACACCACTGTGCTGCCCGCCTGCAGTTTTTATCCCAGGTATGGAAAATTTGTCTCTGAGCTCCTTCTTGCTATTCCTCGTCCTGCCTGTTGTTTCCTTGGATTGATTTTCTGTGCAGTGACCCCGGCTTCATCTCTTGGATTCGCTCGTCTGTTGCTTGTCCTGACCTTTATCCTGATTCCTGGATCTTCTCCTCATCTCTCCTCCATATCCTCTTACACAGCTTTTCTCCACACCTGCAGTGATCCTGGGGGGTGGAAAATTGGACCCAGCACACAGAAAAATCCATCCCCACCATTAGGAGCTCTGAAGAAAAATGTCTGGTGTGTACACTCCGTTCCTCCGCACGTCACCTGATCACATGAGGGCTTACATTCACAGATTCCTGACAGATTTCTGTATGGTAAAGGTCAAAGTTCACTCTTCAGTTTTAAGAGAGGTAGGACACACCCAATTATTTGGTTTGCACAGGAGCCTCATATAGAGGGCCCCTCAAATCTCCCTATCCAAATGTCCCTCCATCCAGAGTCTATATGTCCTATGACATCAGACTGACCTCACAGCTCCTCCTCCCAATGTCCCTCCATCCAGAGTCAGATAATCCTATGACATCACACTGACCTCACAGCTCCCCCTCCCAATGTCCCTCCATCCAGAGTCAGAGAATCCTATGACATCACACTGACCTCACAGCCAGTGGCGTCACTAGGGTTGGTGTCACCCGGTGCGAAAAAAAATGGTGTCACCCCCCAACAACTATAGTCCCCCCTCAGTACAGACCCCCCTCCACTAACTACAGACCTCACTCCCACAGTATAGATCCCCTCCCTCAGTACAAACCCGCTCCACTAAGTACAGACTCCCCGCCATCAATATAGACCCGCCTCCCTCAGTATGAACCTCCCCCTCAGTACAGACTGCTCCATCAGTACAGACACCCCCACCTCAGTGCAGCCCCCTCAGTTACAGACACCCCCCTAGTTACAGACACCCCCCTCAGTTACAGACACCCCCCTCAGTTACAGACACCCCCTCGTACAGACACCCCCCTCAGTACAGACACCCCCCTCAGTAACAGACCCCCCTCGTACAGACACCCCCCTCAGTACAGACACCCCCCTCAGTACAGACACCCCCCTCAGTACAGACACCTCCCTCAGTAACAGACCCCCCCTCAGTTACAGACCCCCCTCAGTTACAGACCCCCCCTCAGTTACAGACACCCCCCTCAGTACAGACACCCCCCTCAGTACAGACACCCCCCTCAGTACAGACACCCCCCTCAGTACAGACACCCCCCTCAGTACAGACACCCCCCTCAGTACAGACACCCCCCTCAGTACAGACACCCCCCTCAGTACAGACACCCCCCTCAGTACAGACACCCCCCTCAGTACAGACACCCCCCTCAGTACAGACTCCCCCCTCAGTACAGACACCCCCTCAGTTACAGCCCCCCCCCCCTGGTGCAAGCTTCCCCTTGTGCAGACCCCAGCAGTACAGACACCCCCTCCCCCATCAGTAAAGATTCCCCCCTTACCTTACAGACCTCAGAACAGAGCGGCAGTTACACACAGCGGTGTGTCTCTCGAGGGCGGGCTCCTCCTCCTCCTCTGTGGATGTAAACAGAGAGGAGGCAGAGGGGGCGGCGGCTTCCTTCCGCTCCGCTGAGGGACACAGCCGAAGCGTGAGCCTAAGGCACAGGGCAGCGGGCAGGCGGGCGATGTCAGTGTGGTGCCGCTGCGCTACCCACGGGTGTCACCCCTCTGGTGGGTGTCACCCAGGTGCGGCCCGCCCCCCCCCCCCGCACCTGGCTAGCAACGCTAGTGCTCACAGCTCCTCCTCCTAATGTCCCTCCATCCAGAGTCAGAGAATACTATGACATCACACTGACCTCACAGCTCCTCCTCCTAATGTCCCTCCATCCAGAGTCAGAGAATACTATGACATCACACTGACCTCACAGCTCCCCCTCCCAATGTCCCTCCATCCAGAGTCAGAGAATCCTATGACCTCACACTGACCTCACAGCTCCCCCTCCCAATGTCCCTCCATCCAGAGTCAGAGAATCCTATGACATCACACTGACCTCACAGCTCCTCCTCCCAATGTCCCTCCATCCAGAGTCAGAGAATCCTATGACATCACACTGACTTCACAGCTCCCCCTCCCAATGTCCCTCCATCCAGAGTCAGAGAATCCTATGACATCACACTGACCTCACAGCTCCTCCTCCTAATGTCCCTCCATCCAGAGTCAGAATCCTATGACATCACACTGACCTCACAGCTCCTCCTCCTAATGTCCATCTATCTGGCTTTTTTTCTGATGCTCTTAGGATGTGGGCGGACCCTTGGCATCCTCACTAGCAAAGTGGGACTGTTGGTCCTGTGTTGTATGTAATGACATCAGAATACCTGCTACAAGCTTTTACCCTGCATAGTGTGGGGGTCCTGTGTGGGGAAATTATATCTCAGTCTGAAGTGGGGCTTTAATAAAATGGAAACCTAAATGGTGAGGAGGATTCTGGGAACATTGATTGATTTTTCTATTTGTGTTTAGATCTAGAGTTTTCCTCCTGTGAAGTCTGGAGATCACATGACCATCACATTGCCTCCACCTCCCTCCCTGATAGAATAGAGAAATACAAAGAAGATTCTAGAAGTCACCAGAGAGATCGTCGAGCTGCTGACAGGAGAGGTGAGCGGTGCCGGGAAGGACGTCATGATGGACAATCAGCCGCCCCTCACATCACCGGGTAAGAGGAGACTTTATTGTAAAGGAGAGAGCAGTACGGAGGCTCCACCTAGATCCCCCATCATCTGATAAACACATAGAAACAATGTATTCAGTCAGTGTGTGTGTTTCCTACAGATGGGTCCAGTAATGGGAACCCACCAGAGAGATGTCCCCGTCCTCTGTATTCCCGGGATTCCACACAGGAAGGTCACACCATCCCCCACCATCATCAGGTAGATGATTGACAATTATTGGTAGTTCTGATTTATGCACAGCATGATTGTTACAATGAATGTTTTATTATATATCCAGAGTGGAAACCTCGGGGATGATAATATTGATGTTAAAGAAGAGTATAAAGAGGAGGATGAGGAGTATGGAGTGATGGAGGAGTTATCAGAAGGACACAAGGATATGATGGAGCCACCTAATACCAGGAACCCACCAGAGAGATGTCCCCGTCCTCTGTATTCCCGGGATTTCACACAGGAAGGTCACACCATCCCTCCCTATTTAAAGGTTGGTGGGACGGAGCATCTAGAACATGAACTTGAGTAGGCAAGGGGATTTATTTATGTGATGTCACAATAATAATTCCTATTGTTTACAGATGATATTCTCTCTCATTTTCTTGATTTAGAGTGGAGATCCAATCGATATAGAATTTGAGGTGAAATCAGAAGAAGAGACGTATGTGAGGGATGATCAGCAGTCTATGGAGGAGGATGGAATAACGGGGACATTTATAGAGGAGGACACTCCTACAGAGATCAGCACAGGTGGGTCATTAACACTAAATCCATTCCTCCACCCATACTGCTCACTGATTGGTCCAGAGTAGGGCGGGGACTGGGTGATGATCTTCCTTCTCTGTGCTGCAGACACAATTTATGGATCTAGACTGGATTTATGGAGATTCTGGGGATCAGCTGGCAGCAAAAGGTTGATTTTCACCATAGATGTTGCTCTACCTAGGCACCTTGGGCATGTGCTTTGGGTCTTCTACCTCATGCCTGGGTCTAGCATGATCTCTGACAGAACAAACCTCCCAGGATTAGGGATGAGCTTCGTGTTCGAGTCGAACATCGGCTTTCTTTATCGTACACCACGGGACACAGAGCTAGTCATTACATAATGGGTTAAGGGTCACCAGCGGTGATTGGACACTGGCACAACCAATGGAAGACAGTTCCCCTCCATATAACCCCTCCCATCAGGGAAGTACCTCAGTTTTTTCGCCAGTGTCGAAAGGTGTTGGACGCGTTAGGAGGTGCTAAAGGAAAGCTCTACCAAAGAGACCCTCTGGGGGTAAAAGAGCTATGCTTTCGGATCCATCCAAGACGCCTACAAATGAGCTGAATCTGGATGGGATCCGGGCCTCATCCATGAGGCGTCGCCTGTAATGTCTCTCTTCGGAGGACTGGGCTCTAAGATCCAGCACTTTCGCTATTTCGCTATAAAGTCCTGGTAAGAGTCTTGTACAAGGCCCAGGGGAGAGGTATCCTTTAAATAGGAACCCATATCCCTGAAGGTTGGCACACATAGCCCACCGTGAAGGGTGAAGTTTGGTATCTGTCTGAAATTTTTCAGCAGAAAAACCTGCGGCGTGGATAAGGTGAGATTAGAAGGTCCATAACTAGGTTGGGACCTTTTTCAAAAAGTGGATGTCTTCTTTTTTTCCACCACTGGGGGGAGTAAAGAGCTGAATATACTCACCTCACTCTGTTCAGTGTCGGCTTCGGCGAAGTACACTGCTCGTCACCTCCGCTGCTGAGCTTGCTGGGGCACCCCGATCCTCCTTTCGGTGGCCGACCAGACACCTGCAGATGCAGGTAAGTGGGAACAAGGGCTGATGAGAGTCCTCTCTCACTATGGCCACCGCCATAGCGCTAAGGGCCGCGCGAGCGCGGGAGCGCGCTTTATCGGAGGGGGGGGGGGCGAAGGCGTGCGCGGGCACGTGGCGCGCGCAGGCACAGAAACGGCGCCAATTTTAAAAGACTGTCAGTGTGAGAAGCACTGCAGCAGCAAGCAAGCTCGTTAGTTCTCTTATTCCTGGCAGAGAAACACAGCAGCTATACAGGGACGTAAGACTCCATGTGGTTGGATTGGGTACTTCCTAGAAGACATCCATGTTATGCATAGTTATGTGTTAAAAGTTGCATACTTAATGTATTTGCTAAACTGAACACGGTAGTATATGCATTAAGGTACCTTGTATTTTGTCTAAACGGTAAGCCTTCCAGGGGAAGTAATACGGACAAAAAGAGATAAGAAAGCACCACCGCCTGAGAGGAGGCTCTAACTGTGCTGACTCGGTACCTTTCTCTCCTGTGTTGCTAAATGCACCTGTTCAGGATGAGCCATTACCTCTGTCAGGTATGGCGGCTTCCCCAGTGGAGCTTGGGCCTGTATATGTCACTGAGGACACTTTATCAGCTGCCCTAAATAATCTGGAGGGAAAAAATTGCTACCTTAATCGCTAAGTCCTCTAAAAAGGAACAATAAGCGAAGCAGGTCTCTTCCAGTATTGGACCTCCCTTCAGAAGTACCTGAGGGAGGAGGATGAGGAGGAGGAGGCTACATCAGCAGAGGATGAGGAGCCAGATTTTAAGGTCACAGGTACAATGCTATAGCAGTGCATTTAAGTTAACCTCTGCGGAGGTAACGGAATTACCTGTCTCCTCCCTAGGGTCATTAAGATCCCTGCAAGGTGCATGCTCCTTCCCGGTTCATCCGTTACTAGAGGATCTAATATACGCAAACTGGCAACATCCAGATAAGCGTTTCTCACCTCCAAAAAGGTTTAACATTCTTTATCCTATGGGGGAAATTTTTTTTTTTTAAGAAATGGAGCCTGCCTGCGGTAGTTGCGGCTATTTCTTGTGTAAATAAAAACCTGACATGTCCGGTGGATAATGTACAAGGGTTTAAAAGATCCTTCTGAGAGGAAGTTGAAATCCTCCTTCCTTTTGGCCGGCTCAATTACCCAACCTGCAGTAGCAGCAGTCGGTATGGGTCAGGTCATCAGCCAACAGGTAAAGCAGGGGCTGAAGGAACTGTCTTCAGAGCAGGCTAGAAATTGGGAAAAATTTGCCTAAAAGCCTTATGCTTCACAGTGGATGCCATGAGAGATTCTATCATACAGGCATCACGCCTTACACTCCAGCTGGTACAGATGCGCAGAGTACTTTGGCTTAAGCATTGGTCAGCGGAGACCCCATGCAAAAAGCTGTTGGCAAGTTCCCGTTCCATGGCGAACGCCTATTTGGGGAAGATTTAGAAAAATATATACAGAAGATCAAGTGGTAAAATGACTTTTACCTGAGAGAAAGAAAAACAAGAGATCTTGTTTTAAACGCTCTCTCCCCAGCTCCCGGGAAATCTGACTCCAACCAGTGGCGGCGGCCTGTTTTAGCCGCCCACAAAAGCCAAGGGGCAAGCTCAGAAGAACAAAAAGCCGTGGGGTGCAAGAGCTAATAAGCAAGCCCCCAAAGCCTCTCAGTGAAGGGGCGCCCCCGCTCGGCCGAGTGGGAGGAAGGCTTTGTCAGTTCTGAGCAACTTGGTGGTCAGAAATCCAGGACAATTGGGTAGTATCCACAATATCCTCAGGGTACAAACTGGAATTTCGAGAGATCCCATCTTCTCAATTCCGAGGTTCAAGACTCTCCAAGGATCCACAAAAAAGAGAATCCTTCTTCAAAGGTTTGAATCACTTAAGGGCTCAAGGGGTAGTTACAGACGTACCCCAAAAAGAGCGAGGTTCAGGTTTTTACTCAAACCTCTTTGTGATTCCAAAGCCAAATGGAGATGTCAGACCCATCCTGGATCTAAAATCCCTAAATCGGTTCCTGAACGATCGCCATTTTTCGAATGGAAACGATCCGATCCGTGGCCGCCACTTTAAAGGGCGGAAAATTCATGGCGTCCATAGATATCAAGGACGCACATTTACACATACCCATCCTCCCCGTTCACCAAAGATTCCTAAGGTTTGCGGTAGAAGATCGCCACTTTCAATTTGTGGCTCTGCCGTTTGGTGTAGCCACCGCGCCCAGAGTATTCACAAAGGTGCTAGCTCCTCTGTTAGTAACCTAAGAACACGGGGCATTGCGGTAACAGCCTATCTGGACGATCTACTAGTAATAGATCAGTCAAAGGACGGATTGGGTCACGCTGTACACACTACAGTAGGATACCTGGAGCATTTAGGATGGATTATAAATTTACAAAAATCCTCTCTCCAGGCCCAAAGAAGGATAGGGTACCTGGGCATGATCATAGATACAGCCCAAAACGAGGTATACCTGCCAGAACCGAAGATACAGTCTCTGAAAGACCTGATCCACAAGGTCAAAGCAAACAAGAGGCCGTCTATTCGCCTTTGCATGAGACTATTGGGAAAGATGGTAGCCTCCTTCGAGGCGGTTCCTTACGCCCAGTTTCATTCGAGACTACTTCAAGGCAATATTTTAGCTTCCTGGAACAGGAAGAGCCAAGCTCTGGATATACCCATGCGCCTGTCCTCACAAGTACGCCACAACTTCGATTGGTGGCTAGAAGCCAGGAATTTACGGAAGGGAAAGTCCTTCCTCCCAGTGGCCTGGAAGGTGGTATCTAGGAATACCAGCCTATCGGACTGGGGTGCAGTATTCGAGGAGGCTTCTACCCAGGGAACCTGGGCCAAGACTCAGGGGATCCTGCCCATCAATGTGCTAGAGATCCGGGCGGTATATCTAGCCCTCAAAACCTGGACATACAGGTTACAGGGCTACCCAGTTCGGGTTCAATCCGACAATGCTACTGCAGTAGCTTACATCAATCACCAAGGAGGCACCCGCAGTCGGGCAGCCCAAAGAGAGGTGAACCGGATCCTGGCATGGGCAGAAGAGCATGTACCTTGCCTTTCTGCAATCTTCATTCCAGGGATGGAAAATTGGCAAGTAGACTACCTGAGTCGTCAGCAGCTGCTACCAGGGAGTGGTCTCTTCACCCCGAGATCTTTCAGGCCATATGTCTGAGATGGGGAAACCCAGATGTAGACCTGCTAGCTGCCAGGTTCAACAAGAAATTGGACAACTTTGTGTCCAGAACGAGGGATCCTCTAGCCTACGGGACAGACGCTCTAATAATACAGACGCTCTAATAACTCCATGGAATCAGTTCTCACTGATCTAGGCATTCCCTCCGATCCCTCTTCTACAAAGACTGCTTCGCAGGATCAAGGAGGAGGGAATACCAGTAATCCTAGTGGCCCCAAACTGGCCCAGGAGGCCTTGGTATGCCGAGATTGTAAAAACGGCGATAGGAAGGCCCTGGAAGTTTCCACTCCGACACGACCTGCTGTCACAGGGTCCAGTATTCCACCCTTCCTTACAAAGGCTAAAGTTGACGGCCTGGCTGCTGAGACCCACATTTTTAAAAAGAGAGGGGTCTCTGGTCCGGCTCTTTCTACGCTCATTAATGCTAGAAAGCCAGCCTCCAGACTCAGCTATCAGAGAGTCTGGAGAGCATACGTTTCCTGGTGTGAATCCAGAAGTTGGAATCCTCAGAAATATGAAATAAGCAGGATTCTTGCTTTTTGCCAGTTAGGAGTGGATATGAATTTAGCCCTTAGCACCATCAAAGGGCAAATATCGGCTCTATCAGTCTTCTTTCAGAGACCATTGGCATCTCACTCCCTAGTTCGGACATTCATTAAGGGGGTACTGAGGATAAATCCTCCAGTTAGGACTCCCTTGTGTCCATGGGATTTGAATTTGGTATTGTCAGTGTTGCAAAAGCAACCTTTTGAACCTATTCGCCATATTCCTTTAATTATATTAAGTAGGAAGTTGGCTTTTCTGATTGCTATAGCTTCTGCTAGGAGAGTATCAGAGCTAGCAGCTCTTTCTTGTAAAGAGCCTTGTCTAATTTGTCACAAGGACAAAATCGTACTACGACCCCATCCGGCTTTTCTACCTAAGGTGGTGTCGGCTTTTCACTTGAATCAAGACATTGTTCTGCCTTCCTTTTTTCCAAACCCGCGGACGGCGGGGGAAAATTATTACACTCTCTAGATCTAGGGAGAGCGGTAAAGGTGTATCTGCAAGCAACCGCTCAGATACGTAAAACAGATGTTTTGTTTATTTTACCAGATGGGCCCAAGAAGGGCCAAGCGGTATCAAGATCCACCATTTCCAGGTGGATTAGACAAGTAATTATTCAAGCTTATGGTTTAAAGAACAGGACTCCTCCTTTTCCTGTTAAGGCGCACTCTACCAGGGCGATAAGTGCTTCATGGGCAGTGCACCACCAGGCTTCGATGGCTCAGATCTGTAAGGCTGCAACTTGGTCCTCAGTCCATACATTTTCCAAATTCTATCAAATAGATGTGAAAGGACATGAGGATTCCGCCTTTGGGCGAAGTGTGCTGCAGGCAGCAGTATAGGGCTTCTGGTCCGCAAGCGGCCTGTTTTGATCTGTGTCTCCCCCCCTTCATATGAGCATTGCTCTGGGACGTCCCATTATGTAATGACTAGCTCTGTGTCCCGTGGTGTACGATAAAGAAAATAGGATTTTTATAACAGCTTACCTGTAAAATCCTTTTCTTGGAGTACACCACGGGACACAGAGGTCCCACCCTTCTTATGGGAACCTTACTGCTTTGCTACAAAACTGAGGTACTTCCCTGATGGGAGGGGTTATATGGAGGGGAACTGTCTTCCATTGGTTGTGCCAGTGTCCAATCACCGCTGGTGACCCTTAACCCATTATGTAATGACTAGCTCTGTGTCCCGTGGTGTACTCCAAGAAAAGGATTTTACAGGTAAGCTGTTATAAAAATCCTATTTTTCGATCGTTCGCCAAATTGCGAACATTATGGGCCCTTTGCGCCAAATTCGAGTGGCGTGCCCCGGCCCATAATTCACAGCGGCATTGCTGGCTGATGATTGGCCAAGCATGCACTATGACCCGCATGCTTTGGCCAATCACAGCACAGGAAAAACCGAGAGCCGTAATTGGCCAAACCAGGGTGGCTTTGGCCAATTATGGCTCAGGGGGTTTAGTACACGCCCCACACTATATAAGGCCGCCAGCTCGCCGGCCTTGTGTAGTGTGTTGGAGTTGTGAAACAAGAGAGTTTACAGAGAGAGAGACAGTGTCATTTATATTGAATAATAAGTGAAAACCTTGCGCCAAATATAAAAAATTATGATCATAAATTAATTAAAATTAAAATTAATTAAAGCTGCTCCCCTAAAAAACTAAATGGATGACCATAAAGTGCAATGTGAGATTATGTGACAAGGGGGCGCTATTAAATATATAAATTGTGACTATTATATAAACAATCGTGTATAAATTAATCAAATAAAAAAATACAAGAAGAAACAAAGGTGAAAACGTCTGCAACTAATATAACTGAATATAATGAAGCAGATCGTATATGATCTCAGCATGTGAAATCAATAAAGTATAAAACATCCAGTGAGTGAATCGTGACTAATCCATATTAAAGTCCATAGAAAGTGTTCCAATATGTTCTTTGAAGTGAACCTTCACCAACACAAAAACGACACCCAGAGTGCTATGGATGGATGGCCGCTTACCCCAAGATGTTGACCCTTTTAACTAAAAAAGGGTCAGATAACGCTTGTTTAAAAGATGCCACTTGCTAGTAAAGAGATGATCCCAAAATCCGTCCGACTCCCCAAGGAAGATTCGATTGGAATATGCAGATAAACGAATAATGCCAAAAATAGTGTAATCCCGTTTATTATAACATAAAAACAATAATAAAGAAAGCCAAATGGCTTCTTACATTGAATAGTGCCTTAACCCGGCACTGAGGCTGGAAGGCATGTAGGAGCCAATTCGTTCCGTCCGTCCGTGTAGAGAGCTGGCGTGCGTTCCACCTGCTACAGTGGCTGACCAGCGAGGACCGGAAGTGAGGTGAAAGACGTGACCTAGTACCGCCTCGACGTACGTTTTGTTAAATCGTCATCAGGAAGCGTGCTGGGTCACTAAATGGGCGGTCTTTTATATGCCTGTCAATCAAGCAAGTCTAAAAAACCTGACTGTGTCAGCCTCAGCGCCGGATCATGGGCACCAACGCGAATACAATACATCATCATTACATTTAAAAACGCATTAAATCTGAATATTTGTAGCAGGAATATTAGAATATACTACATATATCCTAAAACATATTCGTTATTGGATAAAATTACCGGAAAGATGAAGCAATTATTAGAAAATTAAAAATTATGCATGTTAAAAAATAAAATAAAAAATGTTGGTTAAAAAATATTTAATTTAAAAATGGACTATCAGAGGGAAAATTAATCGTTCGTTAAAAAACAATTTAAGTCTAAATCTATGTTGAGTCCTTGTGGCTGCATCGTCTGTAAACGATACAGCCATTGAGTCTCATTTTGGGAGATAGCTTTTTTCAAGTCTGTGCCTCTCCAATGGTTCACCGCTCTGTCAATCCCATAGAATGTAAGCAAACGAGGGTCTCTGGCATGATACCGATCAAAATGCCGTGACACACTGTGATTCGGGAATCCTTTGGAGATATTATTAACATGCTCATTGATCCTTACCCTTAATTCTCGTGTTGTACGTCCCACATACTGTAAGGAACATGGACATTCCAGAACGTATGTGACGTACTTGGAGTAACATGTAATTAGGGGTTTGACCTGAAATTCTTGTTTTGTGACAGAGGACCGGAATTTAGTAATTTTTTTGCCATACCGGGTAGTTGTACGACAAGATTTACACCTTGTACAATAATGGAAACCAGATCCATCCAAAAAAGTCAAGGGTTTTGGTGGGGGGTCAGGAACATTGGGTGCTATCATGTTTCTTAACCCTGGTGCTCGTCTATAGATAAACTTGGGTTTTGAGGGGAGTACGTTAACCAAATCTCTATCTTTAAGAAGTATGGGCCAGAATTTGTGAAAGGTACGCTCAATTGTTTTGTACTGCCTGTGAAAGCCAGATATAAAAGCCAGATCTCCTTGAAAGGGTGGCTTTTTCTTTGAAGTCAGAAGTGTATCTCTATCCATAATGGCCACTTGGTGCTGGGCTTTTTGAAGTACATGGGGAGAGTAGCCTTTTTCCATAAACTTTTCCGTTAGCATGGAAGCCTGTTCATGGAAATCAGTAATGCTCTCACAATTCCTTCTAATCCTCATGTACTGACCCTTTGGAATAGCTCCCAACCACTGTGGGTGATGACAACTGGTGATTGGCACAAAACCATTTCTATCTGTGCTCTTAAAGAAGGTCTTAGAGCTAATCATGTTATTTTTCTTAATCAAAGTCAAATCTAAGTAGTTCACTGTATCCGTACTCCATTCAGCTGTAAATCTAAAACCATATTGATTGTTATTAAGGTAAGTGATGAAAATGATTAAATCCTCTAGTGGCCCCTCCCACAACAGGATAATATCATCAATATACCTTTTGTAGTACAAAAGAGCTGCCTTGGGTTCATGATGTATGGTTTCATTTTCCCATTTGTTGAGTACTAAGTTGGCTACGCTGGGAGCATGACGATTGTTTATATAATAGTCACAATTTATATATTTAATAGCGCCCCTGTAACGAGCCCCTTTGCTCGCTCGGCTCCACTCTCCCGACACTCCTCTGCTCTATTGGATCATCCGGTGCTCCTGGATTCAAACTACCGCTATGTGCCATTCGAATCCATTTGTGGTCGGTCAGAACAAACACCAGGCAGGCTGTATGTAAGTTCAACCAAGAGAGCTCAGAACAAACACCAGGCAGGCTGTATGTAAGTTCCAACAGGAGAGACTTTATTAGCACCAAAATCAAGTCTTATATACAGTAACCGAGGAAGTAACCAGAACATAAATTAACATGCTAATTAACTAAATCCTTTAGCCAGCCAAGGTGACTCATAGATATGACCGTTCAGGGTAGACATCCCGTCTCCGGTCTTCACCTGCTATACAATACCCATTATCATAAGTGTAAACATCACACATTTTAGCACAGAGGACAGACAGATGGCTGGAGGTGATTGTATTCGCATATCCTTAGTGTGAAGGTGTGAACGTCCCAACAGTATGACTTAGTCACTCTAATATGGCATATACAGGGTCCCCAGAGTCTGTGTGTCTTGGGGGGGACATGGACCTGAATCCAAAGCAACACCCCCTCAAGGGTCCCCAGGCATACAGCTCACAAAGAGCACCGTTCCCCCAAATGCCAGGGCCCACGGTCGCAAGGCAGGAGGCCCGCACCCAGTCCCCTCCAAAAGCCTCTGTCCCAGCCAGGTCCGTCACAGCCCCCTTGTCACATAATCTCTCATTTATATTGAGTTAGATAGAACAGGCAGGCGAGTCAGTTAGTTGCAGTTACAGTGTGTAGAGGATATATATGCATCCTAGGTGTTGTATATATATTTATACACTGTATTCAGTTTAGCTAGATCCGTTCCTGTTATTCTCTATACTGTGACAGGCAGGTGATTGTGCTAGCTGCAGACAGTCAGTGTTTCACTTAGTGTACTGTGTGCTTTGCATAGCGTTCACCTAAAGCTCACCTGAATACAGTTAGTGACTATTATAGTGGTGTTCTCATAATAAAACCACAAGCAGAGAGCTGCAAGTATTTTCAGTGTACTGTGTCCTCTGCACAGTTTTCACCTAAAACTAACTGAAAACAATTGCTGCTTTTCCCATACTAATACCACAGCAGGCCATTAGTATGTCTGGAAGGCAAACAATGAGAGGCAGACAGTCACGAGGCAATAAAAGAGGGCAAGCAGGCTCTATGTCTAGAGGCAACAGTGCTACTGGTCGTGGACACGGTGCATCCTCATCAGCACGTGGCTGTGGGAAACGCTAGTCCTTTTCGGCAGCTGGACGTGTTGAGCCACAACATGCCCAAGACTTGGTAGAGTGGATGACCAAGCCATCCTCATCCTCCTCATCTTCTCTCACCCAGGCTCAGGGTACTTTATCTGGCAAAGCAGCTGCCAAAGTGGCCTCTTTCCTCGGCTCAATGGCATCAGTCACTCCTTTCCTAGCCCCACCATATCCTACTGAGGAGTCCCCCGAACTGTTTAACCACAGTGTTGGGTACATGCTCCAGGAGAATGCCCAGCGCTTTTGAAGGCTCCGATGACGGAACCTAGTTGGAGGAAGGCAGTAACGTGAGCCCAGAGAGAGGGGGTGCCCAACAAGATCAGCTATCTAGCAGTCATGTTCCCCCCAGCTGCAGCATACTGCCAGATTGGCTCCAGTGATGAGGTCACTGACACCACGTGGAGTGATAGGAGGAGGATGAGGCACATCTCCAATTAGGCAGGATGCCCTCCAGGGGCCAGCTTAAGGGCATCACACCGCAGAGCTCCGCATGTGCAGGGCGCTGCTGTCTCTGCTTGTTATTCCAAAAGTTCTTTGGTGTGGGCCTTTTTCAGATGTGTGCAGCAGATCGCACCGTTGCCATTTGTAACATATGTCTAAAGTGTATCTCGCATGGCCAAAATATCAGCTGCTTGGGCACCACATGCTTGACCAGACATATGTTGACCTGCCATGCAGCTCGTTGGCAAGCCTACCTTAAAGACCCACACCAAAGAACAAAGCGGACCTCTCCTTGCTCCTCATCAGCTGGGATCTCCAACCCCACTATAACTTCAGTCCTCTCTGAAACCTGCACTGAGAGGAATGAAGGTGTAGAATTAGGTGTGTCACAGCCAGGTACTTGCGGGCACTCTGCTAGCAGTACACCGACGTCCGATTGTACCAGGCAAATTTCCCTGCCCCAGCTGCTGCACCGCCGAAAGAAGTTCACTCCCAGCCATCCACATGCCCAGCGGTTGAATGCTAGCTTGGCTAAATTGCTAGCACTTCAACTGGTGCCTTTTCAGTTGGTAGACTCTGCCCCCTTCCGTGAGTTTGTGCAATGTGCCGTTCCTCAGTGGCAGGTTCCCAAACGCCACTTTTTCTCACGGTAGGCGATTCCGGCTCTCTACCGGCATGTGGAAGGCAATGTCTTGGCCTCGCTGGACAGAGCAGTCAGCGGTAAGGTGCATATTACCGCTGACTCATGGTCCAGCAGACAGGGACAGGGATGACCCACTGGGTGACTTTGCTGGCAGCTGGGAAGGATGCAGGACAAGGTGCAGTAGTGTTGGAGGTTGTTCCGCCACCACGCCTCCAAAATGTTACTACTGGTGATTCTGACACACCTCTCTCATCCACCCCCTCCTCTTCTTCTTCCTCCATGGCCTCTTTCTCTGCTGATTTGTCCTCGGAACCAGCGGTGCTCCGTAGGCATTCAAGGGGCTACGCAAGCACTCAGGCAAAAAGATACCATGCCATGCTTGGGGGACAGGAGCCACACTGGGGCAGAGATTCTGTCAGCTCTGCAGGGGCAGGCTCAGAGGTGGTTGACGCCACGCCAGCTTAAGCCAGGAAAGGTGGTTTCTGACAATGACACCAACCTCCTCTCCGCCCTCCGACAGGGACAACTGACCCATGTGCCCTGTTTGGCTCACGTCCTTAACTTGGTGGTGCAGCGGTTCTTGGGCAGGTACCCGGGCTTACAGGAGGTCCTGAAGCAGGCCAGGAAACTCTGTGGGCATTTCTGCCGGTCATATAATGCCAGTGCTCGGCTGGCTGACCTGCAAAAGGATTACTACCTGCCCAAGAACCGCCTAATCTGTGACATGCCCACCAGGTGGAACTCTATGTTGGCCATGCTGCAGCGGCTGCACACGCAGCAGAGGGCCATTAATGAGTATCTGTTGCAATATGGCACCAGGACAGGGTCAGGGGAGCTCGGGGTGTTTCACCACGCCAGTGGGGCATGATCAGGGATGCATGCACTGTCCTGGCACCATTTGAGGAGGCCACGAGGATGGTGAGCAGTGACAGTGCATGCATCAGTGACACTGTACCTCTTGTCCACCTGTTGGCGCATACGCGGTGTAGAATAATGGACAGGGCACTTGAGGCAGAACAGAGGCAGGAAAATGAGGACTTCCTTGCCTCTCAAGGCCCCCTTTACCCAGACAGTGTTCCTTCTGTCCCACCCATCACACAGAAGGAGGAGGAGGATTGTGTCAGCATGGAGGTGGAGCCTGGCACTCAGCATCATCAGCAGTCTTTTAGGGGTGATTTACAGTCCCAAGAAACCAGTGGACTTGTACGTGGCTGGGAGGAGGTGACTGCGGATCATGTCGTCCTTAGTGACCCAGAGGACTCCGGAGCGAATGCCTCAGCTAACCTACGCTGCATGGCCTCCCTGATCCTGCAAAGTCTGCGGAAGGATCCTCGTATTCTTCGGATCAAGGAGAGGGACCATTACTGGCTGGCCACTCTCCTTGATCCAAGGTACAAGGGTAAGGTTGCGGACCTTATCTTGCCGTCGCAGAGGGAGCAGAGGATGAGACAACTCCGGGAGGCCTTGCAGAAAGGTCTGTGCAACGTGTTCCCAGAGACTGTGAGGTTACAAACTCCTGGTCCTGGACAACGAGTTGCTGAGGCTTCGGTCAGTCAAAGAAGGAGCCGTGGGGAAGGTGGCCATCTGACCAATGTGTTCAGACAATTCTTTAGTACGCAGCCCCTAAGTATGATCGGTTCCAGCAACCATCGCCAGCGTCTGATATACATGGTGCAGGAATACCTAGGGGCAAGGTCAGACTTGGACACCTTTCCCTCTCCTATAAAAGACAGTTCTCGTAGTTTCCTCACTCTCTGACTAAGGTCCATGAATAAAGAAATGAACTGGTAGGAGATCAGAGGAGCCATTTACTAGTTACCTTGAGGGGGGAATTGTAAGATCCTCAGAGACAAAGCCGCCTGATGTGGGCGGAGTCCTGGTTTAGGGGAACCAATCAGCTCATGTCTAGTAATAATCTTTGTATTTCTATTTTAGTAGATGGACGGAAGATGAGGAAAACCTCAGAGGATTGTCTCACTTTGTCTCCAGACTGTAAAGTAGAAGATGAGGACATCACACAGTATAGTCCAGGAGAAAACCCGACTACCTCAAATGTCCATCCGGCACCACACAGTGTAGATGGACCATCGTATTCCTCTTATCCTGAGGAACCTCAGACTGTGCGGGACGGTGCCGGACCATCGTATTCCTCTTACCCTGAGGAACCTCAGACTGTGCGGGACGGTGCCGGACCATCGTATTCCTCTTATCCTGAGGAACCTCAGACTGTGCGGGACGGTGCCGGACCATCGTATTCCTCTTATCCTGAGGAACCTCAGACTGTGCGGGACGGTGCCGGACCATCGTATTCCTCTTATCCTGAGGAACCTCGGACTGTGCGGGACGGTGCCGGACCATCGTATTCCTCTTATCCTGAGGAACCTCAGACTGTGCGGGACGGTGCCGGACCATCGTATTCCTCTTATCCTGAGGAACCTCAGACTGTGCGGGACGGTGCCGGACCATCGTATTCCTCTTATCCTGAGGAACCTCAGACTGTGCGGGACGGTGCCGGACCATCGTATTCCTCTTATCCCGAGGAACCTCAGACTGTGCGGGACGGTGCCGGACCATCGTATTCCTCTTATCCTGAGGAACCTCAGACTGTGCGGGACGGTGCCGGACCATCGTATTCCTCTTATCCTGAGGAACCTCAGACTGTGCGGGACGGTGCCGGACCATCGTATTCCTTATATCCTGAGGAACCTCAGACTGTGCGGGACGGTGCCGGACCATCGTATTCCTCTTATCCTGAGGAACCTCAGACTGTGCGGGATGGTGCCGGACCATCGTATTCCTCTTATCCTGAGGAACCTCAGACTGTGCGGGACGGTGCCGGACCATCGCATTCCTCTTATCCTGAGGAACCTCAGACTGTGCGGGACGGTGCCGGACCATCGTATTCCTCTTATCCTGAGGAACCTCAGACTGTGCGGGACGGTGCCGGACCATCGTATTCCTCTTATCCTGAGGAACCTCAGACTGTGCGGGACGGTGCCGGACCATCGTATTCCTCTTATCCTGAGGAACCTCAGACTGTGCGGGACGGTGCCGGACCATCGTATTCCTCTTATCCTGAGGAACCTCAGACTGTGCGGGACGGTGCCGGACCATCGTATTCCTCTTATCCCGAGGAACCTCAGACTGTGCGGGACGGTGCCGGACCATCGTATTCCTCTTATCCTGAGGAACCTCAGACTGTGAGGGACGGTGCCGGACCATCGTATTCCTCTTATCCCGAGGAACCTCAGACTGTGCGGGACGGTGCCGGACCATCATATTCCTCTTATCCTGAGGAACCTCAGACTGTGCGGGACGGTGCCGGACCATCGTATTCCTCTTATCCTGAGGAACCTCAGACTGTGCGGGACGGTGCCGGACCATCGTATTCCTCTTATCCTGAGGAACCTCAGACTGTGCGGGACGGTGCCGCACCATCGTATTCCTCTTATCCTGAGGAACCTCAGACTGTGCGGGACGGTGCCGGACCATCGTATTCCTCTTATCCTGAGGAACCTCAGACTGTGCGGGACGGTGCCGCACCATCGTATTCCTCTTATCCTGAGGAACCTCAGACTGTGCGGGACGGTGCCGCACCATCGTATTCCTCTTATCCTGAGGAACCTCAGACTGTGCGGGACGGTGCCGGACCATCGTATTCCTCTTATCCTGAGGAACCTCAGACTGTGCGGGACGGTGCCGGACCATCGTATTCCTCTTATCCTGAGGAACCTCAGACTGTGCGGGACGGTGCCGGACCATCGTATTCCTCTTATCCTGAGAAACCTCAGACTGTGCGGGACGGTGCCGGACCATCGTATTCCTCTTATCCTGAGGAACCTCAGACTGTGCGGGACGGTGCCGGATCATCGTATTCCTCTTATCCTGAGGAACCTCAGACTGTGCGGGACGGTGCCGGACCATCGTATTCCTCTTATCCTGAGGAACCTCAGACTGTGCGGGACGGTGCTGGACCATCGTATTCCTCTTATCCTGAGGAACCTCAGACTGTGCGGGACGGTGCCGGACCATCGTATTCCTCTTATCCTGAGGAACCTCAGACTGTGCGGGACGGTGCCGGACCATCGTATTCCTCTTATCCTGAGGAACCTCAGACTGTGCGGGACGGTGCCGGACCATCGTATTCCTCTTATCCTGAGGAACCTCAGACTGTGCGGGACGGTGCCGGACCATCGTATCCCTCTCATCCTGAGGAACCTCAGACTGTGCGGGACGGTGCCGGACCATCGTATTCCTCTTATCCTGAGGAACCTCAGACTGTGCGGGACGGTGCCGGACCATCGTATTCCTCTTATCCTGAGGAACCTCAGACTGTGCGGGACGGTGCCCGACCATCGTATTCCTCTTATCCTGAGGAACCTCAGACTGTGCGGGACGGTGCCGCACCATCGTATTCCTCTTATCCTGAGGAACCTCAGACTGTGCGGGACGGTGCCGGACCATCGTATTCCTCTTATCCTGAGGAACCTCAGACTGTGCGGGACGGTGCCGGACCATCGTATTCCTCTTATCCTGAGGAACCTCAGACTGTGCGGGACGGTGCCGGACCATCGTATTCCTCTTATCCTGAGGAACCTCAGACTGTGCGGGACGGTGCCGGACCATCGTATCCCTCTCATCCTGAGGAACCTCAGACTGTGCGGGACGGTGCCGGACCATCGTATTCCTCTTATCCTGAGGAACCTCAGACTGTGCGGGACGGTGCCGGACCATCGTATTCCTCTTATCCTGAGGAACCTCAGACTGTGCGGGACGGTGCCCGACCATCGTATTCCTCTTATCCTGAGGAACCTCAGACTGTGCGGGACGGTGCCGCACCATCGTATTCCTCTTATCCTGAGGAACCTCAGACTGTGCGGGACGGTGCCGGACCATCGTATTCCTCTTATCCTGAGGAACCTCAGACTGTGCGGGACGGTGCCGGACCATCGTATTCCTCTTATCCTGAGGAACCTCAGACTGTGCGGGACGGTGCCGGACCATCGTATTCCTCTTATCCTGAGGAACCTCAGACTGTGCGGGACGGTGCCGGACCATTGTATTCCTCTTATCCTGAGGAACCTCAGACTGTGCAGGACGGTGCCGGACCATCGTATTCCTCTTATCCTGAGGAACCTCAGACTGTGCGGGACAGTGCCGTCCTTCCAACAGAGAAGAGGTTTTCCTGTACTGAGTGCGGGAAGTGTTTCTGTTTAAAATCTCATCTTAATGTGCATATAAGTTCTCACACGGGGGAGAAGCCGTATTCCTGTCCAGAGTGTGGGAAATGTTTTATACAAAAATCAGACCTTGTCAAACATCAGAGATCTCACACTGGGGAGAAGCCGTATTCCTGTCCAGAGTGCAGGAAATGTTTTTCAGAGAAGTCCAGTCTTTACACACATCAGAGAACTCACACGGGGGTGAAGCCGTATTCCTGTCCAGAGTGTGGGAAATGTTTTATACAAAAATCAGACCTTGTCAAACATCAGAGATCTCACACTGGGGAGAAGCCGTATTCCTGTCCTGAGTGCAGGAAATGTTTTTCAGATAGGTCCAGTCTTTACACACATCAGAGAACTCACACGGGTGAGAAGCCGTATTCCTGTCCAGAGTGCGGTAAATGTTTTATACAAAAATCAGACCTTGTCAAACATCAGAGATCTCACACTGGGGAGAAGCCGTATTCCTGTCCTGAGTGCGGGAAATGTTTTTCAGATAGGTCCAGTCTTTACACACATCAGAGAACTCACACGGGTGAGAAGCCGTATTCCTGTCCAGAGTGCGGTAAATGTTTTATACAAAAATCAGACCTTGTCAAACATCAGAGATCTCACACTGGGGAGAAGCCGTATTCCTGTCCAGAGTGCAGGAAATGTTTTTCAGATAAGTCCTGTCTTTACACACATCAGAGATCTCACACTGGGGAGAAGCCGTATTCCTGTCCTGAGTGCGGGCAATGTTTTTCACAGAAGTCCCATCTTTCCAAACATAAGAGATCTCACACTGGGGAGAAGCCGCATTCCTGTCCTCAGTGCGGAAAATGTTTTTCACAGAAGTCCAATCTTTACAAACATCAGAGATCTCACACGGGGGAGAAGCCGTATTCCTGTCCTGAGTGCGGGAAATGTTTCTCAGACAAGTCCAGTATTAACAGACATCAGAGATCTCACACGGGGGAGAAGCCGTATTCCTGTCCTGAGTGCGGGAAATGTTTTTCACGGAAATCCAATCTTTCCAAACATCAGAGATCTCACACGGGGGAGAAGCCGTATTCCTGTCCTGAGTGCGGGAAATGTTTTTCACATACATCCTATCTTTACAAACATCAGAGATCTCACACGGGGGAGAAGCCGTATTCCTGTCCTGAGTGCGGGAAATGTTTTTCAGATAAGTCCAATCTTTACAGACATCGGAGATCTCACACGGGGGAGAAGCCGCATTCCTGTCCTGAGTGCGGGAAATGTTTTTCAGATAAGTCCAATCTTTACAGACATCGGAGGTCTCACACGGGGGAGAAGCCGTATTCCTGTCCTGAGTGAGGGAATTGCTCCTCACTGAAGTCCTGTCTTCCTGTACATCAGGGATCCCACACAACCCTTGAGGTGTATTTGTGCCCTGAGTGTGGGAAATGTCTTGTATATGAATGTTGCTCTCATGTGGGGAAGAAGCACACCCTGATATACACCTCAGATATACTCCATGGCTGATCTTCATCATGGAAGAAACAGTTGATAAGGAGATCAGAGATCACCAAAGACATGGATGAAGTGTTGGCCATTGATAGCAGTAGAAAAATAAAAATGGAGTCATTACCTCTGATTGGCTGAGTACATTTTGGGGTGAAGATTTCACAAACACTTAGAGGTCTGTTTAAAAAAAAAATAGTTGAATGAATGTGAGCGGCCATGATGAATATTGGATGTATTTTATTTCATACTCTGATTTCCTTGGCTCCATCTAGTGGCCATAATGCAGTATTGTCCTATGATATGACAAAATCAATATCTCATTATGGCCACTAGATGGAGCTGATGATGATAGGAAATGACTGTGTTGCATTATGAGAAGAATGTGTAATGGTTGGATGAATGATTGTCATATTTGTCCAATGAATCTTCTAGAAGTAGCCCCCTTCGTTTCCTCTGTCAGACATGGGGGCTGATTTACGAAACGTTTGCGCCATGAGTATTGGCAATGGCAGTTTTGGTATTTACAAAACATTAGCGCCGGTAACGCAGCCCTATTCCCCATTTACTATAGTGTTCTCGGCGCACGGGAGGAGGCGCTCAGTGCGCTACTATGGACCTGGCGCCCGGCATCTTATAATCTAAATATAAAGAAGCTGGAAGTGCCGATATAATGGGGGTGATGTGAGGAAGTTTAGTGACAAGTGCCCAAGTAACAAACATGCCCAAAATAGAATGAGAAAGTAACTTTTTCAGAACCAGCCCGCTGCGCCGGCAATTACGATTAGAGCTGCGAGGGATCTTTTTGTGCTCAGCGCGGGAATTTCAGTCATTCAAACGCGCCGGTTATCTGCGCCGGCAAAATCTTAGTAAATGTCAAGTCACGTAAATCAATTTGCATAAGTTGAACAGGCGCAGCTCTGAACTTTCCATTATATATCAGTGCGCCAGCAAAATGACATTTCTAAAGGAAAAAAAAAGACATTTAAAAGCACTCGCGGCTGTAATGAATTGTCGGCTCCCGGCAATATAGAGAAAAGTCATTGAAAAAAAAATGCGTAGGGGTTCCCCAAAATTACATTTCCAGGCCCTTCAGGTCTGGTACAGATATTAAGGGGAACTCCGTGCCAATTTTTTTTTTTAAAAATGACGTGCGGGTCCCCCTGAAAATCCGTACCAGGCCCTTCAGGTCTAGCATGGATTTTAAGGGGAACCCCTGCGCCAAACTTAAAAAAAAATAGCGTGGGGGTCCCCCAAAAAATCCACACCAGACCCTTTATCCGAGCACGCAACCTGGCAGGCCGCAGGAAAAGAGGGGGGGACGAACCGTACCAGGGCACATGCCCTCAACATGGGGAGGATGCTTTGGGGTCCCCCCAAAGCACCATGTTCCCATGTTGATGGGGACAAGGGCCTCATCCCCACAACCCTTGGTTGTGGGGGTCTGCGGGCGGGGGGCTTATCGGAATCTGGACGCCCCCTTTAACAAAGGCCCCCCCTATGTGAAATAGTAATGGGGTACATCGTACCCCTACCATTTCACAAAGAAAGTGTCAAAAATGTTAAAAATGACAATAGCCCGTTTTTGACAATTCCTTTATTAATGTCTTCTCCTTTCCCCGCTTATTCTTCTTCCATCTCCTTCTTTTCTCCATTCGGGTTTTTTCCTCCATCTTCACCGAAGGAAGATGAAGAACAAGATGGAGGAAGAAACCCGAATGGAGAAAAGAAGAAGATGGAAGAAAGGAGAAGATTTTAATAAAGGAATTGTCAAAAACCGGCTATTGTCATTTTTATGTTTTTTGACACTTTCTTTGTGAAAAGGTAGAGGTACATTTGTACCCCATTACTATTTCACACAGGGGGGGCGGGATCTGGGGGTCCCCTTTGTTAAAGACGGCCTCCAGATTCCGATAAGCCCCCCGCCTGCAGACCCCCACAACCACCGGCAAGGGTTGTGGGGATGAGGCCCTTGTCCCCATCAACATGGGAACATGGTGCTTTGGGGGGGACCCCAAAGCATCCTCCCCATGTTGAGGGCATGCGGCCTGGTACGGTTTAGGAGGGGGGCGCTCTCTCCTACCCCCTCTTTTCCTGCGGCCTGCCAGGTTGCGTGCTCGGATAAGGGTCTGGTGTGGATTTTTAGGGGGACCCCCACACTATTTTTTTTTTTAAGTTTGGCGCGGGGGTCCCCTTAATATCCATACCAGACCCGAAGGGCCTGGTAATGGAATTTGGGGGAACCCCACGCATTTTTTTTTCAAAGACTTTCAATTACTTTTTTCTGTATTGATGGGAACTGACAATTCATTGCAGCCGCGAGTACTTTTTAATGACTATTATTTTACTTTAGAAATGTCATTTTGCTCTCGGACTGTTATAAACATGGAAAACATGCGCTACTATACAGGCATACTATAGACACCCCCCAGGTATGATATTTAGGGCCAGTTCACACCGGATGCAGTGCAGTGCGTTTTTTTTGATGCATGAAAAACACAAAGAAAGTTGATCACATTAATGCCAATGGCATAGTTCACACCACTGCAGTCCGCTCCAGTGTGTTTCAGAAAGGAAAATAAAAAATTGGTCATGTTGCATTTTTTATGTACAGAAATGTACTGGACCGCAGTAAAAGACATCAAAAACGCAACAGAACGTACCAAAAAAAGAACTGGAATACACCGGAACGCACCAAAGACGCACTGCAACACAAAGTTAAGTGAAAAGAGGTGAAGAAAGCACTGGACTGCACCAAAAATGCACTGGAACGCGTCAAAAACGCACATGCAGAAAAGCACCTGGAACGCATCCGGACTGTATTTCTATGCCAGTTCACACCATAGAAACGCAATCCGGATGCGTTCCAGGTGCTTTTTTGCATGTGCGTTTTTGACGCGTTCCAGTCCATTTTTGGTACGTTTTTGATGCAGTCCAGTGTTTTTTTTTCACCCCTCTTTTTTATTAACCACTTAACGACCGCTCACTGTATATATCTCGGCAGAATGGCACCGACAGGCAAAGTCACGTACATGTACGTGACTGCCTTTGTATAGTTGGGGGGTCCAGTGGGACCCCCCTTCTATACAGTGAGCGGTTGTTATTTGTTCGGGAGCGATCCGTGATGAGGGGACGGCCGTTCGTTCCGGCCACCCCCTCGCGATCGCTCCCGGCGACAGAAAATCTTCCTCTGCTGTGTAAATGTAAACACAGGCAGAGGAAGTGATGTCATCTCCCCTCGCGGCGGTCTTTTCGTCCGCAGCGCCGAGGAGAGAAGACATCAGGTTAGTGCACCAACAGCCCACTGACACGTAGGCACACATTTCACCCCCCAGCCCCCAGTCACAGTGTCACTGATTGCAGTGATCGCTTATTTTACTGATCACTGCATTTAGTGTCATCTGTGACAGTAAAAAGTTGCAGGGCAGTTAGGTTTAGGTCCAGGGTAGCCCCCTAACCCCCCCTAATAAAGGTTTAACCCCTTGATCGCCCCCCAAGTAACCCTTTCACCCCCTAACTCCAGCGTCACTAAGCAATCGTTTTTCCGATCGCTGTGTTCGTGTCGCTGGTGCCCCAGATAGCCAGTTATTTATTTTTAGGTTCGCCACAGGTTTTTATAGCGTCAGGTACCCCCATGTATTATTTTAACCCCCTGATTGCCCCTAGAGTTAACCCTTTCTCCAGTGATCACCGTATAAGCGACACTGGTTAGCCAGTTAGTTATTTAGGTTACCCGTCAGGTTTTTATATAGTGTCAGGTACCCCCATATTTAACCTAATAAAGGTTTTAACCCCCTGATTGCCCCTAGTTAACCCTTTCACCAGTGATCACCATATAAAGGTTACGGGTGACGCTGGTTGGTTAGTTTGCTTTTTATAGCATCAGGGTACCCGCCGTATATAACCCAATAAAAGTTTAACCCCCTGATCGCCCGGCGGGTGATATCAATTAGGTTTTAGCGCCAGATAGGGTCTGCGTCGCCCCAGGCAGCATCAGGTTAGTGCCAGTAATGCTAACACCCAGTCGCAAAGCATACACCTCCCTTAGTGGTATAGTATCTGATCAGATCTATACTAGCGTCCCCAGCGGTTTAGGGTTCCCAAAAACGCAGTGTTAGCGGGATCAGCCCAGATACCTGCTAGCACCTGCGTTTAGCCCCTCCGCCCAGCCCAGCCCACCCAAGTGCAGTATCAATCGATCACTGTCACTTACCAAACACAACACACATAACTGCAGCGTTCGCAGAGACAGTCCTGATCCCTGCGATCGCTAACAGTTTTTTTTGAAGCGTTTGATACATTTGCTGACAGGTGCTTTTTCACCTGTGAATCTTACTAGTGTACCCCTAAATTTAGAGCCCAAAATGGCAAATCGAAGGTACACTAGTAAAGAGGCCTACGAGATTCTGAGCATGACAGATAGTGAAGAGGAGGTCACGTATCTGTCAGATTCAGGCTCAGAATATCTTCCCGTAGAAGACAGTGAAGTCAGCGGCTCCATGTCAGATAGCTCTGACGACGAAGATGAGGTCCCTGCTAAGGTCAGGCGTACCCGATCTTCTGAGGTTGTTGAGGAGCAAGAACCGCAGGTCTCTCGTATCATGGAGCAGAGTAGTACTAGTGCCGCTATTCCTTCTGGTGAATTGGCAAGCACCAGCGGCCTAGTACAGCCTTGGGCGTACATCCAGCACTGCAGTATCACGTGGTGACGTGGCGAGTCCCATAAGTGCAGTTCAAGCTGGCGAGGTGGCAAGCACAAGTAGTGTCCCGCTGCCACCAAGAAGAAGACAAAGGCAGGCTCGTTGTGCCCTTCCTGCAGAATTTGCCTATCCTGATTGGGTCCCCACCACTTCTGCAGAATCCATACTTCCCCCATTCACTGCCCAACCCGGTATTCAGGTGGAAACAGCTGATTTTAATCCAATTGATTTTTATTTGCTGTTTTTCACGGAAGATCTCTATAGATCTATTGTGGACCAGAGTAATTTATATGCTGGTCAATTCATCGCCGCTAACACCCAGTTGCCTTCCATTGCCAAAGTTTGGAAACCAATTACGTTTTCTGAATTTAAAACCTTTCTGGGCCTTTCCCTCAACATGGGCACACATAAATTCCCGTCATTGCGTGTTTATTGGTCCACACACCCAATTGACCACATGCCCGTGTTCTCTACCTCCATGCCCAGGACACGATACGAGCAGATTTTGCAGTTCATGCACTTCAATGACAATGAACTTTGTCGTCCACGTGGAGACCATGAATACGACCGGCTCTACAAAATTCGGCCCCTCATAAACCACTTCAATGAACGTTTTGCAGCCTTGTTTATTCCCGATCAAGTTGTCTGCGTTGATGAGTCCCTGATTAAATTTTCTGGCCGCTTGTCTTTCAAGCAGTACCTTCCCAGCAAGCGTGCCAGATACGGGGTCAAGCTCTATAAGTTCTGTGACAGGGCAACAGGCTATGTATGGAGCTTTATGGTTTATGAGGGAAAAGATAGTCAGGTTGAGCCGGTCAACTGCCCGGATTACATAGGGAGCGCTGGCAAGATAGTGTGGAACTTGGTGTCACCCTTATTCGGAAAGGGGTACCACTTGTATGTGGACAATTATTACACGAGCGTGACACTGTTTAGTCACTTGTTTGATCATCAGATTGGAGCATGTGGCACCGTGCGACCTAATCGCCGGGGCTTTCCCCAGCGGCTTGTAGATGCCCGTCTTAGGCTGGGGGAGAGAGCCTGCTTGAAGTGTAATAACTTGCTCGCTATGAAGTGGAGGGACAATAAGAATGTTTTCCTTCTTACCTCCCTTCATGCAGACACGACAGTCCAAATTCGTACGGCGACTGGTGTTGTGGAGAAACCCCTCTGTGTCCACGAATATAACAAAAATATGGGAGGGGTGGACCTCAACGACCAGTTGATGGCGCCGTGTCTAATTGACCGTAAGGCGAGACGCTGGTACAAAAAAGTGTCTCTATCCTTATTCCAATTGGCTTTGCTGAACGCTCATGTGCTATACAGAGCTTCAGGCGGGACGTTATCTCTTCTAAAATTCCAGAATGAGATAGTCACAGAACTCCTGTATCCAGGCGGTTCTGCACCTCACCATCCCCAACCAAATGCAGTAAGCCGGCTGCATGAGAGGCATTATTCGTATGTCCTCCCGAGTACCCCTACCCAAAGCCACCCCCAAAAAAGATGTCGTGTCTGTAGCAAGCGCGGATTTAGGCGTGACACCCGTTATTTTTGTCCACTCTGTCCTGACAATCCTGGTCTTTGCCTTGGTGAATGTTTTGAACGCTACCACTCAAAAGTGAAGTTTTAGCGTAGGGTACAGCATTTCACAGACTAGGACACACTTGCACAGGGTCTGCCAAGATGCCATCGCATTTTGAGAGACCCGAACCATTACAGTTGTTAAAGTTACAAAAAAAAGTGTAAAAAAAAAAAAAACGTAAAAAACAAAACACAAAAAAAATATAAAATAAAAAAAACAAAAATAGTTGTCGTTTTATTGTTCTCTCTCTCTCTCTCTATTTTCTCTCTATTGTTCTGCTCTTTTTTATTGTATTCTATTCTGCAATGTTTTATCATGCTTGCTTTTCAGGTATGTAATTTTTTTGTTTTCAGGTGCGCCATTCAACTGCAGCGCGGATCTATTTATCTTGACAGTAACAGCGTTTGCTCCCACGATACATAAAGCCGTGACTCCAACGCTGTAGGAGGTGATTTCACCAACACAGTTAAAAAAAAAGAGCATATATGCCAAAGCATGGGGGCAGCAGGGGCGGAGGAGCGATTTTGCTCCTAATGCCGCGTACATACGGTCGAAATTCCGACAGAGGCTCGCCCGTGGAAAAGTCTGACCATGTGTACGCGGCATAACTTTTTTGCGGGAGGATGCCTCCATGCTTCGGCATATATAAATGGTGCATGTATGCCCATCATTAGAAGTGGGTGGATGAAGGGCGGTATTCTAATGGTGGGCATACCCACCGATCAATCTCTTTTTTTCGTTTAGCCAACAGGCTGCATGAAAAAAAAGATTACAATACACGTCCAACAAGGACCAGCAACGTACTGGTATGTTGCTGGACTTTGAATGTTTATACCAGAATGATGCCTGCAGGTTTAGGTATCATCTTGGTATCATTCTTTTCAGCCAGTGGCCGGCTTTCATGTAAAAGCAATCCTAGCAGATAATTAGCCTCTAGACTGCTTTTACAAGCAGTGGGAGGGAATGTCCCCCCCCCCCCCCCCGGATATAAACAGCGCCATTGGGAAAGCATTTTATCACACCGATCTTGGTGAGGGCAGAGGAAAGATCTAGGGTCTAACCCCCCAATTGTTTTTCAAAAAAAGAGTACCTGTCACTACCTATTGCTATCATAGGGGATATTTACATTCCCTGAGATAACAATAAAAATGGTAAAAAAAAAAATATATGGAAGGAACAGTTTAAAAAAAAAAAAAAAAAGCACCGCTGTCCCCCCCTGCTCTTGCGCAAAGGCGAACGCAAGCGTCGGTCTAGCGTCATATGTAAACAGCAATTGCACCATGCATGTGAGGTATCACCGCAAAGGTCAGATCGAGCGCAGTAATTTTAGCAGTAGAACTCCTGTACATCTAACGTGGTAACCTGTAAAGGCTTTTAAAAATGAATGTAGTTTGTCGCCGCTGCGCGTTTGTGCGCAATTTTAAAGCATGTCGTGTTTGGTATCCATGTACTCGGCCTAAGATCATCTTTTTTATTTCATCAAACATTTGGGCAATATAGTGTGTTTTAGTGCATTAAAAATAAAAAAGTGTGTTTTTCCCCCAAAAAATGCGTTTGAAAAATCGCTGCGCAAATACTGTGTGGAAAAAAAATGCAACACCCACTATTTTAATCTGTAGGGCCTTTGCTTTAAAAAAATATATAATGTTTGGGTGTTCAACGTAATTTTCTTGCAAAAAAAAAAAATGTTTTTCATGTAAACAAAAAGTGTCAGAAAGGGCTTTGTCTTCAAGTGGTTAGAAGAGTGGATGATGTGTGACATAAGCTTCCTAATGTTGTGCATAAAATGCCAAGATAGCCCAAAACCCCCACAAATGACCCCATTTTGGAAAGTAGACACCTCAAGCTATTTGCTGAGAGGCATGTTGAGCCCATTGAATATTTTTTTTTTGTCCCAAGTGATTGAATAATGACAAAAAGAAAAAAAAATTACAAAAAGTTTTCACTAAATGATATGTAGCGGGGTCCCCTTTAAGACTCCCGGGACTACCTTGCCCAGAATCCCTTTCGGCATATTTCCACCCCAGAGACTCATGGGAGGGGTTATAAAAGGAGGAGGCGAGGCTGGGCTCGGCCTCTTTGGGACACGAGACTTCAGTGACTGATCCTCCTGTGCGGATGTGCCGGAGTGCAAGGCCTGAAGCCTGAGGCCTTGCACAGCACCAAAGAGCCTTCCACCCCACTGCGAGCCTGGGTGGCATCTGACTTTGCTTATCTACAGCTTTGGTTGGATCGGGGACCCGATCGCTGGAGACACTGTGTGTGAGGACACAGTCGGTGGAAGTTCCCGGACTGGGATCGCGTCCGGAGGGGTGAGCGAGCGTATACTCAGACCATATACTGTTTGTTGCTGATGTGCCTATAGACTGCCGTGGCCCACAAGTTTATATCTGATACTCTCACTGGAGACCCATATCAGAGTTGAACTCGGAGGTTCTTCAGTAAAGTGTTATTCTATTACAATCTTCCCACTGGATTACAAATGTTATTCTGTTATGTGCACCACCTTTAAAGACTTGCCGGTGAAGAAACCATCATCCCCTATAGACTGAGTCTTAGTATCTGAGCCAGGCCTGGCCCGCTAGTTAGTTCATTTAGTTGCTGCGCCACAGGGCGCCTAGTTAACGGTCGCCCACGCGGCGCACCTTTTACTATTCCATTAGTGTATAAGTATGTATATTGCTGCAGGGCTCTGCAACCTATTTTATGTGAACTGTTACCACTGTTAACCTTTTTACCACAAATACTAAAGTAAATTAGATACCCCTTTCATTATTGCCTTGGTGTCTGAGTTTTATCATAGAGTATAAGAATTATATTGCTGCCATAACTAACTGTGCCAGTAGGGGGTCGAGTAAATTGCCGGGGGGTTGGCGGAGCTGTCTTCAGGGCCCAAACTAAATCTGCGGCCCTCTTAGTTGAAGGTATCGCTACACGTGGGGGTTCTCGTCCGGGATCCTGATACAGCAATTAAATGCCAGAGGTGCCGGCATGGACCCGCAAGCAATAGAAGAGTGGTGCAAAACCTCTAGGGCAGAGCCGAACAACTCGATAGTCATCAGTCTCCCAGGGGAGGAATGGAAGACTGACATGGTAGAGGAGTTGATGAAGTTAGTGTCCCCAGGTCACACACCATGGGTGATAGATATAAAATCAGACCCAGACACTTCATATCAGTATGCACTGGTGGAATACGGAGACGGGATACCAGAGGCTTGCAAGTACAAGTGTGTAAAGACGCCAGACATTAGAACCTATAGGTTGGCGCCCGCAGTAACTATAAAGAAGGAACCATCACAGATGGGATCACCGCAGGTTGCGGCCCGTACCTCACCAGAAAGAGGAGGGGGGTTGGCACCCGCACCTGCCACTGCTATATCACCAGAATTGATAAAGGCACTAGGGGATCTACTAATTAAATGTCAGAAGACAAACACGGTGCATGTAGAGACTAGCTACCGGAGACTGAAAACATTCTCAGGGAAGCGCCCTGTCCCTGCAGGGGAAGAAGATTTTGATACCTGGGTGGAGCAGGCATTACAAGCAGTAGAGGCATGGGAGGTGCCTGAAGCGCAGAAGAGGCAACGAGTGATAGAGAGCCTCAAAGGCGCAGCAGCAGAAGCAGTGAAAAGCTTTCGGTTTGGGAATGCAGATTGCACAGCTCAAGACTGTTTAGCCATGCTACAGGAAGAGTTTGGTCAATTGGAAAAGGTGACAGAGATGGTCTACCAATTTGAACACACTTTCCAACAGCCAATGGAGAAACTTTCAGAGTATGTTAGGAGACTGAACAGGTTGCTGTGCAAGATTGTGTTGAAGAAGGGAATGAAGCCCCAAGATACAGATGCAGCGAGAATGAAGCAAGTCTTAAAGGGAGCGTTACGTTCGGATCCAGTCTGGCTGCACCTGAAAACCTCGGGAGGAGTAACGTTACTGACTTATGCTGACTTGATAAAAATCATCAGAGATGAGGAGGCGCTACAACAGGACCAGCAAATGATTAAGACAAATGTTGTCCCTGCACAGGTGCTAGTCAATCCAGTGATGACCCCTGAAAGAGACTCAGAGGTAGACACTCTAAAATCTCAAATGTCCAAGGTGTTAGAGATGTTGACCTCTCTGATGGCAAAAGACCCAGAGGATCCCAAGAGAGAAGGACCAAGGAAGGAATTATTCCCAATTGCCTCAGCACCCGCATCTTCACAAGAATGGGGAGATATAGTCTGCTTTAACTGTGGAGGAATTGGCCATATTGCAGCTACATGTTCCAGTCCCAAGAAGAAGAAAACGAACAACCGCAAGCCGGCGGGAAACTTCAGAGGGCCCCGGTGAAGGAGTCAACCGGGTGCCCATCACCTTCAGTGAGCTCCAAGCTGAATGTGAAGCAGAAGAAAAGAGAAAATAAAACACCTCAGAGGAAACACAACATTCCTCAACAGAGATACACCCCAGAGAAAGGGGGCAAGACCCCTCAGAAGAGGCACAGCATTCCCCAGAGGGGATGCACACCTAAGAAAAACAATAATATCCCTCAGCGGGTCCGTACACCCATTGAAAGGAGGGAAATCAATGCATACCAGGCTCAAGAAAGATTAAAGTCCAAAGGGAATTGGACGAGAGAGAGTCCGAAAGGAAAGGGCCAGAAGAAGGCGACCCCTGCCAGGCCATATCCAGAGAAGCTGGTAGGCCCATCTCCTATAGTGCCCATTCAAGTGGAGGGAGTCTACACCAGAGCAATCCTGGATACTGGGGCACAAGTGACCCTATTATACCGGGATTTCTACGATAAATACTTGAGTCACCTGCCCATCCAGAAGATAGAGGAACTGGAAATATGTGGGATTGGAACCCAGAGTTTCCCCTACGATGGCTATCTGCCCGTCAAAATGACTTTTGACCCATCCGTGGCTGGGAAGGCCGAAGTGTTTGACACCCTGGCAGTTGTGTGCCCTCGACCGCCAGGAGCCAACAAGAGTTCCCTTATAATAGGGATGAACACGGACCTGGTCCGAAGACTCTTGACCCCTCTAGTGGAAGAAATTGGCAAGCGGCCACCAAGATCCACCCCATGCTGAAGACGGCTTACCAACGGCTGGTCCTAGAGCAGAAGACCCCTGGAGAAGGGATAGGGAAGGTGTGGAGGCTTGGAAGAGAAGGGGTAGTGTTGCAGCCCGGCGAAGTAACCTGTCTCAGAGCCACTGTGAAGCTTACTTGGGAGCAGCCTGGACCCTTTGTCATGTTTGAGTCCGACCCAAGGGAAGAATCCCCCGGTCTGGAAGTGATACCAGAAGTGATTCCACTGAAGGCCCTGAAGAAGGCCCATTGTAGAGTTCCGGTGAGTGTTAGGAACAATACAGATGGCCCCATGGAAATCCCAGCCAGGATGCTGTTGGGCCAGGTGAGCCCTGCTGCCCGTTACCCTGTCAGAAGTCAAGGGGACGGGTGAAGGAGGAGATGCTTGGGAGAAGCTATCCATGGAAAACCCGAATCTGCCCAGGGCTTGGAAAGAGAGAGCCAAGGCCCAGTTGACCAGATGGGAGAAGATCTTCTCCAAAGATGAGTTCGATGTGGGGTGTGCAAGGAGTGCCACCCATCGGATCCGCCTCCAAGAAGATAAGCCCTTCAGAGAGAGGGTCAGGCGGGTCCCACTAGCAGATCTGGAGGATCTAAGGGAACAACTTGCAGAACTCAAGAGGACTGGTGTGATCCGGGAGTCTAGAAGCCCCTATGCCTCCCCGATAGTGGTGGTCAGGAAGAAGAATGGGTCGCTGAGGCTATGTATTGACTCCAGGACACTCAACAGGAGAACATCCCCGACCAGTACACCACTCCGAGGATAGAGGACGCTTTACAGAGTCTGTCTGGAGCCAAGTGGTTCAGCGTTATGGATCTTAAGAGTGGATACTATCAGATCCCTATGCATCCAGAAGATAAGGAGAAGACAGCCTTCATAACCCCAGTGGGGTTCTTTGAGTTTGATCGAATGCCCCAGGGACTGTCTGGAGCTCCTGCTACCTTCCAACGTCTCATGGAGAAGACTGTAGGAGACATGAACCTTATTGAAGTCCTTGTATACCTGGATGATGTCATTGTCTTTGGGAGAACCTTGGAGGAACACGAGGAGAGGCTGGAAAAAGTGTTGAGGAGACTCAGTGAGGAGGGACTCAAGCTTTCGCCTGAGAAGTGTCGGTTCTACCAGTCTTCTGTGAACTATCTGGGGCACATAGTGTCTGAAGAAGGGGTGGCCACAGACCCCGAGAAATTGGAGGCAGTTACCTCCTGGCCACGACCCACCGCAGTAACAGAACTCAGATCCTTCTTAGGGTTCTGCTCCTATTACAGGAGGTTTGTGGAAGGATTCACTCGAATTGCTAGACCATTGAATGAACTACTCAAGACTGAGGGAGAAGAGGACGACTCAGGGCCCAGGAAGCCGGGAGAGTCAGTCAGGGATCAGTGGAACCAGAAGTGTGAAGAGGCCTTCCAGGCGTTGAAGAAGAGCCTAACCACTGCTCCAGTCTTGGCCTACGCAGACCCAACCAAACCCTATGAACTACACGTAGATGCTAGTCATGACGGTCTGGGAGGAGTACTTTATCAAGAACACAAAGGGCAACTACGGCCTGTTGCCTACGTGAGCAGGAGCCTGACCCCCTCTGAGAAAAACAACCCCACTCACAAGCTGGAGTTCCTGGCCCTTAAGTGGGCGGTAGTAGACAAGCGAGCGAGTGTGAAAGAAGACCTGGTTGATGGAGAGTGTGATGAGGCTGAAGCATTATGGGTGGAACTGCATACAGATGTGCGTAGTTCAAAGTTAATCATTGGAGTTTGTTATAGACCACCCAATGTTAATGAGGAGGTGGAGACTCAGCTCCTTGCACAGATGGAAAGGGCTGCAAGGGCTGGGACGGTGATAATAATGGTGGATTTTAACTACCCAGAAATTGACTGGAGTAATAGCACTGCTGGGACAGTTAAAGGGCAAAAATTTATAAGCCTATTGCAGGACAATTTTATGGTCCAGTTTATTGAGGCCCCAACTAGGAATGATGCTCTGTTGGACCTGGTAATCTCAAACTATGCAGAGCGTATTTCTAATGTTCAGATAAAGGAACACCTGGGTAGCAGTGACCATAACATGATTTCATTTGATGTTAGCTGTAAGCAAGAAATACATGCAGGAAGGATAAAAACACTTAATTTCAATAAAGCAAATTTTCCAAGGATGAGGGCTGCTCTCCAGGACTTAGACTGGTAGGGAATATTGGCATCAATGGGCACAGAACAGAAATGGGAATTCTTCAAAAAGACTGTTTGTGAACTCACTGCAAAGTATATTCCCATGGGCAATAAGTTTAAAAGGCTAAAAATAAAACCTATGTGGCTCACGGTTAACCACTTAACGACCGCCCACCGCCGATTTACGTCGGCAGAATGGCACGGACAGGCAGAATCACGTAGATCTACGTGATCGCCTTTGTGCAGTTGGGGGGTCCATCCGGACCCCCCTTCACTGCAGTGAGCGGCCGTTAAGTGTTCGGGAGCGATCAGGCATGAGGGGGCGGCCGCTCGATTCCGCCCCCCCCTCGCGATCGCTCCCGGCCAATGAAATTGCTTCCTCCGCCATGTGATGTAAACACAGGCTGGAGGAAGTGATGTCATCTCCCTCGCCGCGGTCTTTTCGTTCCCGGCGCCGAGGAGTGAAGACAGAGGTTAGTGCTCCAACAGTCCACTGACACGTAGGTACACATAGGCACACAAGTCACCCCCAGATCACCCCCCAGGTCACCCCAAAGCCCCCAATCACAGTTTCACTGATTGCAGTGATCATTTATTTTACTGATCACTGCATTTAGTGTCATCTGTGATTGTAAAAAGTTGCAAGGCAGTTAGGATTAGGCCCCTTTAGGTCCAGGGTAGCCCCCTAACCCCCCCTAATAAAGGTTTAACCCCTTGATCACCCCCCAGGTAACCCTTTCACCCCCTAACTTCAGCGTCACTAAGCGATTGTTTTTCCGATCGCTGTATTCGTGTCGCTGGTGTTTTAGATAGGCAGTTATTTTTTTTTTAGGTTCGCCGCAGGTTTTTATTGGTGTCAGGTACCCCCATAT
Source organism: Rana muscosa (assembly GCA_029206835.1). Taxonomy (NCBI): domain Eukaryota; kingdom Metazoa; phylum Chordata; class Amphibia; order Anura; family Ranidae; genus Rana; species Rana muscosa. The sequence continues at coordinate 526,776 of JARGYO010005596.1, read as the reverse complement.
TTAACCTAATAAAGGTTTTAACCCCCTGATTGCCCCTAGTTAACCCTTTCACCAGTGATCACCATATAAAGGTTACGGGTGACGCTGGTTGATTAGTTTGCTTTTTATAGCATCAGGGCACCCGCCGTATATAACCCAATAAAGGTTTAACCCCCCTGATCGCCCGGCGGGTGAGATCAATTAGGTTTTAGCGCCAGATAGGGTCTGCGTCGCCCCAGGCAGCATCAGGTTAGTGCCAGTAATGCTAACACCCAGTCGCAAAGCATACACCTCCCTTAGTGGTATAGTATCTGATCAGATCTATACTAGCATCCCCAGCGGTTTAGGGTTCCCAAAAACGCAGTGTTAGCGGGATCAGCCCAGATACCTGCTAGTACCTGCGTTTAGCCCCTCCGCCCAGCCCAGCCCAGCCCACCCAAGTGCAGTATCGATCGATCACTGTCACTTACCAAACACAACACACATAACTGCAGCGTTCGCAGAGACAGGCCTGATCCCTGCGATCGCTAACAGTTTTTTTGTAGCGTTTGATATATTTGCTGACGACAGTCAGGTGCTTTTTTTCCTGTGAATCTTACTAGTGTACCCCTAAATTTAGAGCCCAAAATGGCAAGTCGAAGGTACACTAGTAAAGAGGCCTACGAGATTCTGAGCATGACAGATAGTGAAGAGGAGGTCACGTATCTGTCAGATTCAGGCTCAGAATATCTTCCCGTAGAAGACAGTGAAGTCAGCGGCTCCATGTCAGATAGCTCTGACGACGAAGTTGAGGTCCCTGCTAAGGTCAGGCGTACCCGATCCCGATCTTCTGAGGTTGTTGAGGAGCAAGAACCGCAGGTCTCTCGTATCATGGAGCAGAGTAGTACTAGCGCCGCTATTCCTTCTGGTGAACTGGCAAGCACCAGCGGCCTAGTACAGCCTGGACGTACATCCAGCACTGCAGTAACACTTGGTGACGTGGCGAGTCCCATAAGTGCAGTTCAAGCTGGCGAGGTGGCAAGCACAAGTAGTGTCCCGCTGCCACCAAGAAGACAAAGGCAGGCCCGTCGTGCCCATACTGCCCTTCCTGCAGAATTCGCCTATCCTGATTGGGTCCCCACCACTTCTGCAGAACCCGTACTTCCCCCATTCACTGCCCAACCCGGTATTCAGGTGGAAACAGCTGATTTTATGCCAATCGATTTTTATTCGCTGTTTTTCACGGAAGATCTCTATAGATCTATTGTGGACCAGAGTAATTTATATGCTGGTCAATTTATCGCCGCTAACCCCCAGTTGCCTAAAATTGCCAGAAATTGGAAACCAATTACGGTTTCCGAATTTAAGACCTTTCTGGGCCTTTCCCTCAACATGGGCACACATAAATTTCCGTCATTGCGTGCTTATTGGTCCACGCACCCAATTGACCACATGCCCGTGTTCTCTGCCTCCATGTCCAGGGCACGATACGAGCAGATTTTGCGGTTCATGCACTTCAACGACAATGAACTTTGTCGTCCACGTGGGGACCCTGAATACGACCGGCTCTATAAAATTCGGCCCCTCATAAACCACTTCAACGAACGTTTTGCAGCCTTGTTTACTCCCGATCAAGTTGTCTGCGTTGATGAGTCCCTGATTAAATTTTCTGGCCGCTTGTCTTTCAAGCAGTACCTTCCCAGCAAGCGTGCCAGATACGGGGTCAAGCTCTACAAGTTCTGTGACAGGGCAACAGGCTATGTATGGAGCTTTATGGTTTATGAGGGAAAAGACAGTCAGGTAGAGCCGGAGAACTGCCCGGATTACATAGGGAGCGCTGGCAAGATAGTGTGGAACTTGGTGTCACCCTTATTCGGAAAGGGGTACCACTTGTATGTGGACAATTATTACACGAGCGTGCCACTGTTTAGTCACTTGTTTGATCATCAGATTGGAGCATGTGGCACCGTGCGACCTAATCGCCGGGGCTTTCCCCAGCGGCTTGTAGATGCCCGTCTTAGGCTGGGGGAGAGAGCCTGCTTGAAGTGTAATAACTTGCTCGCTATGAAGTGGAGGGATAATAAGAATGTTTTCCTTCTTACCTCCCTTCATGCAGACACGACAGTCCAAATTCCTACGGCGACTGGTGTTGTGGAGAAACCCCTCTGTGTCCACGAATATAACCAAAATATGGGAGGGGTGGACCTCAACGACCAGTTGATGGCGCCGTATCTAATTGACCGTAAGGCGAGACGCTGGTACAAAAAAGTGTCTCTATCATTATTCCAATTGGCTTTGCTGAACGCTCATGTGCTATACAGAGCTTCAGGCGGGACGTTATCTCTTCTAAAATTCCAGAATGAGATAGTCACAGAACTCCTGTATCCAGGCGGTTCTGCACCTCACCATCCCCAACCAAATGCAGTAAGCCGGCTGCATGAGAGGCATTATACGCATCTCCTCCCGAGTACCCCTACCCAACGAGCCCCCCAAAAAAGATGTCGTGTCTGTAGCAAGCGCGGATTTAGGCGTGACACCCGTAGTTTTTGTCCACTCTGTCCTGACAAGCCTGGTCTTTGCCAAGGTGAATGTTTTGAACGCTACCACTCAAAAGTGAAGTTTTAGCGTAGGGTACAGCATTTCACAGACAAGGACACACTTACACAGGGTCTCCCAAGATGCCATTACATTTTGAGAGACCCGAACCATTACAGTTGTAAAGTTACAAAAAAAAGTGTAAAAAAGAAAAAAAAAACAAAACACAAAAACAATATAAAATAAAAAAACCAAAAATAGTTGTCGTTTTATTGTTCTCTCTCTCTCTATTTTCTCTCTATTGTTCTGCTCTTTTTTACTGTATTCTATTCTGCAATGTTTTATCATGCTTGCTTTTCAGGTATGTAATTTTTTGTTTTCAGGTGCGCCATTCAACTGCAGCGCGGAATTATTTATCTTGACAGCAACAGCGTTTGCTCCCACGATACATAAAGCCGTGACTCCAGTGCTGTAGGAGGTGATTTCACCACCACAGTTAAAAAAAAGAGCATATATGCCGAAGCATGGGGGCAGCAGGGGCGGAGGAGCGATTTTGCTCCTAATGCCGCGTATATACGGTCGAAATTCCAACGGAGGCTTATCCGTGGAAAAGTCCGACCGTGTGTACGCGGCATAACCTTTTATGCCGCGTACATACGGTCGAAATTCCGACGAAGGCTTGACCGTGTGTACGCGGCATAACTTTTTTGCGGGAGGATGCCCCCATGCTTCGGCATATATGCCCATCATTAGAAGTGGGTGGATGAAGGGCGGTATTCTAATGGTGGGCATACCCACCAATCAATCTCTTTTTTTCGTTCAGCCAATAGGCTGTATGAAAAAAAAGATTACAATACATGTCCAACAAGGACCAGCAACGTACTGGTATGTTGCTGGACTTTGAATGTTTATACCAGAATGATGCCTGCGGGTTTAGGTATCATCTTGGTATCATTCTTTTCAGCCAGCAGCCGGCTTTCATGTAAAAGCAATTCTAGCAGATAATTAGCCTCTAGACTGCTTTTACAAGCAGTGGGAGGGAATGTCCCCCCCCCGGATATAAAAAGCGCCATTGGGAAATTGGGAAAGCATTTTATCACACCGATCTTGGTGTGGTCAGATGCTTTGAGGGCAGAGGAAAGATCTAGGGTCTAACCCCCCAATTTTTTTCAAAAAAAGAGTACCTGTCACTACCTATTGCTATCATAGGGGATATTTACATTCCCTGAGATAACGATAAAAATGGTAAAAAAATAAAATATGGAAGGCACAGTTTAAAAATAAAATAAAAAAGCCAAATAAATAATAAAAAAAAAAAAAAAAAAAGCACCGCTGTCCCCCCCTGCTATTGCGCAAAGGCGAACGCAAGCGTCGGTCTAGCGTCATATGTAAACAGCAATTGCATCATGCATGTGAGGTATCACCGCGAAGGTCAGATCGAGGGCAGTCATTTTAGCAGTAGACCTCCTCTGTAAATCTAACGTGGTAACCTGTAAAGGCTTTTAAATGCTTTTAAAAATGAATGTAGTTTTGTCGCCGCTGCGCGTTTGTGCGCAATTTTAAAGCATGTCGTGTTTGGTATCCATGTACTCGGCCTATGATCATCTTTTTTATTTCATCAAACATTTGGGCAATATAGTGTTTTTTAGTGCATTAAAAATAAAAAAAGTGTGTTTTTCCCCCAAAAAATGCGTTTGAAAAATCGCTGCGCAAATACTGTGTGGAAAAAAAAAATGCAACACCCACTATTTTAATCTGTAGGGCCTTTGCTTTAAAAAAATATATAATGTTTGGGGGTTCAACATAATTTTCTTGCAAAAAAAAATTTTCTTTCATGTAAACAAAAAGTGTCAGAAAGGGCTTTGTCTTCAAGTGGTTAGAAGAGTGGATGATGTGTGACATAAGCTTCCTAATGTTGTGCATAAAATGCCAGGACAGTTCAAAACCCCCCCAAATGACCCCATTTTGTAAAGTAGACACCTCAAGCTATTTGCTGAGAGGCATGTTGAGCCCATTGAATATTTTTTTTTTTTGTCCCAAGTGATTGAATAATGACCAAAAAAAAAAAAAAAATGTACAAAAAGTTGTCACTAAATTATATATTGCTCAAACATGCCATGGGCATATGTGGAATTACACCCCAAAATACATTCTGTTGCTTCTCCTGAGTACGGGGATACCACATGTGTGGGACTTTTTGGGAGCCTAGTCGCGTACGGGACCCCAAAAACCAAGCACCGCCTTCAGGATTTCTATGGGTGTAAATTTTTGATTTCACTCCTCACTGCCTATCACAGTTTCGGAGGCCATGGAATGCCCAGATGGCACAAAACCCCCCCAAATGACCCCATTTTGGAAAGTAGACACCCCAAGCTATTTGCTGAGAGGTATGTTGAGTATTTTGCAGATCTCGCTTTTTGTCACAAAGTTTTGAAAATGTAAAAAAAGAAAAAAAAAAAGAAAAAAAAATGTCTTTCTTAATTTTCAAAAACAAATGAGAGCTGTAAAATACTCACCATGCCTCTCAGCAAATAGCTTGGGGTGTCTACTTTCCAAAATGGGGTCATTTGTGGGGGTTTTGGGCTATTTTGACATTTTATGGCCTTCAAAACTGTGATAGGTAGTGAGGAGTGAAATCAAAAATTTATGCCCTTAGAAACCTTGAAGGCGGTGCTTGGTTTTTGGGGTCCCGTACGCGGCTAGGCTCCCAAAAAGTCCCACACATGTGGTATCCCCGTACTCAGGAGAAGCAGCAGAATGTATTTTGGGGTGTAATTTCACATATGCCCATGGCATGTGTGAGCAATATATCATTTAGTGACAACTTTGTGCAAAAAAAAAACAGTTTGTCATATTCCCGCAACCTGTGGCAAAATATAAAATATTCCATGGACTCAACATGCCTCTCAGCAAATAGCTTGGGGTGTCTACTTTCCAAAATGGGGTAATTTGGGGGGGTTTTGTGCTATTTTGGCATTTTATGGCCTTCAAAACTGTGATAGGTAGTGAGGAGTGAAATCAAAAATTTACGCCCTTAGAAATCCTGAAGGCGGTGCTTGGTTTTTGGGGCCCTGTACGCGGCTAGGCTCCCAAAAAGTCCCACACATGTGGTATCCCCGTACTCAGGAAAAGCAGCAGAATGTATTTTGGGGTGCAATTCCACATATAACCATGGCATGTGTGAGCAATATATCATTTAGTGACAACTTTTTGTACATTTTTTTTTTTCTTTTTGTCATTATTCAATCATTTGGGACAAAAAAATAAATATTCAATGGGCTCAACATGCCTCTCAGCAATTTCCTTGGGGTGTCTACTTTCCAAAATGGGGTCATTTGGGGGGGTTTTGTACTGCCCTGCCATTTTAGCACCTCAAGAAATGAGATAGGCAGTCATAAATTTAAAGCTGTGTAAATTTCAGAAAATGTACCCTAGTTTGTAAACGCTATAACTTTTGCGCAAACCAATAAATATACGCTTATTGACATTTTTTTTACTAAAGACATGTGGCTGAATACATTTTGGCCTAAATGTATGACTAAAATTGAGTTTATTCGATTTTTCTTATAACAAAAAGTAGAAAATATCATTTTTTTTCAAAATTTTCGGTCTTTTTCTGTTTATATCGCAAAAAATAAAAATCGCAGAGGCAATCAAATACCATTAAAAGAAAGCTCTATTTGTGGGAAGAAAAGGACGCAAATTTCATTTGGGTACAACATTGCATGTCCGCACAATTTACAGTTAAAGCAGCGCAGTGCCGAATCCCAAAAACAGGCTTGGTCCTAATGGCCCGAAATGGTCCGGGGCTTAAGTGGTTAAAGTTAAAAAAGCTATAAACAATAAGAAAAGCGCTTTTAAAAAATATAAAAATGAAGGAACACTAGTGTCGTTTAAATGTTACAAAGAATATAACAGGATATGTAAAAAGGAAATCAAGGATGCAAAAATTCAAAACGAACGACAGATTGCAAAAGATAGTAGGACAAACCCCAAAAAATTCTTCAAATATATTAATAGTAAAAAGGTCAAGTCTGAGCATGTAGGCCCTTTACAAAATAATCTAGAGTGGGTGACTGGGGACAAAGAGAAGGCTAATTTATTAAATACTTTCTTCAGCTCTGTGTATACAATGGAGCATGGGGGAGTTCATGTCCATAATGGGGTGGTAGTGACACAGCCCCAAATCCACAATGGCTCAAAAGTGATATGGTCCAGAAATATTTAGATGGAATAAAGGTGGATAAAGCACCTGGACCAGATGGCATACACCCACGGATCCTAAAAGAATTGAGCTCTGTAATTTCAAAGCCATTGTATCTAATTTTTAGGGACTCATTAATGACAGGAATAGTACCACTGGATTGGCGCAGGGCCAATGTGGTGCCGATATTTAAAAAGGGAACAAAGTCTTTACCAAGTAACTATAGACCTGTTAGTGTAACTTCTATAGTTGGGAAGATACTGGAGAGATTAATAAAAGACCACATAGATGAGTTCTTGCTGGAAAAAAATATTTTAAGCAACAGACAGCATGGATTCATGAAAGACAGAAGTTGTCAGACAAACCTGATTTCTTTTTATGAAGAGGTAAGTAAGACCTTGGACAGAGGCGTGGCTGTGGACGTGGTATACTTGGATTTTGCAAAAGCGTTGGATACAGTTCCCCACACACGGCTCATGTGTAAGGTAAAGTCTACAGGATTGGAAATATCAGTTTGTAAATGGATAGAAAACTGGCTAAAAGACAGAATTCAGAGAGTAGCGGTTAATGATTCTTACTCTGAATGGTCTAAGGTTATCAGTGGTGTACCCCAAGGTTCAGTGTTGGGACCCTTACTCTTTAATATCTTTATAAATGATATTGGGTCTGAGATGAAAAGTAACATTTCTGTCTTTGCAGATGACACAAAGCTATGCAGTGGAATAACGTCCTTACAGGATGTCTCCAATTTACAAGCCGACCTCAATGCTCTGTCTAATTGGGCGACTATGTGGCAGATGAGGTTTAATGTTGATAAATGTAAAGTTATGCACTTGGGGGCTAAGAATATGAATGCATCATACATACTAGGGGGAGTACAACTGGGGGGATCCGTAGTGGAGAAGGATCTGGGGGTTTTGGTAGATCATAAGCTCAATAATGGCATGCAATGCCAAGCTGCGGTTTCCAAAGCGAGCAAGGTCCTTTCTTGTATTAAGAGAGGTATGGACTCCAGAGAGAGAGACATCATCTGTACAAATCATTAGTAAGGCCTCATCTGGAATACGCAGTTCAGTTTTGGGCACCAGTTCTCAAAAAGCATATCGGGGAACTGGAGAAAGTGCAGAGAAGGGCAACCAAACTGATAAGAGGCATGGAGGAGCTCAGCTATGAAAGATTAGAGGAACTGAATTTATTCACTCTTGAGAAGAGGAGAATAAGGGGGGATATGATTAACATGTACAAATATATAAGGGGTCCATATAGTGAACTTGGTGATGAGTTATTCACTTTACGGTCAACACAGAGAACAAGGGGGCACTCTTTATGTCTAGAAGAAAAAAGATTTCATCTCCAAATGCGGAAAGGTTTCTTCATAGTAAGAGCTGTGAAAATGTGGAACAGACTCCCTGCAGAGGTGGTTCTGGCCAGCTCAGTAGATTGCTTTAAGAAAGGCCTGGATACTTTCCTAAATGTACATAATATAACTGAGTACTAACAGTTCTAGGTAAAGTTGATCCAGGGTAAATCCGATTGCCTCTCAGGGGATCAGGAAGGAATTTTTTCCCCTGCTGTAGCAAATTGGATCATGCTCTGCTGGGGTTTTTTGCCTTCCTCTGGATCAACTGTGGGTATAGAATTGGGTATATGGGATTGCACGATATTTTTTTATTTTATTTTATTTATTTTTTTATGGTTGAACTGGATGGACTTTGTCTTTTTTCAACCTGACTAACTATGTAACTATGTAGACAAGCTCAAAGACTACCTGTATGGGGCGGAGTTCACTGTGAAGACCGATAACAACCCCCTTACCTACCTATTCACTACAGCAAAGCTGGACACAGGTGGCTGGCCGCACTGTCTGGATTCAATTTCAGCCTAAAGTACAGGCCAGGGATTGGGAATCGAGATGCCGACGCTCTGTCCAGAAGATCTCATGGTCCCACTCGTGACATGGAAGACTGGACTCAAGTGGCACCAGACGGGGTGCAGGCCCTTTGTCAGGGGGCTGAATTACAAGCCAGAGGGGGCTCAAGGGCGGAAGAGATAGGAGTTACCATGGTAGGAGTTCCCAAACAATACTGTGGAGTAACTTAACTGGAGGAAGACCATCCGCCAAAGCTGTCCAAGAAGGAGCTAAGATGTGACCAATTAGAAGACCCCATGGGGAAATTAGTTCTGGAAGCCCTGGAGAATCAGGATCCAAACAGACTTCTGAGTCACTCCTCAAAGGAAGCTCGCCTGTTGAGGAAAGAGTGGGACAGGTTACAGGTGCATCAGGGAGTGGTCTACCGAAGGGGCCCCTCTGATGACCTGGAAGATAAATGGCAATTGTTTCTTCCGGAAAAACACAGAGAGACTGTTCTGATTGCCCTACATGACAATCATGGCCACTTAGGGGCGGAAAGGACCTTTCAACTTGTCAGAAGTCGGTTCTATTGGCCCTGCATAAGGGGAAAAGTGGAAGAGTACTGCCATTCGTGTGTACGCTGCATCCAGAGGAAGACTTTACCCCATCAAGCTGCCCCAATGGGCCATCTACAAAGTCAAGGCCCAATGGATCTGGTATGCATTGATTTCCTCTGCCTCGAACCCGATCAGAGTGGACTAGGAAATGTTCTGGTGATAACCGATCATTTCACCTGGTATGCCCAAGCTTTCCCAACCAAAGACCAGAAGGCTTCCACAGTAGCCAAGGTACTTATGGAGAAGTATTTTGTCCATTATGGGCTGCCCCAGCGACTTCATTCAGATCAAGGAAGGGACTTTGAGAGTCGACTGATCCGGAAACTCCTGGATTCGTTAGGAATCAAGAATACTCGAACCACACCTTACCACCCACAGGGAGATGCTCAGCCGGAGAGGTTTAACCGAACCCTGCTCAACATGTTGGGGACTCTGGAAAGTGAGAAGAAACAACATTGGAGCAAACACATAGCAGCTGTAGTACACGCTTACAACTGCACCACCAGTGATGCTACAGGCTACTCCCCATATCGACTCATGTTTGGGAGAGAAGCGAGGTTGCCTGTGGACCTGGCCTTTGGCACTTCTTTAGACCATTCCTCAGCCACATCCCACAAAGGATATGTGGACAGGCTCAGACACAGCCTGAAAGTAGCTTATGAACAAGCTCAAGCGGCCTCAGATCAAAGGGGAGCCCGAAACAAAAGAAACTTCGACTTGAAGGTCCGGGTACAAGACCTGCAGCCCGGGGACCGAGTACTGCTACGCAATCTGGGGGTCCCTGGAAAACATAAACTTGCAGACAGATGGAGATCTGAACCCTATGTCATCTGTAGGAAGCTGCCGGGCCTACCTGTCTACAAGTTGAAGCCAGAAGGAAAGGTAGGCCCACTGAAGACGTGGCATCGAAACCACCTGCTCCCACTTGCTGAAGCGGTCAGGATACCTCCAATGAGGGACTCCCCTGAACCAGTCTCTATTTTGGATACCCCCAGGCCAAACACTCGGTCCCAGACCTCTCGGACTGAAGATACAGAAGCTTCTGAACTCAGTGGAGATGAAGAGAGAGAGCTTGACTGGCTGTGGCCTTCCCCAACTCAAGGAACTTCTGCTATAGATCTTCCAACTACTGAAGACACTATAGATGGACAACTGAATGCAGAAGCCGCTGAATTCATCCCATCTAGTCCTTCATCGGATTACTGGGAAGATGACTGTGATGTTTACCCTGAACAGGACCCTAGAGACTCTATGTATCCCTCGGCTCCTGAAGCAGATGTTACAGAGCCTGCCATGTTGCCTGAGCCTGTTACAGAAGAAGAGCCTGTGGCGCCAGAGCCAGAAACCCCAAGGGAACAAAGGGCTCGCAGAGTCATAAGGCCTCCCAGAAAGTTGACCTACCCACAAATGGGGAAGAGCTCAGAAGATTCTGTGGTCACTGCTAGGAGGGGTGTAGAGAATCCGGACCCCTCCACTGTACATTTGGTAGAGGGCAACCCCCACTCACTCTCTGGCACAGTTAGGCAGGCCACTCAGGATAGTGTGACCTGTGGGCAAGGGAATCTAACCCCTCGATTTTGGTGGGAATTCCCTATGCCAACCTCTTATGCAATGTTGTCTGGGGTTGTACGCAGTGTATGCTAAAAGTTTTCTTTGGGGACCAAAGAATTTAAGTGGGGGGAGTGTGTAGCGGGGTCCCCTTTAAGACTCCCGGGACTACCTTGCCCAGAATCCCTTTCGGCATGTTTCCACCCCAGAGACTCATGGGAGGGGTTATAAAAAGAGGAGGCGAGGCTGGGCTCGGCCTCTTTGGGACACGAGACTTCAGTGACTGATCCTCCTGTGTGGATGTGCCGGAGTGCAAGGCCTGAAGCCTGAGGCCTTGCGCAGCACCAAAGAGCCTTCCACCCCACTGCGAGCCTGGGTGGCATCTGACTTCGCTTATCTACAGCTTTGGTTGGATCGGGGACCCGATCGCTGGAGACACTGTGTGTGAGGACACAGTCGGTGGAAGTTCCCGGACTGGGATCGCGTCCGGAGGGGTGAGCGAGCGTATGCTCAGACCATATACTGTTTGTTGCTGATGTGCCTATAGACTGCCGTGGCCCACAAGTTTATATCTGATACTCTCACTGGAGACCCATATCAGAGTTGAACTCAGAGGTTCTTCAGTAAAGTGTTATTCTATTACAATCTTCCCACTGGATTACAAATGTTATTCTGTTATGTGCACCACCTTTAAAGACTTGCCGGTGAAGAAACCATCATCCCCTATAGACTGAGTTTTAGATATCTGAGCCAGGCCTGGCCCGCTAGTTAGTTCATTTAGTTGCTGCGCCACAGGGCGCCTAGTTAACGGTCGCCCACGCGGCGCACCTTTTACTATTCCATTAGTGTATAAGTATGTTTATTGCTGCAGGGCTCTGCAACCTATTTTATGTGAACTGTTACCACTGTTAACCTTTTTACCACAAATACTAAAGTAAATTAGATACCCCTTTCATTATTGCCTTGGTGTCTGAGTTTTATCATATAGTATAAGAATTATATTGCTGCCATAACTAACTGTGCCAGTAGGGGGTCGAGTAAATTGCCGGGGGTTGGCGGAGCTGTCTTCTGGGCCCAAACTAAATCTGCGGTCCTCTTAGTTGAAGGTATCGCTACAGATATATTGCTCAAACATGCCATGGTTATATGTGGAATTGCACCCCAAAATACATTCTGTTGCTTCTCCTGAGTACGGGGATACCACATGTGTGAGACATTTTGGGAGCCTAGCCGCGTACAGGACCCCGAAAACCAAGCACCGCCTTCAGGATTTCTAAGGGTGTAAATTTTTGATTTCACTCCTCACTGCCTATCACAGTTTCGGAGGCCATGGAATGCCCAGATGGCACAAAACCCCCCAAATGACCCCATTTTGGAAAGTAGACACCCCAAGCTATTTGCTGAGAGGTATGTTGAGTATTTTGCAGATCTCGCTTTTTGTCACAAAGTTTTGAAAATTAAAAAAAAAAAAATGTCTTTCTTCATTTTCAAAAACAAATGAGAGCTGCAAAATACGCACCATGCCTCTCAGCAAATAGCTTGGGGTGTCTACTTTCCAAAATGGGGTCATTTGTGGGGGTTTTGGGCTATTTTGGCATTTTATGGCCTTCAAAACTGTGATAGGCAGTGAGGAGTGAAATCAAAAATTTGTGCCCTTAGAAATCCTGAAGGCGGTGCTTGGTTTTCGGGGCCCCGTACGCGGCTAGGCTCTCAAAAAGTCCCACACATGTAGTATCCCTGTACTCAGGAGAAGCAGCAGAATGTATTTTGGGGTGTAATTTCACATATGCCCATGGCATGTGTGAGCAATATATCATTTAGTGACAACTTTGTGCAAAAAAAAAAAAAAAGTTTGTCATATTCCCGCAACTTGTGGCAAAATATAAAATATTCCATGGACTCAACATGCCTCTCAGTAAATAGCTTGGGGTGTCTACTTTCCAAAATGGGGTCATTTGGGGGGGTTTTGTGCTATTTTGGCATTTTATGGCCTTCGAAACTGTGATAGGTAGTGAGGAGTGAAATCAAAAATTTGCGCCCTTAGAAATCCTGAAGGCGGTGCTTGGTTTCCGGGGTCCCGTACGTGGCTAGGCTCCCAAAAAGTCCCACACATGTGGTATCCCTGTACTCAGGAGAAGCAGCAAAATGTATTTTGGGGTGCAATCCCACATATAACCATGGCATGTGTGAGCAATATATCATTTAGTGACAACTTTTTGTAATTTTATTTTTTTGTCATTATTCAATCACTTGGGACAAAAAAAAAAATATTCAATGGGCTCAACATGCCTCTCAGCAATTTCCTTGGGGTGTCTACTTTCCAAAATGGGGTCATTTGGGGGAGTTTTGTACTGCCCTGCCATTTTAGCACCTCAAGAAATGAGATAGGCAGTCATAAATTTAAAGCTGTGTAAATTCCAGAAAATGTACCCTAGTTTGTAAACGCTATAACTTTTGCGCAAACCAATAAATATACGCTTATTGACATTTTTTTTACTAAAGACATGTGGCTGAATACATTTTGGCCTAAATGTATGACTACAATTGAGTTTATTCGATTTTTCTTATAACAAAAAGTAGAAAATATCATTTTTTTTCGAAATTTTCGGTCTTTTTCCGTTTATATTGCAAAAAATTAAAATCGCAGAGGCAATCAAATACCATTAAAAGAAAGCTCTATTTGTGGGAAGAAAAGGACGCAAATTTTGTTTGGGTACAACATTGCATGTCCGCACAATTTCCAGTTAAAGCAGCGCAGTGCAAAATTCTGAAAACACCTCTGGTCCTTTAGCTACAAAATGGTCCGGGGCTTAAGTGGTTAACCATAGATAAGGACAATTGTGTTCCAGTGCGTTTTTCTGCGTTCCAGTCCAGTGCAGGTAAAATGCAGCATGTTCTACTTTTTTTGTGGAACTGGAACGCACTGGAACAAACATTGCCATTTAGAACCATATAACCAACTTTCCATGCATTTTTGATGCATCAAAATCGCAATGGACTGCATGTGGTGTGAAATGGCCCTTAAGCAATTTGGCATATTTAAAGGCACTTCTCCTTGTTTTGTTTTTGGTGTTGTCCAAATTGGTGACATTGATATATGTCCCTTAGGGTGGGACATGGGCCCCATTTTAAGGCCAATAACTAGAAGAAAAGCCAGCCAAGTGGGGACTAGCAAAATTAACAAGTCAGTTCCCATAGACTGCAATGGTATTTGTTGGTAAGGGGGGGGGGGGGTGATTGTCCCAGCTCTAATTTTGTACCATGCTGGATGATGTGCTTAATTTTGGACAGGGGGATGGGCTTTTTTTCTGCTAGCTGCATTTGTGTTGTTATGAGCATGCCCAGGCACTTAGTTTTTTTTTTTGGTGCTTTTTGTGTGTGAACAGCACCTGGATGTTTCTGGGCATGCTCAGAGAGTGTTTTTATGGGTTAGTAATTGAAGGACATCCTTATCAGGTGTGCCCACTTTGAAGTTCAGTCTCTACATTGGGTGAACTTGCATTTTGGTTGTTTCATGGACTGTGCATGTGTTTTCAATTGCCTCATTAGCACACAAACCTATGTTATATAAAGCTTGCAGATAGCATTCTCTCCCTTGCCCTGAAAAGAGGCAAGAGTGTGCGTGTGTCCGGCAAAAAGTACATTTTGGTGTCCTTATTGAGTTTGTAACACATGTATTTTATTAGTTATGTCTTTGCAAAACAGATGTTTGATTTACTTTGGTTGATTGTATTTTTTTGTGTCGGGGAGATATATTCGAGAAGCAGAGAAAGGGAGCCGCTCAGATGTAGATATCCTCCAAATGACCTCCTCCCAGCAACCAAGGGTGCAAGCAATGCAAGTATGAGCAAAACAGGAAAAGGATTTTTCTGGATAGCAGCACTCCAAGATAAAAAGCCTTTATTTCAAAAGTCCAGGAATCCAAAGCATACACTGCACATCACGACACACTGATCAAAAATTAGCTGACATGTTTCACATCAATTGATGCTTACGTAAGCATCAATTGATGTGAAACTTGTCAGCTAATTTTTGATCAGTGTGTCGTGATGTGCAGTGTATGCTTTGGATTCCTGGACTTTTGAAATAAAGGCTTTTTATCTTGGAGTGCTGCTATCCAGAAAAATCCTTTTCCTGGGGAGATATATTCCCCTGAAATATTTTTGATGTTGTTCACTTTGATTTAATTGTCTGTGCTGCATTATTTTGCGAAAAATTTCTCAAGATGTTGTGACTAATGTTTCAAATTGACCTTCATGTCTTTTTTATTTTGGCTTTCCTTTGTTTTGTTGACCAATAAAATTTGATGCAAAGTTTTGAGGTTTGTTTAGCGTTTTCTTTGCAACAAATGTGACAGCTGATTGGCATGTCAAAACAAAACAGGTGTGATTTGTCTAATCTGTTGCCTTCATGCTAGCATATGCATGTATTGTGTGCTGCCATGGAGAGTCACCAGGAAATGAAAAATACTGAGCAGTAAGTATTAAATTTTCCTTTTTACTGCAGTGGTTCTCAGCCTCAGTCCTCAAGTACCCCCATCAGGACATATTTTGTGAATTTATCTTATCGAGAATTGCTGTCCAAAATACCAAACCATTGACTGTGATTTAAAGCACATGTGCAAGATGAAGGAAAACCTGCAAACATGGCCTGTTGGGGGTACTCGAGAAGCACTGATTTAGAGCACTGCACTTAAAAAAAGCTCAAGGCAATACAATTCTAATTGTGGGCATTTTGAGGGAAACCAAGTAAGTGTTAGAACCCCTGCTTGTTTTTTTTTTCTTTTAGGTTGGGCTTTGTGTCCCTTTTAGTAAAATTGGCTTCACTTCCTGTCACACAGCTAAACAGGAAGTGAAGGTAAAACCCTACCAATGTCTTTTCTTGGGGACACACAGATCAATCTAACTAGTGTCCCCATTAAGCAAATTGCACTCTAGCACTTTGTTGTGTACACCCCAAATCATTGAGTAGTTTGGGGTTTAGTAAAGACAAATCCACTCTGCAGTAAAAGTGTAGTTGCTGAAAATCTGAGGGGAAGCACTGGTGATTGTAACATCCAATCATGTAAAAGCAAAGATGGTGTTTTTTTTGGTTCCTTGCATGTCCCCCTCGGATATCCAGCAAGTACTCTTGTAGTGCAAAGTGGATTTGCCTTTAGTAAATAAACCCCAAAGTCCAAAATGCCTAATAATTTGGGGTGTACCCAGCAAAATGCTGGAGTGCAATGTACATAATGGGGAAAGTATTTAGATTGATCTGTGTGTCCCCAAGGAAAGACATTGGTAGGGATTTACCCTCACTTCCTGTGTGGCTATGTGACAGGAAGTGAATCATTTGGAAGGATAAAGTGGGCAAATTTGGGAGTTGTCTTTACCCTATCAGGGGTGCAGACATCCCCAAAAACTGTCTAGACTTGTAATCCCTCTGCACTCTATCCCCAAGCAAAAATAAGAAAAGATTTCATTTAGTTTAACTTTGCAAAGACACATTCCTAAGTTGAATTGTGATGCATGTCAATGGCCCATTTAGACCCTCTTTAATCACTTGAGATCAGCGCTATAACTGGTCGACGGCCACAGCATGGTCCTCAATTGCCGGCAGTCCGTCAATAGACGTCCTTCCCTTCGCGCGCACTGTGGTCACAGAGTCACTGAGACTCGGGTGATGACAGATCCGAGTAAGGGGCCTGCCCCTTACCATGTGATCCGCTGTCAGCCAATGACAACTGATGATCACGTGATGTAAACAAAAGCTGGGTAATGGTTTTTGTTTTCTCCTTGTGCCGACAGCGTGAGCATAAAAAAAAGGCAATCACCGGCTTATGTGCAAGGGACATGGGGCCCGAAGAGGAAGAGGCAATTCTGTGACAATCAGTAGCCCCTGCCAGTGCCACCTATCATTGCCCATCACTGCCAACTATCATTGCCACCTAGCAGTGCCACTTCTCAATGCCCACCAGTGCCAACTAGCAATGCCACCTCTCAGTGCCCACCCTTGCCACCTTATCGGTGCCCATCAGTGCAGTCTCATCAGTGTACATCAATGGAGGAGAAAAATTACCTTTTTTCAAGATTTTCAAACTAAATATTAACCACTTCCCTACTGCCCACTGTCAAATGACATCCTTGGCTTTGTGCGGTGACATCTGAATGATGGGTGCAGTTGCAGGCATCATTCAGATATCATTCTTTTCAGCCGGCGATTCTGTGCATAAAAATGATCATGGCGGCAGTTACATAGTTAGTTAGGTTGAAAAAAGACAAAGTCCATCCAGTTCAACAATAAAAAAAATATATATATATATATCGTACAATCCCATATACCCACAGTTGATCCAGAGGAAGGCAAAAAACCCCAGCAGAGCATGATCCAATTTGCTACAGCAGGGGAAAAAGTTCCTCCGCTAGATCGTTCTTATAGGCGTCGGGAGGGGACGTCCCCCCCCGCCGCCATCTGGTGCTTTTTCAGGCTCTCCCGTGCCATCGGGGGCTCGGAGAACGAATTGGCCGTCAGAGGCCTGGGCGCGACATTTATGACGTCACGCCGGGTTCCCATATGTAAACAAAGCCGTGATCTCGGCTGTCAGCATGAGATCGGTGAATTTTTTGGACCGATCTCATGCTTTCCAGCCTGGAGGAGAGATGTGGGGGGAGGGGGGAGGTCTTATTGACCCCGCATCTCTCCATAAAGAGGACCTGTCACAATAGATTCCTATTACAAGGGATGTTTACATTCCTTGTAATAGGAATAAAAGTGATCAAAAAAACAAAAAGTTAAAAAAGAGTAAAAAATAAAAAAAGTAAAAAATAATAATAATAAAAAATAAAATAAAACGCCCATGTCCCCGATAGCTCGCGCTCAGAAGCGAACACACACGTAAGTCCCGCCCACATATGTAAACGCCGTTCAAACCACACATGTGAGGTATTGCTGCGTGCGTTAGAACGAGTGCAACAATTCTAGCACTAGACCTCCTCTGTAATGCCAAAATGGTAACGTGTAAAGAATTTTAAAGCATCGCCTAGGGAGATTTTTCATTACTGAAGTTTGGTGTCATTCCATGAGTGTGCGCAATTTTAAAGCGTGACATGTTAGGTATCTATTTACTCAGCATAACAACATCTTTCACATTATACAAAAAAATTGGGCTAACTTTACTGTTTTGTAATTTTTTTACATTCATGAAACCATTTTTTTTACCAAAAAAAAGGCGTTTGAAAATTTCTTGCGCAAATACCGAGCGAGATCAAAATTTGCAATGACCGCCA
This sequence comes from Rana muscosa, assembly GCA_029206835.1. Lineage (NCBI taxonomy): Eukaryota > Metazoa > Chordata > Amphibia > Anura > Ranidae > Rana > Rana muscosa. The sequence continues at coordinate 508,794 of JARGYO010005596.1, read as the reverse complement.
TCTTATTCTCTAGGGTGTCTGCTAAAAAAACATATATAATGTTTAGTGTTTTTAAGTAATTTTAGAGCCATAAATTTATGATTTTTACATGAAGGAGAGAAGTGCCAGAATAGGCCCAGTGCTGAAGTGGTTAAAAATATCAATTTTTTTTTTTAAACTCGGTCTTTTGTATTTCTAGGAAAAAAAACGCAGAGGTGATCAAATAGCACCAAAAGCAAGCTCTATTTGTGTGCCAAAAAATAATACATTTTCATTGGGTTACAGTGTTGTATGAGCGCGCAATTGTCATTCAAAGTGCATTAGCGCTGAAATGTGAAAATTGGTCTGGGCAGGAAGGGGGTTTAAGTGGCCAGTGCACAAGTGGTTAATATAAGGCTACATGCACACGGACGTTTTTCCAGCCGCTTGTTTGAGCGTTTTTTGCAGCTTAAAAACATCTCTCCATGTTAGCCTATGGCCTCATGGCCACCATGGCGTTTTTGAGCTGTAAATGGCATAGGCGATTTTAGGCCCCATGTACACGTCTTCAGAACTAAGGTTGAAAGTGGCGTTTAGAAAGGCGCACTTTGAGGCGTTTGCATGCCGCGTTTTACCACATTTGCGTGTATATGATAATGAGCCGCCCTAAGCTCCAAAAACAGTATTATTTACGATTTTAGCGATTTTGTGAGACCAGAGTGATATCAGCAGCTGAGAGAGCAGCAGTGTAGTTGTATTTAGCGTGTCACTTGCCACAAGTTGTGGATTGTCCACAATGCAATGGAAGAAATTTCATTTTTATTTATATATATATATATTTTATGGTTTTTCCTCATTTGCCATAAATTTGGAGTTTATCAATGTAAAAAAATAGGTCACCTTTAAAAACGCTTCTAAACTAAAATGCGGCTAAACGCTGGTACCGCTTCTGAAACGTGGAAATCTTTGGCGTCTGAAGGCATTTTTAGGCTTTGTGAAAAACGATTTTAAACGCAACTGCAGATTTTTTTTGCCAGGCCAAAAACAGTGTTTTGGATGTAATAGAATTCAATGGACCCGCATCCAAAACGCAAGTACCGCGATTTTGCGGCGATTTTTTGTTTTACCTGTTTATAGCTGGTTGTTAAAGGAAATGTAAAAAAAAAAAAAACTGCCGGCTCAAAAAAAAAAAAAAAAATTGAAAAAAACAGCGTGGGGTCCCGCCCCCCCCAGGTCCATACCAGGCCCTTGGGTCTAGTATGGATTCAAAGGGGACCCCCCCCCCAAACAAAATGAAAAAAAAAATGGCGTGGGGTCCCCCCAAGATCCATACCAGGCCCTTCAGGTCTGGTATGTATTTTAAGCGGAACCCCGCGCCAAACAAAAAAAAAATTAGCGTGGGGGTTCCCTAAAAATACACACCATACCCTTTATCCGAGCACGCAACCTGGCAGGCCGCAGTGGAAGGGGGACAAGAGAGCGCCCCCCCCCCAGTCACAAGATAACGCCGTAGCGCAGCATGCTCCATGAACCCCGCCAGGTGAATTCATAGAGGATGTCCCTCCATTGGCCCTATTGAACCCGAGCCTAGTCCAGTTTAGCCCAGCCTAATCTAACCTGCCAATACCTGAGCTGCCTCGCTTTGCCACTTTGTCTCTCCTCGTTGGAGCCGGAGCTGCCGGATAGGAGGATCGGAGGATTTGCCGTGTGTCGGGGATGAGAGGGTGGACGCAGGAGCGCACTGACAGATGACCTCTGGCACTGGACCCAAGGGAGCGGAGAGCCGGAGGTCTCGGGCGGCATCCCGCGGGTGGAAGGTGGACGGGGCTGGAGCCGGAGACCTCTGAGCAGGGAGGAGATCCCTAGAAGTTGAAAAGAGCCCATGTGATCGGAGACACTCGGGACTACACAGAGAGCCACGAGGCAGGTGAGAGAGTTCCCTGCAGAAGCACTGGGCGAAGTGTCATATGCTATATGCCCTATACTCTACACCATACTCTACTCTACACCATAGGCTCTATATTGGACCATATGGGTCAAACACCAATGCGGGCCCGTGAGTGAAAAGTGGGACTACTGAGGGTAAAGTGAAAGAGCGTTCTCGTTGTGGTATCTTTTTTTTTGTCCTTTTACCCTATGGACTATGTCATAAATTTCCATAGGAATTATACAGTCTTTTTTGTAAGCGGTAGAAAACAGCAGCAGCCTACAGGTTAAGGCACAAGAGAGCTGTAACTGACTGTGAGTAATAATATACCTGTACATTACCTTCACACTACTCGTGTATACATATGGAAACTGCTGTCTTCAGGAATATAATACTGTGACTGTTAAATAGAGTAAGTCAAGGGAACGGATACCCAGTGAGCCTGTAATTTCTGCTCTCTTTTGGAACTCATTTTAGTAGGATACTAAGATACAACGGTTCTAAATCTCCTTTCTTAGGTTTGCCCCCCCTTTTTTTGTCCATCTTTTTGCCTCCCTTTTCTCGCCTCCCTTTGTTGGACATCTAGAACACCATAGGACCTAAAAACGGACTGGGACACTGTTAAACCAGCAGAGACTAAGGTTCCTGGAAAAAATGGTTAAAAAGGGCCCTAAAGCGAGCCAGGAAGAGGGGACAAGCCGCAATACTATAAAGTCTTATTTGTTGGCAGAAGGGGCTGATCAAATGGCTGACAGCCCTAGTAAAAAATCAGGGTCAGTGTCAACGACTCCTGTAAAGAATAAAGGGCCACCAGAGAAAGAATTGGAAGGAGAGAAAGGGGAGGAGATCCCAGGGAAAGGTAAAAGTAATAGAACCCAATCTCCAGAAGTAAAAAGTAAGGAAAAAGAGCGAAAGCCACCCGAAAAACAACAACAATTGGAGATACTTACTGAAGATCTACAAGCCCCTCCCTCTAAGCAAGATATGATGGATATGATAGGTATGATATCTCGCCTGGAGAAAACCATTAAGGGTGAAATGGGAGCAACAAGAAGAGATATACAGAGTGTATTACAAAGAGTAGAGGGAATAGAGGAACAATTAGAAGAACACAAAAGTGCAATATCAGAACTAAGAGAAAGAGCTGAGATGGATTGGATGGAGATCAGAAATGCCCGGTATAAACTTGAGGATCAAGAAAACCGTAGCAGAAGGAAGAACCTTCGGATAAGAGGATTACCTGAAGAAGTTAAAGATAAAGAATTGGGGGAGGTGCTACGAGAGATATTTAATGCAGCTTTAAATCGTGAATTAACTATGCCGATACGATTTGAAAGAATCCATAGAATACAAAGGTCATATAATGCCCACAGGGATACTCCAAGGGATACTATAGCAAGATTTCAAGATTATGAGCAGAAAGAGTTAGTCTCTCATAGTACAAGGAACCCCTCCCCCATGGAATATAAAGGAATTAAATTATCTATCTTTTCTGATCTAGCACCAGAGACGTTGGCACGAAAAAGAGCTTTAAAGCCGTTAACAAACCTCTTACAGATAAAGGATATCCCTTACAGGTGGGGGTTCCCAGCCTGTCTATCGGTGAAGTACCCTAGGGGTTTCGGCCTACGTGCGGTTCCCAGAGGATATAAAAGAGTTCTGTAGCAGACTGAATATTCAATTGGTTCATGTAGACCACTGGGAAAAGAATCCTCCAGCATGGAGAAGATGGAGGGACCAGGACTGGAATAGAGCCTAGAATGTGTTTTTTTTTCTATAAAAGGGCAGAGAATAGAATGAAGTGATATGATTAATTCACCTGGGGGGGGGGGGGGGTATGGAGTGGACGCGTTGCCCTGCTCTCCGGAATCCATCCTTAATTAGGAGGATGGGGTTCCGGAGGACACACAAGATCCCTCGAGATAGGGCCCGCTCGGCAAACAGCCCGGTTGGGGGCAGACCAAGGGAGTTCTAACATTGGTATACAATGTGGTAGGGGAGAGGTAGGGGGGAGGGGGGTACATGTGGTCTCAATGTATTTTAGAGTTGAACCTAGATGCCATGTTTATGATAGTTAAGTTGGATTGTTACTCCTTAAATGTAAAAACAGTCTACATAAAATTGAGATTAGATATAAGTAAAAGATGGACTATTTTGAGGAGAGGAGATTGTACGAGCTCCCCTCTATCCTGTGTGTATCTGGTGGATCGCCTTAGGTACGATATTGAGAAATTAAATTAAATAAATATGGCAGCAATTAAAATAGTTACGTATAATGTACGTGGGCTAAATATCCCAAATAAGCGATACCAGATACTGCAGGAAATGAGGAGAGCTTCGGCCAATATAGTGTTTCTACAAGAAACCCACCTGAAGGAGACAGCAAAGACTAGATTGAACTCAAAAGATTTCCCTATATGGATTCATAGCTACTCTCCCAATAATAGATCAAAGGGGACTGCGATAGGTTTTGACAAGAATACACGGTTTAAATTGGAAGGGATGGAAATAGATCCGGAAGGCAGATATCTTTTTGTTAAAGGTTCCCTATTCAATATGAAATATACTTTGGTAAATGTCTACTGCCCCAACACACGCCCTGCAGCGTATTTGAGAAAAATACTGAATAGACTGGAGGGCTTTAAAGAGGGGAAGGTGATATTAGCAGGGGATTTTAATTTTGTTTTTGACCCGGTATTAGATACCCAACCAATGTCATTAAGGTCGGAGGGAAAATATATTAGAGTAATTAAGCATAAACTGTTTCAAATGCATTTAATGGAGGCCTGGAGAATTTTACACCCTAGAGATAAAGACTTGACGTACTGTTCATCTGTACATAAGTCATATTCTAGAATAGACTACTTCCTACTAGACCATCAGTTATTAGAGGGATTGAGAGGGGTAGAAATAAAGTCAATAACGCTCTCTGACCATGCTTCGGTCGAGATGACCCTGGATATAGGGGAAATCCCAGCTGGTCAGGGGGTATGGACATTAGATGAATCCCTCCTAAATGATACCAAGATAGCCAGTGATATAGAAAAGGAATTGGGCCTTTTTTTTAAAGAAAATGACATAGAAAATATTACTCCCTCAATATTATGGGAAACACATAAAGTGTACATAAGAGGGAGGTTGATAGCAGAAAAGGTTAAGAGAAAGAAAAATTAGGCAGCGTCAGAAACAAACTTTACTAGGGGAAATCCAGGGCCTGGAACAGAAACACAAAGAAAGTCAGGAAGAGCAAACCTTGACAATATTAACCGGGAAAAGAGAAAAGTTACGGGATCTAATGGAACAAGAAACTAAATGGGTATTCAACAATACAAACAAGAAATTCTATGCTACGGGGAACAAACCCGGGAAACAGCTAGCAAGGGTAGTTAAACCCAGAAATACTCAGAACTTTGTCTCAAAAATGAAGGATAATAAAGGTGAAATGAGGCACTCCACAAAAGATATAATCAAAATATTTCGAGAGTATTATCAAAATTTATATAAAGTAAATAAAGAACAGGGCTTAATAGAAACCCAGAATAGAAGAAAGAAAATCAAACAATATTTAGAAAGGGCTAAGACCCCGATAATGGCAGAAGAAGTAATTAATAAACTTGATAAGGAAATATCAAGGGAGGAAATATACCAAGTAATTAAAAATATTAAAATGGGAAAGAGCCCGGGCCCAGATGGATATACATCACTCTATTATAAGAGATATGGGGATACCCTGATACCGTACTTCCAGGAATATATGAACTCCATAGGAGGAGGTATGATGATGTGTGAGGAAGCATTGGGTGCCCACATAACTCTTATAGAGAAGGAAGAAAAGGATCCCTCATTATGTGCCAGCTATAGGCCTATATCACTGATTAATGTTGACATAAAGATTTACACGAAAATTCTGGCAGAGAGATTAAGACCTCTCATGCCCGAGTTGATTGAAAACGATCAGGCAGGGTTTGTACCAGGGAGGGAAACGTGGGACAATGTCCTAAGAGCACTATTCCTGAAACAAAAAGCCCAAAAAAGTAAAACACCTGCCCTATTTCTGTCAGTAGACGCCGAAAAGGCTTTTGACAGACTAGACTGGGAATTTATGTTAGCAACAATGAGGCACATAGGATTAGGTCCCAACATGCTTAGATGGATAGGGGCACTATACTCTAAGCCCTCTGCACGTGTCCGGGTTAATGGGACCCTTTCAGATAGTTTTCCACTCTTTAATGGGACCCATCAGGGGTGCCCGCTTTCACCCCTTCTATTTGTCCTCTCGTTGGAGCCATTACTAGCAACTATTAGAACTAACCAGGAGATAGAGGGGGTAAAGATAGATGGGAGGGAACACAAGATCTCTGCGTTCGCGGACGACATGATGCTGTATGTATCAAATCCAAGACAAACATTGCCAAGGGTAATAGAGGAATATGAGAAATATGAAGAAATTTCAAATTTAAAAATTAATAAAGAGAAGACTGAAATACTAAGTATACCCTTAAGTTCGAAAGAACGCAGAGATCTTGGAGCCCTTTACCCATTTTCATGGAAACAGAAGGGGATGTGGAGAGGGATCTCTATGAGGATAACTATATTCCCCTATTAAACAAAATCAAATTAGAATTGAAGGGATATCCGATAGAAAAACTATCTTGGCTGGGTAGAATAAATATCAATAAGATGATGATACTGCCTAAAGCTCTATATATTTTTCAAACACTCCCAATAAAAATCCCAGATATGTACTTTAAAACACTGGGGAAGATAATAAGGAGATTCATATGGAAAGAAAAGAAGCCCCGCATATCAGTAGAGACACTGACTAGATCTAGACAAGAAGGAGGATTATATTTTCCAGATTTTAGAAGATACTATGAGGCAGCCGTATTAAAAAGGATAACAGACTGGATGCAGGGAAATGGACAGAGAAAAAAATGGGTAGGAGTAGAAGAAAGTTTGTGTAATGGGGACCTGGGAAGGAGAATATGGATCCCAAACCAATATAGAGGTCTTACAGAAGAAATACCCTCAATAAAAACAGAAACCTTTAGACTGTGGGATAAAGTGTGTAAAACAAAAAAGTGGCTTTATAATAGCCTGTTGTTGCCCCTCACAGGTACAGACTATTTCCCGCCAGGAAAGGGAGATGGGGCCTTCCTGGGATGGGCAACCGCAGACACATTAAAGCTGAAGGATTTATTGAAAGGGAACAGTTTGAGTCCAATCTCATGGGAAAAACTGATAGAGCGGGGGGGGGGGGGGGGAGACAGGGGATATCGAACATATATAGGACATTGTCACCTCCAAAGGGCCCTGAGATAGTGAAAATATTGGAAAGCTGGGAACTAGAACTTAATCAAACTATAACAGATGAAAAGAAGAGTCTAGTTCTTGACTACGTCCATTCTACCTCAATAGAGGCAAAAGTAATAGAAATGAATTATAAGCTCCTGTTACCGGCCTCAAAATGTGAATTAAGAGAGCCGATAATTGCAGACGTGATGAGATAAGGTGATCAGCTTGGCGTGGACTGCAAAGAATCACACAACAGCATAAGACAGGACCACTGGGTTTTATGGCTGGAAATCGTTTGACTTTTACATAACAATACATCTTTTACATTTTTATAATCACATGTTTATAACTATTAACAATATATAATACAGATTTTACTGAAGTATTTTAAACCGTAGTTACACAAAAAACATTGTTATATTTTAATAATATATATATATTCCTGTTATTCCATGTTATAGATGATGATGTACACTTTAACTGTGCAATAATGGTTTAATACAAACATTATTTCGGTAGTTCTCTTTTTTAACCACTAGATGGTGCACATGAAGCAATGCATAAGCTTTACATATAGGTTTTTCTTAAGAATATCAGTTTTCAACATGTGCTTTTCTAACTTTATGGAACTTGTATAAACCAAGTTTCAATATACTTATTTAGAACGGTTTAGTGCTTCTAATAGACATTTGTTCTGACTAATGCAGTATTTTCATGATTTTATGGCCTTTTCACTTGTTTCTCACACATGCTGTTCTAACTTCTAATATCAGTAAAACTATAACATACAGTCTGCTGTAACTTTCCCTGCATCTGCTACAGATGTTTAAGAATCTTTCTATTATAGTTTAATGCAGATTAGGAACGATTTAGAGTACATACCTGCAAAGAATCACACAACAGCATAAGACAGGACCACTGGGTTTTATGGCTGGAAATCGTTTGACTCCAGTCACATGGTGGGTGGTCTTATATAAACTCTGTTTGTGTACCTTCTCTGCCATCTACTGGTTCTTGCTAGAATAGCAGGAAGGTATTTCTTTGCTAGAAATAAAATTTAAAAAAATGAGTATGTACTTTGCTTTGGGGTGTCTGTTTTGTGACCATATAAACCCCAGTCCGTCACACTCTCCCCTCCTTCAGTTAATGGCTCCCGACATTAAACTCAATGGTTATCTGAACACTGTTTAGTGATTTAAGTAACCCAGATAGGTGCTTGTTTCCACCAAGGAGCTATGTTAACTACCTGGCATGTCATGGGAGTAGCTAGCATTGTAGGAGTTTGTACGGTGTGAATCTGACTTGGTATGTATCTTGGCTGACCTAGTGTGTCATATGTAAAGATCTCTTTAGGCTTAGCTTGTCTGGTAGATCTTCTGACAGGAGTTGAGTCATCTCCATCCACATCATTCTCCATTTGCATATCTTGGCTCACAGGTAAGTCTTGACTTAATGAGGGTAATTCTGCAGTGTCTAGTCCAGTGATTCTCAACCAGGGTTCCGTGGAACCCTAGGGTTCCTCCAGAGGTTGCTAGGGGTTCCTTCAGCATTGGGCAATTTCTGCCTCTCAGATAATTTCCTACTGACACCATTGATCTTTTTAGCTATATGTAAGGAGGTAATTCTTCCAAATGACCACAAGTGTAAGGACCATCCTTCCCACTGACCATCACACTAAGGTTTCATGAATTGTAGATCTGTAATTTTTAGCAGGGGTTCCCCGAGACCGGAGAACTATTTCAAGGGTTCCCCTGTGTTGAAAAGGTTGAGAAAGGCTGGTCTAGTCCCACCATGTCTGTAGCCCAGATTTGGTCGTCAACTAATGTTCCATCATTTTGTTCTTGTTCAAGATTGGGTGTGGTAGTTGTAGGATAGAACTCTTCTGCAGAAACTCTTAAAGGGATTTTCTGTACGTTTTGAGAGTTTTGTTGAGACACAACACAATCATGACTTTCTGTAGTCTCTGGTATATAAGGATAATACCATCTTTCTTCATCTGAACATTCCTCCTCTTGGTCCACATCCATTCTGGTCTCCTTTCTGTTACTTGATTGTCTTTGTTTCATTGGTACTCTTGGAATGTGTCCTTCAATTGGTAGGCCATTTACTGGTAGTAAAAGATTTCTGTGCAGCACTCGAATAGTCTTTTTACCACTTTCAGGCTGAATTTTGTACACAGGCCCATCTTTGATTCTTTCTACCACTTTGTGTACTGATTCTTCCCAGTATGAAGGAAGTTTACCAGGTCCTCCTCTTTCAGAGAGATTTCGTACTAAGACCCTATCCCCCGGTTGAAGAGGTGCTCCTTTTATCTTCTTGTCATAGTACTTCTTCCCTTTAGCAGATGATTTTTGGCTATTCTCGGATGCGATTTTGTAAGCTTCTTGCATTCTGGATGCCCATTTTTGAGTAAATGTGTGTTGACTTTCTGATTCCTTTTCCAAATTTAGGTTGAGCATTAGGTCAATTGGCAAACGAGGAGATCTTCCATACAATAGAAAGAATGGCGAGTATCCTGTGGCTTCATGCCTGGTGCAATTGTATGCATGAACCATATGTGGAAGATATTCTTTCCAATCTGACTTTTTCTCTTCCTCTAAGGTGCGAAGCATCTGTAACAAAGTACGGTTCAGTCTCTGCACTGGGTTACCCTGTGGATGGTACGGAGTAGTTCTTGAATGAGAAATCCCTGCCAATCGTTGCAATGTCTGAAACAAGTTGTTTTCAAATTCTCTTCCTTGGTCATGGTGGAGTTTCTCTGGATAGCCAAAATGTGGTATGAAATCTTGAAAGATCTTTTCTGCCACCGTTTTTCCAGATTTGTTCTTAGTGGGATACACTTGTGCAAAGCGTCTGAAGTGGTCATCTATTACAAGTATATACTCATATCCTCCTTTGCTTTTTTCCAAGTGAAGATAATCAATAGATACTAACTCCAAGGGTGAACTGGTAGTAATCGAACCCATAGGTGCTCTTTCGGTGATATTTGGACGCTTTTGTTTGATGCAGAGTTGCACTTCTTCAGCACATATTCATCAATGTCTCTTTGCATAAATGGCCAGTAAAATCGTTCACGTGCTAGGTGGGTTACCTTGTCTGTACCAATGTGACCCATGTCATCATGAAGATTTTTTAAGACCAATGGTTTTAGCTTTTCTGGTAGGACTAGCTGTTTTCGGGTTCCAGCGTGTCGGTAGAGGATTCCTTCATCAACTCTGAGTTTGTTCCATTCATGTATCAAACGTCTTGTTTTACTGGTCATACTCTCCTTTTCTTTGTGGTTTGGAATCCAGTCGTTTTCCTTAAGCCAGACAACTTCTCTAATGTTGGTATCGTCTTGTTGTAATGCTCTGATGTTCTCCTGAGTCATTGGGCAGATTGTCTGTCCTTTCAGCAATTCTTCGGCCACATCACTTTCTGAGTGAAAAGTCAATGAAGCCACCCACAGTGCCTCTTCTTCGTCGACAGCTTTGCTCCCTTGCCACATAGCTGACACAACCTCAGATGGTACAAGCTCTGTGTACTCACTCAAATTCTTTGTGAGTTCCACCGGTAATCGTGACAGTGTATCCGCGTCTGCATTCTGTTTACCTTGCCTGTACTTGATATCAAAGTGGAAATCGGCCAACTCGCCAACCCAGCGATGACCCACAGCATTCAGTCTGGCGGTACTCAATACATATGTCAATGGGTTGTTGTCTGTGTAGACTGTGAATGTTGGAGCGTAGTACAAGTAATCTCTGAATTTGTCACAGACTGCCCACTTGAGAGCTAAAAACTCAAGTTTACCAGAGTGAAGATGGTAATTGCGCTCTGCTGGAGTCAATGTTCTGGAGCCAAACCCGATAACACAAAGTTTTTCTCCTTGTCGTTGGTACAGTACAGCACCTAGGCCTTCATTGGAAGCATCAGTGTGTAGTAGGTCAAAATCAGGGTATGCTAGTATTGGTGGATTGGTTAGCATGTCCACCAGTCTGGATACTACAGCTTGATGTTTGGGTGTCCATTGAATCGTGTTTTAGATGGCACTTGTGTTTTGTTCCCATTTTTCTTTGTAGGTTTCCCTTGATTGTTTTTGGTAATGGATGTAGCAGATTCTTTCTCAGTGTTCTGCAAAAGTTCATACAGTGGTTTAGCAAGTCGAGAGAAATCTTGAATGAAGGACCTGTAGTAGCTCAGGAATCCTAACAAAGATCTGACTCCTCCCACTGTTTTTGGTTCTTTCCTTTTCAAATGTAATACCGCTTCAAGATCTTTTGGGTCAATTTTTATGCCTTCTTCTGACACCATTCGTCCAAGGTATCGAATCTGTCGTTTAAAGAGTTCACACTTCTGCGGTCTAAGTTTGATACCATGCTCGCGCATTCGACTAAGCACTTGCCTAATATCATTGACATGCTCCTGAAAAGTTTTGGAGTAGCAAAGTACGTCATCCAGGTATGGAGAACAACATTTGTCTCTGATGCCCTCTAGTACATTTTCCATGCATCTCTGAAAAGCTGCTGGGGCATTCGTTAATCCGAACGGAATACGATTCCACTCCAGGAGTCCCCAGGGGGTGCTAAAAGCCGTAAGATGTCTGGAGTCTTCATGCACAAAGCCTTGATGATACGCACTACCCTGGTCCAGGATTGAGAACCATGTAAATCCTCCTAAGCTATCTAGCAGATCTTGTATTCTGGGTAGTGGATGTCTATCTGGGATAGTCTTTCGGTTTAACTCCCTAAAGTCAACACATAGTCGTAGGCTACTGTCCTTCTTTCGAACACAGACAACCGGTGATGAGTATGCGGAAGAAGATTTTGTTACCCAACCTCGGTCAAGAAGGTTTTGGATATATTCTTTCACTTCCTTGTATAGGGGTTTCGGTATTGAATTGTAGCGTTTCTGGACAGGAGTTTCATCTTTCAGATTTATCCTCAATTTCAGGTTAGGAATGCATCCTATGTCTCCCTCATCTCGAGCAAAGACATCTGATTCGTCATATAACATTTGTCTCGCTATCTCCTGTTCTTCTTCTGAGAGATCTTCCAAATTGACAGGTGGGTGCCACTTAACAGATTTGTTAGTGGATAGCTGATTTCCAGTGTCCACTTGATTCAACTGGTTTACATGAAACACCCTTTTCTTCTGGTCAATTCCCTTTCCATCGTCTTTGTTTGGAGACCATGGTAGAATTTCAGCTGCTGGAGAAATGGTACCCAATACTGTTCTGGGCGGAAGGTTGATGTCATGTTGAGCACGGTTCAGTATAGGTATCTTCACCAGTTTAGAGAACCCATTTGGCACATCTACCACTGAAGGAAATAGTTCAAGTCCTTCCTCAACTGGATATTCTGGAAGTGGTTCAAATGGCATGATTCCTCCTTTTGGCCATGCTCTAATTCTGCATTTGACTTCACAGATCTCGCCTCCTTTAATCTGGAGTCCCTTCTTCCCCACTTTGACCATACGACTATCGGATATTTCTCCTGGGTCAGTTGCTTGACTAACAGCATTGACAATGTTATTCGCTACACTCTGTCTTACTTTCATAGCTTCACTCAGCAAGATAGTCAGGTTTTGGGTGCTGTTTGGTCGGTCATGGTTTTCTCTGATCAATTCTTCGATCACATTAAACCGAAGAATTGGATTGCCATTACAGCAGTCACTCACCAGCATTGGCACATAGATGGCTGAGTTTCCATGTCCACTACTTTCGAATTCCAGGCAGACTTCAATCCATCCGATGAATGGAATGATAGAACCATTTGCAGCTGTAATAGATAAGTTGTCATCACAAAGTAAATCTTGTATGTGCCTAATGGAGACACTGGGTAGAAACTCTTCTAACCATGCCTTCCCGACAATGCTGACCTGAGCTCCTGTGTCCATCAACATGTCAACCGGAACGCCATTCATCTGGCATGACAGTAGGCATTTTCCTCCAATTAATTGTGCTACGTGTTGTTTGGAGAATCCCTTCTCTTTTGGGAGTGTTCTAGTTGACCGGTGGGTGAATACCCTGTTTACCTTCGCACGGGACAGATCATTTGAGGTGGTCACTGGTTGTCCCTTCCCAGTGACCGTCTGTCGTTTCCCGACTGCCTTCTTTTCTTCAAGCAATCAACCGATCTGTGTCCTGTCCAACCACAGTAGAAACAGTGGTAGCAGTTCTGACTCTCTCGTTTAATGCAATCATCACACCTGGGTTTGCAGTGAGCTGTATCTGGAACTTGAACATTGGTTAGTGGCTTAGTCCTTTGGTTTCCAACAACAGGAGTTTGCTTCTTCATCTTTTCCAGGTTCTTTGTGAGAGCAGAAACCTGTGTTGTTAGTTCCGTTAATGTAGTGTGATTTGCTCTAGCATCTTCCTCAACTCTCTTTTGCAAGGTGTCTTTCTTTCTCGTACATCACGGGACACAGAGCGGCATAGTCATTACTATGTGGGTTATATAGTTTACCTTCAGGTGCTGGCACTGGCAACTTCCAAACCGGAAGTACCCTCCCCTATATAAGCCCCTCCCATCCGGGAGCACCTCAGTTTTTTGCCAGTGTCTAAGGTGTTGGCCAAGAAGTAACATGTGTTTTTTCACTGAGCTTGCGTACAGGTTCTTTTGGGCCTCAGTAAGCTATTCCGGATCCGACCAAAAAAGCTTCATAGCTAAACGGTCGGTACCCGGGCCTTGCAGAGAAGAGCAAGGTTTTGCCTGTAATGCTTCTCTTAGGAGGGCTGGACCCTGGGATCCAGAGCTCTGGTCATACCCACGACCAAGATGTTTTCTGTGCAGGGTGCTATACAGGTCCAGGGGAGTGGAATCCTTGGGAACCCGGTCCCCGAAGGTTTAATTACAATGCCTGCCGTGAGAAGTGAAGTTTGGGCTTCTGTGGACCAAACAGAGTCCTGCGGCGGGGAAAAGGTAAGTGGGGGCCCCTCAGGAACTTGGTTCTATTGGGGGACCCCCAAGCCTAGTATGTCTTTCTGCCTGTTACCTAACGGTATTCCCGCTAAATATCTGTGCATGCCTGTAACTACTAAAAAATGTAATAATTTTAAGAGTGGTCAAGAAAAAAAAAATGGTAAACCACGGTACCTGTGGTAAACCACTAGAGGCCGCTGTGGAACGTTGTTTTCTTGTCATGTGGATTTTTTCTTTCCAAGTCAAAATCCAGGCAGATGGTGAGTTCTCTGGATGGGAAACTGTTTCCTCTGCCATGTTGCAATGCTCGTCCATCCCCCGGCCCTGTGGCAAACAGGGCCCTGGCTTCTGTCCCTAGTTCCTTTTCAAAAAGAGCGCCGAAAACACACGTGCCCGCGCGCGTGCACGCGCCTCTATTTATAGAGGTGAGCTGGAAAAAGGGGCGGAGCTTGGTGGATGACGCTCTGTGCGCGCCGCAGCGCTTCTGCGCATGTGCGGGCGTCCCAGCATGATAAAAAGCACAATTAGGTGTTGTCAGCTGGTTATGGAAGGCAGAAACAGAGCTGGCAACATTTAGAAAGGCATACAGCAGGCGGTTGATGCAGGCATCCCCATAGAAAGGCACATTAGTAGACACCAACTGTTTATATAGCAGCAATTGTGCTAGACTATTGTCAGTAAGTGGTGTATTTCGGCTGGAATACCTCAGCTTTGGGCTTAGGAATATGCCGTCTAAAGTCTCCGGGTCTAAGAATCCCAGGAAGCATAGGGGGTCTCCATCGGGCTCTGAGGATCTTGGGCATGCTTTGGCTGCACCAATCTCCCCTGAAAATTCAGAGGTTAGTGACCGTAGAGCACCCTCAGGAGTACCTGGTACTGTGGCTGTCCTCAGTTCACCTGCTCCTGTGTATATAACAGAGGAGGTTTTTTCCTCAGCTCTGGGAGGACTGGAAGAGAGATTGACAACATTGATCGCTGCTTCCCTGTCAGAGGGAAAGCGCGCCCGATCTCCGTCTCCTCCCTCAGAGTGCCTGTTAGCAGAGCAACAGTCCCATACAGGGATCGACCTACCTGAAGGGGATCAGGATGAGGTTGATTCTGTTGTAGAGGAATCAACAGTGGAAGAGCCATTCTCAGCATCACATGCTGAAAGATTATGGGTTCAGTCTCTGACTAACATGGTCCGATCAGCATTAAAATGCCCCTTGCGGAGCCATCATCCACTTCTGTCTCCTCGTTGGGGTCGCTAAAAGCTCCCCAGACTGTTTGTTCCTTTCCGATCCATCCTTTACTGGAAGGGCTCATTTACCAGGATTGGGAACATCCTGATAAAATATTTACTCCTCCCAAGAGATTTCCGGTGGTCTATCCCATGGAGGATAAGTTCATCAGAAAATGGAGGGTCCCTACAGTGGACGCAGCCATCTCTTGTGTGAATAAATCACTGACATGTCCAGTGGATAATGTCCAAATGTTCAAGGACCCAATAGATAAAAAATTGGAGTCCTTATTAAAATCTGCTTTCTCTACAGCAGGCTTGGTGACACAACCAGCAGTGGCAGCTATTGGGGTCTGCCAAGCAGTGAAGGATCAGTTGAAACAGGTCTTAAGGGACATGCCAGATCAGCAGGCCCTTGCCCTAGCTGATCTACCTAGAGCCTTATGCTTTGCGGTTGACACCATAAAGGATTCAATCCATCAGGCCTCCCGCCTTACGCTGTCTGTAGTACATATGCGCAGGCTTCTATGGCTCAAAAACTGGTCTGCTGAAGCTCCCTGTAAAAAATTGCTGGTTACCTTCCCATTTCATGGTGAACGCTTATTCGGGGAAGACCTGGACAAATATATCCAGAAAATTTCCAACGGTAAAAGTACACTCTTGCCGGTTAAAAACAGAGTTAGAGGTCCCTCTTTTAGAGGCCTGCTTCTCCAGTCCCTGGGGCATCGGCTGTGAAACAGTTCCGACGGCCTCCTCGGTCAAATCCCGGGGGTAAAAATCAGGGACAATCGCAGGGTAACAAGAAGCCCTGGGTCAGGAGAGGTACAAAACCTCCCCCAAAGTCAAATGCATGAAGGGTTGCCCCCACTCAATCGGGTGGGGGGAAGACTTCAGTTGTTCGCAGAGACCTGGCGGGACACGATCAGAGACAGATGGGTGCTCTCCGCAGTAAGTCTGGGATACAAATTGGAGTTAAAAGACTCTCCTCCTTCCCATTTTATAAGGTCGAACGTGCCAAGGGATCCCCGGAAGAGAGGATCCCTCCTGTTGGCACTAGAACAACTATTGCTCCAAGGAGTAATTATGGAGGTTCCCCTGGAAGAATGCGGGTTCGGGTTTTACTCAAACCTCTTTACAGTCCCGAAGCCAAACGGGGACGTAAGGCCCATATTAAATCTAAAAGGGCTAAACAAATTCCTACATATCAGAACTTTCAGGATGGAGTCGATCCGATCGGTGGCCACTGCCCTACAAGGGGAGGAATGGTTAGCCTCGATCGACATCAAAGATGCTTATTTGCACATTCCCATCTTTCCAGTCCACCAAAAATTTCTACGCTTTGCAATAGAAGGGCGCCATTGTCAGTTCAGAGCCTTACCTTTCGGTCTGGCCACAGCACCACGAGTGTTCACAAAAATTCTGGCCCCATTATTGGCCAATCTAAGAACACAAAGTGTAACGATAATGGCATATCTAGACGACTTGTACTGATAGACCACTCAGTGGAAAAACTAGAAGTGGTTGTTCACAAGACAATCAAGTATCTGGAATCTCACGGTTGGATTATCAACCGAGACAAGTCAGTCCTAAAACCAGTCAAAAGTTTGGAATACATGGGGCTAAGGCTGGATTCAGACCAGAGAAAAATTTTCTTGCCTCAAGAAAAGGGGTCGTCTTTGAGAGATTTGATCCACCTAGTGGGTACAAAAAGACAGCCGTCCATATGCCTGTGCATGAGGCTGCTGGGAAAAATGGTGGCATCATTCGAAGCAGTACCCTACGGTCAATTCCATTCAAGGAATTTGCAAAGGGCCATACTGTCAGCCTGGAACAAAAAAGTTCAGGCCCTAGACTTACCAATGTCCTTGTCCCCTTCCGTTCGCAAGAGCCTCCGTTGGTGGTTGGTTCCCCAGAATCTGGAAAAAGGGAAATCCTTCAGTCCGATTTCTTGGAAGGTGGTCACTACAGATGCCAGCCTTATAGGCTGGGGAGCAGTACCGGAGCAATGGTCTCTCCAGGGCAGATGGTCGGATGCAGAAAAGGCCCTGCCCATCAATCTCTTAGAGATACGAGCAGCCCGGTATGCCCTAGTAGCATGGACATCCAAACTCCAAGGGTCCCCTGTCAGAATTCAATCAGACAATGCCACGGCAGTGGCATATATCAATCATCAGGGTGGCACCAGGAGTCGTGCAGCCCAGAGGGAAGTAAATTGCATCCTGAAATGGGCAGAAAGATATGTCCCAGCCATATCCGCGGTATTCATTCCAGGAGTGGAGAATTGGAAGGCGGACTTTCTAAGTCGCCAACAATTATGCCCAGGGGAATGGTCCCTTCACCCCGAGGTTTTCCGGACAATATGTCAGCGGTGGGGAACACCGGATGTAGATCTGCTAGCATCCAGATTCAACGCAAAGGTGGACAGGTTTGTCTCTCGGACAAGGGATCCCCTAGCTTGCGGCTCGGATGCCCTAGTGTTCCCTTGGGATCAGTTCAAGCTGATATATGCATTCCCACCGCCACAATTGTTACCTCGATTACTCCGCAGAAAAAAATCAGGGTAGAAAAGTAACCAGTGATTCTGGTGGCTCCAGCGTGGCCCCGAAGAGCATGGTACACGGAGATTGTAAAAATGTCTGTGGGGAGTCCTTGGACCCTCCCACATCGTCCGGACCTGCTTTCGCAAGGACCGATATACCACCCTTCCTTACCAGCCCTAGGTTTGACGGCCTGGCTATTGAAGCCCACATTCTAAAAAAGAGAAGTCTCTCTAATCCTGTGGTATCTACCATGATCAATGCCAGGAAACTGGTATCCAGGCAGATCTACTATAGAATCTGGAAGGCGTACATCGCCTGGTGTGAGGCCAAGAAATGGCATCCACGTAAGTACGTAATAGGTAGGATTCTGGACTTCCTACAGTGGGCTGTAGATAGGAAGCTTGCCTTGAGTACTATCAAGGGTCAGATTTGGGCCTTGTCAATATTTTTTCAGAGGCCCTTGGCTTCGCATTCACTAGTCAAAGCTTTTATACAAGGAGTGATGCGTATTAGCCCTCCGGTTAATATTCCCATATGTCCATGGGACTTAAACCTGGTTCTGTCGGTTCTACAGAAACAACCATTTGAACCATTACAGCATATTTCCTTGGTTCTTCTCACCAGGAAATTGATTTTTCTAGTAGCCATTTGTTCGGCTAAAAGAGTATCGGAATTAGCAGCTATGTCCTGTAAAGAGCCATATCTGGTTGTCCATAAGGACAGAGTAGTGTTACGTCCTCATCCAGCCTTTCTTCCTAAGGTGGTATCGAGGTTTCATTTGAACCAAGATGTGGTTCTTCCTTCTTTTTTCCCCAGACCTACTTCGGTAGAGGAAAAGTTATTGCATTCTTTGGATGTAGTAAGAGCAGTTAAAGCTTATCTAAAAGCCACTGCTCAGATTCGTAGAACGGATACTTTGTTTATTCTGCCGGAAGGCCCCAGAAAGGGTCAGGCAGTGTCAAAATCTACTTTAGCCAAGTGGATTCGACAGGTCATTATGCAAGCTTATGGCTTGAGAAGGAGACCGCCTCCGTTCAAAGTTAGGGCGCACTCCACGAGAGCAGTTGGAACTTCATGGGCAGTGCATCACCAGGCCTCCCTGGCTTAAATCTGTAAGGCCGCAACATGGTCTTCAGTACACACGTTTACTAAGGTTCTACCAGGTGGACGTTAGAAGTCAGGAGGATGTCGCCTTTGGGCGCAGTGTGTTGCAGGCCGCAAAAGATCCTCATGTCTGATAGCGCCCAGCTTATGTATGGTGTACCCCCCCCTCATTTGGCATTGCTTTGGGACGTCCCACATAGTAATGACTATGTCGCTCTGTGTCCCGTGATGTACGAGAAAGAAAATAGGATTTTTATAACAGCTTACCTGTAAAATCCTTTTCTTGGAGTACATCACGGGACACAGAGCTCCCACCCCTCTTTTGGGGACACTTATTGCTTTGCTACAAAACTTGGGTGCTCCCGGATGGGAGGGGCTTATATAGGGGAGGGTACTTCCGGTTTGGAAGTTGCCAGTGCCAGCACCTGAAGGTAAACTATATAACCCACATAGTAATGACTATGCCGCTCTGTGTCCCGTGATGTACTCCAAGAAAAGGATTTTACAGGTAAGCTGTTATAAAAATCCTATTTTTTCACTATTACCTGGTGTCTGTGATGAATGAACAGTAAGAGGTTTATGTTTAGGTGCACTGTTTAAGCGTCTCTGTCTTTCTGTTTGTTCATCAACTGATCTGGTGACCTGCTCTATGATAAAGTCATCCGTTACTGTCAAATCAGACACGTAAGGCTTGATATCTCGTCTAACATTAGAGTTTTTTTCGTTTAGTCCCTGATACAGTGTATGAAGGAATATGCCTTGCACTAGTTTTTTGTCATAGTTAAGCTCTCGCCTATCATGTTGTGATGTGGACAGAACTTTTTGTTTTAACCCCACTAGCCTGTAAACAAATTGTTGTGCTGTTTCTCTTTCTTGCTGGGTAGCATTACTAAGGTCCTGAAATAACTCATTACCACTTCGTTCTCTCATATGTGACTTCAAAAACCTCTTCAATTCAGCAACAGTAAGATCATCTTTGTCAGTCAACATATCTTTAAAATGGCCAGGTTTAATTATTCTCAACACGGTGCGTATAATTTCAGATTCAGGGAATTTTTCTGTTAGACCCTCGTCAATTTGTCTGCACGCGCTACTGTAACTCATGTCCGAACCATGATCTGAAATTACACCACCATGCATTTTGAATTCTCTACGTGGCAATAAAGCAACAACGTCAGTTAATCTCACCACCTCCGATACCTGTTCAGTCCTTGCAGTCCCACTACTTATTTTTTTTGCAGCGGTTGCAATGTCCACAGTTGGTGTACTTTCCTTGTTAAGTTTTAGTTCATTGATCTTGTCTTGGATGATGAGTAGGTAAGACATGCCTTGATCTTCTAACTTCTCCAGCTGATCACTTCTCATGTAGTCTACAATAAATTCAACGAGTTCCATTTCATTGGTACCAGTCACTGATGGAACGTCCACATCTCTTTCATCTTCCAGCGTAATAGCGAGGCTATGCAGCTGTTCTTCACGAAGCAGATGAAGTTGTTTCCGGATATCCCACATCAGCGCACGACGAGGAGATGCCATATCTGTTGCACTCTGAAGACTTGCACTCACAAGGCAGACGACACTCACGACTCTCCTTGTAGCTCTGTAGTAGGCTCACGCTTGTCTCGCGCTTCCCTCACACTGGTAACACAACGAATCCCGGCACGAGCCCCCAAAATGTTACCGGCCTCAAAATGTGAATTAAGAGAGCCGATAATTGTAGACGTGATGAGATAAGGTGATCGGCTTGGCGTGGACTGCAAAGAATCACACAACAGCATAAGACAGGACCACTGGGTTTTATGGCTGGAAATCGTTTGACTCCAGTCACATGGTGGGTGGTCTTATATAAACTCTGTTTGTGTACCTTCTCTGCCATCTACTGGTTCTTGCTAGAATAGCAGGAAGGTATTTCTTTGCTAGAAATAAAATAAAAAAAAATGAGTATGTACTTTGATTTGGGGTGCCTGTTTTGTGACCATATAAACCCCAGTCCGTCACACTCCTAACTAAATGGTATTGGGTTCCAACAAAATTTACATAGGATAAATAGGGAGTCATCACCCTTATGTTGGAGAGAATGTGGGCTGGAGGGAACACACGCCCATATATGGTGGCATTGCCCCCTGATACAGGAATACTGGAAAGAGATTATGGGGTTTGATAGAGAAGATTAGTGGATTTAGGGTCAAATTAGATCCTTGGTATTGCCTGTTTCACAATACCGGGATGACAAAGAAAAAATATAGAACAACTTTGATACCATATATGTTGAACGGAGCTAAAGCACTAATACCATGGAATTGGAAAGAAAAAAAAGTGCCATCAATAGGAGACTGGCTGAGAGAGATGGATAGAACTAGACTGATGGAGGAGTTGCTCTCAAATCACATTGAAAGTAGATCAAAATATGATAGAGTTTGGAAGGGATGGAGGGAGTTTAGGGATTCAGAGGCTTATATAGAGGGGCTGGGGAGATAAAGATCTTCTAACACTTCTCCCGGTCCCTCCCTTCTTGGTTCTCCCTCCTTTCCTTCCCCCCCCCCCTTTTTTTTCTTTTCTCTACATATCTATAGGCTCTGAGAGAGAGCCTTCTTAAATTATTTCACTTATAAATTTTCCTCAATTGATTTTGCGGATATTAACTATCACATACACTTGATATTAAAATCTTTTCTTATTTAAAATGTATTTATTTATTCTTTTTCGGGGTGAAGGAAAAGGAAGAAGAAAGGAAAAAGTTAAAATTGTATTTATTTTTTCTCTCTCCCTTCATTCTCTCTCCCCTTCTCCTGCCTCTCTGATTTGTTTTCCCTCTCTCTCTCCTCTTTGTGTGATCTCTTCATTGGGGGGACTAGGAGTATGTGGGCCATGGAGATGGATATATTTTATATGGGATAAGGAGATTTTTTAGTATAAACTGATATGGATATTTTTTAGGTTCATCTTATCAAAGGGGTATATAATGAGACCGTATATGTGTGTTATGTTTATAGGGTTTAAATACCTCTGTATTGTTATTTGAATGTTTTGTAATGTGAAAAAGTTTAATAAAAAGATTTAAAAACAAAGTGTCAGGACCTGGGCTTGAACCTGGGACCTCGTCTGGCATTTACTCTTCCCACTGAGCTATCTGGGATGCTGGACAGCTCACTGCCTGATCTGCTGGACAAACCTATCTGATCCAATGGACAACCCTGCCTTGAGTCTTGATTACCGATGAACCTTGAACTCCTTGCTCCTCCCATGAACTTCCTATATAAGCCTTGTCTCAGCACTTCCTCTTTGCCAGGTTATTGTGCCTTCTCTGCCAGTGCCTAGCTCTTGACATCCCTGCTGCCTTCTGTATTTTGCTACCACTCGTGATTGACCCTTGGCTTGTTCTTTGACTACTCTGCTGCCTGATCCCAACCTGCAACCACTCGTGATTGACCTTTTGGCTTGTTACTGACCACGCTGCTGTTTAATCCTTATCTGCTGATCTGCCACTGGACCCCGGCCTGCTCACACCCTGGTGGGGCAAACCTTAGGACCGCGACCTGGTACTAGCTTGCAGCTAAATCCATCTCCACCACCCGGAGCTCTGGGGAAAACCAGCTAGTACTTAGACTCCGCACCTCAGGTGAGCCTGTGTCATCTACCAGAAGTGACTGCCTGTATGCCTGTCCTGCCACTGCTATTGCAATTGGTCTTCAAGCCCGACGCCTGATCGTGACACAAAGAGAGCGGCCCCTCCCTCCCTCCTGAACTGTACCAGGCCGCATGCCCTCAACATGGGGGGTTTGGTGCTTTGGGGCAAGGGGGCGACCTGCGGCCCCCCCACCCCAAAGCACCCTGCCCCAGTGTTGATGGGGACAAGGGCCTCTTCCCGACAACCCTGGCCGTTGGTTGTCGGGGTCTGCGGGCGGGGGGCTTATCGGAATCTGGGAGCCCCCTTTAATTAGGGGGACCCCAGATACCGGCCACCCACCCTATGTGAATGAGTATGGGGTACATCGTACCCCTACCCATTCACCTGGTGGCAAAAAAAGTCAATAAAAAACACAACACAGGTTTTTAAAGTAATTTATTAGGCAGCTCCGGGGGTCTTCTTCCGAGTTCGGGGGTCTTTCTGCCGGGCGCCCGCTATCTTCTTCCAGCTCTTTTGCTAGCGGGGTCCTGGGCTTCCTCGTCGTCTTCTTCTGACTTCGGGGGTCTCTTGTTCTTTTCTCCGGTGTCGTCTCCGGTTCTTCTCCCGCTCTCCGGTGCCTTCTCCACGATCTCTGGTTCTTTCTGCCTTCTGCCGGGCACCCCACAATCTTCTTCCAGCTCTTTTGCTAGCGGAGGCCGGTCTTCATCGTCGTCTTCTTCCCTCTTCTCTCCGCCTGATGTTGCCTCGTCGCTGTCCACCACTGCAATGCTCTGTCCGAGGAGCGGTGCCACTTATATTGGCATGGGGCGTGGTCACCGGGTGATGCCACTGCTGACCCCGCCCCCATTTCACGTCACAGTCCCATCATTCCCCTGGACTGTGACATCATACTTCCCACTTCATCCGACTTCCCGGGCGACCTCTATTCAAATCAATGGGCTCCCATAGGGAACCATTAATTTTCAATAGAGAGCCGCTGACATTTGTATTTACTATAACAGTGCGCCGCTGCTTCCTGCGCCCAATGAAGGAGTTATCCAGCACACCAATTAAAGTATCAACCAGCGCAGCGCACTGTTATTAGTAAATCACCCCCAATGGGACACAATAACTGGTGTGGAGGTGATCGGGACACAATAACGGGTGTAGAGGTGATCAGGGACACAATAACTGGTGTGGAGGTGATCGGGGACACAATAACAGGTGTGGAGGTGATCGGGGACACAATAACAGGTGTGGAGGTGATCAGGGACACAATAACTGGTGTGGAGGTGATCAGAGACACAATAACTGGTGTGGTGGTGATCGGGGACACAATAACTGGTGTGGAGGTGATCAGAGACACAATAACTGGTGTGGAGGTGATCAGAGACACAATAACTGGTGTGGTGGTGATCGGGGACACAATAACTGGTGTGGAGGTGATCAGAGACACAATAACTGGTGTGATGATCAGGGACACAATAACTGGTGTGGAGGTGACCAGGGACACAATAACTGGTGTGGAGGTGATCAGGGACACAATAACTGGTGTGGTGATCAGAGACACAATAACTGGTGTGGAGGTGATCAGGGACACAATAACTGGTGTGGAGGTGATCAGAGACACAATAACTGGTGTGGAGGTGATCAGACACACAATAACTGGTGTGGAGGTGATCAGAGACACAATAACTGGTGTGGAGGTGATCAGGGACACAATAACTGGTGTGGAGGTGATCGGGGACACAATAACTGGTGTGGTGGTGATCGGGGACACAATAACTGGTGTGGAGGTGATCAGGGACACAATAACTGGTGTGGAGGTGATCAGAGACACAATAACTGGTGTGGAGGTGATCAGGGACACAATAACTGGTGTGGAGATGATCGGGGACACAATAACTGGTGTGGAGGTGATCAGAGACACAATAACTGGTGTGGTGGTGATCGGGGACACAATAACTGGTGTGGAGGTGATCAGGGACACAATAACTGGTGTGGAGGTGATCAGGGACACAATAACTGGTTTGGTGGTGATCAGGGACACAATAACTGGTGTGGAGGTGATCAGGGACACAATAACTGGTGTGGAGGTGATCAGGGACACAATAACTGGTGTGGAGGTGATCGGAGACACAATAACTGGTGTGGAGGTGATCAGGGACACAATAACTGGTGTGGAGGTGATCGGGGACACAATAACTGGTGTGGAGGTGATCGGGGACACAATAACGGGTGTGGAGGTGATCGGGGACACAATAACTGGTGTGGAGGTGATCGGGGACACAATAACTGGTGTGGAGGTGATCAGGGACACAATAACTGGTGTGGAGGTGATCAGGGACACAATAACTGGTGAGGAGGTGATCGGAGACACAATAACTGGTGTGGAGGTGATCAGGGACACAATAACTGGTGTGGAGGTGATCAGAGACACAATAACTGGTGTGGAGGTGATCGGGGACACAAAAACTCGTGTGGAGGTGATCAGGGACACAATAACTGGTGTGGAGGTGATCAGGGACACAATAACTGGTGTGGAGGTGATCGGGGACACAATAACTGGTGTGGAGGTGATCAGGGACACAATAACTGGTGTGGAGGTGATCGGGGACACAATAACTGGTGTGGAGGTGATCGGGGACACAATAACTGGTGTGGAGGTGATCGGGGACACAATAACGGGTGTGGAGGTGATCAGGGACACAATAACTGGTGTGGAGGTGATCAGGGACACAATAACTGGTTTGGTGGTGATCAGGGACACAATAACTGGTGTGGAGGTGATCAGGGACACAATAACTGGTGTGGAGGTGATCGGAGACACAATAACTGGTGTGGAGGTGATCAGGGACACAATAACTGGTGTGGAGGTGATCGGGGACACAATAACTGGTGTGGAGGTGATCGGGGACACAATAACGGGTGTGGAGGTGATCGGTGACACAATAACTGGTGTGGAGGTGATCGGGGACACAATAACTGGTGTGGAGGTGATCAGGGACACAATAACTGGTGTGGAGGTGATCAGGGACACAATAACTGGTGAGGAGGTGATCAGGGACACAATAACTGGTGTGGAGGTGATCGGGGACACAATAACTGGTGTGGAGGTGATCAGGGACACAATAACTGGTGTGGAGGTGATCAGGGACACAATAACTGGTGTGGAGGTGATCAGGGACACAATAACTGGTGTGGAGGTGATCAGGGACACAATAACTGGTGTGGAGGTGATCAGGGACACAATAACTGGTGTGGAGGTGATCAGAGACACAATAACTGGTGTGGAGGTGATCAGGGACACAATAACTGGTGTGGAGGTGATCGGGGACACAATAACTGGTGTGGAGGTGATCAGGGACACAATAACTGGTGTGATGATCAGGGACACAATAACTGGTGTGGAGGTGATCAGGGACACAATAACTGGTGTGGAGGTGATCGGGGACACAATAACTGGTGTGGAGGTGATCGGGGACACAATAACTGGTATGGAGGTGATCGGAGACACAATAACTGGTGTGGAGGTGATCATAGACACATTAACTGGTGTGGAGGTGATCAGGGACACAATAACTGGTGTGGAGGTGATCGGGGACACAATAACTGGTGTGGAGGTGATCGGGGACACAATAACGGGTGTGGAGGTGATCAGGGAGACAATAACTGGTGTGGAGGTGATCAGGGACACAATAACTGGTGTGGAGGTGATCGGGGACACAATAACTGGTGTGGAGGTGATCGGGGACACAATAACTGGTGTGGAGGTGATCGGGGACACAATAACTGGTGTGGAGGTGATCGGGGACACAATAACTGGTGTGGAGGTGATCGGGGACACAATAACGGGTGTGGAGGTGATCGGGGACACAATAACTGGTGTGGAGGTGATCGGGGACACAATAACTGGTGTGGAGGTGATCGGGGACACAATAACTGGTGTGGAGGTGATCAGGGACACAATAACTGGTGTGGAGGTGATCAGGGACACAATAACTGGTGTGGTGGTGATCGGGGACACAATAACTGGTGTGGAGGTGATCGGGGACACAATAACTGGTGTGGAGGTGATCGGGGACACAATAACTGGTGTGGAGGTGATCGGGGACACAATAACTGGTGAGGAGGTGATCGGGGACACAATAACGGGTGTGGAGGTGATCAGGGACACAATAACGGGTGTGGAGGTGATCGGGGACACAATAACTGGTGTGGAGGTGATCGGAGACACAATAACTGGTGTGGAGGTGATCAGAGACACAATAACTGGCGTGGAGGTGATCGGGGACACAAAAACTCGTGTGGAGGTGATCAGGGACACAATAACTGGTGTGGAGGTGATCGGGGACACAATAACTGGTGTGGAGGTGATCAGGGACACAATAACTGGTGTGGAGGTGATCGGGGACACAATAACTGGTGTGGAGGTGATCGGGGACACAATAACTGGTGTGGAGGTGATCGGGGACACAATAACTGGTGTGGAGGTGATCAGGGACACAATAACTGGTGTGGAGGTGATCAGAGACACAATAACTGGTGTGGAGGTGATCAGGGACACAATAACTGGTGTGGAGGTGATCAGGGACACAATAACTGGTGTGGAGGTGATCAGGGACACAATAACTGGTGTGGAGGTGATCGGGGACACAATAACTGGTGTGGAGGTGATCGGGGACAGAATAACTGGTGTGGAGGTGATCGGGGACACAATAACTGGTGTGGAGGTGATCGGGGACACAATAACTGGTGTGGAGGTGATCGGGGACACAATAACTGGTTTGGAGGTGATCGGGGACACAATAACTGGTGTGGAGGTGATCGGGGACACAATAACGGGTGTGGAGGTGATCAGGGACACAATAACTGGTGTGGAGGTGATCAGAGACACAATAACTGGTGTGGAGGTGATCATAGACACATTAACTGGTGTGGAGGTGATCAGGGACACAATAACTGGTGTGGAGGTGATCAGGGACACAATAACTGGTGTGGAGGTGATCAGGGACACAATAACTGGTGTGGAGGTGATCGGGGACACAATAATTGGTGTGGTGATGATCAGGGACACAATAACTGGTGTGGAGGTGATCAGGGACACAATAACTGTTGTGGAGGTGATCAGGGACACAATAACTGGTATGGAGGTGATCGGGGACACAATAACTGGTGTGGAGGAGATCGGGGACACAATAACTGGTGTGGAGGTGATCAGGGACACAATAACTGGTGTGGAGGTGATCAGGGACACAATAACTGGTATGGAGGTGATCGGGGACACAATAACGGGTGTGGAGGTGATCAGGGACACAATAACTGGTGTGGAGGTGATCAGAGACACAATAACTGGTGTGGAGGTGATCAGGGACACAATAACTGGTGTGGAGGTGATCAGGGACACAATAACTGGTGTGGTGGTGATCGGGGACACAATAACTGGTGTGGTGGTGATCGGGGACACAATAACTGGTGTGGTGGTGATCGGGGACACAATAACTGGTGTGGAGGTGATCGGGGACACAATAACTGGTGTGGAGATGATCGGGGACACAATAACTGGTGTGGAGGTGATCAGGGACACAATAACTGGTGTGGACGTGATCAGGGACACAATAACTGGTGTGGAGGTGATCAGGGACACAATAATTGGTGTGGAGGTGATCGGGGACACAATAACTGGTGTGGAGGTGATCAGAGACACAATAACTGGTGTGGAGGTGATCGGGGACACAATAACTGGTGTGGAGGTGATCAGGGACACAATAACTGGTGTGGAGGTGATCGGGGACACAATAACTGGTGTGGAGGTGATCGGGGACACAATAACTGTTGTGGAGGTGATCAGGGACACAATAACTGGTGTGGAGGTGATCAGGGACACAATAACTGGTGTGGAGGTGATCAGGGACACAATAACTGGTGTGGAGATGATCAGGGACACAATAACTGGTGTGGAGATGATCGGGGACACAATAACTGGTGTGGAGGTGATCAGAGACACAATAACTGGTGTGGTGGTGATCGGGGACACAATAACTGGTGTGGAGGTGATCAGGGACACAATAACTGGTGTGGAGGTGATCAGGGACACAATAACTGGTGTGGTGGTGATCGGGGACACAATAACTGGTGTGGAGGTGATCAGGGACACAATAACTGGTGTGGAGGTGATCAGGGACACAATAACTGGTGTGGAGGTGATCAGGGACACAATAACTGGTGTGGAGGTGATCAGGGACACAATAACTGGTGTGGAGGTGATCAGGGACACAATAACTGGTGTGGAGGTGATCAGGGACACAATAACTGGTGTGGAGGTGATCAGGGACACAATAACTGGTGTGGAGGTGATCAGAGACACAATAACAGGTGTGGAGGTGATCAGGGACACAATAACTGGTGTGGTGATCAGAGACACAATAACTGGTGTGGTGGTGATCAGGGACACAATAACTGGTGTGGAGGTGATCAGGGACACAATAACTGGTGTGGAGGTGATCAGGGACACAATAACTGGTGTTGTGGTGATCAGGGACGCAATAACTGGTGTGGAGGTGATCAGGGACACAATAACTGGTGTGGTGGTGATCGGGGACACAATAACTGGTGTGGTGGTGATCAGGGACACAATAACTGGTGTGGAGGTGATCAGGGACACAATAACTGGTGTGGAGATGATCGGGGACACAATAACTGGTGTGGAGGTGATCAGGGACACAATAACTGGTGTGGAGGTGATCAGGGACACAATAACTGGTGTGGAGGTGATCAGGGACACAATAATTGGTGTGGAGGTGATCGGGGACACAATAACTGGTGTGGAGGTGATCGGGGACACAATAACTGGTGTGGAGGTGATCAGGGACACAATAAATGGTGTGGAGGTGATCAGGGACACAATAACTGGTGTGGTGGTGATCGGGGACACAATAACTGGTGTGGTGGTGATCGGGGACACAATAACTGGTGTGGAGGTGATCAGGGACACAATAACTGGTGTGGAGGTGATCGGGGACACAATAACTGGTGTGGAGGTGATCGGGGACACAATAACTGGTGTGGAGGTGATCAGGGACACAATAACTGGTGTGGAGGTGATCAGGGACACAATAACTGGTGTGGTGGTGATCGGGGACACAATAACTGGTGTGGAGGTGATCAGGGACACAATAACTTGTGTGGAGGTGATCAGGGACACAATAACTGGTGTGGAGGTGATCAGGGACACAATAAGTGGTGTGGAGATGATCGGGGACACAATAACTGGTGTGGAGGTGATCGGGGACACAATAACTGTTGTAGAGGTGATCAGGGACACAATAACTTGTGTGGAGGTGATCAGGGACACAATAACTGGTGTGGAGGTGATCAGGGACACAATAACTGGTGTGGAGGTGATCGGGGACACAATAACTGGTGTGGAGGTGATCAGGGACACAATAACTGGTGTGGAGGTGATCGGGGACACAATAACTGGTGTGGAGGTGATCTGGGACACAATAACTGGTGTGGAGGTGATCAGAGACACAATAACTGGTGTGGTGGTGATCGGGGACACAATAACTGGTGTGGAGGTGATCAGGGACACAATAACTGGTGTGGAGGTGATCAGGGACACAATAACTGGTGTGGAGGTGATCAGGGACACAATAACTGGTGTGGAGGTGATCGGGGACACAATAACTGGTGTGGAGGTGATCGGGGACACAATAACTGTTGTAGAGGTGATCAGGGACACAATAACTTGTGTGGAGGTGATCAGGGACACAATAACTGGTGTGGAGGTGATCAGGGACACAATAACTGGTGTGGAGGTGATCGGGGACACAATAACTGGTGTGGAGGTGATCAGGGACACAATAACTGGTGTGGAGGTGATCGGGGACACAATAACTGGTGTGGAGGTGATCTGGGACACAATAACTGGTGTGGAGGTGATCAGAGACACAATAACTGGTGTGGTGGTGATCGGGGACACAATAACTGGTGTGGAGGTGATCAGGGACACAATAACTGGTGTGGAGGTGATCAGGGACACAATAACTGGTGTGGAGGTGATCAGGGACACAATAACTGGTGTGGAGGTGATCAGGGACACAATAACTGGTGTGGAGGTGATCAGGGACACAATAACTGGTGTGGAGGTGATCAGGGACACAATAACAGGTGTGGAGGTGATCAGGGACACAATAACTGGTGTGGTGATCAGAGACACAATAACTGGTGTGGTGGTGATCAGGGACACAATAACTGGTGTGGAGGTGATCAGGGACACAATAACTGGTGAGGAGGTGATCAGGGACACAATAACTGGTGTGGTGATCAGAGACACAATAACTGGTGTGGTGGTGATCAGGGACACAATAACTGGTGTGGAGGTTATCAGAGACACAATAACTGGTGTGGAGGTGATCAGAGACACAATAACTGGTGTGGAGGTGATCAGGGACACAATAACTGGTGTGGAGGTGATCGGGGACACAATAACTGGTGTGGAGGTGATCAGGGACACAATAACTGGTGTGGAGGTGATCGGGGACACAATAACTGGTGTGGAGGTGATCAGGGACACAATAACTGGTGGGGAGGTGATCAAGGACACAATAACTGGTGTGGAGGTGATCAGAGACACAATAACTGGTGTGGAGGTGATCGGGGACACAATAACTGGTGTGGAGGTGATCAGGGACACAATAACTGGTGTGGAGGTGATCGGGAACACAATAACTGGTGTGGAGGTGATCAGGGACACAATAACTGGTGTGGAGGTGATCAGGGACACAATAACTGGTGTGGAGGTGATCAGAGACACAATAACTGGTGTGGAGGTGATCAGGGACACAATAACTGGTGTGGAGGTGATCAGGGACACAATAACTGGTGTGGAGGTGATCAAGGACACAATAACTGGTGTGGAGGTGATCAGAGACACAATAACTGGTGTGGAGGTGATCGGGGACACAATAACTGGTGTGGAGGTGATCGGGGACACAATA
Source organism: Rana muscosa (assembly GCA_029206835.1). Taxonomy (NCBI): domain Eukaryota; kingdom Metazoa; phylum Chordata; class Amphibia; order Anura; family Ranidae; genus Rana; species Rana muscosa. The sequence continues at coordinate 477,243 of JARGYO010005596.1, read as the reverse complement.
ACTGGTGTGGAGGTGATCGGGGACACAATAACTGGTGTGGAGGTGATCGGGGACACAATAACTGGTGTGGAGGTGATCGGGGACACAATAACTGGTATGGAGGTGATCGGGGACACAATAACGGGTGTGGAGGTGATCAGGGACACAATAACTGGTGTGGAGGTGATCAGAGACACAATAACTGGTGTGGAGGTGATCATAGACACATTATCTGGTGTGGAGGTGATCAGGGACACAATAACTGGTGTGGAGGTGATCAGGGACACAATAACTGGTGGGGAGGTGATCGGGGACACAATAACTGGTGTGGAGGTGATCAGAGACACAATAACTGGTGTGGAGGTGATCAGGGACACAATAACTGGTGTGGTGATCGGGGACACAATAATTGGTGTGGTGATGATCAGGGACACAATAACTGGTGTGGAGATGATCAGGGACACAATAACTGGTGTGGTGGTGATCAGAGACACAATAACTGGTGTGGAGATGATCGGGGACACAATACCTGGTGTGGAGGTGATCAGGGACACAATAACTGGTGTGGAGGTGATCGGGGACACAATAACTGGTGTGGAGGTGATCGGGGACACAATAACTGTTGTGGAGGTGATCAGGGACACAATAACTGGTGTGGAGGTGATCAGGGACACAATAACTGGTGTGGAGGTGATCAGGGACACAATAATTGGTGTGGAGGTGATCGGGGACACAATAACTGGTGTGGAGGTGATCGGGGACACAATAACTGGTGTGGAGGTGATCAGGGACACAATAAATGGTGTGGAGGTGATCAGGGACACAATAACTGGTGTGGTGGTGATCGGGGACACAATAACTGGTGTGGAGGTGATCAGGGACACAATAACTGGTGTGGAAGTGATCGGGGACACAATAACTGGTGTGGAGGTGATCGGGGACACAATAACTGTTGTAGAGGTGATCAGGGACACAATAACTTGTGTGGAGGTGATCAGGGACACAATAACTGGTGTGGAGGTGATCAGGGACACAATAAGTGGTGTGGAGATGATCGGGGACACAATAACTGGTGTGGAGGTGATCGGGGACACAATAACTGTTGTAGAGGTGATCAGGGACACAATAACTTGTGTGGAGGTGATCAGGGACACAATAACTGGTGTGGAGGTGATCAGGGACACAATAACTGGTGTGGAGGTGATCGGGGACACAATAACTGGTGTGGAGGTGATCAGGGACACAATAACTGGTGTGGAGGTGATCGGGGACACAATAACTGGTGTGGAGGTGATCTGGGACACAATAACTGGTGTGGAGGTGATCAGAGACACAATAACTGGTGTGGTGGTGATCGGGGACACAATAACTGGTGTGGAGGTGATCGGGGACACAATAACTGGTGTGGAGGTGATCAGGGACACAATAACTGGTGTGGAGGTGATCAGGGACACAATAACTGGTGTGGAGGTGATCGGGGACACAATAACTGGTGTGGAGGTGATCGGGGACACAATAACTGGTGTGGAGGTGATCAGGGACACAATAACTGGTGTGGAGGTGATCAGGGACACAATAACTGGTGTGATGGTGATCGGGGACACAATAACTGTTGTAGAGGTGATCAGGGACACAATAACTTGTGTGGAGGTGATCAGGGACACAATAACTGGTGTGGAGGTGATCAGGGACACAATAACTGGTGTGGAGGTGATCGGGGACACAATAACTGGTGTGGAGGTGATCAGGGACACAATAACTGGTGTGGAGGTGATCGGGGACACAATAACTGGTGTGGAGGTGATCTGGGACACAATAACTGGTGTGGAGGTGATCAGAGACACAATAACTGGTGTGGTGGTGATCGGGGACACAATAACTGGTGTGGAGGTGATCAGGGACACAATAACTGGTGTGGAGGTGATCAGGGACACAATAACTGGTGTGGAGGTGATCAGGGACACAATAACTGGTGTGGAGGTGATCAGGGACACAATAACTGGTGTGGAGGTGATCAGGGACACAATAACTGGTGTGGAGGTGATCAGGGACACAATAACGGGTGTGGAGGTGATCAGGGACACAATAACTGGTGTGGAGGTGATCAGGGACACAATAACTGGTGTGGAGGTGATCAGAGACACAATAACAGGTGTGGAGGTGATCAGGGACACAATAACTGGTGTGGTGATCAGAGACACAATAACTGGTGTGGTGGTGATCAGGGACACAATAACTGGTGTGGAGGTGATCAGAGACACAATAACTGGTGTGGAGGTGATCAGAGACACAATAACTGGTGTGGAGGTGTTCGGGGACACAAAAACTTGTGTGGAGGTGATCAGGGACACAATAACTGGTGTGGAGGTGATCAGGGACACAATAACTGGTGTGGAGGTGATCGGGGACACAATAACTGGTGTGGAGGTGATCAGGGACACAATAACTGGTGTGGAGGTGATCGGGGACACAAAAACTTGTGTGGAGGTGATCAGGGACACAATAACTGGTGTGGAGGTGATCAGGGACACAATAACTGGTGTGGAGGTGATCGGGGACACAATAACTTGTGTGGAGGTGATCAGGGACACAATAACTGGTGTGGAGGTGATCAGGGACACAATAACTGGTGTGGAGGTGTTCGGGGACACAAAAACTTGTGTGGAGGTGATCAGGGACACAATAACTGGTGTGGAGGTGATCAGGGACACAATAACTGGTGTGGAGGTGATCGGGGACACAATAACTGGTGTGGAGGTGATCAGGGACACAATAACTGGTGTGGAGGTGATCGGGAACACAATAACTGGTGTGGAGGTGATCAGGGACACAATAACTGGTGTGGAGGTGATCAAGGACACAATAACTGGTGTGGAGGTGATCAGAGACACAATAACTGGTGTGGAGGTGATCGGGGACACAATAACTGGTGTGGAGGTGATCGGGTACACAATAACTGGTGTGGAGGTGATCGGGGACACAATAACTGGTGTGGAGGTGATCGGGGACACAATAACTGGTATGGAGGTGATCGGGGACACAATAACGGGTGTGGAGGTGATCAGGGACACAATAACTGGTGTGGAGGTGATCGGGGACACAATAACTGGTATGGAGGTGATCGGGGACACAATAACGGGTGTGGAGGAGATCAGGGACACAATAACTGGTGTGGAGGTGATCAGAGACACAATAACTGGTGTGGAGGTGATCGGGGACACAATAACTGGTGTGGAGGTGATCGGGGACACAATAACTGGTGTGGAGGTGATCAGAGACACAATAACTGGTGTGGAGGTGATCGGGGACACAATAACTGGTGTGATGATCAGGGACACAATAACTGGTGTGGAGATGATCAGGGACACAATAACTGGTGTGGTGGTGATCAGAGACACAATAACTGGTGTGGAGGTGATCGGGGACACAATAACGGGTGTGGAGGTGATCGGGGACACAATAACTGGTGTGGAGGTGATCAGGGATACAATAACTGGTGTGGAGGTGATCGGGGACACAATAACTGGTGTGGAGGTGATCGGGGACACAATAACGGGTGTGGAGGTGATCGGGGACACAATAACTGGTGTGGAGGTAATCGGGGACACAATAACTGGTGTGGAGGTGATCGGGGACACAATAATTGGTGTGGTGATGATCAGGGACACAATAACTGGTGTGGAGGTGATCAGGGACACAATAACTGGTGTGGAGGTGATCGGGGACACAATAACTGGTGTGGAGGTGATCGGGGACACAATAACGGGTGTGGAGGTGATCAGGGACACAATAACTGGTGTGGAGGTGATCAGAGACACAATAACTGGTGTGGAGGTGTTCGGGGACACAAAAACTTGTGTGGAGGTGATCAGGGACACAATAACTGGTGTGGAGGTGATCAGGGACACAATAACTGGTGTGGAGGTGATCGGGGACACAATAACTTGTGTGGAGGTGATCAGGGACACAATAACTGGTGTGGAGGTGATCAGAGACACAATAACTGGTGTGGAGGTGTTCGGGGACACAAAAACTTGTGTGGAGGTGATCAGGGACACAATAACTGGTGTGGAGGTGATCAGGGACACAATAACTGGTGTGGAGGTGATCGGGGACACAATAACTGGTGTGGAGGTGATCAGGGACACAATAACTGGTGTGGAGGTGATCGGGAACACAATAACTGGTGTGGAGGTGATCAGGGACACAATAACTGGTGTGGAGGTGATCAAGGACACAATAACTGGTGTGGAGGTGATCAGAGACACAATAACTGGTGTGGAGGTGATCGGGGACACAATAACTGGTGTGGAGGTGATCGGGTACACAATAACTGGTGTGGAGGTGATCGGGGACACAATAACTGGTGTGGAGGTGATCGGGGACACAATAACTGGTATGGAGGTGATCGGGGACACAATAACGGGTGTGGAGGTGATCAGGGACACAATAACTGGTGTGGAGGTGATCGGGGACACAATAACTGGTATGGAGGTGATCGGGGACACAATAACGGGTGTGGAGGAGATCAGGGACACAATAACTGGTGTGGAGGTGATCAGAGACACAATAACTGGTGTGGAGGTGATCGGGGACACAATAACTGGTGTGGAGGTGATCGGGGACACAATAACTGGTGTGGAGGTGATCAGAGACACAATAACTGGTGTGGAGGTGATCGGGGACACAATAACTGGTGTGATGATCAGGGACACAATAACTGGTGTGGAGATGATCAGGGACACAATAACTGGTGTGGTGGTGATCAGAGACACAATAACTGGTGTGGAGGTGATCGGGGACACAATAACGGGTGTGGAGGTGATCGGGGACACAATAACTGGTGTGGAGGTGATCAGGGATACAATAACTGGTGTGGAGGTGATCGGGGACACAATAACTGGTGTGGAGGTGATCGGGGACACAATAACGGGTGTGGAGGTGATCGGGGACACAATAACTGGTGTGGAGGTAATCGGGGACACAATAACTGGTGTGGAGGTGATCGGGGACACAATAATTGGTGTGGTGATGATCAGGGACACAATAACTGGTGTGGAGGTGATCAGGGACACAATAACTGGTGTGGAGGTGATCGGGGACACAATAACTGGTGTGGAGGTGATCGGGGACACAATAACGGGTGTGGAGGTGATCAGGGACACAATAACTGGTGTGGAGGTGATCAGGGACACAATAACTGGTTTGGTGGTGATCGGGGACACAATAACTGGTGTGGAGGTGATCGGGGACACAATAACGGGTGTGGAGGTGATCGGGGACACAATAACTGGTGTGGTGATGATCAGGGACACAATAACTGGTGTGGAGGTGATCAGGGACACAATAACTGGTGTGGTGGTGATCAGTAGGGATGAGCCGAACACCCCCGGGTTCGGTTCGCACCAGAACCCGCGAACGGACCGAAAGTTCGTACGAACATTAGAACCCTATTAAATACAATGGATGCGAACGTTCGAATTCTAAAGTGCTAATTATAACGACTATTATGCATGTTATTGTCCTAAAAAGGGTTTGGGAACCCGGGTTCTGCATCAGGGGACTTGTATCAATGCAAAAAAAAGTTTTAAAAACGATCGTTTTTCGGGAGCAGTCATTTTAATGATGCATAAAGTGAAAAAAATAAAAGTCAAATATTCCTTTAAATATCGTACCTGGGGGGTGTCTAAAGTATGCCTGTGAAGTGCCACGTGTTTCCCGTGTTTAGAACTGTCCCTGCACAAAATGACACTTCTAAAGGAAAAAAAAGCCATTTAAAACTGCTTGCGGCTTTAATGTAATGTCTGGTCCCGGTAATATGGATGAAATTCTTTAAGAAAAATGGCATAGCTACCCCATGACCCCCCCCCCCCTACCCCAGCCCATTACCAGCCCCTTTGGGTCTTGTATGGATATTAAGGGGAACCCCGCACACAAAATAAAAAAGGCCCTATATACTCTGAACAGCCGTATACAGGCAGTGCATACAAGACAGGGACTGTAGGTTTGTTCTTATGTAGAATCTGTTTGTAATTTTGAACAGGTACATTGTTTAAGTGTAGCTCCAGCCCAAAAATCTATTTTTAAACTTTTTGGAAAACATAGGTAAGGGTTATCACCCCTGTAACATTTGTTTTGCTGTCTGTGCCCCTGTTCAGAACATTTCACCTCACTTTCCGTCCCAATGACAAATAAATTATTAGATCAAGAATTGTAATTGCATGCCCCTGTTGAACAGGGGCTGAAAAATTGGGCCTTTGGTGGTGGTGGTGGTGGTGGTGTTGTCACAACACTGTAAGCCCTCACAGTTACTCTTGGTGGGCGCAGGAATGGGCCCTGCTGTAAATTATTAGATCAAGAATTTTAATTACATGGCCCTTTAGAACAGGGGCTGAAAATTGGGCCTTAGCCACTGGTGCCACAACACTGCAACCCCTCACAGATACTGTACTTGGAGCACAGTAATGAGCCCTGTTGCAAAGTATTGCATCAAAAATTGTAATTACACGCCCCTGTTAAACAGGGGCAGAAAAATTGGGCCTTAGGCACTGGTGCCACGACACTGCAACCTCTCCCAGATACTCTAGTTGGAGTGCAGGAATGAGCCCTGCTGCAAAGCATTGCATCAAAAATTGTAATTACATGCCCCTGTTAAACAGGGGCTGAAAAATTGGGCCTTAGCCACTGTGGCGGCACCCAGAAACAAAAATGTTTTTCCAAGATATCATCATGAATCGGATCATTGAGGAGGAGGAGGATAGTCAGTCAACATAACAGGACAGTCACTTAGTCAGCATCAGCATCAGTCTTGAAGGGATGTGACATTTGAAAATAAATTATTCTGTTATATCAGCTTCAGGTGCTTGGTAGCTGGTGGTGATCCAAGACTGGTTCATCTTTATGAAGGTCAGTCGATCAACCGAATCGGTGGACAGGCGCACCCTGTGATCCGTGACAAATCCTCCAGCAGCACTGAATGTGCGTTCTGAAAGAACGCTGGATGCAGGACAGGCCAGTAGCTCAATTGCATACTGTGCAAGCTCTGGCCAGTGATCCATCCTCAAGACCCAGTAAGCCAGAGGATTTTCGGTGGGGAAGGTGTCCAAATCTGACCTTGCCCCTAGGTATTCCTGCACCATGTATATCAGACGCTGGTGATGGTTGCTGGAACCGATCATACCTTGGGGCTGCGGACTAAAGAATTGTCTGAACGCATCGGTCAGACGGCCACCTTCCCCACCGCTCCTTCTTTGACTGACCGAAGCCTCAGCAACTCGTTATCCCAGACCAGGAGTTTGTAACCTCCCAGTCTCTGGGAACGCGTTGCACAGACCTTTCTGCAAGGCCTCCCGGAGTTGTCTCAACCTCTGCTCCCTCTGCGACGGTAACATAAGGTCCGCAACCTTAGCCTTGTACCGTTGATCAAGGAGAGTGGCCAGCCAGTAATGGTCCCTCTCCTTGATCCGAAGAATACGAGGATCCTTCCGCAGACTTTGCAGGATCAGGGAGGCCATGCAGCGTAGGTTAGCTGAGGCATTCGATCCGGAGTCCTCTGGGTCACTAAGGACGACATGATCCGCAGCCACGTACAAGTCCACGGGTTTCTTGGGACTGTAAATCATCCCTAAAAGACTGCTGCTGTTGATGCTGCTGAGTGCCAGGCTCCACCTCCATGCTGACACAATCCTCCTCCTCCTCCTCTTCCTGTGCGATGGGTGGAACAGAAGGAACACTGTCTGGGTAAAGGGGGCCTTGAGAGGTAAGGAAGTCCTCCTCTTCCTGCCTCTGTTCTGCCTCAAGTTCCCTGTCCATTATTCCACGCAGCGTATGCTCCAACAGGTGGACAAGAGGTACAGTGTCACTGATGCATGCACTGTCACTGCTCACCATCCTCGTGGCCTCCTCAAATGGTGCCAGGACAGTGCATGCATCCCTGATCATGCCCCACTGGCGTGGTGAAAAAACCCAGAGCTCCCCTGACCCTGTCCTGTTGCCGTAGTCGCACAGGTACTCATTGATTGCCCTCTGCTGCATGTGCAGCCGCTGCAGCATGGCCAACGTTGAGTTCCACCTGGTGGGCATGTCACATATAAGGCGGTTCTTGGGCAGGTTCAACTCCTTTTGCAGCTCAGCCAGCCGAGCACTGGCATTATATGATCTGCGGAAATGCACACAGACTATCCTGGCCTGCCTCAGGACATCCTGTAAGCCCGGGTACCTGCCCAAGAACCGCTGCACCACCAGGTTAAGGACGTGAGCCACACAGGGCACATGGGTCAGTTGTCCCTGTCGGAGGGTGGAGAGGAGGTTGGTGCCATTGTCGCAAACCACCATTCCTGGCTTAAGCTGGCATGGCGTCAACCACCTCTCGGCCTGCCCCTGCAGAGCAGACAGAACCTCTGCCCCAGTGTGGCTCCTGTCCCCCAAACACACCAGCACAAGCACGGCATGGCATCTTTTTGCCTGCGTACTTGCGTAGCCCCTTGAACGCTTACGGAGCACCGCTGGTTCCAAGGACAAAGCACAGGAAGAGGCCATGGAGGAAGAAGAAGAGGAGGAGGGGGTGGAGGAGAGAGGTGTGTCACAACCAGTAGTAGCATTTTGGAGGCGTGGCGGCGGAACAACCTCCAACACTACTGCACCTTGTCCTGCATCCTTCCCAGCTGCCAAAAGAGTGACCCAATGGGCTGTGAAAGAAAGGTAACGTCCCTGTCCATGCCTGCTGGACCATGAGTCAGCGGTAATATGCACCTTACCGCTGACCGCCCTGTCCAGCGAGGCCAAGACATTGCCTTCCACATGCCGGTAGAGAGCCGGAATCGCCTTCCGTGAGAAAAAGTGGCGTTTGGGAACCTGCCACTGAGGAACCGCACATTGCACAAACTCACGGAAGGGGGCCGAGTCTACCAACTGAAAAGGCAGCAGTTGAAGCGCTAGCAATTTAGCCAAGCTAGCATTCAACCGCTGGGCATGTGGATGGCTGGGAGTGAACTTCTTTCGACGGTCCAGCAGCTGAGGCAGGGAAATTTGCCTGCTAGAATCGGACGTCGGTGTACTGCTAGCAGAGTGCCCGCAAGTACTTGGCTGTGACACACCTAATTCTACACCTTCATTCCTCTCAGTGCAGGTTTTAGAGAGGACTGAAGGTATAGTGGGGTTGGAGATCCCAGCTGATGCGGTGCAAGGAGAGGTCCGCTTTGTTCTTTGGTGTGGGTCTTTGAGGTAGGCTTGCCAACGAGCTGCATGGCAGGTCAACATATGTCTGGTCAAGCATGTGGTGCCCAAGCAGGTGATGTTTTGGCCACGAGATATACGCTTGAGACATATGTTGCAAACAGCAGCTGTGCAATCTGATGCACTCGACTCAAAAAAGGCCCACACCAAAGAACTTTTTGAATAACGGGCAGAGGCAGCGCCCTGCACAGGCGGAGCTCCGCAGTGTGATTCCGTCGGTGTGCTGCCCTTACGCTGGCCACCAAAGGGCATCCTGCCTCATTGGAGATGTGCCTCCTCCTCATCCTCCTCCTCTCTCCTATTAGGCACCCACGTGGAGTCAGTGACCCCATCATCCCCTCCCTCCTCATCACTGGAGCCAATCTGGCAGTATGCTGCAGCTGCTGGAGCATGACTGCCAGATTGGTGTCCTTCTTGAGCATCCCCTCTCTCTGTTCTCACGCTACTGCCTTCCTCTAGCTGGGTATCATCATCAGACCCTTCGAAATGCTGGGCATCCTCCTGGAGCATGTGCCCAACACTGTGCTCAAACAGTTCGGGGGACTCCTCAGGAGGACATGGTGGGTCTAGGGAAGGAGTGACTGATGATGACATTGATACCAGGGAAGAGGACGCATTGGCAGCTGCTTTGCCAGTACCCTGAGCCTGGGTGAGAGAGGATGAGGAGGATGAGGAGGGCTTGGTCATCCACTCTACCAAGTCTTCGGCATGATGCGGTTCAACACGTCCAGCTGCCGAAAAGAAGGACAAGCGTGTCCCATGGCCACGTGCTGATGGCGATGCACCGCGTCCACGACCAGCACTGTTGTCTCTCGACACAGAGCCTGCTTGCCCTCTTTTATTGGCTCCTGACTGTCTGCCTCTACTTGTTTGCCTTCCAGACATTCTAAAGGCCTGCAGGGAGATGGGAAAACCAGCAATAAGGCCTAGCTTCAGGAGTATATTTTGCAGGAAGCACACTACGCCCGCTGTAACACACCAGGAAAACACAGCAATACGGGCTAGCTTCAGGTGTATATTTTGCAGGAATCACACTACGCCTGCTGTAAGTGCTGCAAATGCCTGTTGGTGTAACACACTAGGAAAACACAGCAATAGGGCGTAGCTTCAGGAGTATATTTTGCAGGAATCACACTACACCTGCTGTAAGTGCTGCAAATGCCTGTTGGTGTAACACACCAGGAAAACACAGCAATACGGGCTAGCTTCAGGAGTATATTTTGCAGGAATCACACTACGCCTGCTGTAAGTGCTGCAAATGCCTGTTGGTGTAACACACTAGGAAAACACAGCAATACGGGCTAGCTTCAGGAGTATATTTTGCAGGAATCACACTACGCCTGCTGTAAGTGCTGCAAATGCCTGTTGGTGTAACACACCAGGAAAACACAGCAATACGGGCTAGCTTCAGTTGTATAATGTGCAGGAGGCACACTCCGCCCGCTGTAAGTGCTGCAAATGCCTGTTAGTGTAACACACCAGGAAAACACAGCAATAAGGGCTAGCTTCAGGTGTATACTGTGCAGGAGGCTTAGCAACAATGACACTGACACTGTCCCCTGCCTATCCTTCTCTCTCCCTGCACACAAGGTTTAGCAAAGAATATGACACTGATACTGTCCCCTGCCTATCCTTCTCTCTCCCTGCACACAAGGTTTAGCAAAGAATATGACACTGACACTCTCCCTGCCTATCCTTCTCTCTCCCTACACACAAGAATAGCACAAAGAATATCACACTGTCCCTGCCTATCCTTCTCTTTCCCTGCGCCGGAACACACTACACAAGGCCGCCGCGCTGGCAGCCTTTTATAGTGTGGGGCGTGTGCTAAGCCCCCTGAGCTATAATTTGCCACAGGCAACCTGCCTGTGGCCAATTATGGCTCTCCTAGCTGCCGGCGCTGTGATTGGCCAAGCATGCGGGGTCACAGTGCATGCTTGGCCAATCACAGCGCCGGGATTGCACTGCAATGGCGCAGTGTATTGTGGGCCGTTCGCGTCACTCGAAATTGGTGCGAACATCCCAAATCGTTCGATGTTCGCCGAACGATCGAACAGCCGATGTTCGAGTCGAATGTATGTTCGACTCGAACACCGAGCTCATCCCTAGTGATCAGGGACACAATAACTGGTGTGGAGGTGATCGGGGACACAATAACTGGTGTGGGGGTGATCGGGGACACAATAACTGGTGTGGTGGTGATCAGGGACACAATAACTGGTGTGGAGGTGATCAGGGACACAATAACTGGTGTGGAGGTGATCAGGGACACAATAACTGGCGTAGAGGTGATCAGGGACACAATAACTGGTGTGGAGGTGATCAGAGACACAATAACTGGTGTGGTGGTGATCAGGGACACAATAACTGGTGTGGAGGTGATCGGGGACACAATAACTGGTGTGATGATCAGGGACACAATAACTGGTGTGGAGGTGATCGGGGACACAATAACTGGTGTGAAGGTGATCGGGGACACAATAACTGGTGTGGAGGTGATCAGGGACACAATAACTGGTGTGGAGGTGATCAGGAACACAATAACTGGTGATATATTATGTAATAAAGCACCAAATAGTATAAGATGAATGAAGTAGGTGTAAAGTGGAAGCAGTAGATCCACAGAGAATATTATTTGAGCCCCTAGCACTTTATATATGAATGTCTCCACATATTTTAGTGTATTGGTGATAATTTATGCGCACACACAATAGGACAGCGCTGTGACGCATAATGCTCTTCTAGGTGATAAAGGGAATACTTACCTTTGTTACAGCAGCAGTCCGGTAGAAGTTATTTCTGTAGGTATTTGAGTTGTTACACATAGCGCAGGTTTTTTTCTATTTATATTGGTGACATAATTGCCCAAATCTGGGGATCAGGAGCCATTTCCACCCTTTACTCTCGGTTGGGGATCTTTGTATCCATATAACAGATGTTCTACATGACTAAATCTGACATCAATTTTACTGCAAAATCAAAGGGGCCAAAATGTCTCCCCCCCTCCCCCGAGCAGTAATATATTTCTATCCCCCTTGCTGGGAGTGGAGATGACCCATCTATAAGGATATACAGTACATACACCCAGCACAAGGCCGTGATCACACTACCAGATGTTTCTGCAGTTCCTCTGAGCTCCAGAAGGTGGCAGACAGGAAGTCTCTATGAAATACAGACAGGAAGTGATGTCAGATACAGACAGGAAGTGATGTCAGGTACAGACAGGAAGTTCCGGGTAAGAGGTGAGTCGGGAGGAAGTCGTGAGGAGACGTTGCTGGATCTGGCGGCAGAGGAGGTAATATGAAGATTAACCCCTTCAGGGAGATCAGTTGATGAATAATATATCTTCCCTCCAAAGCTGGTCATACATGGTTCAGTTTTATCGTTCAGCCAGCGGGGTGAGTGAGAAAACTGAAGTGATTCCCCTATCCACACATAGGAGGGGGATGGGGGAATCCTCCCCGCTGCACTATTGTATTGTGACAATGGGGGGCGCTCCTCCGCTCTCAGAATACACAGATCAGTGATGAAGCTATTGGCTGCAGCCGCTGATCGAGTGACTTTTATCCGGCAGTGACCACACATGGATGGAAATGTGACCGATCCCTGCTGGACCAGCTGAATTTCCAGGTATCTATGGTCACCTGAAGTCAGGGCACAAATCCCAGGTCACCATGGTGACTAGAAATGGCGTCCTGGCCCCTGGGCTCTTGTCAGCCCATTCTCACTGTTGGTCTGAATAATGTTTCTGCCTGAATCCCGGACACATTATTCAGACAGGAATGTGTCTCGGAGCGGGGCCAGGCGGGAGGAGGGGACACCCGACCTGTGCAGTCAGGGGAGGACTGGGCAGGACAGCGGCATGAGAGGACTCATCTCACTGATCTCCCGCTGCTGATTCTGCACAATGTATCCTTCTCCTGCATCCCATGTCCTGAAGTCTGCACACTGTACCCTTCCCCTGCACCCCATGTCCTGAAGTCTGCACAATGTATCCTTCTCCTGCACCCCATGTCCTGAAGTCTGCACACTGTACCCTTCCCCTGCACCCCATGTCCTGAAGTCTGCACAATGTATCCTTCTCCTGCACCCCATGTCCTGAAGTCTGCACACTGTACCCTTCCCCTGCACCCCATGTCCTGAAGTCTGCACAATGTATCCTCCTCCTGCATCCCATGTCCTGAAGTCTGCACAATGTATCCTCCTCCTGCATCCCATGTCCTGAAGTCTGCACAATGTATCCTCCTCCTGCATCCCATGTCCTGAAGTCTGCACACTGTACCCTTCCCCTGCACCCCATGTCCTGAAGTCTGCACAATGTATCCTCCTGCATCCCATGTGCTCCGGTGACCTGCACCCGTCTCTGGTACCCTTCATCCCATGTCCTGCACCCTTCTCTGGTACCCTGCATCCCATGACCTGCACCCTTCTCTGGTACCCTGCACCCCATGACCTGCACCCTTCTCTGGTACCCTGCATCCCATGACCTGCACCCTTCTCTGGTACCCTGCATCCCATGACCTGCACCCTTCTCTGGTACCCTGCATCCCATGTCCTGCACCCGTCTCTGGTACCCTACATCCCATGTCCTGCACCCCATGAGGGGAGAACCACTGGAGGAGACAATAATGGAGAAAGATCTGGGGGTCCTAGTAGAAGACAGACTGAGCAATAGCATACAATGTCAAGCTGCAGCTACCAAAGCCGGCAGAATATCGGCATGCATAAAAAAGGGAATTTTCTCACATCGTCTTCCAGGACGGCACCCTGAGAGATGACTGGTCCCACCTGACAGGAAACACAATTAAAGAAGAGGCCAAAAACTTCCTGATCCCCCGAGAGGCAATCGGATTTTCCCCGGATCACCTTTCCCTATAAATGTCAGTACCCAGTTATATTCTGTACATTTAGGAAAGAATCCAGACCTTTCTTATAGCAATCTACTGAGCTGACCAGATCCACCTCTGCAGGGAGTCTGTTCCACATTTTCACACCTCTTACTGTGAAGAAACCTTGTGAAGCCTTTGGGTCTGGTAGGGCTTGCCCTTCCTGGTGGGGGGTTTCCCCATCTTCCTCAGGGGGGGCAGCAGAGCTTGGAAGAGTCCCCCTGAGTGCTGATTCCAAGCTCTGCCGATTCACCAGGGATAGTGGGAATTAAACCCTGAAGTGTACTCCCTCGTGTGACGACGCTTCGGCAGACCGGAGATAGATCTCTTCGCGCACAGAGGGAACAGGAAGATGAAGAAGTTCTTTTCACTGTCCAGGGAGAGAGGATCCGAGGGGGTGGATGTGTTGGCCCAAGACTGGGACTTCCACTTGGCCTTTCCCATAGGGCAGACTGATTTTAATCGCTCCCTGGTGGCCCAAGAGGACCTGGTTTCCTACCCTGGGAAATTGGTCCGTGTCCCTTCCACAGCATCTTCCGGAGCGGCATGACCTTCTCCTACAGGGTCCAGTCTGCCACCCAAACCCCGGTTTCTTCAAGCTAGCGGCTTGGCTCTTGAAAGGGGGAGCCTGCGGCAGAGGGGGTGTTCAGAGAGAGTAATTGACACCCTGTTACAGAGTAGGAAGCAGGTTACCAGGCGTATTTACACCAAATTCTGGGGAGTCTTCTTGCATTGGTGTCAAGCGAGGGGGACTTCCCAGCAGGAGATCCCTGCAATCCTGGATTTCCTCCAGGACGGCGTTGATCAGGGACTAGCTACTAAGACGCTCAGGGTCCAGGTGGCAGCCTTTTTTCCAATTTTTTGGACAGGAGACTGGCACTAAACCCACTGATCAAGAGATTTTTGTCGACTAGGGAGAGGATGTCCCCGGTGCAAATGAACCAATTTCCACCATGGGATCTTACTCTAGTCCTCGGGCCCTGACCAAGGCACTATTTGAACCCTTGGCTCATATCCCGCTTAAATTACTTGCCCTTAAGACAACCTTCCTGCAGGCCATTACAATGGTCAGAAGGATAGGTGATCTCCAGGCTCTGTCTGTAAAAGAGCCCCTTTTCTTATTATTTGAAGACAGGATTATCCCGAGGCAGGATCCCCTGTACCTTCCGAAGGTGGCCTCATGGTTCCACAGGACACAGGAGATTGTCCTTCCTTCGTTTTGTGCCAATCCTCAGAACAAGAAGGAAAGTTATTTTCTTTGTTTAGATGTCAGACGGTGTCTGTTAGTTTATTTAGAAAGAGTGAAGGATTTTAGAAGGTCCAGTCACTTATTAGTTGGTTTTTGCGGCCAGAAGAAG
This sequence comes from Rana muscosa, assembly GCA_029206835.1. NCBI lineage: Eukaryota > Metazoa > Chordata > Amphibia > Anura > Ranidae > Rana > Rana muscosa. The sequence goes on along the minus strand of JARGYO010005596.1, from coordinate 461,786 downwards.
GGTCAGCAAGCATCACATGCAACCATAGCAAGGTGGATTAGGCAGACGGGTTCCCACTATCCTTAAGGCACACTCTACACAGTCTCTGGCGACCTCTTGGGCAGAAAGGGCTGGAGCATCGGTAGAACAGATCTGCAGAGCAGCTACGTGGACAAGCCAGAACACTTTCCTGAGGCACTACAGGGTGGAACTGCTGTCACCTCAGGATTTGGCATTTGGTAGAAAGGTTCTACAGGCTGTTGTCCCGCCCTAAGGAAGGCCTGAGCTACTTGCTCTTCTCTCAGGGTGCCGTCCTGGAAGATGACTTGAGAAAATGACCAGTTACACTTACCGGTAACAGTGTTTCTGGGAAGTCTTCCAGGACGGCAGGACTACTTCCCACCCATTTTTGTGTGTTGGTGTTATATGAACATTTGGGGTGGTTCTCACTCTCGTGCACTGGTGTGGGTCAATACTTTTTCACAACTGAGGAGCACAGGGAGGTTCGGGGGTTTTTGACCTCTTCTTTGATTGTGTTTCTTGGCAGGTGGGACCAGTTATCTCTCAAGGTGCCATCCTGGAAGACTCCCCAGAAACACTGTTACCAGTAAGTGTAACTGGTCATTTTCTCCAGAGATAAAACTATAATTCTACCACTTTATAAAACTCTGGTCAGGCCACATCTGGAGTATTCCGTCCAGTTTTGGTCACCAATCCTCAGAAGGGATGTGCTGGAGCTGGAGAGAGTCCAAAGAAGGGCAACTAAATTAATTAGGGGGCTGGAGGACCTCAAATACGAGGAGCGACTACAAGCGCTAAATCTTATTCTCGCTGGAGAAAAGACACTTGAGAGGAGATATGTTAGACATTTACAAATATCTCACTGGTGATCCCAGCATAGGAAAATAGCTATTCAATCTCAGGGGGTGTGAGAGGACAAGGGGACACACAATGAGATTGGAGGAGAATCGGTTTAACCTTAACCTGCGTAGGGAGTTTCTTTAACATACATCACGGGACACAGAGCACCATAGTAATAACATATGGGTTATACGCCACCTTCAGGTGATGGACACTGGCATAATCAAGAACAGGACGTCCCCCTCTATATAACCCCTCCCATACTGGGAGTACCAGTGTCTAAGGTGTTGGTCACGGTTAATGTTGTGCTAAAGAAAAGCTCCGTAAATGGTCCTAAGGGAATTTTTAAGATGGCGCGGCCCTGGCACGGCGCGCGGCACAGAGAAGTACAAGGAGGGGACCAGCAAACGAACGGCAAAAGCTCAGGGTAAGGACTACCAGAGGGATATTACTTATTATACCCAAAAGCTGGGGGGTCCCCAAGATCAGACCGGGGGGGGGGGGGCGCTGAGCAGTCACACACGGCAGCGCAGACCTCTCAGGAGCAGTCTGCTGGAGAGGCGGGGAGTCATGGAGAACAGGCCAGCACAGTGGAGCAGTCTCTCCGCCAGCACACAGACATGGATACAGAGGACACTGAGCATCCGACCCTGGCTGAGACACTCACGTTTGCACCGCTTCAGTGAATACCCTTAAAGAGCAGTTTGGGGGACTGAGAGAGGATCTACAAAAAATCAGTGAATGCACAACAGCGGTGGAAAGCCGGGTGAGTGAGGTGGTAGATAAGCTGCCCCCAGTTTCCCGGGAGTCCCATGTTGCACATCAGCTAGCCAGAGACACTAACAACAGAGCTGATGACATGGAGAACCGTATGAGGCGGAACAACGTGCGCATAGTGGGGTTGCCAGAGAAAGCTGAGGGCCGGGACCCCACCGCCTTTGTTGAAGGGTGGCTGCAGGACGTTTTCGGAAAGGAGGCCTTTTCCCCATTCTTTGCGGTAGAAAGGGTTCACCACATGCCAGGCCGCCCACCACAGCCTGGCGCCCCCCCTAGACCCATCCTTGCTTGTCTCCTACACTATATGGACAGGGAGGTGGTGCTGAGACATGCCAGGGAGAAGGCCAATGTCCAGGTGAATGGAGTCTGGGTATCATTCTACCCAGACTTCTCCGGGGAGGTGCAGCGACGCCACGCCAAGTTCTCTGATGTAAAGAGGCGCTTACGTGCATTACAACTATCTTACGCCGTGTTATACCCTGCCAAGCTGAGAGTTACTGCCAATCAGCAAACTCACTTTTTTGAATCAGCCCTTATGTCACCGCGACAGAGAGGAGGAAGGTGATTAACCTGCTGGCTGTTGATACAAGGCACTATGCTATATTTCTACTGCACCACTTGCAAGTTCCTCTGTGGCAAGCTCACCGTGTGTTCATCTTTTACCCCCATTCTTTATTTTGTTCTGCTGGGAGACAATATATTTGTATGTAAACTTTGAGCTATCTTGTAAAGTTGCAAGAAAAATGCGATTTCTCTACCAGAGCGGTAGAACAAATGTGCCTTACTTGTTTCTGCTCCTTGTTGGAGCGTTATGGCCTGCTCTGTTGGCGGCCTGGACTTATGTTTTTTCAAGACCATCGTGCTGTTTTTTTCTTTCCAGACTACATGCAAGGACTCGTCCTGTTGACGGCCTGGTTCTGTGTTTTTTTGCACTTACTGAACCTATACAGAGAGCTATACACACCTGTTATTGCATTCTGGAACTGTGACTCTGCAATCCTGGATATTACCGGAGTTCTTGACGTCTGCCCTAGACTTGCATCTCTTACATGAAGATTGCTCTTGCCACAATTGTCTTTTGTGCACTTTTGCTGAGGGAGACCCCTGAGTCTACCTACCTGCAGGACCCCAGATCTCTTCCACACCTTTCTAGACACTGTGTTGGTGTTCCACCCTCCCATTAAGAATATGTTTGCTTTCTCCCAATGGCTGAATTACCAATTGTTTCTTGGAAAGTGAGAGGCTTAGGCTCCCCACTTAAACGCATGATGGTATCCACCTGTCTAAAGAAATACCACCATATGATCTTATGTATGCAGGAAACGCATTTAACCAGTGAAACACAATGTTGTCTTAAATATGCATGGGTGGGTAGGGCCTACCATTCCACTCACACCTCCTATTCTAGGGGTGTGAGTGTAATGATTCATGGCTCTGTAGATTTCCAGGAAATTGATGTGTGTATTGATGCCGAGGGCCGGTTTACATTTTTACATTGTCGGTGGGAAAGGTGTACTGTATATTGGCTTGTGTGAATATACCCCCGCCGTTTACGGTGGCGGTGCTCCGGCGATTGCTGGCCTATTTAGAGGCCAGGCCGGATCTCCCGCTACTGATCGTGGGTGACTTTAATTGCTGGTTGAGTCCCTCCATGGACAGACACCCCAGCTCTGGGGTCTCTGCCGCATTGAGGGAGTCTCCATTGCTCAACAAAGTGGTATGGATTGATATAAGGAGGTTCAAACACCCTTTGGAGAGGCAGTTCTCTTGCTTCTCCAAAACTCACGGACGTTGTCCAGGATTGACCTGGCTGTGGGTAACCCTGCCTTGCTTCCTTCCGTTTCTCTGGCGTGATATATAAGCCCCGCAGTGTGTCGGATCACTCACATTTAGTGGTCACTCTGATTGTCTACCCACCATCCACCCTTCTGAGACCCCCGTGAAAATGTAATGCCTTTTGGCTGAAACTATTTTTGACTCGCAATGAGGTGGAGCGGAGCATGGGGGACTTTCTCGATAATCAGGACTTTGCTGACTCCCCGGTGACACAGTGGGATGCCTGTAAGGCATATCTGAGGGGGTTACTTATCTCCGAAATTGATAAGGTAAATAAGAACTCTTCTGGGCTCAGAGAGGCATTTGTTCAAGCCCCGACAGATTCTGCCAGGGAGGCATGGCAGTCGGCTCAATCAGCTTATGAGCGGCTGCTGTCCTCCACAGCAGAAATTTCTTTTTTTTCTTTCTCTAAATTGGCTTTTTTTGAGGAGGGAGAGAGCACGGGGCGCATGTTGGCCAGGATAGCTAACTCTCAATAATGTTCCCCCACTATTGGAGCTATCAAAACAACAGCTATCAATCTTGGCAGAGCTGGCCAGATTTTATGAGATCCTTTATCTCCCGACAGAGCAATTTACGCAGCCGGAGCTTCTGACCTACTTACATGGCATTGACTTCCCACAACTCACGACTGACCAGCGGAAGGCCTTGGATGCCCCCTTTACCTTGGAGGAGCTGCAGACAACGTTAGCTGCGTTTCCCAATTGTAAGGCCCCAGGGGCGGACGGACTACCCACTGACGTGCACGTGAATTGGCGTGCACGTTCCTTCACGGCGCAGGCTCAGACCAGCTTACTTTTTTAAAAGAGAAGCGCAGGCTGTGTCATGGTGGTTGGCGGAGAGACACAGACACTAGTCCAGGGGCACGAAAGCGCTGGGTGTTGGGTACTGGCATTTTCAAGACCCATCTACTCAGCATCTGCTGTAGCATTTGATAGCAGCATATTAACCATTGCTAAGACTAGGCTCAGCAATAGATTCATGTGTTGTGGAAATTTTCTGAACATGTGTGACAAACCCTCTGTCCTCAAACAGATCTTGGTCCGCCGTCAATGCTTCCTCTGTTCAGATCCAGCACCGTCCAAGTTTCTTTAGCCCCCCAGTGAACAGACACACCTTAGTGTAGGGTAAAAACCAACAGACTCTTTATTTAAGCACATTTTAACAGATCCCTTACTTCAAAACACTTCCCCCACCCTTGGGAAACAGGGCAGGTAAAACTGTCCAATGACAATGGTTATACAGGTCAGGTGTGTTCCAACTTCTCATCAGTAAACAGTCTTAGCAGGGGGGCTACTGGAGGCTACTGGAGGAATCCCCCCCCCCTCCTTCCTCACAGCAAGACACTTACACATCCCATAATAGTTGAGGCAGCCACAATAGACAATAGAATAGTCACACCCCAAACCATCACAGCAAATAGTACACAACAGCCAACACACAATATATACAATGTATACAGCATTGAGTCTGACTAGTATAGATCATAGTGGGGTTCTCATTCACCCTGTGCCCCTATTAGAGACACAGGGTGATTTACACATAAGAGGGTCTGAGGAAGCTAGACAAGGAGCCTCCAGAACTATCCAGGGCAAGCTGAGCCGCACAACCCCCCGACCCAAAGTCACTTCTGTCACACATCTCCCCTTTCGGCAGGAGACTAACGCAGAAGGAGACCCCAGACGGGTTGACTCTGAAGTTAGTCAGTAGTTTTAGTCCCCCAATGCCGGTATCCATACAGTACCCCAAATAAATTGTCCCAAACAGAGCATTACTTACCCAGCCAACCTCTGTCTCTCTCAGAGAACATGCCTGCCGCTGGGGAGAGGCCTGGACTGGCCCTTCTCCCTGGAGTCCTTTCAGCCGCTGGAGAGAAGACAGGGTGACTGGGCTCACTCCATCATGCTGTTGGGGATCTGGGCTGACTGCCCAGCATCCCTGGGGTATACAAGTGGAGACTAAAGTCCCATCCACTTTTACAGGAAATCCATTGTTTGTTAGTGGAGAGCAGAGGTTGGTAGCACTCTGCCCTGTTGCCAGCACTTCTGCTGGGTGGCTGTGAGTGGTGACCACAGGCCCATCCACCGACACCAGATCAAGCTGCAGTTGTGAGGTGACGACTGCATTCTCTCCTTGGATCCTGATCTGCAGCTCGGGACAGGCTGCCACCTCCTCACCCTGGGCCTCCAGAATTTCTTCAGGTGTAGGGCAGAGGTCTTGGACCCTCTGTCCGGTTGCCAGCACTTCTACTGGTGGTTTGCTAGTTGGTTCCTCCTCTACAGAAATGTCTATTAAATCCCCAGTCTCTGGAATTGCTAAAAGTGTGGGACAGAGGTCTTGGACCCTCTGTTCGGTTGCCAGCGCTTCAGCAGTAGAAGATTCTGGTAACTCTGCTGATGCTGCTGGCAGAAAATCCCATGTCTCTGTCAGTATTGTGGGAGAAAGGCCGACTACCTCTTCTCTCAGGGAGGCTGAAGCCACTGTAGGTGCTGGGCAGAGGTTAGCAGAGCTCTGCCCTGTTGTCAGCACTTCTGCTTTGGAGACGACAATCTCCGTAGTTTCCACTGCCGATTCTCTGGCATGCTGCTGAACGCATTCTAGCAGTTTCCTGTATGCCCTTTCCAGATGCTGTTCCTTCCTTAGCAAATAGTCTAGATCAGGTTTAAGCTCTGAGACTCCTGCAAAACCAGCATAGCCTCTCTGTATTCTCGCAGGTCCTCAAGGGTAGGTTCCCCTTTATCGCCAAACACAAAACAATTTGTGAGGCTCTCCCACAGCAATCCAGGGCCACCAAAGTCATATCCCTCCGGAGAGCATTCTGTTGTCTCTCCTAAATATTCTTCCTCCGAGTGCCATTGCAGAGCCCGATACCGATTGTCCAGCTCTATCTCCTGCTGGACCAGCCTGTCCAACTCAGTCACCCATTTCTCCTGGGGCCACTCTCCCAGGAATTGCATCCATAACTCCTTTTGTTCACTGGCCTGCTGCTCTGGGGTTGGAAAGCACTGGCCTTGCTGCATACCAGAAACTTGGAGGCATCTAATCCAGTGCCTTACCCAAATCTGCTGCCTGACCTCCAGGTATTCATCTGCAGACACAGACCTGGTGTATGCTGAAAGGACGATCTGCAGCAGCCCCGGGAATTCTGATGCCAGATCCATATCTCTGCTGGGGTGACTGAAGTCTGCTGTCCGATCTTGGATCCAGGTGGAGGTCTTCACAGCCAGGAAGCACGATCCCGCTGCTGCCAACCAGTTGTGACGAACCCTCTGTTCTCAAACAGATCTAGGTCTGCCGTCAATGCTTCCTCTGTTCAGATCCAGCACCGTCCAAGATTCTTTAGCCCCCCAGTGAACAGACACACCTCAGTGTAGAGTTAAAACCAACAGACTCTTTATTCAAACAAATTTTAACAGATCCCTCACTTCAAAACACTCCCCCACCCTTGGGAAACAGGGCGGGTAAACTGTCCAATGACAATGGTTATACAGGTCAGGTGTGTTCCAACTTCTCATCAGTAAACAGTCTTAGCAGGAGGGGCTACTGGAGGAATCCCCCCTCCTTCCTCACAGCAAGACACTTACACATCCCATAATAGTTGAGGCAGCCACAATAGACAATAGAATAGTCACACCCCATCCCATCACAGCAAATAGTCCAACAGCCAACACACAATATATACAATGTATACAGCATTGAGTCTGACTAGTACAGATCATAGTGGGGTTCTCATTCACCCTGTGCCCCTATTAGAGACACCGGGTGATTTACACATAAGAGGCGTCGGGGAAGCTGGACAAGGAGCCTCCAGAACTCTCCAGGGCAAGCTGAGCTGCACAAACCCCCGACCCAAAGTCACTCCTGTCACAACATGTATTTAATATGTATTGTCATACTGTCGCCCAGTGTTAGTACTCCTGCAGCCCGCTTTAAAGAGCTGACTGGGGCAGACTGATGCTGGTTGAGTCCCGTCTGGTGATGGAAAACTTTCTGGGGTTGGAGAGAGATGTTTGCGGAGTGGGGATATGTCCGCCAGCAAAAGGGCCCCTGCGCATTAGCACAGACGTTTGTCTAGAGGGGATATGTTCGCTCTGCAAAGAAAACTATCGGTTATAGGCGGATGTACGCTCTTGTCTCTGCTGTGTCTGATCAGCACAGGTTGGGATTCGTAGTGGAACATCTGCAGATAGCCTCCCATCCACAAGGAACGGTAGTATAATCCAGGTATGATTTCTTCTCTGGAACAGTGCAGAATAAGGATTCCTATTAGCGGTAATACAGGAGATTTTGGGTTCAGAGATGGAGTCCATGTTTGTTTAGCTGCCATGCACCCTGTCTCTGCTCAGACACATCCATAGAAAATCCTTTAAGCATTATTCATTAGACATGTGCACTGCCAAAAAATGTGTTTATTTCGTTTTCGTTTTTTTGCTTTTTTCGAAAATTCGAAATTCCGAATTTCCGATTTCGGAAATTCTAAAAATTCTAAATTTCGGAAATCCGAAATTTCGGAAGTTGAAAAATTAGAAAATTCTGAAATAAACAAATTTTTCACAATTCGTTAAACGAATTCGGAACTAAACAAATTGCACATGTCTATTATTCATTGGTTGTTTGTATTAACTCATCCTGTTGGAAGGATGCCGTGTGCAATTCTCCCCCTTTCCCTTCCTGTGTGTACCCTCCCCTTTACTGTTTGTAATTTCCTGTGATGTCATCTTGTATTGAGGAAGTGATTGGCTATTGTGGCGATCACTTCCTGTTTGTCAGAGCTTTTGTCTTTTACGAATAAGAGCCAGGCACACTGCTCCCTGGAGGAGTGATGCTGAGATGAGGACGAAGGTATGGTCATGTCTGTTGATGGGGATATAGGGGAAATAGAGTTGTAGGTAAGATGCATTATATCATTAGACGAAATGTGTGCTTATTAGCACAGGAGATTGGTTGTGCGCATGACGTAAAGCCAAATTTTGCTGACAAATGTTAATTAGTACCTCTGCTTTGGGCTTAGGGCTATGTATTCCCGAAAGAGAGGGGCAAGAGCTGGGAGAAGGGGCGCAAGAGTGCAGCAGTAAGGTCCTGGGATTCCTAGTCGTGCCTGCACAGCACCATCCTCCCCTGAAAGTCCTGAAACGGCTGACCAGGCTGAGCCATTGTCAGGCATTGTGGCTACCTCCAACATTCCAGCCTCTGCATACGTCAGTAAGGATGACTTGGCTGCAGCTTTGTCTGGTTTAGAGGGCAAAATAGCTAATTTGTTTGCGTCGTCCTCCCAGGCTGGGGAAAAACGCGACAGATCTCCTTCTCCTGTTTCGGGCCCATCCTCGGCGGAACAGGAATGGATAGAGGATCCGGATGCACCCTTAGAGGATTCGCTAGAAGGACGCGAGGAGGGTTCCTCATGGGAGGGCTCAGCCCCAGTGGAGTCTTTTTCAGCCTCACAACCTCAGAGATTGTTAATTCAATCGCTCACTGAGACAGTACGCTTTGCTTTTCCTATGCACCCTTTGCTGGAATAGCTTATTTATGCTGACTGGGAACATCCCGACAGGCATTTTATTCCTCCTAAGAGATTTTCCCAAATGTATCCTATGGAGGAGAAGTTTAATAAGAAATGGAGTGTACCAGCAGTAGATGCTGCTGTCTCTTCCCTGAATAAAAGTCTAACTTGTCCAGTGAACAATGTTCAGGTATTTAAGGATCCAGCAGATAAGAGGCTGGAATCATTGCTTAAAGCATTTTTTTATATGGCCGGTGCAATAGCACAACCTGCTGTAGCAGCGATTGGCGTTTGTAAATTCCTTAATGACAAAATGAAACAGATTGTCAAAGGGGAAGAGGTCCTGGACCTAGCAGAACTGCCTAGGGCCCTTTGTTTTGTGGTTGATGCCATTAAAGATTCTATTCATCAGACGGTACGCATTGCTCTTCTCCTAGTGCATATGTGAAGAGTCCTATGGCTTAAATATTGGTCAGCAGAGTTACCTTGCAAAAAACTACTGACTGGGTTTCCCTTCCATGGGGAGAGGTTGTTGGGTGATGACTTGGATAAAAACATTCAGAAGATTTTGGGTGGTAAAAGTACCCTTCTTCCAGTGAAAAAATGGAGCAGGCGTCCTTCATTTAAACGCTCTGCTTCTCCTTCGCCTGGGGCATCAGCCTCCAGGCAGTCTCGACGGCCTTCGCTTTCAACCCCAAGAGAGAGACAAAAATCTGCAAAACAGAGTCCAAAGGCCTCTTTGTGAAGGGGCGCCCCCCGCTCGATCGAGTGGGGGGGGAAGGCTCCTGCAGTTTGCAGAAGCCTGGCAGGAGGAGATCCAGGGCAGATAGGTCATCTCCATAGTGTCTCTAGGATACAAGCTGGAGTTTCGGGAGTTTCCGCCTCCACGTTTCCTAAGATCGAGCGTTCCCAAGGACCTGGAAAAAAAAGGGTCTTTGTTTCAAGCACTAGACCGGCTGCTGCTTCAGGGGGTGATCATGGAGACCCCCCCAGAGGAACAAGGAAGAGGGTTTTATTCAAATCTCTTCACGGTGCCAAAACCGAATGAAGATGTCAGACCCATTCTAGATCTCAAGGGTCTGAACCGATTCTTAAACATTCAGACTGTTTACATGGAATCAATCCGGTTAGTGGTATCCACCCTTCAGGAAGGAGAACTCCTAACGTCAATAGACATCAAGGACACATATCTCCATGTTCCAATATTTCCTGCTCACCAGAAGTTTCTGCGTTTTGCAGTAGAACAGCGACACTTTCAGTTTGTGGCCCTGCCCTTCGGATTGGCCACAGCGACACAAGTCTTTACAAAGGTCCTGGCCCCGCTTCTGGCAAGACTGAGGGCCCAGGGTATTGCGGTAGTGGCTTACCTAGACGACCTACTACTAGTGGATGTCCGGGAAATTAGGCTGTACGCCATGCGCACAGCATATCTCCTGTGCTAATAAGCACACATTTCCTCTGATATAATGCATCTTACCTACAACTCTGTTTCCTGTATATCCCCAAGTAAACAGACATCACCATAGCTTACGTCTCGGCTCCATCAGCATGTCTGCCCTCTGCCCAGCATGCTTGGCTTTTTATTCATAAAAGAAAAAAGCTATGACAAACAGAAAGTGATGGCTCCAGCAGCCAATCACTTCCTCCAAGGGAAGTGACATCACAGGATATGACCTAACAATAAATCCTTCCAACAGGATGAGTTAATACAAACAACCAATGAATAATGGCTAAAGGAGTCCTATGGGTGTGTCTGAGCAGAGACAGGGTGTATTGCCTTTCCTGGAACAAAGGAAGCCGCATGGCTGAACAAACCTGGACTCCGTCTCTGATCATAACAACGCATACCCGGATTATACTACCGTTCCTTGTGGATGGGAGGCTATCTGCAGGTGTACGCTACGAATCCCTACCTGTGCTGATCAGACACAGCAGAGACAAGAGCGTACATCCGCCTATAACCGATAATGTCCTTGGAGAGTGAACATATCCCCTCCAGACGAACGTCTGTGCTAACACACAGGGGCCCTTTCGCTGGCGAACATATCCCCACCTCTCGCCAACCTCAAGAGGTTTTCCACTACCAGACGGGACTCAACCAGCGTCAGTCTACCCCAGTCAGCTCTTTAGAGCGGGCTGCAGGAATACTAACACTGGGCGACACTATGACAATACAAATTAAATACATCTTCATAAAATTTCCACAACATGGATCAGTCCCTGACAAGGCTGGACCAGAGTGTGGTCAGCACAGTCAGGTATCTGGAGCATCTAGGTTGGGTTATCAACCTAGGAAAATCATCCTTATGCCCAGTAAGAAGGCAGGAATACTTGGGTCTGGTCATAGACACAGCTCACAAGAAGGTGTTTTTACCTCAGCAAAAGATCTGCGCTATGTGAGATCTGGTCCACGCGGTCAGGACAAGAGGGAGTCCATCTATCCATGCCTGTGCATGAGGTTGTTAGGGAAGATGGTAGCTTCATTCAGTTCCCTATGCTCAGTTCCATTCAAGGTTGTTACAGAACGGTATCCTGTCTGCCTGGAGCGAGGAGATCCAGGATTTGGATTGCCCAATGCAATTGACTCCAAGCGTACGCCAGAGTCTCAATTGGTGTTTACTTACCAAGAACTTGCAGAAGGGGAAAACCTTCACGCCGGTTACTTGGAAGTTAGTGACGACCGATGCCAGTCTTTTGGGCTGGCGAGCAGTTCAGGGGATATGGTCAGAGTCCGAGAAGACCTTACCCATCAACATTCTAGAGATTCGGGTGGCACGCCTGGCCCTGAGGGCCTGGACGGGCAGGTTAAGGGGCTATCCAGTCAGGACTCAGTCCGACAATGCCACAGCAGTGGCCTATATCAACCACCAGGGCGGCACCAAAAGTCATACTGCCCAGAGGGAGGTAAGCTATATTCTGGCTTGGGCAGAAGAGCATGTACCTTGATTTGATTTGATTAATTTGATTTGTAATGCGCCGAATGCGCTCCTCATGGGAGCACGTCTAGGCACACATGTCTTTGGAGTGTGGGAGGAAACCGGAGTTCCTGGAGGAAACCCACGCAGACACAGGGAGAACATGCAAACTCCAGGCAGATGGTGTCATGATCGGGATTCGAACCAGTGACCCTTTTGCTGCCAGTTGAAAGTGCTAACCACTACACCACTGTGCTGCCCGCCTGCAGTTTTTATCCCAGGTATGGAAAATTTGTCTCTGAGCTCCATCTTGCTATTCCTCGTCCTGCCTGTTGTTTCCTTGGATTGATTTTCTGTGCAGTGACCCCGGCTTCATCTCTTGGATTTGCTCGTCTGTTGCTTGTCCTGACCTTTATCCTGATTCCTGGATCTTCTCCTCATCTCTCCTCCATATCCTCTTGCACAGCTTTTCTCCACACCTGCAGTGATCCTGGGGGGTGGAAACTTGGACCCAGCACACAGAAAAATCCATCCCCACCATTAGGAGCTCTGGAGAAAAATGTCTGGTGTGTACACTCCGTTCCTCCGCACGTCACCTGCTCACACGAGGGCTTACATTCACAGATTCCTGACAGATTTCTGTATGGTAAAGGTCAAAGTTCACTCTTCAGTTTTAAGAGAGGTAGGACACACCCAATTATTTGGTTTGCACAGGAGCCTCATATAGAGGGCCCCTCAAATGTCCCTCCATCCAGAGTCTATATGTCCTATGACATCACACTGACCTCACAGCTCCTCCTCCTAATGTCCCTCCATCCAGAGTCAGAATCCTATGACATCACACTGACCTCACAGCTCCTCCTCCTAATGTCCATCTATCTGGCTTTTTTTCTGATGCTCTTAGGATGTGGGCGGACCCTTGGCATCCTCACTAGCAAAGTGGGACTGTTGGTCCTGTGTTGTATGTAATGACATCAGAATACCTGCTACAAGCTTGTAACCTGCATAGTGTGGGGGTCCTGTGTGGGGAAATTATATCTCAGTCTGAAGTGGGGCTTTAATAAAATGGAAACCTGAATGGTGAGGAGGATTCTGGGAACATTGATTGATTTTGCTATTTGTGTTTAGATCTAGAGTTTTCCTCCTGTGAAGTCTGGAGATCACATGACCATCACATTGCCTCCACCTCCCTCCCTGATAGAATAGAGAAATACAAAGAAGATTCTAGAAGTCACCAGAGAGATCGTCGAGCTGCTGACAGGAGAGGTGAGCGGTGCCGGGAAGGACGTCATGATGGACAATCAGCCGCCCCTCACATCACCGGGTAAGAGGAGACTTTATTGTAAAGGAGAGAGCAGTACGGAGGCTCCACCTAGATCCCCCATCATCTGATAAACACATAGAAACAATGTAGTCAGTGTGTGTGTTTCCTACAGATGGATCCAGTAATGGGAACCCACCAGAGAGATGTCCCCATCCTCTGTATTCCCGGGACTCCACACAGGAAGGTCACACCATCCCCCACCATCATCAGGTAGATGAGTGACAATTATTGGTAGTTCTGATTTATACACAGCATGATTGTTACAATGAATGTTTTATTATATATCCAGAGTGGAAACCTCGGGGATGATAATATTGATGTTAAAGAAGAGTATAAAGAGGAGGATGAGGAGTATGGAGTGATGGAGGAGTTATCAGAAGGACACAAGGATATGATGGAACCACCTAATACCAGGAACCCACCAGAGAGATGTCCCCGTCCTCTGTATTCCCGAGACTCCACACAGGAAGGTCACACCATCCCTCCTTATTTAAAGGTTGGTGGGACGGAGCATCTAGAACATGAACTTGAGTAGGGAAGGGGATTTATTTATGTGATGTCACAATAATAATTCCTATTGTTTACAGATGATATTCTCTCTCATTTTCTTGATTTAGAGTGGAGATCCAATCGATATAGAATTTGAGGTGAAATCAGAAGAAGAGAGGTATGTGAGGGATGATCAGCAGTCTATGGAGGAGGATGGAATAACGGGGACATTTATAGAGGAGGACACTCCTACAGAGATCAGCACAGGTGGGTCATTAACACTAAATCCATTCCTCCACCCATACTGCTCACTGATTGGTCCAGAGTAGGGCGGGGACTGGGTGATGATCTTCCTTCTCTGTGCTGCAGACACAATTTATGGATCTAGACTGGATTTATGGAGATTCTGGGGATCAGCTGGCAGCAAAAGATTGATTTTCACCATAAATGTTGCTCTACCTAGGCACCTTGGGCATGTGCTTTGGGTCTTCTACCTCATGCCTGGGTCTAGCATGATCTCTGACAGAACAAACCTCCCAGGATTAGGGATGAGCTTCGTGTTCGAGTCGAACATCGGCTTTTCGATCGTTCGCCAACTTGCGAACATTATGGGCCCTTTGCGCCAAATTCGAGTGGCGCGCCACGGCCCATAATTCACTGCGGCATTGCTGGCTGATGATTGGCCAAGCATGCACTATGACCCGCATGCTTTGGCCAATCACAGCACAGGAAAAACCGAGAGCCGTAATTGGCCAAACCAGGGTGGCTTTGGCCAATTATGGCTCAGGGGGTTTAGTACACGCCCCACACTATATAAGGCCTCCAGCTCGCCGGCCTTGTGTAGTGTGTTGGAGTTGTGAAACAAGAGAGTTTACAGAGAGAGAGAGACAGTGTCATTTATATTGAATAATAAGTGAAAACCTTGCGCCAAATATAAAAAATTATGATCATAAATTAATTTAAATTAAAATTAATTAAAGCTGCTCCCCTAAAAAACTAAATGGATGACCATAAAGTGCAATGTGAGATTATGTGACAAGGGGGCGCTATTAAATATATAAATTGTGACTATTATATAAACAATCGTGTATAAATTAATCAAATCAAAAAATACAAGAAGAAACAAAGGTGAAAACGTCTGCAACTAATATAACTGAATATAATGAAGCAGATCGTATATGATCTCAGCATGTGAAATCAATAAAGTATAAAACATCCAGTGAGTGAATCGTGACTAATCCATATTAAAGTCCATAGAAAGTGTTCTAATATGTTCTTTGAAGTGAACCTTCACCAACACAAAAACGACACCCAGAGTGCTATGGATGGATGGCCGCTTACCCCAAGATGTTGACCCTTTTAACTAAAAAAGGGTCAGATAACGCTTGTTTAAAAGATGCCACTTGCTAGTAAAGAGATGATCCCAAAATCCGTCCGACTCCCCAAGGAAGATTCGATTGGAATATGCAGATAAACGAATAATGCCAAAAATAGTGTAATCCCGTTTATTATAACATAAAAACAATAATAAAGAAAGCCAAATGGCTTCTTACATTGAATAGTGCCTTAACCCGGCACTGAGGCTGGAAGGCATGTAGGAGCCAATTCGTTCCGTCCGTCCGTGTAGAGAGCTGGCGTGCGTTCCACCTGCTACAGTGGCTGACCAGCGAGGACCGGAAGTGAGGTGAAAGACGTGACCTAGTACCGCCTCGACGTACGTTTTGTTAAATCGTCATCAGGAAGCGTGCTGGGTCACTAAATGGGCGGTCTTTTATATGCCTGTCAATCAAGCAAGTCTAAAAAACCTGACTGTGTCAGCCTCAGCGCCGGATCATGGGCACCAACGCGAATACAATACATCATCATTACATTTAAAAACGCATTAAATCTGAATATTTGTAGCAGGAATATTAGAATATACTACATATATCCTAAAACATATTCGTTATTGGATAAAATTACCGGAAAGATGAAGCCATTATTAGAAAATTAAAAATTATGCATGTTAAAAAATAAAATAAAAAATGTTGGTTAAAAAATATTTAATTTAAAAATGGACTATCAGAGGGAAAATAAATCGTTCGTTAAAAAACAATTTAAGTCTAAATCTATGTTGAGTCCTTGTGGCTGCATCGTCTGTAAACGATACAGCCATTGGGTCTCATTTTGGGAGATAGCTTTTTTCAAGTCTGTGCCTCTCCAATGGTTCACCGCTCTGTCAATCCCATAGAATGTAAGCAAACGAGGGTCTCTGGCATGATACCGATCAAAATGCCGTGACACACTGTGATTCGGGAATCCTTTGGAGATATTATTAACATGCTCATTGATCCTTACCCTTAATTCTAGTGTTGTACGTCCCACATACTGTAAGGAACATGGACATTCCAGAACGTATGTGACGTACTTGGAGTAACATGTAATTAGGGGTTTGACCTGAAATTCTTGTTTTGTGACAGAGGACCGGAATTTAGTAATTTTTTTGCCATACCGGGTAGTTGTACGACAAGATTTACACCTTGTACAATAATGGAAACCAGATCCATCCAAAAAAGTCAAGGGTTTTGGTGGGGGGTCAGGAACATTGGGTGCTATCATGTTTCTTAACCCTGGTGCTCGTCTATAGATAAACTTGGGTTTTGAGGGGAGTACGTTAACCAAATCTCTATCTTTAAGAAGTATGGGCCAGAATTTGTGAAAAGTACGCTCAATTGTTTTGTACTGCCTGTGAAAGCCAGATATAAAAGCCAGATCTCCTTGAAAGGGTGGCTTTTTCTTTGAAGTCAGAAGTGTATCTCTATCCATAATGGCCACTTGGTGCTGGGCTTTTTGAAGTACATGGGGAGAGTAGCCTTTTTCCATAAACTTTTCCGTTAGCATGGAAGCCTGTTCATGGAAATCAGTAATGCTCTCACAATTCCTTCTAATCCTCATGTACTGACCCTTTGGAATAGCTCCCAACCACTGTGGGTGATGACAACTGGTGATTGGCACAAAACCATTTCTATCTGTGCTCTTAAAGAAGGTCTTAGAGCTAATCATGTTATTTTTCTTAATCAAAGTCAAATCTAAGTAGTTCACTGTATCCGTACTCCATTCAGCTGTAAATCTAAAACCATATTGATTGTTATTAAGGTAAGTGATGAAAATGATTAAATCCTCTAGTGGCCCCTCCCACAACAGGATAATATCATCAATATACCTTTTGTAGTACAAAAGAGCTGCCTTGGGTTCATGATGTATGGTTTCATTTTCCCATTTGTTGAGTACTAAGTTGGCTACGCTGGGAGCATGACGATTGTTTATATAATAGTCACAATTTATATATTTAATAGCGCCCCTGTAACGAGCCCCTTTGCTCGCTCGGCTCCACTCTCCCGACACTCCTCTGCTCTATTGGATCATCCGGTGCTCCTGGATTCAAACTACCGCTATGTGCCATTCGAATCCATTTGTGGTCGGTCAGAACAAACACCAGGCAGGCTGTATGTAAGTTCAACCAAGAGAGCTCAGAACAAACACCAGGCAGGCTGTATGTAAGTTCCAACAGGAGAGACTTTATTAGCACCAAAATCAAGTCTTATATACAGTAACAGAGGAAGTAACCAGAACATAAATTAACATGCTAATTAACTAAATCCTTTAGCCAGCCCAGGTGACTCATAGATATGACCGTTCAGGGTAGACATCCCGTCTCCGGTCTTCACCTGCTATACAATACCCATTATCATAAGTGTAAACATCACACATTTTAGCACAGAGGACAGACAGATGGCTGGAGGTGATTGTATTCGCATATCCTTAGTGTGAAGGTGTGAACGTCCCAACAGTATGACTTAGTCACTCTAATATGGCATATACAGGGTCCCCAGAGTCTGTGTGTCTTGGGGGGGACATGGACCTGAATCCAAAGCAACACCCCCTCAAGGGTCCCCAGGCATACAGCTCACAAAGAGCACCGTTCCCCCAAATGCCAGGGCCCACGGTCGCAAGGCAGGAGGCCCGCACCCAGTCCCCTCCAAAAGCCTCTGTCCCAGCCAGGTCCGTCACAGCCCCCTTGTCACATAATCTCTCATTTATATTGAGTTAGATAGAACAGGCAGGCGAGTCAGTTAGTTGCAGTTACAGTGTGTAGAGGATATATATGCATCCTAGGTGTTGTATATATATTTATACACTGTATTCAGTTTAGCTAGATCCGTTCCTGTTATTCTCTATACTGTGACAGGCAGGTGATTGTGCTAGCTGCAGACAGTCAGTGTTTCACTTAGTGTACTGTGTGCTTTGCATAGCGTTCACCTAAAGCTCACCTGAATACAGTTAGTGACTATTATAGTGGTGTTCTCATAATAAAACCACAAGCAGAGAGCTGCAAGTATTTTCAGTGTACTGTGTCCTCTGC
The DNA here is from genome assembly GCA_029206835.1 of Rana muscosa. NCBI lineage: Eukaryota > Metazoa > Chordata > Amphibia > Anura > Ranidae > Rana > Rana muscosa. The sequence goes on along the minus strand of JARGYO010005596.1, from coordinate 443,703 downwards.
ACAGTTTTCACCTAAAACTAACTGAAAACAATTGCTGCTTTTCCCATACTAATACCACAGCAGGCCATTAGTATGTCTGGAAGGCAAACAATGAGAGGCAGACAGTCACGAGGCAATAAAAGAGGGCAAGCAGGCTCTATGTCTAGAGGCAACAGTGCTACTGGTTGTGGACACGGTGTATCCTCATCAGCACGTGGCTGTGGGAAACGCTAGTCCTTTTCGGCAGCTGGACGTGTTGAGCCACAACATGCCCAAGACTTGGTAGAGTGGATGACCAAGCCATCCTCATCTTCTCTCACCCAGGCTCAGGGTACTTTATCTGGCAAAGCAGCTGCCAAAGTGGCCTCTTTCCTCGGCTCAATGGCATCAGTCACTCCTTTCCTAGCCCCACCATATCCTCCTGAGGAGTCCCCCGAACTGTTTGACCACAGTGTTGGGTACATGCTCCAGGAGAATGCCCAGCGCTTTTGAAGGCTCCGATGACGGAACCTAGTTGGAGGAAGGCAGTAACGTGAGCCCAGAGAGAGGGGGTGCCCAACAAGATCAGCTATCTAGCAGTCATGTTCCCCCCAGCTGCAGCATACTGCCAGATTGGCTCCAGTGATGAGGTCACTGACTCCACGTGGAGTGATAGGAGGAGGATGAGGCACATCTCCAATTAGGCAGGATGCCCTCCAGGGGCCAGCTTAAGGGCACCACACCGCAGAGCTCCGCATGTGCAGGGCGCTGCTGTCTCTGCTTGTTATTCTAAAAGTTCTTTGGTGTGGGCCTTTTTCAGATGTGTGCAGCAGATCGCACCATTGCCATTTGTAACATATGTCTAAAGTGTATCTCGCATGGCCAAAATATCAGCCGCTTGGGCACCACATGCTTGACCAGACATATGTTGACCTGCCATGCAGCTCGTTGGCAAGCCTACCTTAAAGACCCACACCAAAGAACAAAGCGGACCTCTCCTTGCTCCTCATCAGCTGGGACCTCCAACCCCACTATACCTTCAGTCCTCTCTGAAACCTGCACTGAGAGGAATGAAGGTGTAGAATTAGGTGTGTCACAGCCAAGTACTTGCGGGCACTCTGCTAGCAGTACACCGACGTCCGATTGTACCAGGCAAATTTCCCTGCCCCAGCTGCTGGACCGTCGAAAGAAGTTCACTCCCAGCCATCCACATGCCCAGCGGTTGAATGCTAGCTTGGCTAAATTGCTAGCACTTCAACTGGTGCCTTTTCAGTTGGTAGACTCGGCCCCCTTCTGTGAGTTTGTGGAATGTGCCGTTCCTCAGTGGCAGGTTCCCAAACGCCACTTTTCCTCACGGAAGGCGATTCCGGCTCTCTACCGGCATGTGGAAGGCAATGTCTTGGCCTCGCTGGACAGAGCGGTCAGCGGTAATGTGCATATTACCGCTGACTCATGGTCCAGCAGACAGGGACAGGGATGACCCACTGGGTGACTTTGCTGGCAGCTGGGAAGGATGCAGGACAAGGTGCAGTAGTGTTGGAGGTTGTTCCGCCACCACGCCTCCAAAATGTTACTACTGGTGATTCTGACACACCTCTCTCATTCACCCCCTCCTCTTCTTCCTCCATGGCCTCTTCCTCTGCTGATTTGTCCTCGGAACCAGCGGTGCTCCGTAGGCATTCAAGGGGCTACGCAAGCACTCAGGCAAAAAGATACCATGCCATGCTTGAGCTGGTGTGCTTGGGGGACAGGAGCCACACTGGGGCAGAGATTCTGTCAGCTCTGCAGGGGCAGGCTCAGAGGTGGTTGACGCCACGCCAGCTTAAGCCAGGAAAGGTGGTTTCTGACAATGACACCAACCTCCTCTCCGCCCTCCGACAGCGACAACTGACCCATGTGCCCTGTTTGGCTCACGTCCTTAACTTGGTGGTGCAGCGGTTCTTGGGCAGGTACCCGGGCTTACAGGAGGTCCTGAAGCAGGCCAGGAAACTGTGGGCATTTCTGCCGGTCATATAATGCCAGTGCTCGGCTGGCTGACCTGCAAAAGGATTACTACCTGCCCAAGAACCGCCTAATCTGTGACATGCCCACCAGGTGGAACTCTATGTTGGCCATGCTGCAGCGGCTGCACGCGCAGCAGAGGGCCATTAATGAGTATCTGTTGCAATATGGCACCAGGACAGGGTCAGGGGAGCTCGGGGTGTTTCACCACGCCAGTGGGGCATGATCAGGGATGCATGCACTGTCCTGGCACCATTTGAGGAGGCCACGAGGATGGTGAGCAGTGACAGTGCATGCATCAGTGACACTGTACCTCTTGTCCACCTGTTGGCGCATACGCGGCGTAGAATAATGGACAGGGCACTTGAGGCAGAACAGAGGCAGGAAAATGAGGACTTCCTTGCCTCTCAAGGCCCCCTTTACCCAGACAGTGTTCCTTCTGTCCCACCCATCGCACAGGAAGAGGACGAGGAGAAGGAGGAGGATTGTGTCAGCATGGAGGTGGAGCCTGGCACTCAGCATCATCAGCATCAGCAGTCTTTTAGGGGTGATTTACAGTCCCAAGAAACCCGTGGACTTGTACGTGGCTGGGAGAAGGTGGCTGCGGATCATGTCGTCCTTAGTGACCCAGAGGACTCCGGACCGAATGCCTCAGCTAACCTACGCTGCATGGCCTCCCTGATCCTGCAAAGTCTGCGGAAGGATCCTTGTATTCTTCGGATCAAGGAGAGGGACCATTACTGGCTAGCCACTCTCCTTGATCCACGGTACAAGGGTAAGGTTGCGGACCTTATCTTGCCGTCGCAGAGGGAGCAGAGGATGAGACAACTCCGGGAGGCCTTGCAGAAAGGTCTGTGCAACGCGTTCCCAGAGACTGGGAGGTTACAAACTCCTGGTCCTGGACAACGAGTTGCTGAGGCTTCGGTCAGTCAAAGAAGGAGCCGTGGGGAAGGTGGCCATCTGACCGATGTGTTCAGACAATTCTTTAGTACGCAGCCCCTAAGTATGATCGGTTCCAGCAACCATCGCCAGCGTCTGATATACATGGTGCAGGAATACCTAGGGGCAAGGTCAGACTTGGACACCTTTCCCTCTCCTATAAAAGACAGTTCTCGTTGTTTCCTCACTCTCTGACTAAGGTCCATGAATAAAGAAAAGATCTGGTAGGAGATCAGAGGAGCCATTTACTAGTTACCTTGAGGGGGGAATTGTAAGATCCTCAGAGACAAAGCTGCCTGATGTGGGCGGAGTCCTGGTTTAGGGGAACCAATCAGCTCATGTCTAGTAATAATCTTTGTATTTCTATTTTAGTAGATGGACGGGAGATGAGGAAAACCTCAGAGGATTGTCTCACTTTGTCTCCAGACTGTAAAGTAGAAGATGAGGACATCACACAGTATAGTCCAGGAGAAAACCCGACTACCTCAAATGTCCATCCGGCACCACACAGTGTAGATGGACCATCGTATTCCTCTTATCCTGAGGAACCTCAGACTGTGCGGGACGGTGCCGGACCATCGTATTCCTCTTATCCTGAGGAACCTCAGACTGTGCGGGACGGTGCCGGACCATCGTATTCCTCTTATCCTGAGGAACCTCAGACTGTGCGGGACGGTGCCGGACCATCGTATTCCTCTTATCCTGAGGAACCTCAGACTGTGCGGGACGGTGCCGGACCATTGTATTCCTCTTATCCTGAGGAACCTCAGACTGTGCGGGACAGTGCCGGACCATCGTATTCCTCTTATCCTGAGGAACCTCAGACTGTGCGGGACGGTGCCGGACCATCGTATTCCTCTTATCCCGAGGAACCTCAGACTGTGCGGGACGGTGCCGGACCATCGTATTCCTCTTATCCCGAGGAACCTCAGACTGTGCGGGACGGTGCCGGACCATCGTATTCCTCTTATCCTGAGGAACCTCAGACTGTGCGGGACGGTGCCGGACCATCGTATTCCTCCTATCCTGAGGAACCTCAGACTGTGCGGGACGGTGCCGGACCATCGTATTCCTCTTATCCTGAGGAACCTCAGACTGTGCGGGACGGTGCCGGACCATCGTATTCCTCTTATCCTGAGGAACCTCAGACTGTGCGGGACGGTGCCGTCCTTCCAACAGAGAAGAGGTTTTCCTGTACTGAGTGCGGGAAATGTTTTTCAAATAAATCCTATCTTTACACACATCAGAGATCTCACACGGGGGAGAAGCCGTATTCCTGTCCTGAGTGTGGGAAATGTTTTTCACAGAAGTCCAATCTTTACGCACATCAGAGATCTCACACGGGGGAGAAGCCGTATTCCTGTCCTGAGTGTGGAAAAAGTTTTTCAGATAAGTCCAGTCTTATCAAACATCAGAGATCTCACACGGGGGAGAAGCCGCATTCCTGTCCTGAGTGTGGGAAATGTTTCTCACGGAAGTCCAATCTTTCCATACATCAGAGATCTCACACGGGGGAGAAGCCGTATTCCTGTCCTGAGTGTGGGAAATGTTTTTCAGATAAGTCCAGTCTTATCAAACATCAGAGATCTCACACGGGGGAGAAGCCGCATTCCTGTCCTGAGTGCGGGAAATGTTTTTCAGAAAAGTCCACTCTTTGCACACATCTGAGATCTCACACGGGGGAGAAGCCGTATTCCTGTCCTGAGTGTGGGAAATGTTTCTCACAGATGTCCAATCTTTACACACATCAGAGATCTCACACGGGGGAGAAGCCGTATTCCTGTCCTGAGTGAGGGAATTGTTCCTCACTGAAGTCCTGTCTTCCTGTACATCAGGGGTCCCACACAACCCCGAGGTGTATTAGTGCCTTGAGTGCGGGAAATGTCTTGTATATGAATGTTGCTCTCATGTGGGGAAGAAGCACACCCTGATATACACCTCAGATATACTCCATGGCTGATCTTCATCATGTAAGAAACAGTTGATAAGGAGATCAGAGATCACCAAAGACATGGATGAAGTGTTGTACCGTGTTGGCCATTGATAGCAGTAGAAAAATAAAAATGGAGTCATTACCTTTCATTGGCTGAGTACATTTTGGGGTGAAGATTTTACAAACACTTAGAGGTCTGTATAAAATAAAAATAGTTGAATGAATGTGAGCGGCCATGATGAATATTGGATGTATTTTATTTCATACTCTGATTTTCTTGGCTCCATCTAGTGGCCATAAAGCGTTATTGTGCTATTTTTACTGATTGAGGTATTTAATGAAAAATACCGTTTTATGGCCACTAGATGGAGCCGACAATCATAGGAAATCACTGTGTTATATTCTAGCAATATGTGTAACAGCTGAATGAATTTCCTATAAGTAGAGCCCTCAGTTTGCTCTGTCAGACATAGGGATTAGCTTTGAGTTTGAGTCGAACTCATGTTTGACTCGAACATTGTCTGTTCGCCGAACAGCAAACAAATTCGAAAAGTCTATAGGAGAAATCTAAAGTGCTAATTTTAAAGGCTTATATGCAAGTTATTTTAGCGAAGGGAAGGCGATACCAATTGTAGATAAGGGTGCTGCACACCCCTGATAGAAAAAGGAAAGGTACCCCTAGGGGCTTTGAGTTGCAGCAAAGAATGAAGATATTGTGGAAATGGCTTGTTATAAGATGTAACGGCACCCCAAATATCAAAGGGGGTAAAACCGTTTAGATCCCTTCCCTCTCCTGGACACAAATTCACTGTCGATCCTCCACAGCCAGACGACCACTTCCCATAGGAATTAAACCTTCTGAAAGAACGAGACAACACGCTCTGTATCTTTCCAAAAATAGACTGCCTTTATTGCCAAAAACATTGAAACTCTTATACACATCCAATACTGCATTAACCTGAATGAACAATGGTCCAGCTCCACCCACAACATAACAAGCCCCAATACACATTATTTTGACGTCTGCTAGGAGACAACAGGTTCTAATCCCCTTTATGTTTAAATGACTATGCAGGACCTTTATATTCACCAGACTGTCTGATACTTTACAATACACACAAGTACAGACTTAATTAACGCAATGAAAGATCCTTAGACGCCATCCTAGATTCATTTACATCACACAGGCAGGTAACACATCTCCCAATTAACCTGTTGTGTATAGGGTAAAACATCCAGTACATATTGTGGACTAATATTACTATTTCAATTTCAAGCAATCCAAGCCATATTCTTAATGTCCAATAGTTCCTGGCTCACCCTGTGTCCAAAGTCACCCTCCTGTCACATAAGAATATACATTTTATTGTAGAAAAAGATCACATAATTGTATAATTAAATTGGAATCAGGACATGAGCTCCAAAAGAGGGGAGAAAAACATACATAAATTGAGGCTAACACATGTGTCTAAAACAGTGTTTTTCAACCAAGGCACCCTTTAAAATCTGTCAGAATCTCGAGGCACACCAAACCAAAAATGTGGAAAACTCCATTGGATTGTTTCTCAGGCGAGACAGTGGAAGGGGGGGACATCCCCCCCTGCCGCTTTTGAAAGCGCTCCAGTGGCTCAAGAGCCGCTCGGAACACTTTCATGAGAAAGCCAGTCACTGGCTGTAAAAAACAATACCAAGGTTATGGCTGATATCTTTAGCCCCGGCAAACCATTCCAAATCTGTAACTACGAATTGTGGTCTTGTGGGGAAAAAAAACAAACCTACATAACACTTGTTACAATTAGGGCACTACCACATTGACTCATTCCAGTTTTTTTATATATAATATACATGTTCTATGTGGGTTATTATTGATAATGATAACTGTATACTTCAATACTGCAGTTTGGCCGCAGCGCAGTGTACCTGCGGTTTTCATGTGGTTTCTCATCAACTTCTATTATGTAGTACATTTTTGGTACATTTTCTGAAAGCACACCAAAAATGAGGGACATAATAGAAGTCTATGAGAAACCACATGAAAACCGCAAGTATACTGCGCTACACCTGCGCTGCGGCCAAACTGCAGTATTGAAGTATACAGTTATCATTATCACTAATAACCCACATAGCCCATGTATATTATATCACATTTAAAATAAAAAATCACCATGCCTGCAATGAAAAGTGAGGCAATGAAAGTGCCAACAAGTGTTATGTATTTTTTTTTATTTTTATAAACACCATGCCTGCAATAAAACTATCATACATTGAAAATGACAGGTACTGTACCTGTGTCTCCTCACTGTTTTGTTTCCTCACTGTTCTTTCACCTCTATTCGTGTTGTTGTTCTTCTTCTCCTCCCCTCAGGGAAACGCGCGCCAGCCAGCATTTATTCTGGCACCCGCGGCTCACACGTCACAGATAGCAGTGCGTGCGCCCGACACTCCCATAGCAACCGATGACGTAATCGGTTGGCAAGACGCGATCGGGAGGCTCGCACAGCCAGCACAGCTTCCCGAGTGCCTGTGGCAGCGGGAAGTGAGCTTTACACAGCGGACCGGCACTGCTGTAATAGCAAAAATTAACCAAGTGGCCAGCAGTAGTTAAAACATCAGATAGCTGCCATAACTGCCTATATTGGGGGTTATTTTGCCGCGGCACACCTGGGGACTCTTCACGGCACACCAGTGTGCCGCGGCACACTGGTTGAGAAACGTTGGTCTAAAACAACCAATTGAGGCATAGTACAACATTAGGATTATTATACAATGGGCGCAAAAGCCCCAACGCGTTTCAACCTTAGTAGTAATGGCGGTCTTCTTCAGGGGAAAAAAGCTTTGCGAACATAGATTCTATAACAAAATATATACATGTCAATAAAGTGTTATAACAAAAAGCAGCCAATAAAACAAGCACACATGCACTCACTAGTGTGGGTGCATATGAGTGTATGCAAGATGTTGAACACATTTGCTATGGTTTGCATAGTTTTATAATTGCAATATACATACCCAAATGGAAGTTATTGTCATAAAAGGTGTTTGGGGACCCGGGTCCTGCCCCAGGGGACATGTATCAATGCAAAAAAAGTTTTAAAAACTGCAGTTTTCTTGGGAGAAGTCATTTTAATAATGCTTAAAGTGAAACAATAAAGGTGAAATATTCCTTTAAATTTTGTACCTGGGGGGTGTGTATGATATGCCTGTAAAGTGGCGCATGTTTCCCGTGCTTAGAACTGTCCCTGCACAAAGTGTCATTTCTGAAGGAAAAAAAGTCATTTAAAACTCACTTGCGGCTATTAATGAATTGTCGGCTCCTGGCAAAACATAGAAAAGTAATTGATAAAAAAAATGCGTGGGGGTCCCCACGAATTCAATTACCAGGCCCTTCAGGTCTGGTATGGATATTAAGGGGAACTCTGCCGCAAATTAAAAAAAAAATGGCGTGGGGTCTGCGGGCGGGGGGCTTATCGGAATCTGGAAGACCCCTTTAACAAAGAAGACCCCCCAGATCCCGGCCCCCCATGTGAATTGGTAATGGGGTACATTGTACCCCTACCATTTCACAAAGAAAGTGTAACAAATTGTAAAAAAAAAACACAGACACCGTTGGGAAAGTCCTTTATTAAAAAAACACAAAAAACATTTCAGCGATGAAATTCAGTGTCCCGCGGTGATCCGATGTCCAGCGCTGTCCACACAAAACGTTCTTGGCTGAGCCTGAGCGGACCTGATGGGGAACTTCCTCCGCAGTGTAATAAATGAATAGACCCGCCCCTTCTAAAGTTCCCTATCATGTCCGCTCAGCCAATGACGTAGTGTAAGGCTAAGCAGACCAGATGCCGAACGTGAGAAGGGGCGGGTCTATTCATTTAATACACTGCGGAGGAAGTTCCCCATCAGGTCCGCTCAGCCAATGACGTAGGCGGGGTCTGACATACGAAGGGGCGGACCTGATGGGGAACTTCCTCCGCAGTGTAATAAATGAATAGACCCGCCCCTTCTCACGTTCCGCATCTGGTCCGCTTAGCCTTACACCTACGTCATTGGCTGAGCGGACCTGATGGGGAACTTTAGAAGGGGCGGGTCTATTCATTTGTTACACTGCGGAGGAAGTTCCCCATCAGGCTCAGCCAAGAACGTTTCGTGTGGACAGCGCTGGACATCGGATCACCGCGGGACACTGGATTTCATCGCTGGAATGTTGTTGTTTTTTTAACCACTTAACGACCGCCCACTGTAATTATACGTCGGCAGAATGGCACCGACAGGCAAAGTCACGTATATCTACGTGATCGCATTTGTATACCGTATTTTTCGCTCTATAAGACGCACCTCACCATAAGACGCACCTAGGTTTTAGAGGAGGAAAACAAGAAAAAAAATATAGTCTGAACCAAATGGTCTACTAAAATATTTACTAGTGCCCATGAAATGCAGCCTGACCTGTGCCAAAGAAATGCAGCCTGACCATTGCCAATAATGCAGCCTGACCATTGCCATTATTGCAGCCTGACCATTGCCAATAATGCAGCCTGACCATTGCCATTATTGCAGCCTGACCATTGCCAATAATGCAGCCTGACCATTGCCATTATTGCAGCCTGACCTTTGCCATTATTGCAGCCTGACCTGTGCCACTACAAGTCCCAGCAGAGCAGGTTGCCATATTTCAGCCCCCCCACAGAGGCACTACAAGTCCCAGCAGAGCAGATTGCCATATTTCAGCCCCCCACAGAGGCACTACAAGTCCCAGCAGAGCAGATTGCCATATTTCAGCCCCCCACAGAGGCACTACAAGTCCCAGCAAAGCAGATTGCCATATTTCAGCCCCCCCACAGAGGCACTACAAGTCCCAGCAGAGCAGATTGCCATATTTCAGCCCCCCCACAGAGGCACTACAAGTCCCAGCAGAGCAGATTGCCATATTTCAGCCCCCCCCACAGAGGCACTACAAGTCCCAGCAGAGCAGATTGCCATATTTCAGCCCCCCACAGAGGCACTACAAGTCCCAGCAGAGCAGGCTGTCACCACTCCTCCAAACACAGCATTAGGAGACTGCACAGCCTTCCATCCACTCCTCCCCACTCTCCCCTTACAATAGTTTCCTACCTGAGTCTGGGCAGCATGTCGCGCTGCATTGTGGGGCAGTGGACATGATTTTCCCTTCTCTCAAGACATGTCCCGGCTCCCAGACCCCGGTGTTCTGTACACCGTATTTCTCCTACCCGCAGCACACAAGGCTGCAGATCACTGGCCAGGCAGTCACCTCCATGGCTGCAGCGGTGGCTGAAGCAATAAGCTGGGCATCTGTGCGGGAGGAGGCCGTGGGAACCAGGACTCCGGAGTACAGGTCGGGGGGGGGGGGTTTCGTGCGGGGGGTGGCTTTTTTTTGCCAGCAGTGGCGAGGGGGCGTTGACAGCGGCGGCGGGGGGCGGAGCCTGATGTACATTCGGACCATAAGACGCAGAGACATTTTTCCTCATATTTTTTGGGGAAAAAAGTGCGTCTTATGGTCCGAAAAATACGGTAGTTGGGGGGTCCGATCGGACCCCCCTCCTATACAGTGAGCGGTCGTTTTCCGTTGGGGAGCGATCCGAGATGAGGGGACGGCCGTTCGATTCCGGCCACCCCCTCGCGATCGCTCCCGGCGAATGAAAAGCTTCCTCTGCTGTGTAAATGTAAACAGGCAGAGGAAGTGATGTCATCTCCCCTCGCGGCGGTCTTTTCGTCCGCAGCGCCGAGGAGAGAAGACATCAGGTTAGTGCACCAACAGCCCACTGACACCAGTACACGTAGGCACACTTTTCACCCCCCCCCCAGTCACCCCCAGTCACAGTGCACCGTTTGCAGTGGTCATTTTTTTACTGATCACTGCAATCAGTGTCATTTGTGACAGTAAAAAGTTGCAGGGCAGTTAGGTTTAGGCCCCTTTAGGTCCAGGGTAGCCCCCTAACCCCCCCTAATAAAGGTTTAACCCTTGATTGCTCCCAGGTAACCCTTTCACCCCCTAACGCCAGCGTCACTAAGCGATCGTATTTCCGATCGCTGTATTTAGTGCCGGTGGTGCCCTAGATAGCCAGTTATTTATTTTTAGTTTCGCCGCAGGTTTTTATAGCGTCAGGTACCCCCATATATTATTTTAACCCCCTGATTGCCCCTAGAGTTAACCCTTTCACCAGTGATCACCGTATAAGTTTTACTGGTGACAGTGGTTAGCCAGTTAGTTATTTAGGTTACCCGTCAGGTTTTTATATAGCGTCAGGTACCCCCATATATAACCTAATAAAGGTTTTAACCCCCTGATTGCCCCTAGTTAACCCTTTCACCAGTGATCACCATATAAGTTTTACGGGTGACGCTGGTTGGTTAGTTTGCTTTTTATAGCATCAGGGCACCCGCCGTATATAACCCAATAAAGGTTTAACCCCCTGATCGCCCGGCGGCTGATATCAATTAGGTTTTAGCGCCAGAGAGGGTCTGCGTCGCCCCAGGCAGCGTCAGGTTAGTGCCAGTAACGCTAACACCCACGCGCAAAGCATACACCCCCCTTAGTGGTATAGTATCTGAACAGATCAATATCTGATCTGATGTATACTAGCGTCCCCAGCGGTTTAGGGTTCCCAAAAACGCAGTGTTAGCGGGATCAGCCCAGATACCTGCTAGCACCTGCGTTTAGCCCCTCCGCCCAGCCCACTCAAGTGCAGTATCGATCGATCGCTGTCACTTACCAAACACAACACACATAACTGCAGCGTTCGCAGAGACAGTCCTGATCCCTGCGATCGCTAACAGTTTTTTTTTGAAGCGTTTGATACATTTGCTGACAGGTGCTTTTTTACCTGTGAATCTTACTAGTGTACCCCTAAATTTAGAGCCCAAAATGGCAAATCGAAGGTACACTAGTAAAGAGGCCTACGAGATTCTGAGCATGACAGATAGTGAAGAGGAGGTCACGTATCTGTCAGATTCAGGCTCATAATATCTTCCCGTAAAAGACAGTGACGTCAGCGGCCCCACGTCAGATAGCTCTGACGACGAAGTTGAGGTCCCTGCTAAGGTCAGGTGTACCCGATCCCGATCTTCTGAGGTTGTTGAGGAGCAAGAACCGCAGGTCTCTCGTATCATGGAGCAGAGTAGTACTAGCGCCGCTATTCCTTCTGGTGAATTGGCAAGCACCAGCGGTCTAGTACAGCCTGGGCGTACATCCAGCACTGCAGTATCACGTGGTGACGTGGCGAGTCCCATAAGTGCAGTTCAAGCTGGCGAGGTGGCAAGCACAAGTAGTGTCCCGCTGCCACCAAGAAGACAAAGGCAGGCCCGTCGTACCCATAGTGCCCTTCCTGCAGAATTCGCCTATCCTGATTGGGTCCCCACCACTTCTGCAGAACCCGTACTTCCCCCATTCACTGCCCAACCCGGTATTCAGGTGGAAACAGCTAATTTTATGCCAATTGATTTTTATTCGCTGTTTTTCACGGAAGATCTCTATAGATCTATTGTGGACCAGAGTAATTTATATGCTAGTCAATTCATCGCCGCTAACCCCCAGTTGCCTTCCATTGCCAAAGATTGGAAACCAATTACAGTTTCCGAATTTAAGACCTTTCTGGGCCTTTCCCTCAACATGGGCACACATAAATTCCCGTCATTGCGTGCTTATTGGTCCACGCACCCAATTGACCACATGCCCGTGTTCTCTACCTCCATGTCCAGGGCACGATACGAGCAGATTTTGCGGTTCATGCACTTCAACGACAATGAACTTTGTCGTCCACGTGGGGACCCTGAATACGACCGGCTCTATAAAATTCGGCCCCTCATAAACCACTTCAACGAACGTTTTGCAGCCTTGTTTATTCCCGATCAAGTTGTCTGCGTTGATGAGTCCAATATTAAATTTTCTGGCCGCTTGTCTTTCAAGCAGTACCTTCCCAGCAAGCGTGCCAGATACGGGGTCAAGCTCTACAAGTTCTGTGACAGGGCAACAGGCTATGTATGGAGCTTTATGGTTTATGAGGGAAAAGATAGTCAGGTTGAGCCGGTCAACTGCCCGGATTACATAGGGAGCGCTGGCAAGATAGTGTGGAACTTGGTGTCACCCTTATTCGGAAAGGGGTACCACTTGTATGTGGACAATTATTACACGAGCGTGACACTGTTTAGTCACTTGTTTGATCATAAGATTGGAGCATGTGGCACCGTGCGACCTAATCGCCGGGGCTTTCCCCAGCGGCTTGTAGATGCCCGTCTTAGGCTGGGGGAGAGAGCCTGCTTGAAGTGTAATAACTTGCTCGCTATGAAGTGGAGGGACAATAAGAATGTTTTCCTTCTTACCTCCCTTCATGCAGACACGACAATCCAAATTTGTACGGCGACTGGTGTTGTGGAGAAACCCCTCTGTGTCCACGAATATAACCAAAATATGGGAGGGGTGGACCTCAACGACCAGTTGTTGGCGCCGTATCTAATTGACCGTAAGGCGAGACGCTGGTACAAAAAAGTGTCTCTATCCTTATTCCAATTGGCTTTGCTGAACGCTCATGTGCTATACAGAGCTTCAGGCGGGACTTTATCTCTTCTAAAATTCCAGAATGAGATAGTCACAGAACTCCTGTATCCAGGCGGTTCTGCACCTCACCATCCCCTACCAAATGCAGTAAGCCGGCTGCATGAGAGGCATTATCCGTATGCCCTCCCGAGTACCCCTACCCAAAGCCACCCCCAAAAAAGATGTCGTGTCTGTAGCAAGCGCGGGTTTAGGCGTGACACCCGTCATTATTGTCCACTCTGTCCTGACAATCCTGGTCTTTGCCTTGGTGAATGTTTTGAACGCTTCCACTCAAAAGTAAAGTTTTAGCGTAGGGTACAGCATTTCACAGAACAGGACACACTTACACAGGGTCTCCCAAGATGCCATTACATTTTGAGAGACCCTAACCATTACAGCTGTTAAAGTTACAAAAAAAAGTGTAAAAAAGAAAAAAAAAACGTAAAAAACAAAAACACAAAAAAAATATAAAACAAAAATAGTTTTATTGTTCTCTCTCTCTCTCTCTCTCTCTCTATTTTCTCTCTATTGTTCTGCTCTTTTTTAATGTATTCCATTCTGCAATGTTTTATCATGCTTGCTTTTCAGGTATGTAATTTTTTGTTTTCAGGTGCGCCATTCAGCTGCAGCGCGGAATTATTTATCTTGACAGCAACAGCGTTTGCTCCCACGAAACATAAAGCCGTGACTCCAGTGCTGTAGGAGGTGATTTCACCACCACAGTTAAAAAAAAAGAGCATATATGCCAAAGCATGGGGGCAGCAGGGGCGGAGGAGCGATTTTGCTCCTAATGCCGCGTACATACGGTCGAAATTCCGACGGAGGCTTGCCCGTGGAAAAGTCCGACCGTGTGTACGCGGCATAACTTTTTTGCGGGAGGATGCCCCCATGCTTCGGCATATATATATTTTAGGCACAGGTTGCGTTAAAAAAATGTTTTATTTTTTACTAGGTTTTGTTTTGGTATTTGCTTTGCAGGTATGGCATGGTAAGGTCTTACTGTTGTACTGTAATGTTACTTTGTTTTAATGTTAACCATCATTTGCTTAGCAGGTACGCCATTCAGTTGCAGCGCGGATCTATTTATCTTGATAGCAACAGCGTTTGCTCCCACGATACATAAAGCTGTGACTCCAACGCTGTAGGAGGTGATTTCACCACCACAGTTAAAAAAAGAGCATATATGCCGAAGCATGGGGGCAGCAGGGGCGGAGGAGCGATTTTGCTCCTAATGGCGCGTATATACGGTCGAAATTCCGAAGGAGGCTTGCCCGCGGAAAAGTCCGACCGTGTGTACGCGGCATAACTTTTTTGCGGGAGGATGCCCCAATGCTTCGGCATAGATAAATGGTGCATGTATGCCCATCATTAGAAGTGGGTGGATGAAGGGAGGTATTCTAATGGTGGCCAACAGGCTGCATGAAAAAAAAGATTACAATACATGTCCAACAAGGACCAGCAACGTACTGGTATGTTGCTGGACTTTGAATGTTTATACCAGAATGATACCTGCAGGTTTAGGTATCATCTTGGTATCATTCTTTTCAGCCAGCGGCCGGCTTTCATGTAAAAGCAATTCTAGCAGATAATTAGCCTCTAGACTGCTTTTACAAGCAGTGGGAGGGAATGCCCCCCCCCCCCGGATTCAAACAGCGCCATTGGGAAAGCATTTTATCACACCGATCTTGGTGTCATATGTAAACAGCAATTGCATCATGCATGTGAGGTATCACCGCGAAGGTCAGATCGAGGGCAGTCATTTTAGCAGTAGACCTCCTCTGTAAATCTAACGTGGTAACCTGTAAAGGCTTTTAAATGCTTTTAAAAATGAATGTAGTTTGTCGCCGCTGCGCGTTTGTGCGCAATTTTAAAGCACGTCGTGTTTGGTATCCATGTACTCGGCCTATGATCATCTTTTTTATTTCATCAAACATTTGGGTAATATAGTGTTTTTTAATGCATTAAAAATAAAAAAAGTGTGTTTTTCCCCCCAAAAATGCGTTTGAAAAATCGCTGCGCAAATACTGTGTGGAAAAAAATGCAACACCCACTATTTTCATCTGTAGGGCCTTTGCTTTAAAAAAAATATATAATGTTTGGGGGTTCAACATAATTTTCTTGCAAAAAAAAAAAATGTTTTCATGTAAGCAAAAAGTGTCAGAAAGGGCTTTGTTTTCAAGTGGTTAGAAGAGTGGATGATGTGTGACATAAGCTTCCTAATGTTGTGTATAAAATGCCAGGACAGTTCAAAACCCCCCCAAATGACCCCATTTTGGAAAGTAGACACCTCAAGCTATTTGCTGAGAGGCATGTTGAGCCCATTGAATATTTTTTTTTGTCCCAAGTGATTGAAAAATGACAAAAAGAAAAAAAAAGTTGTCACTAAATTATATATTGCTCAAACATGCCATGGTTATATGTGGAATTGCACCCCAAAATACATTCTGTTGCTTCTCCTGAGTACGGGGATACCACATGTGTGAGACATTTTGGGAGCCTAGCCGCGTACAGGACCCCGAAAACCAAGCACCGCCTTCAGGATTTCTATAAGTGTAAATTTTTGATTTCACTTCTCACTGCCTATCACAGTTTCGGAGGCCATGGAATGCCCAGATGGCACAAAACCCCCCCCCCAAATTACCCCATTTTGGAAAGTAGACACCCCAAGCTATTTGCTGAGAGGTATGTTGAGTATTTTGCAGATCTCGCTTTTTGTCACAAAGTTTTGAAAATTGAAAAAAAAAAAAAATGTCTTTCTTCATTTTCAAAAAAAAAATGAGAGCTGTAAAATACGCACCATGCCTCTCAGCAAATAGCTTGGGGTGTTTACTTTCCAAAATGGGGTAATTTTGTGCCATCTTGGCATTTTATGGCCTTCAAAACTGTGATAGGTAGTGAGGAGTGAAATCAAAAATTTGTGCCCTTAGAAACCTTGAAGGCGGTGCTTGGTTTTTGGGGTCCCGTACGCGGCTAGGCTCCCAAAAAGTCCCACACATGTGGTATCCCCGTACTCAGGAGAAGCAGCAGAATGTATTTTGGGGTGCAATTCCACATATAACCATGGCATGTGTGAGCAATATATCATTTAGTGACAACTTTGTGCAAAAAAAAAAAAGTTTGTCATATTCCCGCAACTTGTGGCAAAATATAAAATATTCCATGGACTCAACATGCCTCTCAGTAAATAGCTTGGGGTGTCTACTTTCCAAAATGGGGTCATTTGGGGGGGTTTTGTGCTATTTTGGCATTTTATGGCCTTCAAAACTGTGATAGGTAGTGAAGAGTGAAATCAAAAATTTGCGCCCTTAGAAATCCTGAAGGCGGTGCTTGGTTTTTGGGGCCCCGTACGCGGCTAGGCTCCCAAAAAGTCCCACACATGTGGTATCCCTGTACTCAGGAGAAGCAGAAGAATGTATTTTGGGGTGCAATTCCACATATAACCATGGCATGTGTGAGCAATATATCATTTAGTGACAACATTTTGTAATTATTTTTATTTTTTGTCATTATTCAATCACTTGGGACAAAAAAAATATTCAATGGGCTCAACATGCCTCTCAGCAATTTCCTTGGGGTGTCTATTTTCCAAAATGGGGTCATTTGGGGGGGTTTTGTACTGCCCTGCCATTTTAGCACCTCAAGAAATGAGATAGGCAGTCATAAATTTAAAGCTGTGTAAATTCCAGAAAATGTACCCTAGTTTGTAAACGCTATAACTTTTGCGCAAACCAATAAATATACGCTTATTGACATTTTTTTTTACTAAAGACATGTGGCTGAATACATTTTGGCGTAAATGTATGACTAAAAATAGGATTTTTGTACTCACCGTAAAATCCGTTTCTCTGGCATCCATGGACTGACACAGCGTGTCTTTACACTTTACACGTGGGTTATGTCCCTGCTTGCAGGAGAAGACCTAGGCAGAATGTGAGATGTTATACATACATTCTAAACAGCCAGAGCTGAACAGCCCCGCCCAGGGGGGTGGTCCCTCCGGACATAACCCTCCCACTGCAGTCAGCAGACCTCAGTTCGTAACAAAGCAGTACAAACTTAAAAAGAAGGGTGGGTGCTGTGTCAGTCCATGGATGCCAGAGAAATGGATTTTACGGTGAGTACAAAAATCCTATTTTCTCTTGTCATCCATGGACTGACACAGCGTGTCTTTTACACCTTTACACGTGGGATGTCCCAAAGCAGTGTCAAGAGGGATGGGAGCAGTATAAATGGAAAACCAAAAACTTCACTCCAAACAAGGCAGAGCTCCTCAACGGAGGAGTTGCAACTTCAAACAGCGGTCTGCAACACCTTGCGGCCGAAGGAAGCATCCGAAGATGCAGCCACATCAACCTTATAAAACTTAGAAAAGGTATGAACAGACGACCAGGTCGCCGCCTTGCACACTTGTGCAACCGACGCTTGATGTCGGAAAGCCCAGGAAGCACCAATTGCCCTGGTGGAATGTGCCGTAACCGGAAAGGGAGGCGCCCGCCCTTTGAGAGCATAGGCTTGAATGACGGTTTGTCTGATTCCCCTAGAAATGATGGCAGACGAAACCGCTTGGCCCTGTTTTCGACCAGAGACAGCCACAAATAGTGAGTCAGACTTCCGAATAGAAGCAGTAGCAGACAGGTACACCCGCAAGGCTCGTACCACATCCAAAGTGTGTAGCGCAAACTCTCTGGGATGCGATGGGTGAGGACACAAGGACGGGAGGACAATGTCCTCATTTAAGTGGAAGGCCGAGACCACCTTTGGCAGAAAAGAAGGTCGCGGACGTAACACCGCCTTATTCTTATGGATGACCAAAAAGGGCGACTTGCAGGACAAGGCGCCAACTCAGGCACTCGTCTAATGGAAGTAATGGCCACCAAGAAGGCCACCTTCTGAGACAAAGTCAAGAGGGGAATATCTCTAATATTTTCAAAGGGAGGTTCCTGGAGAACCGAGAGCACCAAATTCAGATCCCACGGGGGGAGAGGAGGCTTGACAGGGGGAGCACATGGCGAACCCCCTGCACAAAGGTGCTAACCAAGGGATGACCTGCCAGCGGTCGCTGAAAGAAGATGGCCAAGGCCGAAATCTGACCCTTAATGGTACTCAAAGCGAGCTTTTGGGTCACGCCACGCTGCAGAAAATGCAGGATTCTGGAAACGGAATACGTTCGTGGGCGCCAGTCCAGCTCTTCGCACATGGCGATGTAAGCTCTCCAAGTACGGTGATAGATCTTTCTGGAGGAAGACTTCCGTGCCCTTAACATGGTCGAAATGACCAAATCCGAGAGACCTCGGTCTCTCAGCACCTGGCTTTCAATAACCATGCCGTTAAAGCCAGAGACTGTAAAGCAGGATGAAATATAGGACCTTGAGACAGAAGGTCCCCCCGCATTGGTAACCGCCAGGGAACGTCCGCGACGAGACGTACCAGATCGGCGTACCAGTGACGCCGAGGCCAATGCGGAGCAATGAGGATCACCGGAATTCCCTCGGTCGCTACCCTGCGGAGCAGGCGAGGGAGCAACTGCAGCGGAGGATAAACGTATATCAGGTGATACTGACCCCATGGGGCCACCAACGCATCCGAGGCATCCGCCCAGAGATCCCTGGATCTGGCTACAAACCTCGACACCTTGTGATTGAGTCGAGAGGCCATCAGGTCCACATCCGGTGTGCCCCACCGTCTGCAAAGGAGTTGAAAGACCTCCGGGTGCAAGGACCACTCTCCCTGGTCCAGCGTCTGGCGACTTAGATAGTCCGCCTGCCAATTGTCTATGCCCGGAATGTAGACGGCCGACAGAGCCGGCACGCTTCTTTCGGCCCACCTCAGGATGCGGGCGACCTCGGAAGCCGCAGCTGAGCTCCGAGTCCCCCCTTGATGTTGACATACGCCACTGCTGTGGCGTTGTCCGATTGGATCCTGATGGAGTGACCCTGTAGTTTCTCTGACCATGAGGAGAGGCACAGTCTGATTGCCCGTATCTCCAGCACATTGATCGGTAAGAGGGCTTCGTCCGGAGTCCAAAGCCCTTGGGCCGACAGGACTCCCCAGACTCCCCCCCCAGCCCGTCAGGCTGGCGTCCGTCATGATCACTGTCCATTGGATGGGGAGGAACGACTTCCCGGACCGAAGAGCCGGGGACCTCAACCACCACGTCAGGGACGCCCTGACCAGGTGACTCATCTGGATCTGAAGATCCAAGGACAACGGGGATTTGTCCCAAGTGGACAAGATCTCTTTCTGTAAAGCCCTGGTGGTCGCTTGGGCATAAGAAACGGCCTCGAAGGAGGCCACCATGAGTCCCAGGACTCTCATGCAAAAGCGGATTGACGACCATTTTCGGGACGTCAGCACCCGTACTGCAGACTGAAGTGTCAGTAGTTTGTCTGGAGGTAGGAAGACTTTTGCCTCCAAGGAGTCCAGAATCAGACCTAGATACTCCAGACGCTGAGTCGGGACTAGAACCGACTTCTGAACGTTCAGGAGCCACCCAAACTCCCTGAGGGTCTGACTGACGATAGTCACACTTTCTTCCAATTCTGAGCCACTGTCTGCTCTTAGAAGAAAATCGTCCAGATAGCCCACGATAGCAATGCCTCGCTGTCTCAGCAAAGCTAGGACCAAAGCAAGCACCTTGGTGAACACCCTTGGTGCCGAGGCTAGGCCGAAGGGAAGAGCCACAAATTGATAGTGGACTTCGCCGACCGCAAAGCACAGAAACTTCTGGTGGCTTGCGCAGATCGGAACATGCAAGTAGGCGTCCTTGATGTCCAAGGATGCCAGAAAATCCCCTTGATGGAGTGTAGTGATCACCGTGCGAATGGATTCCATGCGGAATTTTTGCACCTTCACGAATGCATTCAGGGCCTTGAGGTCCAGGATTGGCCGAACCCCGTCCTTTTTTGGAACAACAAACAGATTCGAGTAGAACCCCTGAAACCTCTCCTGGGACGGAACTGGCACAATTACTCCGGACCCGATCAAATCCTGTACAACCCCCAAGAGGGCTGCCCGACGGGCAGGAAGGAGAGGGAGATTTGAGGGAAAGAATCTGTCTGGGGGCCAGGAGTGGAACTCTATTCTGTATCCTGAGGTGACCACCTCGCACACCCACCGGTCGGAGATCCGGGAGGTCCACCGATCCGTGAACCTGCGAAGCCCCCCCCCCACCCCAGAGACGGGCGGGGGCAAGACTTCACGCGGAGGCGGGCTTGGGAGCCGGCTTGTTCAGCTTACGCACCCAGGGGTGCTTGTGCCCACCAGCCGCACTGTTGTCAGTCTGGGATGGCTTACCCATGGACTCTGACGGACGAAAAAATCCCTTTTTTGCTGGAAAGGAAGGCCCCGGTTTACGTCGGGCCTCCTTACCCTTGATAGTTTGAGGAAGGAGAGTGCTTTTACCTCCCATGACATCCTTGATGATGTCATCCAGAGCAGCACCAAAAAGTCTACCACCCTTAAAAGGTAGATCTGTCAGGAGCTTCTTAGAGGCTAGGTCAGCAGACCAGCATTTCAACCAAATAAGACGATGCAATACCACCGCCGAGACAGAGGCCCTGGATATTAAAGGGGCCGCGTCCAACGTGGTGTCGCACACATATATCAGACCCTGCACCATCTGGTGGGCCAGAGCAATAGTGTCTGGAGGAAGGTTATGCTCCTGCACAGTTTGGTGCAAAATTTTTGCCCATTCCGTGAGTGTCTGAGACACAAGGGTCGCCGCTACTACGGGCCGTAGGGCGGATCCCAACAAGGCGAACATGGCTCTACTCACCACTTCTGACCTCCTGTCAGTGGGGTCCTTAAACGCAGGAGTCCCCTCCATCGGGAGAGTGGTGGCCTTGTTTAAACGGGCGACTGGAGGGTCGAACACCGGGGGAGAAGCCCACTTTTTAAGCAGGGCGTCTTCAAAGGGGTATCTAAGAGACAAACACCGCGGGACCATGAAAGTCTTCTGCGGCTTTTCCCAGACCTGGTCAATGAGCTGGTCAAAGAAAGGTACATATGGAAAAACCTTTTTAGAAGGCTTGGTCTTAAAAGAACCAAAGGAGACTGTATCCGCCTGAGGTTCTGCAGCATTTAGCAGCATTTAGCTTGAGAGTGTCCCTCACAGCATCAATGAGTTCACTAACAAGCGCCCTGTCATTTACTGACTCAGAACTGGAGTCTTCCTCACAAGGAATGTCCTGTTCAAAACCATCCAAATATTCAGAGCTAGGGTCCTGAGCAGCAATAACTAGTAGGCTTGTGCAATTCGTTTCGTAACGAATCGAAATTCGTCCGAATTTAGCAACTTTCGGACATTCGGAAGCATTCGAATTTCCGAACAAAGCAATTACGAATAAAACCGAATCCGAAATAAATTATACCGCAAAATAGCGAATGCCCGAATGTCTTCGGCATAATTCGTTATGAAAAAACTTACGAATGTACAAATCCATTGGAAGCACAATAACACTCCCTCTGCTCTGCTCTCTGCTTCTCCTTCACCGAGCTGAACTCCCTCTCAAAATGGTGTACAGGGGCGGAGGCTATAGCCGCATGTAAAAAACGAAAGTAAAATACGAGATTTCTAATCCATTCGAAGCACAATAACACTCTGCTCTGCTCTCTGCTTCTCCCTCACCGTGCTGAACCCTCTCAAAATGGTGTACAGGGGCGGAGGCTATAGCCGCATGTAAAAAACGAAAGTAAAATACGAGATTTCGAATCGTTACAAATAACCGCTATGTATTTCGAAAAGTACAAATCCATTCGAAGCACATTAGGCATAATAGTCAGCGTCGTCGTGAGAGAGACACAGAAAATTACGAATCAACGAACCCAAAAAAAGTTACGAAAGTAGGAGTTGTGTCCAGAATCAACGAAAAACAACGTACTCTACCGAAAGTACGAATTATAAAGCAACAAAAAATTCAACGAAAAATGTCGCTTGCAAAAATACGAATGAGTCCGAACACGAAAAATCCCGTCTAGCAAAATTACGAATGATTACGAATCAACAGGACCGGAAAGAAACGAACCGAAACGGAACGAATTTTTCCGTTGTGCACAAGCCTAATAACTAGGCCCATATCTGAATCAGAGCACTCCCCTTGTGGAGATAAAGTGGGGAGAGGGCGCTTTTTTGCTCCCTTGTGCTCACACACAGCTTCCATCCTGGTCAGAAATGATTCCAGGACTGCCGACAACTGGTCCATAGGGACCGCAGGTGCTGGAGCACTGGCTGCTGCCTCTGGCATGTGAGGGGAAGCTGATGACTCTGACTCCATAATGTCCCTCTCTGAGATCACCCACAGGCTGTGCTGACTGAAGTAGGGGAATGCCCAGGGAACCCACCAACCTGACCAGGACCGCTTGGTTCCGCTGCCCTGTCTCTCTGCGCCACGCTGCTCAGCGTGAGTGAGCTGAGAGGAGAGAGTGTGAGGAGATTAGCGCCGTTCCCAGCGGCGCTAGAGGCCAAACTAGTGCTAGAAAAACGTGCGGCTACAAGAAAATGGCCGCCGCAATGTGCTCCGGCGGACCACGGCAAGATGGCCAATGTAAAAAACAGCACACACACCAAACAGATTGGCCTCAGCGTCCTTGGTACGCCGATCTAGTACGTCTGGTAGCAGACGTCCCCTGGCGCCTACCACTACGGAAGGACCTGCTATCGCAAGGTCCCATATTCCATCCTGCTTTACAGTCATTGGCTTTTAACGGCATGGCTGTTGAGAACCGGGTACTGAGAGACCGGGGCCTGTCAGACTCAGTAATCTCTACTATGAGAAGTGCTCGAAAACCGTCCTCTAGGAAGGTCTATCACCGCACTTGGAGGGCCTACATCTCCAGGTGTGAGGAAATGAAATGGCATCCGCATACCTATTTGGTTTCCAGAATCCTGCTGTTTTTACAGCATGGGGTGGACCAAGGGCTTGCCCTAAGTACGATTTAAGGGACAGATATCTGCCCTGGCTGTCTTTTTTTCAGCGACCCCTGGCGACTCACTCTCTCGTGAGTACATTTGTGCAGGGGGTCCGACAGGTGGCCCCTCTGGTCCGTCCCCCGTTACCTCCGTGGGACTTGAACCTGGTCCTCTCTGTGCTTCAGAAGGCACCGTTTGAGAATATTAGAGATATTCCCCTGTTGACACTTTCTCAGAAAGTGGTCTTTTTGGTGGCTGTTACGTCAGTTAGACGAGTCTCTGAGCTGGCAGCCTTGTCCTGCAAGGCTCCCTATTTGATTTTCCACAAGGATAAGGTGGTGCTGCGGCCGCAGCCTTCCTTTCTTCCGAAAGTCGTTTCGGCTTTTCATCTCAACGAAGGCATTGTACTTCCATCCTTGTGTCCTCAGCCGTCGAATCCTAAGGAGTCGGCGTTGCATTCCTTGGACGTTGTCCGAGCTTTGAGAGTATACCTATCTGCTACTTCCCTGTTCCGGAAGTCAGACTCACTGTTTGTTTCGGTGGCTGGTCCCAAGAAGGGCCAAGCAGTCTCATCGGCCACCATCTCTAGGTGGATCCGACAGATAGTAATCCAGGCTTACGCCTTAAAGGGTCAGGCGCCCCCCTTTCCTGTCACGGCGCATTCGACCAGGGCAATAGGTGCCTCTTGGGCTTTCCGACATCAAGCGTCTGTTTCCCAATTATGTAAAGCGGCGACTTGGTCGTCCGCTCACACTTTCACAAAATTCTACAAAATTGATGTAGGAGCATCTTCGGATGCCTCTTTCGGCCGCAAGGTTTTGCAAGCGGCTGTTTAGAGTTGCAACTCCTCCGTTGGAGGAGTGCTGTTTTGTGTTTGGGGTGAAGTTTATTTTTATGCTGTTACCACCCCTCGTTTTTTCTCTGACACTGCTTTGGGACGTCCCACTTTGTCAATAGAGAAGCTGTGTCGGTCCATGGACGAAAGAGTAAATAGGATTTTTTACTCACAGTAAAATCCTTTTCTCTGAGTCCATGGACCGACACAGCACCCACCCCTCCTTTTAAGTTTGTACTGCTTTTTGACGAACTGATCTGCGAAGATGCAGACTGAGAAGGTATACCCAGAGGGTCCGCCCCCTGGGCGGTACTGTAGAAGGTGTGATGCAACACTTTTTACAAGTTTTTCTGCCTAGTCACTCCTAATTAACGGATAATACCCACTTTGTCAATAGAGAAGCTGTGTCGGTCCATGGACTCAGAGAAAAGGATTTTACGGTGAGTAAAAAATCCTATTTTTGGGGTGTAATTTCACATATACCCATGGCATGTGTGAGCAATATATCATTTAGTGACAACTTTGTGCAAAAAAAAAAAAAAAAGTTTGTCATATTCCCGCAACTTGTGGCAAAATATAAAATATTCCATGGACTCAACATGCCTCTCAGTAAATAGCTTGGGGTGTCTACTTTCCAAAATGGGGTCATTTGGGGGGGTTTTGTGCTATTTTGGCATTTTATGGCCTTCAAAACTGTGATAGGTAGTGAGGAGTGAAATCAAAAATTTGCGCCCTTAGAAATCCTGAAGGCGGTGCTTGGTTTTTGGGGCCCTGTACGCGGCTAGGCTCCCAAAAAGTCCCACACATGTGGTATCCCTGTACTCAGGAGAAGCAGCAGAATGTATTTTGGGGTGCAATTCCACATATAACCATGGCATGTGTGAGCAATATATCATTTAGTGACAACATTTTGTAATTATTTTTATTTTTTGTCATTATTCAATCACTTGGGACAAAAAAAAAATATTCAATGGGCTCAACATGCCTCTCAGCAATTTCCTTGGGGTGTCTATTTTCCAAAATGGGGTCATTTGGGGGGGTTTTGTACTGCCCTGCCATTTTAGCACCTCAAGAAATGAGATAGGCAGTCATAAATTTAAAGCTGTGTAAATTCCAGAAAATGTACCTTAGTTTGTAAACGCTATAACTTTTGCGCAAACCAATAAATATACGCTTATTGACATTTTTTTTACTAAAGACATGTGGCTGAATACATTTTGGCGTAAATGTATGACTAAAAATAGGATTTTTGTACTCACCGTAAAATCCGTTTCTCTGGCATCCATGGACTGACACAGTGTGTCTTTACACTTTACACGTGGGTTATGTCCCTGCTTGCAGGAGAAGACCTAGGCAGAATGTGAGATGTTATACATACATTCTAAACAGCCAGAGCTGAACAGCCCCGCCCAGGGGGTGGTCCCTCCGGACATAACCCTCCCACTGCAGTCAGCAGACCTCAGTTCGTAACAAAGCAGTACAAACTTAAAAAGAAGGGTGGGTGCTGTGTCAGTCCATGGATGCCAGAGAAACGGATTTTACGGTGAGTACAAAAATCCTATTTTCTCTTGTCATCCATGGACTGACACAGCGTGTCTTTTACACCTTTACACGTGGGATGTCCCAAAGCAGTGTCAAGAGGGATGGGAGCAGTATAAATGGAAAACCAAAAACTTCACTCCAAACAAGGCAGAGCTCCTCAACGGAGGAGTTGCAACTTCAAACAGCGGTCTGCAACACCTTGCGGCCGAAGGAAGCATCCGAAGATGCAGCCACATCAACCTTATAAAACTTAGAAAAGGTATGAACAGACGACCAGGTCGCCGCCTTGCACACTTGTGCAACCGACGCTTGATGTCGGAAAGCCCAGGAAGCACCAATTGCCCTGGTGGAATGTGCCGTAACCGGAAAGGGAGGCGCCCGCCCCTTGAGAGCATAGGCTTGAATGACGGTTTGTCTGATTCCCCTAGAAATGATGGCAGACGAAACCGCTTGGCCCTGTTTTCGACCAGAGACAGCCACAAATAGTGAGTCAGACTTCCGAATAGAAGCAGTAGCAGACAGGTACACCCGCAAGGCTCGTACCACATCCAAAGTGTGAAGCGCAAACTCTCTGGGATGCGATGGGTGAGGACACAAGGACGGGAGGACAATGTCCTCATTTAAGTGGAAGGCCGAGACCACCTTTGGCAGAAAAGAAGGTCGCGGACGTAACACCGCCTTATTCTTATGGATGACCAAAAAGGGCGACTTGCAGGACAAGGCGCCAACTCAGACACTCGTCTAATGGAAGTAATGGCCACCAAGAAGGCCACCTTCTGAGACAAAGTCAAGAGGGGAATATCTCTAATATTTTCAAAGGGAGGTTCCTGGAGAACCGAGAGCACCAAATTCAGATCCCACGGGGGGAGAGGAGGCTTGACAGGGGGGAGCACATGGCGAACCCCCTGCACAAAGGTGCTAACCAAGGGATGACCTGCCAGCGGTCGCTGAAAGAAGATGGCCAAGGCCGAAATCTGACCCTTAATGGTACTCAAAGCGAGCTTTTGGGTCACGCCACGCTGCAGAAAATGCAGGATTCTGGAAACGGAATACATTCGTGGGCGCCAGTCCAGCTCTTCGCACATGGCGATGTAAGCTCTCCAAGTACGGTGATAGATCTTTCTGGAGGAAGACTTCCGTGCCCTTAACATGGTCGAAATGACCGAATCCGAGAGACCTCGGTCTCTCAGCACCTGGCTTTCAATAACCATGCCGTTAAAGCCAGAGACTGTAAAGCAGGATGAAATATAGGACCTTGAGACAGAAGGTCCCCCCGTATTGGTAACCGCCAGGGAACGTCCGCGACGAGACGTACCAGATCGGCGTACCAGTGACGCCGAGGCCAATGCGGAGCAATGAGGATCACCGGAATTCCCTCGGTCGCTACCCTGCGGAGCAGGCGAGGGAGCAACTGCAGCGGAGGATAAACGTATATCAGGTGATACTGACCCCATGGGGCCACCAACGCATCCGCCCAGAGATCCCTGGATCTGGCCACAAACCTCGACACCTTGTGATTGAGTCGAGAGGCCATCAGGTCCACATCCGGCGTGCCCCACCGTCTGCAAAGGAGTTGAAAGACCTCCGGGTGCAAGGACCACTCTCCCCGGTCCAGCGTCTGGCGACTTAGATAGTCCGCCTGCCAATTGTCTATGCCCGGAATGTAGACGGCCGACAGAGCCGGCACGCTTCTTTCGGCCCACCTCAGGATGCGTGCGACCTCGGAAGCCGCAGCTGAGCTCCAAGTCCCCACTTGATGGTTGACATACGCCACTGCTGTGGCGTTGTCCGATTGGATCCTGATGGAGTGACCC
Organism: Rana muscosa; assembly: GCA_029206835.1. Taxonomy (NCBI): domain Eukaryota; kingdom Metazoa; phylum Chordata; class Amphibia; order Anura; family Ranidae; genus Rana; species Rana muscosa. The sequence goes on along the minus strand of JARGYO010005596.1, from coordinate 416,226 downwards.
TGTAGTTTCTCCGACCATGAGGAGAGGCACAGTCTGATTGCCCGTATCTCCAGCACATTGATCGGTAAGAGGGCTTTGTCCGGAGTCCAAAGCCCTTGGGCCGACAGGACTCCCCAGACTCCCCCCCAGCCCGTCAGGCTGGCGTCCGTCATGATCACTGTCCATTGGATGGGGAGGAACGACTTCCCGGACCGAAGAGCCGGGGACCTCAACCACCACGTCAGGGACGCCCTGACCAGGTGACTCATCTGGATCTGAAGATCCAAGGACAACGGGGATTTGTCCCAAGTGGACAAGATCTCTTTCTGTAAAGCCCTGGTGTGCGCTTGGGCATAAGAAACGGCCTCGAAGGAGGCCACCATGAGTCCCAGGACTCTCATGCAAAAGCGGATTGACGACCATTTTCGGGACGTCAGCACCCGTACTGCAGACTGAAGTGTCAGTAGTTTGTCTGGAGGTAGGAAGACTTTTGCCTCCAAGGAGTCCAGAATCAGACCTAGATACTCCAGACGCTGAGTCGGGACTAGAACCGACTTCTGAACGTTCAGGAGCCACCCAAACTCCCTGAGGGTCTGACTGACGATAGTCACACTTTCTTCCAATTCTGAGCCACTGTCTGCTCTTAGAAGAAAATCGTCCAGATAGCCCACGATAGCAATGCCTCGCTGTCTCAGCAAAGCTAGGACCAAAGCAAGCACCTTGGTGAACACCCTTGGTGCCGAGGCTAGGCCGAAGGGAAGAGCCACAAATTGATAGTGGACTTCGCCGACCGCAAAGCACAGAAACTTCTGGTGGCTTGCGCAGATCGGAACATGCAAGTAGGCGTCCTTGATGTCCAAGGATGCCAGAAAATCCCCTTGATGGAGTGTAGTGATCACCGTGCGAATGGATTCCATGCAGAATTTTTGCACCTTCACGAAGGCATTCAGGGCCTTGAGGTCCAGGATTGGCCGAACCCCGTCCTTTTTTGGAACAACAAACAGATTCGAGTAGAACCCCTGAAACCTCTCCTGGGACGGAACCGGCACAATCACTCCGGACCCGATCAAATCCTGTACAACCCCCAAGAGGGCTGCCCGACGGGCAGGAAGGAGAGGGAGATTTGAGGGAAAGAATCTGTCTGGGGGCCAGGAGCGGAACTCTATTCTGTATCCTGAGGTGACCACCTCGCACACCCACCGGTCGGAGATCCGGGAGGTCCACCGATCTGTGAACCTGCGAAGCCCCCCCCCCACCCCAGAGACGGGCGGGGGCAAGACTTCACGCGGAGGCGGGCTTGGGAGCCGGCTTGTTCAGCTTACGCACCCAGGGGTGCTTGTGCCCACCAGCCGCACTGTTGTCAGTCTGGGATGGCTTACCCGTGGACTCTGACGGACGAAAAAAAACCTTTTTTGCTGAAAAGGAAGGCCCCGGTTTACGTCGGGCCTCCTTACCCTTGATAGTTTGAGGAAGGAGAGTGCTTTTACCTCCCATGACATCCTTGATGATGTCATCCAGAGCAGCACCAAAAAGTCTACCACCCTTAAAAGGTAGATCTGTCAGGAGCTTCTTAGAGGCTAGGTCAGCAGACCAGCATTTCAACCAAATAAGACGATGCAATACCACCGCCGAGACAGAGGCCCTGGATATTAAAGGGGCCGCGTCCAACGTGGCGTCGCACACATATATCAGACCCTGCACCATCTGGTGGGCCAGAGCAATAGTGTCTGGAGGAAGGTTATGCTCCTGCACAGTTTGGTGCAAAATTTTTGCCCATTCCGTGAGTGTCTGAGACACAAGGGTCGCCGCTACTACGGGCCGTAGGGCGGATCCCAACAAGGCGAACATGGCTCTACTCACCACTTCTGACCTCCTGTCAGTGGGGTCCTTAAACGCAGGAGTCCCCTCCATCGGGAGAGTGGTGGCCTTGTTTAAACGGGCGACTGGAGGGTCGAACACCGGGGGAGAAGCCCACTTTTTAAGCAGGGCGTCTTCAAAGGGGTATCTAAGAGACAAATGCCGCGGGACCATGAAAGTCTTCTGCGGCTTTTCCCAGAGCTGGTCAAAGAAAGGTACATATGGAAAAACCTTTTTAGAAGGCTTGGTCTTAAAAGAACCAAAGGAGACTGTATCCGCCTGAGGTTCTGCAGTCGCAGCATTTAGCTTGAGAGTGTCCCTCACAGCATCAATGAGTTCACTAACAAGCGCCCTGTCATTTACTGACTCAGAACTGGAGTCTTCCTCACAAGGAATGTCCTGTTCAAAACCATCCAAATATTCAGAGCTAGGGTCCTGAGCAGCAATAGCTAGGCCCATATCTGAATCAGAGCACTCCCCTTGTGGAGATAAAGTGGGGAGAGGGCGCTTTTTTGCTCCCTTGTGCTCACACACAGCTTCCATCCTGGTCAGAAATGATTCCAGGACTGCCGACAACTGGTCCATAGGGACCGCAGGTGCTGGAGCACTGGCTGCTGCCTCTGGCATGTGAGGGGAAGCTGATGACTCTGACTCCATAATGTCCCTCTCTGAGATCACCCACAGGCTGTGCTGACTGAAGTAGGGGAATGCCCAGGGAACCCACCAACCTGACCAGGACCGCTCGGTTCCGCTGCCCTGTCTCTCTGCGCCGCGCTGCTCAGCGTGAGTGAGCTGAGAGGAGAGAGTGTGAGGAGATTAGCGCCGTTCCCAGCGGCGCTAGAGGCCAAACTAGTGCTAGAAAAACCGTGCGGCTACAAGAAAATGGCCGCCGCAATGTGCTCCGGCGGACCACGGCAAGATGGCCAATGTAAAAAACAGCACACACACCAAACATGGCGCCGAACGGCGCCCAGGCCCCTCACATCCAAAAAAAAAAAACAGCCCCAGCGAAATGCAGAGCAGCATGAGCCCCCCCCCCCCAGGACAGTATGGCCCCCAGGCACCCCACACAGTACAGCGCCAGCAATAGTGAACAGAGAGTGACATTAAAAAACACAGGGGGAGACAGGGAAATCCCCCACACAAGAAACACACAGCATGTACTCACCTGCAGCCAGGAGAGACTACTTACCCGTCCCCTGAGGGACCCACTGGTGTGTTTCTGACAGAACTATCACAGTGCGGTACTGAGTAGCTGTCGGCCCGGTCCACCGCGAAAGATACAGCCGGACTGTTCAATCTTAAGAGGACCGCGGAGCTGGAAGCCCACCGGCCACCCCTGGAGTCGTGGGGCATGTCGTGAACTGAGTCTCACGCACACAAGACGAGGATCAGCACGCTCGATGGTCGGACAGGGAAGACTACGAGGATATCTTGTACCCAACCTGTTGCCCAGCCGACAGTTGATAGAAGATCTCAAAAAAATAAAATAAGAAAAAATTCCAAAAGGAATAAAAATAGGTCAGGAGACTGGCTCCTGAGAGAGCCACGTCTTCTCCTTCTGCTAGGCAGAAAAAACTGAGGTCTGCTGACTGCAGTGGGAGGGTTATGTCCGGGGAGACCGCCCCCCTGGGGGGTGCTGTTCAGCTCTGGCTGTTTATTATTATTATTATTATTATTATTATTATTATACAGGATTTATATAGCGCCAATAGTTTGCGCAGCGCTTTACAACATCAGGGAAGACAGTACAATCACAATACAATTCAATACAGAGGGATCAGAGGGCCCTGCTCGATAGAGCTTACAGTCTAGAAGTATAACATCTCACATTCTGCCTAGGTCTTCTCCTGCAAGCAGGGACATAACCCACATGTAAAGGTGTAAAAGACACGCTGTGTCAGTCCATGGATGACAAGAGAAATTGAGTTTATTCGATTTTTCTTATAACAAAAAGTAGAAAATATCATTTTTTTTCAAAATTTTCGGTCTTTTTCCGTTTATATCGCAAAAAATAAAAATCGCAGAGGCAATCAAATACCATTAAAAGAAAGCTCTATTTGTGGGAAGAAAAGGACGCAAGTTTCGTTTGGGTACAACATTGCATGTCCGCACAATTTACAGTTAAAGCAGCACAGTGCAAAATTCTGAAATCACCTCTAGTCCTTTAGCTACCAAATGGTCCGGGGCTTAAGTGGTTAACCCGGACCCGTGCAGAGGGCTTAGAGTATAGTGCCGCTATCCATCTAAGCATGTTGCGACCTAATCCTATGTGCCTCATTGTTGCTAACATAAATTCCCAGTCTAGTCTGTCAAAAGCCTTTTCGGCGTCTACTGACAGAAATAGGGCAGGTGTTTTACTTTTTTTAGCTTTTTGTATCAGGAATAACGCTCCTAGGACATTGTCCCTCGTTTCCCTCCCTGGTACAAACCCTGCCTGATCGTTTTCAATCAACTCGGGCATGAGAGGTCTTAATCTCTCTGCCAGAATTTTCGCATAAATCTTTATGTCAACATTAATCAGTGATATAGGCCTATAGCTGGCACATAATGAGGGATCCTTTTCTTCCTTCTCTACAAGAGTTATGTGGGCACCCAATGCTTCCTCACACATCATCATAACTCCTCCTATGGAGTTCATATATTCCTGGAAGTACGGTATCAGGGAATCCTCATATCTCTTATAATAGAGTGATGTATATCCATCTGGGCCCGGGCTCTTTCCCATTTTAATATTTTTAATTACTTGGTATATTTCCTCCCTTGATATTTCCTTATCAAGTTTATTAATTACTTCTGCCATTATCGGGGTCTTAGCCCTAACTATTGTTTGATTTTCTTTCTTCTATTCTGGGTTTCTATTAAGCCCTGTTCTTTATTTACTTTATATAAATTTTGATAATACTCTTGAAATATTTTGATTATATCTTTTGTGGAGTGCCTCATTTCACCTTTAGTATCTTTCATTTTTGAGATAAAGTTCTGAGTATTTCTGGGTTTAACTACCCTTGCTAGCTGTTTCCCGGGTTTGTTCCCCGTAGCATAGAATTTCTTGTTTGTATTGTTGAATACCCATTTAGTTTCTTGTTCCATTAGATCCCGTAACTTTTCTCTTTTCCCGGTTAATATTGTCAAGGTTTGCTCTTCCTGACTTTCTTTGTGTTTCTGTTCCAGGCCCTGGATTTCCCCTAGTAAAGTTTGTTTCTGATGCTGCCTAATTTTTCTTTCTCTTAACCTTTTCTGCTATCTTATGTACACTTTATGTGTTTCCCATAATATTGAGGGAGTGATATTTTCTATGTCATTTTCTTTAAAAAAAAGGCCCAATTCCTTTTCTATATCACTGGCTATCTTGGTATCATTTAGGAGGGATTCATCTAATCTCCATACCCCCTGACCAGCTGGGATTTCCCCTATATCCAGGGTCATCTCGACCGGAGCATGGTCAGAGAGCGTTATTGACTTTATTTCTACCCCTCTCAATCCCTCTAATAACTGATGGTCTAGTAGGAAGTAGTCTATTCTAGAATATGACTTATGTACAGATGAATAGTACGTAAAGTCTTTATCGCTAGGGTGTAAAATTCTCCAGGCCTCTATTAAATGCATTTGAAACAGTTTATACTTAATTACTCTAATATATTTTCCCTCCAACCTTAATGACATTGGTTGGGTATCTAATACCGGGTCAAAAACAAAATTAAAATCCCCTGCTAATATCACCTCCCCCTCTTTAAAGCCCTCCAGTCTATTCAGTATTTTTCTCAAATACGCTGCAGGGCATGTGTTGGGGCAGTAGACATTTACCAAAGTATATTTCATATTGAATAGGGAACCTTTAACAAAAAGATATCTGCCTTCCGGATCTATTTCCATCCCTTCCAATTTAAACCGTGTATTCTTGTCAAAACCTATCGCAGTCCCTTTTGATCTATTATTGGGAGAGTAGCTATGAATCCATATAGGGAAATCTTTTGAGTTCAATCTAGTCTTTGCTGTCTCCTTCAGGTGGGTTTCTTGTAGAAACACTATATTGGCCGAAGCTCTCCTCATTTCCTGCAGTATCTGGTATCGCTTATTTGGGCTATTTAGCCCACGTACATTATACGTAACTATTTTAATTGCTGCCATATTTATTTAATTTCTCAATATCGTACCTAAGGCGATCCACCAGATACACACAGGATAGAGGGGAGCTCGTACAATCTCCTCTCCTCAAAATAGTCCATCTTTTACTTAATTTTAGGTAGACTGTTTTTACATTTAAGGAGTAACAATCCAACGTAACTATCATAAACATGGCATCTAGGTTCAACTCTAAAATACATTGAGACCACATGTACCCCCCTCCCCCCTACCTCTCCCCTACCACATTGTATACCAATGTTAGAACTCCCTCGGTCTGGCCCCAACCGGGCTGTCTGCCGAGCGGGCCCTATCTCGAGGGATCTTGTGTGTTCTCCTACTCCCCGGAACCCCATCCTCCTAATTAAGGATGGATTCCGGAGAGCAGGGCAACGCGTCCACTCCATACCCCCCCCCCCAGGTGAATTAATTATTCTTATCACTTCATTCTATTCTCTGCCCTTTTATATAAAAAAAACACATTCTAGGCTCTATTCCAGTCCTGGTCCCTCCATCTTCTCCATGCTGGAGGATTCTTTTCCCAGTTGTCTACATGAACCAATTGAATATTCAGTCTGCTACAGAACTCTTTTATATCCTCTGGGAACCGCACGTAGGCCGAAACCCCCTGGTACTTCACCGATAGACAGGCTGGGAACCCCCACCTGTAAGGGATATCCTTTATCTGTAAGAGGTTTGTTAACGGCTTTAAAGCTCTTTTTCGTGCTAACGTCTCTGGTGCTAGATCAGAAAAGATAGATAATTTAATTCCTTTATATTCCATGGGGGAGGGGTTCCTTGTACTATGAGAGACTAACTCTTTCTGCTCATAATCTTGAAATCTTGCTATAGTATCCCTTGGAGTATCCCTGTGGGCATTATATGACCTTTGTATTCTATGGATTCTTTCAAATCGTATCGGCATAGTTAATTCACGATTTAAAGCTGAATTAAATATCTCTCGTAGCACCTCCCCCAATTCTTTATCTTTAACTTCTTCAGGTAATCCTCTTATCTGAAGGTTCTTCCTTCTGCTACGGTTTTCTTGATCCTCAAGTTTATACCGGGCATTTCTGATCTCCATCCAATCCATCTCAGCTCTTTCTCTTAGTTCTGATATTGCACTTTTGTGTTCTTCTAATTGTTCCTCTATTCCCTCTACTCTTTGTAATACACTCTGTATATCTTTTCTTGTTGCTCCCATTTCACCCTTAATGGTTTGCTCCAGGCGAGATATCATACCTATCATATCCATCATATCTTGCTTAGAGGGAGGGGCTTGTAGATCTTCAGTAAGTATCTCCAATTGTTGTTGTTTTTCGGGTGTCTTTCGCTCTTTTTCCTTACTTTTTACTTCTGGAGATTGGGTTTTATTACTTTTACCTTTCCCTGGGATCTCCTCCCCTTTCTCTTCTTCCAATTCTATCTCTGGTGGCCCCTTATTCTTTACAGGAGTCGTTGACACTGACCCTGATTTTTTACTAGGGCTGTCAGCCATTTGATCAGCCCCTTCTGCCAACAAATAAGACTTTATAGTATTGCGGCTTGTCCCCTCTCCCTGGCTCGCTTTAGGGCCCTTTTTAACCATTTTTTCCAGGAACCTTAGTCTCTGCTGGTTTAACAGTGTCCCAGTCCGTTTTTAGGTCCTATGGTGTTCTAGATGTCCAACAAAGGGAGGCGAGAAAAGGGAGGCAAAAAGATGGACAAAAAAAGGGGGGGGGGGGCAAACCTAAGAAAGGAGATTTATAACCGTTGTATCTTAGTATCCTACTAAAATGAGTTCCAAAAGAGAGCAGAAATTACAGGCTCACTGGGTATCCATTCCCTTGACTTACTCTATTTAACAGTCACAGTATTATATTCCTGAAGACAGCAGTTTCCATATGTATACACGAGTAGTGTGAAGGTAATGTACAGGTATATTATTACTCACAGTCAGTTACAGCTCTCTTGTGCCTTAACCTGTAGGCTGCTGCTGTTTTCTACCGCTTACAAAAAAGACTGTATAATTCCTATGGAAATTTATGACATAGTCCATAGGGTAAAAGGACAAAAAAAAAAGATACCACAACGAGAACGCTCTTTCACTTTACCCTCAGTAGTCCCACTTTTCACTCACGGGCCCGCATTGGTGTTTGACCCATATGGTCCAATATAGAGCCTATGGTGTAGAGTAGAGTATGGTGTAGAGTATAGGGCATATAGCATATGACACTTCGCCCAGTGCTTCTGCAGGGAACTCTCTCACCTGCCTCGTGGCTCTCTGTGTAGTCCCGAGTGTCTCCGATCACATGGGCTCTTTTCAACTTCTAGGGATCTCCTCCCTGCTCAGAGGTCTCCGGCTCCAGCCCCGTCCGCCTTCCACCCGCGGGATGCCGCCCGAGACCTCCGGCTCTCTGCTCCCTTGGGTCCAGTGCCAGAGGTCATCTGTCAGTGCGCTCCTGCGTCCACCCTCTCATCCCCGACACACGGCAAATCCTCCTATCCGGCAGCTCCGGCTCCAACGAGGAGAGACAAAGTGGCAAAGCGAGGCAGCTCAGGTATTGGCAGGTTAGATTAGGCTGGGCTAAACTGGACTAGGCTCAGGTTCAATAGGGCCAATGGAGGGACATCCTCTATGAATTCACCTGGCGGGGTTCATGGAGCATGCTGCGCTACGGCGTTATCTTGTGACTGGGGGGGCCGCTCTCTTTTCCCCCCCTCTTCCCCTGCGGCCTGCCAGGTTGCGTGCTCGGATAAAGGGTCTGGTGTGTATTTTTAGGGAACCCCCACGCTAATTTTTTTTTGTTTGGCGCGGGGTTCCGCTTAAAATACATACCAGACCTGAAGGGCCTGGTATGGATCTTGGGGGGACCCCACGCCATTTTTTTTTCATTTTGTTTGGGGGGGATCCCCTTTGAATCCATACTAGACCCAAGGGCCTTGTATGGACCTGGGGGGGGGACCCCACGCTGTTTTTTTTTGTTTTTTTAAGCCGGCAGTTTTTTTTTTACATTTCCTTTAACAACCAGCTATAAACAGGTAAAACAAAAAATTGCAGCAAAATCGCGGTACTTGCGTTTTGGATGCGGGTCCATTAAATTCTATTACATCCAAAACACTGTTTTTGGCCTGGCAAAAAAAATCTGCAGTTGCGTTTAAACTCGTTTTTCACAAAGCCTAAAAATGCCTTCAGACGCCAAAGATTTCCACGTTTCAGACGCGGTACCAGCGTTTAGCCGCATTTTAGTTTAGAAGCGTTTTTAAAGGTGACCTATTTTTTTACATTGATAAACTCCAAATTTATGGCAAATGAGGAAAAACCATAAAAAATATATATATATATAAATAAAAATGAAATTGCTTCCATTGCATTGTGGACAATCCACAACTTGTGGCAAGTGACACGCTAAATACAACTACACTGCTGCTCTCTCAGCTGCTGATATCACTCTGGTCTCACAAAATCGTAAATAATACTGTTTTTGGAGCTTAGGGCGGCTCCTTATCATATACACGCAAATGTGGTAAAACGCGGCATGCAAACGCCACAAAGCGCGCCTTTCTAAACGCCACTTTCAACCTTAGTTCTGAAGACGTGTACATGGGGCCTAAAATCGCCTATGCCATTTACAGCTCAAAAACGCCATGGTGGCCATGAGGCCATAGGCTAACATGGAGAGATGTTTTTAAGCTGCAAAAAACGCTCAAACAAGCGGCTGGAAAAACGTCCGTGTGCATGTAGCCTTATATTAACCACTTGTGCACTGGCCACTTAAACCCCCTTCCTGCCCAGACCAATTTTCACATTTGATGCACTTTGAATGACAATTGCGCGCTCATACAACACTGTAACCCAATGAAAATTTATTATTTTTTGGCACACAAATAGAGCTTGCTTTTGGTGCTATTTGATCACCTCTGCTTTTTTTTTATTTTTTCTATAAATACAAAAGACCGAGTTAAAAAAAAAAAAAAATATGGATATTTTAACCACTTCAGCACTGGGCCTATTCTGGCACTCCTCTCCTTCGTGTAAAAATCATAAATTTATGGCTCTAAAATTACTTAAAAACACCAAACATTATATATGTTTTTTTTAGCAGACACCCTAGAGAATAAGATGGCGGTCTTTGCAAATTTTTATCTCGCTCGGTATTTGCGCAATAAATTTTCAAACGCCTTTTTTTTTGGTAAAAAAAATGGTTTCATGAATGTAAAAAAATTACGAAACAGTAAAGTTAGCCCCATTTTTTTGTATAATGTGAAAGATGTTGTTATGCTGAGTAAATAGATACCTAACACGTCACGCTTTAAAATTGCGCACACTCATGGAATGACACCAAACTTCAGTAATTAAAAATCTCCCTAGGCGATGCTTTAAAATTCTTTACACGTTACCATTTTGGCATTACAGAGGAGGTCTAGTGCTAGAATTGTTGCACTCGTTCTAACGCACGCAGCAATACCTCACATGTGGTTTGAACGGCGTTTACATATGTGGGCGGGACTTACGTGTGTGTTGGCTTCTGAGCGCGAGCTATCGGGGACATGGGTGTTTTTTCTTTTTTTCTTATGGTTTTTTACTTTTTTGTATTTCTTACTCTTTTTTTAACTTTTTTTTTTTTTTGGCTCACTTTTATTCCTATTACAAGGAATGTAAACATCCCTTGTAATAGGAATCTATTGTGACAGGTCCTCTTTGTAAGATTATTGGGGGTCTTTATTGATCTTCATTACATTTCAGCTTTCATAAGTTTTAGCAATACCAAGTCAATATGTAAGTACAGTAAGTATATTTGTATTTTTGCAGTAAGATATTAAGTTAGCTAATGTCAGACTCTCTGATGTTCACACTTACATCCCATAATAGCTATTTTTGTAGAACTTGTTAAGAATGACAGGATATAAGACTAGTGGTCAAGCTACTTTTTCACAGACTTCAAGATCTGGCTCAGCGCCTGGATCATGGTCTTAGCACCTATATTTTTTGCAGCTTTATAGACAGATATTACTGTCTCCAGGCAGAATATCTTATAATAGCTATTGATAGATATGTCTTGTAACCTCATGTTTTCTCTTGAATATACTCTGTACATTTGTGACTGTGGGAGGAGACTCCCTGTTGTAGGACTATAAGTATGCAGAGCTATCAATACACCATTGTAATTTTTGAACCACCATCTTTGCGTGTGTCTTAATTACCTGACCGGTCATAGAGCACATCCATACACCCATTGGTCCGGCCTAGGCTCTAAGGGATAGAAGTGGTCTAACGCGCTACCTTACACTCTTTATGGAGAGATGCGGGGTCAATAAGACCACCACATCTCTCCTCCAGGCTGGAAAGCATGATATTGGTCAAAAGAATTCACCAATCTCATGCTGACAGCCGAGATCATGGCTTGGTTAACATACGGGAACACGGCGTGATGTCATAACGTCGCGCCCGGGCCTCCGACGGTCAGAGATGACTGGTGACGTCATCTCCAAATCGTTCTCCGAGCCCAAGATGGCACGGGAGAGCCCGGAGAAGCACCGGATGGCGGCGGGAGGGGGGAACATCCCCTCCCGCCACCTATAAGAACGATCAAGCGGCGGAACTGCCGCTATGATCGTTTTTATTGTGCACAGAATCGCCGGCTGAAAAGAATGATATCTGAATGATGCCTGCAACTGCAGGCATCATTCAGATGTCACCGCACAAAGCCGAGGACGTCATTTGACGGTGGCCGGTAGGAAAGTGGTTAATATTTAGAAAATTTTGAAAAAAGGTAATTTTTCTCCTTCATTGATGTACACTGATGAGACTGCACTGATGGGCACCGATAAGGTGGCAAGGGTGGGCACTGAGGTGGCATTGCTTGTGGGCATTGAGAAGTGGCACTGCTAGGTGGCAATGATGGGCACTGATAGGCAGCACTGATTGGCACCAGTGGTGGGCATTGAGAAGTGGCACTGCTAGGTGGCAATGATAGTTGGCAGTGATGGGCACTGATAGGCAGCACTGCTAGGTGGCACTGATTGGCACCAGTGGTGGGCATTGATAGGTGGCACTGGCAGGGGCTACTGATTGTCACAGATGACGCAGAATTGCCTCTTCCTCTTCGGGCCCTATGTCCCTTGCACATAAGCCGGTGATTGCCTTTTTTTTTATGCTCATGCTGTCAGCACAAGGAGAAAACAAAAACCATTACCCAGATTTTGTTTACATCACGTGATCAGCTGTCATTGGCTGACAGCTGATCACATGGTAAGGGGCAGGGATCGGCCCCTTACTCGGATCTGTCATCACCCGAGTCTCAGTGACTCTGTGACCACAGCGCGCGCGAAGGGGAGGACGTCTATTGACGGACTCCCGGCAATTGAGGACCATGCTGTGGCCGTCGATCAGTTATAGCGCTGATCTCAAGTGATTAAAGAGGGTCTAAATGGGCCATTGACATGCATCACAATTCAACTTAGGAATGTGTCTTTGCAAAGTTAAACTAAATGAAATCCTTTCTTATTTTTGCTTGGGGATAGAGTGCAGAGGGATTACAAGTCTAGACAGTTTTTGGGGATGTCTGCACCCCTGATAAGGTGAAGACAACTCCCAAATTTGCCCACTTTATCCTTCAAATGATTCACTTCCTGTCACATAGCCACACAGGAAGTGAGGGTAAATCCCTACCAATGTCTTTCCTTGGGGACACACAGGTCAATCTAAATACTTTCCCCATTATGTACATTGCACTCCAGCATTTTGCGGGGTACATCCTAAATTATTAGGTATTTTGGACTTTGGGGTTTATTTACCAAAGGCAAATCCACTTTGCACTACAAGTGCACTTGCTGGATGTCCGAGGGGGACATGCAAGCAAACAAAAAAAAACACCATCTTTGCTTTTACATGATTGGATGTTACAATCACCAGTGCTTCCCCTCAGATTTTCAGCAGCTACACTTGTACTGCAGAGTGGATTTGCCTTTACTAAACCCCAAACTATCCAATGATTTGGGGTGTACACAAAGTGCTAGAGTGCAATTTTCTTAATGGGGACACTAGTTAGATTGATCTGTGTGTCCCCAAGAAAAGACATTGGTAGGGTTTTACCTTCACTTCCTGTTTAGCTGTGTGACAGGAAGTGAAGCCAATTTTACTAAAAGGGACACAAAGCCTAACCTAAAAAAATAAATAAAAAAAAACACACAAGCAGGGTGTAACGGCACCCCAAGTATGAAAGGGGTTAACGCCGTTAGGATATTCCCTTTCCAACCACACGACAGCCACCAGACACTCCAACCAGCCGAATAAGACCCCTTACGAATGATTCTCCCCCAGATACGAGACAACGCTCTGTATGAGGTTCAAGCAAGAATAAATCTTTATTGGAAAACTACAGGTTTTTATACACCAAAAGAGGAGGTTCTTACATTCTCCTCTGACAATACACCTTTGACCAGACCTAATTTACATGAGCTAATTAACTACAGCTAATGACTCAGACACATGACCTTTCTGTGTCCCAGACTGTCTGTTGATTTACAATACACACAATTACAGAGTTAATTATCACAATCCACATCACCACAAACAATGAACAGGTCTTTTAGAAGCTGGGATTCATTAACATTACACTAGGCAGACAGGTGATTGAGGTTGAACACATCAGTATCTCTCAATTAACCTGTTGAGTTCAGAATCAGTAAATAGTCCTTTACAGGTATCCTTGGGAATATGGTGGATAAATATTACAAACCCATTTTAGGTAGTCCAAGATATATTCTTAATGTCCATTATTTTCTTGCTCACCCTGTGCCCAAACACTTACTTTGTTTCCCTCAAAATGCCCACAATTAGAATTGTATTGCCTTGAGCTTTTTTTAAGTGCAGTGCTCTAAATCAGTGCTTCTCAAATACCCCCAACAGGCCATGTTTGCAGGTTTTCCTTCATCTTGCACATGTGCTTTAAATCACAGTCAATGGTTTTGTATTTTGGACAGCAATTCTCAATAAGATAAATTCACAAAACATGTCCTGTTGGGGGTACTTGAGGACTGAGGCTGAGAACCACTGCAGTAAAAAGGAAAATTGAATACTTACCGCTCTGTATTTTTCATTTCCTGCCATGGCAGCACACAATACATGCATATGCTACCATGAAGGCAACAGATTAGACAAATCATACCTGTTTTGTTTTGACATGCCAATCAGCTGTCATATTTGTTGCAAAGAAAACAAAAAACAAACATCAAAACTTTGCATCAAATTATATTGGTCAACAAAACAAAGGGAAGCCAAAATAAAAAAGACATGAAGGTCAATTTGAAACATTAGTCACATCTTGAGAAAGTTTTCGCAGAATAATGCAGCACAGACAATTAAATCAAAGTGAACAAACAACACACATTAACAACATCAAAATTATTTCAGGGGAACATTTCCCCCCCACACAAAAAAATACAATCCACAAAAGTAAAACAAACACCTGTTTTGCAAAGACATAACAAATAAAATGCATGTGTTACAAACTCAATAAGGACACCAAAATTTACTTTTTGCCCCCCCCACACACACTTGCCTCTTTTCAGGGCAAGGGAGAGAATGCTATCTGCGAGCTTTATATAACATAGGTTTGTGTGCTAATGAGGCAATTGAAAACACATGCACAGTCCATGAAACACCCAAAATGCAAGTTCACCCAATGTAGAGACTGAACTTTAAAGTGGGTACACCTGTTAAGGATGTCCTTCAATTACTAACCCATAAAAAAACACTCTCTGAGCATGCCCAGAAACATCCAGGTGCTGTTCACACACAAAAAGCACCAAAAAAACCCAAAAACAAAGTCCCTGGGCGTGCTCAGAACAACACAAATGCAGCTAGCAGAAAATAAACCCCCCCCCCCGTCCAAAATGAAGCACATCATCCAGAATGCTACAAAATTAGAGATGGGACAAACACCCCCCCCCCTTACCAACAAATACCATTGCAGTCTATGGGAACTGACTTGTTAATTTTGCTAGTCCCCACTTGGCTGGCTTTTCTTCTAGTTATTGGGCTTAAAATGGGGGCCCATGTCCCACCCTAAGGGACATATATCAATGTCACCAATTTGGACAACACCAAAAACAAAACAAGGAGAAGTGCCTTTAAATATGCCAAATTGCTTAAGGGCCATTTCACACCACATGCAGTCCATTGCGTTTTTGATGCATCAAAAATGCATGGAAAGTTGGTTATATGGTTCTAAATGGCAATGTTTGTTCCAGTGCGTTCCAGTTCCACAAAAAAAGTAGAACATGCTGCATTTTACCTGCACTGGACTGTACTGGAATGCAGCAAAACACATGATAAATGCACTGGAACACAATTGTCCTTATCTATGGTTAATAAAAAAGAGGTGTGAAAAAAAAAGCACTGGACTGCATCAAAAACGTACCAAAAATGCACTGGAACGCATCGAAAACGCGCATGCAAAAAAGCCCCTGGAACGCACCCGGATTGCGTTTCTATGGTGTGAACTGGCACAGAAATGCAGTCCGGATGCGTTCCAGGTGCTTTTCTGCATGTGTGTTTTTGACGCCTTCCAGTGCATTTTTGATCGAGTCCAGTGCTTTCTTCACCTCTTTTCACTTAACCTTGTGTTGCAGTGCGTCTTTGGTGCATTTAGGTGCGTTTTTGGTACGTTCTCTTGCGTTTTTGATGTGTTTTACTGCGGTCCAGTACAGTTCTGTACATAAAAAATGCAACATGACCAATTTTTTTTTTCCTTTCTGAAACACACTGGAGCGGACTGCAGTGGTGTGAACTATGCCATTGGCATTAATGTGATCAACTTTCTTCGTGTTTTTCATGCATCAAAAAAACGCACTGCACTGCATCCGGTGTAAACTGGCCCTAAATATCATACCTGGGGGGTGTCTATAGTATGCCTGTAAAGTAGCGCATGTTTTCCATATTTATAACAGTCCGAGAGCAAAATGACATTTCTAAAGTAAAATAATAGTCATTAAAAAGTACTCGCGGCTGCAATGAATTGTCAGTTCCCATCAATACAGAAAAAAGTAATTGAAAGTCTTTGAAAAAAATAAATGCGTGGGGGTTCCCCAAAAATTCCATTACCAGGCCCTTCAGGTCTGGTATGGATATTAAGGGGACCCCCGCGCCAAGCTTAAAAAAAACAGCATGGGGGTCCCCCTAAAAATCCACACCAGACCCTTATCCGAGCACGCAACCTGGCAGGCCGCAGGAAAAGAGGGGGGGGACGAGAGAACGGCCCCCCTCCTGAACCGTACCAGGCTGCATGCCCTCAACATGGGGAGGATGTCCCCATGTTGATGGGGACAAGGGCCTCATCCCCACAACCCTTGCCGGTGGTTGTGGGGGTCTGCGGGCGGGGGGCTTATCGGAATCTGGAAGCCCCCTTTAACAAAGGGGACCCCCAGATCCCGCCCCCCCCCTGTGTGAAATAGTAATGGGGTACAAATATACCCCTACCATTTCACAAAGAAAGTGTCAAAAAAGATAAAAATTACAATAGCCGGTTTTTGACAATTCCTTTATTAATGTCTTCTCCTTTCTTCCATCTTCTTCTTCCATCTCCTTCTTTTCTCCATTCGGGTTTCTTCAGCGGGAACCTCCAATTCAAACGGAGCGGCCGAAGAAAGAAGAGGACAAGAAGCCGGAGCAAGATGCGGACGAGAACACCGAAGGAAGATGAAGAACAAGATGGAGGAAGAAACCCGAATGGAGAAAAGAAGAAGATGGAAGAAGAAGTGGGGAAAGGAGAAGACATTAATAAAGGAATTGTCAAAAATCGGCTATTGTAATTTTTAACATTTTTTTGGTGAAATGGTAGGGGTACAATGTACCCCATTACCATTTCACATAGGGGAGGGGCCAGGATCTGGGGGTCCCCTTTGTTAAAGGGGGCTTCCAGATTCCGATAAGCCCCCCACCTGTGGACCCCCACAACCACCGGCAAGGGTTGTGGGGATGAGGCTCTTGTCCCCATCAACATTGGGACATGGTGCTTTGGGGGGGACCCCAAAGCATCCTCCCCATGTTGAGGGCATGTGCCCTGGTACGGTTCGCCCCCCCCTCTTTTCCTGCGGCCTGCCAGGTTGCGTGCTCGGATAAAGGGTCTTTTTTGGGGGACCCCCACACTATTTTTTTTTTAAGTTTGGCGCGGGGGTTCCCCTTAAAATCCATGCTAGACCTGAAGGGCCTGGTACGGATTTTGAGGGGGACCCGCAAGTCATTTAAAAAAAAAATGGCGGGGAAAGGCTGAAGGGCCTGGAAATGTAGTTTTGGGGAACCCCTACGCATTTTTTTTCAATGACTTTTCTCTATATTGCCGGGAGCCGACAATTCATTACAGCCGCGAGTGCTTTTAAATGCCTTTTTTTTCCTTTAGAAATGTCATTTTGCTGGCGCACTGATATATAATGGAAAGTTCAGAGCTGCGCCTGTTCAACTTATGCAAATTGATTTACGTGACTTGACATTTACTAAGATTTTGCCGGCGCAGATAACCGGCGCGTTTGAATGACTGAAATTCCCGCGCTGAGCACAAAAAGATCCCTCGCAGCTCTAATCGTAATTGCCGGCGCAGCGGGCTGGTTCTGAAAAAGTTACTTTCTCATTCTATTTTGGGCATGTTTGTTACTTGGGCACTTGTCACTAAACTTCCTCACATCACCCCCATTATATCGGCACTTCCAGCTTCTTTATATTTAGATTATAAGATGCCGGGCGCCAGGTCCATAGTAGCGCACTGAGCGCCTCCTCCCGTGCGCCGAGAACACTATAGTAAATGGGGAATAGGGCTGCGTTACCGGCGCTAATGTTTTGTAAATACCAAAACTGCCATTGCCAATACTCATGGCGCAAACGTTTCGTAAATCAGCCCCCATGTCTGACAGAGGAAACGAAGGGGGCTACTTCTAGAAGATTCATTGGACAAATATGACAATCATTCATCCAACCATTACACATTCTTCTCATAATGCAACACAGTCATTTCCTATCATCATCAGCTCCATCTAGTGGCCATAATGAGATATTGATTCTGTCATATCATAGGACAATACTGCATTATGGCCACTAGATGGAGCCAAGGAAATCAGAGTATGAAATAAAATACATCCAATATTCATCACAGCTGGGTGAATGCCGCTCACATTTATTCAACTATTTTTTTTTTTTAAACAGACCTCTAAGGCCCCTTTCACACTGGGGCGGGCAGGAGCGGTGGCGGTATAGCAGCGCGATTTTCAGCGCTGCTATACCGTCGTTCTTACCGCGGTATGCGGTCGCTAGGGGGTGAATTTAACCCCCACTAGCGGCCGAAAAAGGGTTAATACCGCGCTGTCCCATTGATTTCAATGGGAGACCGCGGTAAAGGAGCGGTGAACACACCGCTCCTTCACCGCTGTAAAGAAGCGGCTAGCAGGACTTTTGGAGCGGTCCTGCTAGCGCACCGCTTCAGTGTGAAAGCCTTCGGGCTTTCACATTGAAGGCTAAAGGGCATGATTTTTTCATGCGGTATAATAGCGCTAATATTAGCGCTAAACCGCATGAAAAACACCCCAGTGTGAAAGGGGCCTAAGTGTTTGTGAAATCTTCACCCCAAAATGTACTCAGCCAATGAGAGGTAATGACTCCATTTTTATTTTTCTCCAGCTATCAATGGCCAACACGGTACAACACTTCATCCATGTCTTTGGTGATCTCTGATCTCCTTATGAACTGTTTCTTCCATGATGAAGATCAGCCATGGAGTATATCTGAGGTGTATATCAGGGTGTGCTTCTTCCCCACATGAGAGCAACATTCATATACAAGACATTTCCCACACTCAGGGCACAAATACACCTCAAGGGTTGTGTGGAATCCCTGATGTACAGGAAGAGAGGACTTCAGTGAGGAGCAATTCCCTCACTCAGGACAGGAATACGGCTTCTCCCCCGTGTGAGATCTCTGATGTGTGGAAAGACAGGACTTCTGTGAAAAACATTTCCCACACTCAGGGCAGGAATATGGCTTCTCCCCCGTGTGAGATCTCTGATGTTTGTAAAGATAGGATGTCTGTGAAAAACATTTCCCGCACTCAGGACAGGAATATGGCTTCTCCCCCGTGTGAGATCTCTGATGTGTGGAAAGACTGGACTTCACTGAAAAACATTTCCCGCACTCAGGACAGGAATATGGCTTCTCCTCCATGTGAGATCTCTGATGTGTGTTAAGACTGGACTTGTCTGAGAAACATTTCCCACACTCAGGACAGGAATACGGCTTCTCCCCCGTGTGAGATCTCTGATGTTTGATAAGACTGGACTTCACTGAAAAACATTTCCCGCACTCAGGACAGGAATATGGCTTCTCCCCCGTGTGAGATCTCTGATGTTTGATAAGACTGGACTTCACTGAAAAACATTTCCCACACTCAGGACAGGAATACGGCTTCTCCCCCGTGTGAGATCTCTCATGTGAGGAAAGATGGGACTTCACTGAAAAACATTTCCAACACTTAGGACAGGAATGCGGCTTCTCCCCCGTGTGAGATCTCTGATGTCTGGAAAGATGGGACTTGTGTGAAAAACATTTACCACACTCAGAACAGGAATATAACTCCTCCCCCGTGTGAGATCTCTGATGTTCGATAAGACTGAACTTCAATGAAAAACATTTCCCGCACTCAGGACAGGAATATGGCTTCTCCCCTGTGTGAGATATCTGATGTCTGATAAGATTGGACTTCACTGAAAAACATTTCCCACACTCAGGACAGGAATACGGCTTTTCCCCTGTGTGAGATCTTTTATGCGCATCAAGATCGTATTTTGAACGGAAACATTTCCCACACTCAGGACAGGAATACGGCTTCTCCCCAGTGTGGGATCTCTGATGTGTGTAAAGACTGGACTTCTCTGAAAAACATTTCCCGCACTCAGGACAGGAAAATGGTTTCTCCCCCGTGTGAGATCTTTTATGCCTATTAAGATGGGATTTAAATTGGAAACATTTCCCACACTCTGTACAGGAAAACCTCTTCTCTGTTGGAAGGACGGCACCGTCCCGCACAGTCTGAGGTTCCTCGGGATAAGAGGAATACGATGGTCCGGCACCGTCCCGCACAGTCTGAGGTTCCTCAGGATAAGAGGAATACGATAGTCCGGCACCGTCCCGCACAGTCTGAGGTTCCTCAGGATAAGAGGAATACGATGGTCCGGCACCGTCCCGCACAGTCTGAGGTTCCTCAGGATAAGAGGAATACGATGGTCCAGCACCGTCCCGCACAGTCTGAGGTTCCTCAGGATAAGAGGAATACGATGGTCCCGCACAGTCCCGCACAGTCTGAGGTTCCTCAGGATAAGAGGAATACGATGGTCCGGCACCGTCCCGCACAGTCTGAGGTTCCTCAGGATAAGAGGAATACGATGGTCCGGCACCGTCCCGCACAGTCTGAGGTTCCTCAGGATAAGAGGAATACGATGGTCCGGCACCGTCCCGCACAGTCTGAGGTTCCTCAGGATAAGAGGAATACGATGGTCCGGCACCGTCCCGCACAGTCTGAGGTTCCTCGGGATAAGAGGAATACGATGGTCCGGCACCGTCCCGCACAGTCTGAGGTTCCTCGGGATAAGAGGAATACGATGGTCCGGCACCGTCCCGCACAGTCTGAGGTTCCTCAGGATAAGAGGAATATGATGGTCCGGCACCGTCCCGCACAGTCTGAGGTTCCTCAGGATAAGAGGAATACGATGGTCCGGCACCGTCCCGCACAGTCTGAGGTTCCTCAGGATAAGAGGAATACGATGGTCCATCTACACTGTGTGGTGCCGGATGGACATTTGAGGTAGTCGGGTTTTCTCCTGGACTATACTGTGTGATGTCCTCATCTTCTACTTTACAGTCTGGAGACAAAGTGAGACAATCCTCTGAGGTTTTCCTCATCTCCCGTCCATCTACTAAAATAGAAATACAAAGATTATTACTAGACATGAGCTGATTGGTTCCTGCTGTGCTCCAATCAGATATAAAATGTCCATGTATCACTGTGTGGTTTGGAGGGGGCAGTGGGCGGACCTCCTACCCCCAGACTATGGCCCAGCAGAGAACGGGAGACTTGGAGGGCTATTTGCCATCTCCCACCACCTGGAGAAGATGTCACCTCCAGACATCGGAATCAGGTGATCGCGGTATCTGTGGCTGGGCTCGTGGGGTTGTTTCCGGATACCTAAATATATATTTTTATTCTACAAACAATGTACTTTTAGCTGATAAAGACATATACAAGATGGCGGTATTCCCATAGAGTGGGGCTACAAGACTTGGGGGGATAATGTAATGAAGGGTCCCTATATCCGCTGAATCCCATCCTCCCCCCTCTTGTTATTGTGGTTATTATGTTGGGTCATGGCACGTAGACAGAAGGTCTGGAGACACCTCCCAGCCGGGGCTGTCTTCTTATCATAATCCCTTTATGGGTTCCAACTCTAGTTTCTGTTTCAATGTACAAGTATTGAGTTCCCATTGGTTCTTCCGTGTCCCCTCCCCCCTCTATGACAAGGCTAAGGGGAGTGTCTATAACTGTGTATAAAGGTGTATGTTTTGTACCCAATAACAGTTTTATGTTTAACCCTCAACACCTGTGTGGCTTGTCTCGTGATTGAGGGGTTAAGGGCTGCAGGCTGCGGTTGAGTTTGGGGGACAGGAGACACAGGTCTGGCGGAGGTTCCCAGCCGGGGTATCCGATATCCGTCACACCCCAGCTGCTAGAAAATGGGTGCAAAAGAAGTGAGGACTATGTAATGTACAACATATTGTATAAGATACAACAGATAGGACTATATAGTATCAGAATGATGTAATGTACACCATAGAGTATATAGTGCAGGGGTCAGGAGTATGTAATGTACAACATAGAGTATATAGTGCAGGGGTCAGGAGTATATAATGTACAATATAAATGATATAGTGCAGAGGTCAGGAGTATGTAATGTACAACATAGAGTATATAGTGCAGGGGTCAGGAGTATGTAATGTACAACATAGAGTATATAGTGCAGGGGTCAGGAGTATGTAATGTACACCATAGAGTATATAGTGCAGGGGTCAGGAGTATATAATGTACAATATAAATGATATAGTGTAAGGGTCAGGAGTATATAATGTACAATATAAATGATATAGTGTAAGGGTCAGGAGTATATAATGTACAATATAAATGATATAGTGCAGAGGTCAGGAGTATGTAATGTACAACATAGAGTATATAGTGCAGGGGTCAGGAGTAGGGATGAGCTCAGTGTTTGAGTCGAACGCATGTTCGACTCGAACATCGGCTGTTCGGCGAAACCAGAACTTTGTGGGCCGTTCGCGCCAAATTGGTGTGGCGCGAACATGCCACAATGCACTGCGTCATCGCAGTGCATTGCCGGTGCTGTGATTGGCCAAGCATGCACTGTGACCCCGCATGCTTTGTCCAATCACAGTGCCGGCAGCGAGGAGAGACATAATTGGCCACAGGCAGGATGCCTATGGCTAATTATAGCTCAGGGGGGTTTAGTACACGCCCCACACTATATAAGGCCGCCAGCGCGGCGGCCTTGTGTAGTGTGTTCCGGCGTGCAGGGAGAGAGCAGGATAGGCAGGGACAGTGTCAGTGTCATTTTTGCTAAACCTTGTGCAGTTACAGTGGGTGTAGGTGCCTCCTGCAGAGTATACACCTGAAGCTACCTCTTATTGCTGGTGTTGTTCTGTTGTGTGCATCTGCAGGAGTTAGTGGGTGTTGTGTGCCTCCAGCACAATATACACTACTCCAATTGCTGGTTTTCCCATCTCCCTGCAGGCCATTACTATGTCTGGAAGGCCAACAAGAAGAGGCAGACAGTCACGAGCCAATAAAAGAGGGCAAGCAGGCTCTGTGTCTGGGGGCAACAGTGCTGGTCGTGGACGCGGTGCATTGTCATCAGCACGTGGCCATGGGACACGCTTGTCCTTATTTTCGGCAGCTGGACGTGTTGAGCCGCATCATGCCGAAGACTTGGTAGAGTGGATGACCAAGCCCTCCTCATCCTCCTCATCCTCTCTCACCAAGGCTCAGGGTACTGGCAAAGCAGCTGCCAAAGTGTCCTCTTCCCTGGTATCAATGTCATCATCAGTCACTCCTTCCCTAGACCCACCATGTCCTCCTGAGGAGTACCCCGAACTGTTTGAGCACAATGTTGGGTACATGCTCCAGGAGGATGCACTGCGTTTCGAAGGGTCTGAAGATGATACCCAGCTTGAGGAAGGCAGTAGCGTGAGAGCAGAGAAAGGGGATGCTCAAGAAGGACAGCAATCTGGCAGTCATGTTCTAGCAGCTGCAGCATACTGCCAGATTGGCTCCAGTGATGAGGAGGGAGGGGATGATGAGGTCACTGACTCCACGTGGGTGCCTGATAGGAGAGAGGAGGAGGATGAGGAGGAGGCACATCTCCAACAAGGCAGGATGCCCTCCGGGGCCAGCGTAAGGGCAGCACACCGACTGAATCACACCGCAGAGCTACGCCTATGCAGGGCGCTGCCTCTGCCCGTTATTCAAAAAGTTCTTTGGTGTGGGCCTTTTTTGAGTCGAGTGCATCAGATCGCACAGCTGCTGTTTGCAACATATGTCTCAAGCGTATCTCGCGTGGCCAAAACATCAGCCGCTTGGGCACCACATGCTTGACCAGACATATGTTGACCTGCCATGCAGCTCATTGGCAAGCGTAACTTAAAGACACACACCAAAGAACAAAGCGGACCTCTCCTTGCACCGCATCAGCTGGGATCTCCAACCCCACTATACCTTCAGTCCTCTCTGAAACATGCACTGAGAGGAATGAAGGTGTAGAATTAGGTGTGTCACAGCCAAGTACTTGCGGGCACTCTGCTAGCAGTACACCAACGTCCGATTCTAGCAGGCAAATTTCCCTGCCCCAGCTGCTGGACCGTCGAAAGAAGTTCACTCCCAGCCATCCACATGCCCAGCGGTAGTGATGTCGCGAACATAAAATTTTCCGTTCGCGATAGGCGAACGCAAATTTCCGCAAATGTTCGCGAACGGGCGAACCGCCATAGACTTCAATAGGCAGGCAAATTTTAAAACCCACAGGGACTTTCTGGCCACATTAGTGATGCAAAAGTTGTTTCAAGGGGACTAACACCTGGACTGTGGCATGCCGGAGGGGGATCCATGGCAAAACTCCCATGGAAAATTACGTAGTTGACGCAGAGTCAGGTTTTAATCCATAAAGGGCATAAATCACCTAACATTCCTAAATTGTTTGGAATAACGTGCTTTAAAACATCAGGTATGATGTTGTATCGATCAGGTAGTGTAAGGGTTACGCCCGCTTCACAGTGACAGACCAAACTCCCCGTTTAACGCACCGCAAACAACTGCAAACAGTCCATTTGCACAACCGCAAGGCTTTAATGATCACCTTAGATGATCACAAAGAAAATTAATGTTTTTTCTATGCAAAATTATCCAGCCGATCGCTTTTGTTCTGTTCACAATGAAGCAACGACCTTATCATCTGGGGTGTGCCAACATTGCCATTGCCAACACACTCATAGAGGTGGTCGCTTCATTGTGATACACAGGCCCCTTCACCACAACAATCACGAAGGGGAATTGACACATGTATGTGCTTTTTTTTTTGTTTTTCTTTTTGCAGCCACAGTGAAGCACCAGCGGCCAGAAAAAATGATGTTTTCCAGGCAGAAAGTGCCCTAAAACATTGCGGCTTGAACCCTAGTTGGTGGCGGATAAGTCACACAAGTCATCCGGCATGCAGAGATAAAATACAGCAGCGTGTGGACCATTTTTAGCCAAAGGCAGCTCATCTCATCAGGCCTTTTTTAGTCAAATGTATCGCCCACTGTCAGTCCCTTCGGGATCCATGCCTCATTCATCTTAATAAAGGTGAGGTAATCTAGACTTTTTTGACCTAGGCGACTTCTCTTCTCAGTGACAATACCTCCTGCTGCACTAAAGGTCCTTTCTGAAAGGACACTTGAAGCGGGGCAGGCCAGAAGTTCTATCGCAAATTGGGATAGCTCAGGCCACAGGTCAAGCCTGCACACCCAGTAGTCAAGGGGTTCATTGCTCCTCAGAGTGTCAATATCTGCAGTTAAGGCGAGGTAGTCTGCTACCTGTCGGTCGAGTCGTTCTCTGAGGGTGGACCCCGAAGGGCTGTGGCGATGCGTAGGACTTAAAAAGCTCTGCATGTCCTCCATCAACAAGTCTGTAAAGCGTCCTGTCCTTGCCGGCGTGGTCGTGGTAGGAGGATTACTTTCACCTCTTCCCCTGTTAGATCCCCGTTGTGCTGTGACATCACCCTTATACGCGGTGTAAAGCATACTTTTTCATTTATTTTGGAACTGCTGCATCCTTTCCGACTTCCGGTAATTCGGTAACATTTCTGGCACTTTCTGCTTATACCGGGGGTCTAGTAGCGTGGCCACCCAGTACAGGTCGTTCTCCTTCAGCCTTTTTATACGAGGGTCCCTCAACAGGCACGACAGCATGAAAGACCCCATTTGCACAAGGTTGGATGCCGAGCTACTCATGTCCCGTTCCTCGTCCTCACTGATCTCACTGAAGGTCTGTTCTTCCCCCCAGCCACGTACAAGACCATGGGTACCAGATAGGTGACAACGAGCACCCTGAGATGCCTGCTGTGGTTGGTCTTCCTCCTCCTCCTCAAAGCCACATTCCTCCTCAGACTCCTCTTCCAGCGTTGCCGCAGGTCCAGCAAGCGATGTTGATAAGGCTGTTTCTGGTGGTGATGGTGACCACAACTCTTCCTCTTCACGCTCATCTACGGCCTGATCCAGCACTCTTCGCAGGGCACGCTCCAGGAAGAAAACAAATGGGATGATGTCGCTGATGGTGCCTTCAGTGCGACTGACTAGGTTTGTCACCTCCTCAAAAGGACGCATGAGCGTCCAGTAACGTGGCAAAAAAATTCCCAGCTGCGCAGAGGCTGTCCTAGTACCCCGGTCATACAAATACTCGTTGACGGCTTTTTCTTTTTGGAGCAGGCGGTCGAACATTAGGAGTGTTGAATTCCAACGTGTCGGGCTGTCGCAAATCAAGCGCATCACTGGCATGTTGTTTCGCCGCTGGATATCTGAAAAGTGCGCCATGGGCGTATAGGAACGCCTGAAATGGCCACACACCTTCCTGGCCTGCTTGAGGACGTCCTGTAAGTCTGGGTACTTATGCACAAAGCGTTGTACAATCAGATTCAACACATGTGCCATGAACGGCACATGTGTCAACTTGCCCAAATTCAATGCCGCCAACAAATTGCTTCCGTTGTCACACACCACTTTGCCGATCTCCAGTTGGTGCGGAGTCAGCCACTGATCCACCTGTGCGTTCAGGGCGGACAGGAGTGCTGGTCCGGTGTGACTCTCTGCTTTCAGGCAAGTCAACCCCAAGACGGTGTGACACTGTCGTATCCGGGATGTGGAATAGCCCCTGGGGAGCTGGGGGGGTGCAGTTGATGTGGAGCAAGACGCAGCAGCAGAAGAGGACTCAGACGAGGAGGTTATCAAAGAGGATGGAGTAGGAGGAGTAGAGGAGGTGACAGCAGGCCTGCCTGCAAGTCGTGGCGGTGTCACCACCAACTCCTCTGCAGAGCCACGCATTACTTGCTTGGCAGCCGTCAGCAGGTTTACCCAATGCGCAGTGTAGGTGATATACCTGCCCTGACCGTGCTTTGCAGACCAGGTATCAGTGGTCAGATGGACCCTTGCCCCAACACTGTGTGCCAGACATGCCATGACTTCCTTTTGCACAATAGAGTACAGGTTGGGGATTGCCTTTTGTGAAAATAAATTTCGGCCGGGTACCTTCCACTGCGGTGTCCCAATAGCTACAAATTTTTTGAAGGCCTCAGACTCCACCAGCTTGTATGGTAAAAGCTGGCAGGCTAAGAGTTCCGACAAGCCAGCTGTCAGACGCCGGGCAAGAGGGTGACTCTGTGACATTGGCTTCTTACGTTCAAACATGTCCTTGACAGACACCCGACTGTGGGCAAATGAACAGGAACTGCTCAAGGTGAGAGACGTAGTGGTGGATGGTTGAGAGGGGCAAGGAGGACAGCGGTGGTTGACGTGGCTGAAGATGCTGGACCAGGAGGAGGATGGTTGCTTTGAGCTTGTGTGTTGCTTGTACTCGTCATCATGTGTTGATCCCATAGGCGTTTGTGATGTGCGATCATGTGCCTTCGCAAAGCAGTTGTACCTAGGTGGGTGTTGGATTTCCCACGACTCAGTTTCTTTTGGCACAGGTTGCAAATGGCATCGCTATTATCAGAGGCAGACACACAAAAAAAATGCCACACTGCTGAGCTTTGCAATTACGGCATTCTGGTGGTGGCAACAGCATGCGTTGATTGGCGTGCTGTCTGGCTGACCCCGGGTGCCAATACATGCTGTCTGACTGTGCCACTAGCTCCTTGTGATGACCTACCCCTGCTTCCAACTCGTCTCCTCCTCCTCTCTGTCTCCCCATCTGAACTTTCCTTCTGTTCTTCTGCTCTTCGAGCGGGCACCCATGTGACATCCACATCGTCATCATCAACCGCTTCACTTGTATCTGACAACTCAGCAAAGGAAGCAGCAGCGGGTACAACATCATCCTCATCACCCCGTACGTCCATGTGTGTAATGCTGCCTGACTGAGACATATCCCTTTTATCTACATCCTCTGGCAATAATGTTTGCGCATCACTCATTTCTTCCAACTCATGTGTAAATAACTCCGACAGATCAAGTGAAGCAGCTGTGGTGCTAGTGTTGGTGGCGGCAGGCGGGCGAGTGGTAACTTGAGAGGTGCCCGAAGCCGAGCTGGAGGAGGATGGTGCGTCAAGGTTCCGAGCGGAAGCTGTAGAAGATTGGGTGTCCTATGTTAGCCAGTCAACTATGTCCTCAGTACTTTTCAAGTTCAGGGTACGTGGCCTCTGAACACTGGGCATTATTCTAGGGCCAAAGGGAATCACAGCACCACGACCACGTCGACCCCTGCGGGGTGACCTGCCTCTGCCTGTCATTTTTTTTTTATTAGTTTAGTTGTACTATGCGTGCAAGCTACTGTGACACCAGATATGAGTGGCACTGTGCACTGGCAGAAATTGGCAGAGTAGACGCTGTAGGCCGGACACACACGCTGGCAGGCAACTGACTGCTATTCTACTGCAGTCAAAACTGTTTTTTTTTTTTTAAGTAAGCTACTGTGCCAGGAAAAAAAAAAAAGCAGACTGATGTACCAGCCCTAAAAAGGGCTTTTTGAGGTGCTGTCAGGACGCTGTCCTTACAGCAGAGATCAGATGAGTCTTTCAGGAGTGGAGTGGACACTGAATACACTGGCCTAGCTATAGATTTCCCTATTAAATCAGCAGAAGCTACACGGTCCCTCCTCTCACTAAGACTGCAGCTTCCGAATGAATCTAAAATGGATGCTGTCCAGGAAAAAAAAAAAAAGCAGACTGATGTACCAGCCCTAAAAAGGGCTTTTTGGGGTGCTGTCAGGACGCTGTCCTTACAGCAGAGATCAGATGAGTCTTTCAGGAGTGGAGTGGACACTGAATACCCTGGCCTAGCTATAGATTTCCCTATTAAATCAGCAGCAGCTATACCCTCCCTCCTCTCACTAAGACTGCAGCTTCCGAATGAATCTAAAATGGATGCTGTCCAGGAGGTGGGAGGGTCTGGGAGGGAGGGTATGCTGCTAATTGGCTGGAATGTGTCTGCTGACTGTGAGGTACAGGGTCAAAGTTTGCTCAATGATGACGAATAGGGGGCGGACCGAACATCGCATATGTTCGCCCGCCGTGGCGAACGCGAACAAGCTATGTTCGCCGGGAACTATTCGCCGGCGAATAGTTCGGGACATCTCTACCCAGCGGTTGAATGCTAGCTTGGCTAAATTTGATAAAAGAGGGGGATAGATTTGGGGGGAGGGGATAAGAATAGAAGTATGTTCCTGTATATGTATTTGGATATAGGGAGATTAATTAGTTAGTACTTCCTCAGTAATCCAAATAACAGAACCCTGCACCTGAGAATAATTAATTCAATAGTCGGTGTGTTTCTCTGAATCGGGTTTAGGCATATCAAAAAAGGAAAAGGAGGGCAGAGGTCCCTCCTGAAAAACTCTGAAAAACTCGTCCCATTGGACGAAGGAAACGCGTCAGCCAGCTAGATGCCTCTATCATAGTCGCATCCAACTTACCTCTTATCACGGACTCTATATCATCTTCGGGGATTACCCCCCTAACAACCTCCACAACTCCGGCACTTTTCTTTTCTTACAACATCATGGACTTTATTTTAATCTCATAGAGCAATATATGCTATATATTCTATACTGCCTTCGGAGACACGGAGTTAACACTGTCTATACACAGCTGGAGAGCGAACGTTTGAAGGACTCGCTAGACTGTAGTCATACAGCGGAACACACTCAAATCTACTGGGATGTGAACAGCGGGGATATAAATCTCTGTTCCCCTTATCTCTTCAGCCTGTATAAGAAACCTATACATCAGTGTCAAAACAGATTTATTGCACCTGAGGGAACGCCATACAAGCCGACCGAGGCAAGGACTTACAATCCCTCAGAGGTGCATGAGTGAAAAACTCTGTTAAAAGCAGGTCTCCTTGCTATCATATACTGACCGACCATCAAACAGACATCGGAAAAGATCTTCCCACGGAGCGGAATGAACTGAACATCTCCCGGCTCCCTGCACCTCTACACACAGGTCTGGGTAAGCAAAGGAATTTATCTTTCCGTTTCTTTGACTCTCTACTTGATCTGTTTAAAGGTTCGGTCAAAAATGACAATTTAATTCAAATACAGACCTCTCTTCACAAGGGAGACAATATAATTGACCAGTTCATACGGAACTAAGAGACTGACATCTATTCAGATCCCAAAAGGATAATTATTTAGGTCAATTTATATCGGACAGTGCCTATAATTCCATTCAAATAAGACTCTCCACAACTACAGGAATCCAATCAACATTCCCTGCAGCAACACGTGATAAAATCTAATATTTTTATAGCTCTGCAGAAAATATCCAAATAATTAATGATTCAAGTGATCTCTTGTAATAAATTGTGTAGTTAAGTCTGGATGAATGGTATGTATGTGGATAAAAGTGATATATCGTCTGTGATCTTGATAACGTTATCAATTGCTAATTATTATGGTGAAGGTATCATACTGTATTTTATACAAACTTACAAGGTGGATTATTTAATATACAAACAATAAATGATTTTTCTACAACCCATAGTTTCTCATTGAAGAATCCTTTTTCAGGAGGGACCTCTGCCCTCCTTTTCCTTTTTTGATATAGCTTGGCTAAATTGCTAGTAATTCAACTGCTGCCTTTCAGTTGGTAGACTCGGCCCCCTTCCGTGAGTTTGTGCAATGTGCGGTACCTCAGTGGCAGGTTCCCAAACGCCACTTTTTCTCACGGAAGGCGATTCCGGCTCTCTACCGGCATGTGGAAGGCAATGTCCATGCCTCGCTAGACAGGGCGGTCAGCGGTAAGGTGAATATTACTGCTGACTCATGGTCCAGCAGGCATGGACAGGGACGTTACCTTTCTTTCACGGCCCATTGGGTCACTCTTTTGGCAGCTGGGAAGGATGCAGGACAAGGTGCAGTAGTGTTGGAGGTTGTTCCGCCGCCACGCCTCCAAAATGCTACTACTGGTTGTGACACACCTCTCTACTCCACCCCCTCCTCTTCTTCTTCCTCCATGGCCTCTTCCTGTGCTTTGTCCTCAGAACCAGCGGTGCTCCGTAGGCGTTCAAGGGGCTACGCAAGTACGCAGGCAAAAAGATGCCATGCCGTGCTTGCGCTGATGTGTTTGGGGGACAGAAGCCACACTGGGCAGAGGTTCTGTCAGCTCTGCAGGGGCAGGCCGAGAGGTGGTTGACGCCATGCCAGCTTAAAAGGCAGGAATGGTAGTTTGTGACAATGGCACAAACCTCCTCTCCGCCCTCCGACAGGGACAACTGACCCATGTGCCCTGTGTGGCTCATGTCCTTAACCTGGTGATGCAGCGGTTCTTGGGCAGGTACCCGGGCTTACAGGATGTCCTGAGGCAGGCCAGGAAAGTCTGTGTGCATTTCCGCAGATCATATAATGCCAGTGCTCGGCTGGCTGAGCTGCAAAAGGAGTTGAACCTGCCCAAGAACCGCCTTATATATGACATGCCCACCAGGTGGAACTCAACGTTGGCCATGCTGCAGCGGCTGCACATGCAGCAGAGGGCCATCAATGAGTATCTGTGACAGTATGGTACCAGGACAGGGTCATAGGAGCTTGGTTTTTTTTCACCACGCCAGTGGGGCATGATCAGGGATGCATGCACTGTCCTGGCACCATTTGAGGAGGCCACGAGGATAGTGAGCAGTGACAGTGCATGCATCAGTGACACTGTACCTCTTGTCCACCTGTTGGAACATACGCTGCGTGGAATAATGGACAGGGCACTTGAGGCAGAACAGAGGCAGGAAGAGGAGGACTTCCTTGCCTCTCAAGGCCCCCTTTACCCAGACAGTGTTCCTTCTGTCCCACCCATCACACAGGAAGAGGAAGAGGAGGAGGAGGATTGTGTCAGCATGGAGGTGGAGCCTGGCACTTAGCATCAGCAGTCTTTTAGGGATGATTTACAGTCCCAAGAAACCCGTGGACTTGTACGTGGCTGGGAGGAGGTGGCTGCGGATCATGTCGTCCTTAGTGACCCAGAGGACTCCGGACCGAATGCCTCAACTAACCTACGCTGCTTGGCCTCCCTGATCCTGCAAAGCATGCGGAAGGATCCTCGTATTCTTCGGATCAAGGAGAGGGACCATTACTGGCTGGCCACTCTCCTTGATCCACGGTACAAGGGTAAGGTTACGGACCTTATCTTGCCGTCGCAGAGAATGAGACATCTCCGGGAGGCCTTGCAGAAAGGTCTGTGCAACACGTTCCCAGAGACTTGGAGGTTACAAACTCCTGGTCCTGGACAACGAGTTGCTGAGGCTTCGGTCAGTAAAAGAAGGAGCCGCGGGGAAGGTGGCCATCTGACCGATGCGTTCAGACAATTTTTTAGTACGCAGCCCCAAGGTATGATCGGTTCCAGCAACTATCGCCAGCGTCTGATTTACATGGTCCAGGAATACCTAGGGGCAAGGTCAGATTTGGACACCTTTCCCACCGAAAATCCTCTGGCTTACTGGGTCTTGAGGATGGATCACTGGCCAGAGCTTGCACAGTATGCAATTGAGCTACTGGCCTGTCCTGCATCCAGCGTTCTTTTGGAACGCACATTCAGTGCTGCTGGAGGCTTTGTAACCGATCACAGGGTGCGCCTGTCCACCGACTCGGTTGATCGACTGACCTTCATAAAGATGAATCAGTCTTGGATCACCACCAGCTACCAAGCACCTGAAGTAACCGAATATTTTTTTTTTAAATGTCACATACCTTCAAGACTGCCTATATGCTGATGCTGAGTGACTGTCCTGTTATGTTGACTGACTATCCTCTTCCTCCTCAATGATCCTGCCGATAGCTTGGAAGAACATTTGTGGTTCTGGGTGCCGCCACCAGTGGCTAAGGCCCAATTTTTCAGCCCCTGTTTAACAAGGGCATGTAATTACAATTTTTGATGCAATACTTTGCAACAGGGCTCATTGCTGCGCTCTAAGTACAGTATCTGTGAGGGGTTGCAGTGTTGTGGCACCAGTGCCCAAGGCCCAATTTTTCTGCCCCTGTTCAACAGGGGCGTGTAATTACAATTCTTGATCTAATAATTCACAGCAGGGCCCATTCATGTGCCCACCAAGAGTAACTGTGAGGGCTTACAGTGTTGTGGCACCAGCACCAAAGGCCCAATTTTTCCTACCACTGTTCAACAATGGCATGTAATTACAATTCCTGATATAACAGTTCACAGCAGGGCGTTCCAGCGCCCACCAAGAGTAACTGTGAGGGCTTACAGTGTTGTGGCAACACCAACACCTAAGGGGCAAATTTCAGCAGAGTATATACAGCAGGCCCCTACTTTCAAACATCCAACTTACAAACGACTCCTCCTTGCAAACAGAAGGAGACAACAGGAAGTGAGAGGAAATCTATCCCTAGGAAGGGAAATTTTCTCCTGTAAGAGTTAATGTGGGAAAAATGTGTCTCCTCTCTACTGATGCTTTATCACCAATCCTTGTTTCAATAAAAACCCCACTTTTCAAAAACATTTGTCATTGGGACGGAAAGTGAGGTGAAATGTTCTGAACAGGGGCACAGACAGCAAAACAAATGTTACAGGGGTGATAACCCTTCCCTATGTTCTCCAAAAAGCTTAAAAATAGATTTTTTCGCTGGAGCTACACTTAAACAATGTACCTGTTTAAAATTACAAACAGATTCTACATAAGAACAAACCTACAGTCCCTGTCTTGTTTGCACCGCCTGTATATGGCTGTTCAGAGTATATAGGGCCTTTTTTTAATTTGGGTGCGGGGTTCCCCTTAATATCCATACAAGACCCAAAGGGGCTGGTAATGGGCTGGGGTAGGGGGAGTGATGGGGTAGCCATGCCATTTTTGTCAATGATTTTCATCCATATTGCTGGGACCAGACATTACATTAAAGCCGCAAGCAGTTTCAAATGACTTTTTTTGCTTTAGAAATGTGATTTTGTGCAGGGACAGTTCTAAACACGGGAAACATGCGCCACTTCACAGGCATACTTTATACACCCCCCAGGTACGATATTTAAAGGAATATTTCACTTTCTTTTCCACTTTATGCATCATTAAAATGACTGCTCCCGAAAAAACTTCAGTTTTTAAAACTTTTTTTTGCATTGATACATGTCCCCTGGGGCAGGACCCGGGTCCCAAAACCCTTTTTAGGACAATAACTTGCATATTAGCCTTTATAATTAGCACTTTAGATTTCGAACGTTCGCGTCCATTGTATTTAATAGGGTTCTAACGTTCGCGCAAACTTTCGGTCTGTTCGCAGATTCTGGTGCGAACCGAACCTGGGGGTGTTCGGCTCACCCCTAATCAGGAGTATGTAATGTATAACATAGAGTATATAGTGCAGGGGTAAGGAGTATATAATATACAACAGAGTATATAGTGCAGGGGTCAGGAGTATGTAATCTACAATATAAATTATACAGTGTAAGGGTCAGGACTCATAATATCAGTAATCAGTGGAAGCTTAAATGTTTACATGAGACAAGTTGCAGAGGTCCCACACCGCTGCCTCCCATCTCCTGAGACTGCACTCAGTGACTTGGGTCTGAGACTATACAGACATATCCCTCCACCCGGCACAGCCAGCAGACAACAGAACAAGTAATTCTGGGTAGGGATGAGCCGAACACCCCCCCCCCCCCCGGTTCGGTTCGCACCAGAACCTGCGAACGGACCGAAAGTTCACGCGACCGTTAGAACCCTATTAAATACGATGGATGCGAACGTTCGAAATCTAAAGTGCTAATTATAACGGCTAACATGCAAGTTATTGTCCTAAAAAGTGTTTGGGGACCCGGGTCCTGCCCCAGGGGACATGTATCAATGCAAAAATAAGTTTTAAAAACAGCCGTTTTTTCGGGAGCAATGATTTTAATGATGCATAAAGTGAAAAAAAAATAGTGAAATATTCCTTTAAATATCGTACCTGGGGGGTGTCTAACATATGCCTGTGAAGTGCCACGTGTTTCCCGTGTTTAGAACTGTCCCTGCACAAAATGACATTTCTAAAGTAAAAAAAAGTCATTTAAAACTGCTTGCGGCTTTAATGTAATGTCTGGTCCCGGCAATATGGATGAAAGTCATTAAGAAAAATGGCATAGCTACCCCATCACCCCCCCCCCCCCAGCCCATTACCAGCCCCTTTGGATCTTGTATGGATATTAAGGGGAACCTCGCACACAAAATAAAAAAGGCCCTATATACTCTGAACAGCAGTATACAGGCGGTGCAAACAAGACAGGGACTGTAGGTTTGTTTCTAAGTAGAATCTGTTTGTAATTTTGAACAGGTACATTGTTTAAGTGTAGCTCCAGCCTAAAAATCTATTTTCAAGCTTTTGGAGAACATAGGGAAGGGTTATCACCCCTGTAACATTTGTTTTGCTGTCTGTGCACCTGTTCAGAACATTGCACCTCACTTTCCGTCCCAATGACAACTGTTTTTGGAAAATTTGTTTTTTTTATTGAAACGAGGATTGGTGATAAAGCATCAGTAGAGAGGAGACACCTTTTTCCCATATTAACTCTTACAGGAGAGAATTTCCCTTCCTAGGGGTAGATTTCCTCTCACTTCCTGTTGTCTCCTTCCGTTTGCAAGTAGGAGTCGTTTGTAAGTTGGATGTTTGAAAGTAGGGGCCTGCCGTATATACTCTGCTGAAATTTGCCCCTTAGGTGTTGGTGTTGCCACAACACTGTAAGCCTTCACAGTTACTCTTGGTGGGCGCTGGAATGCCCTGCTGTGAACTATTATATCAGGAATTGTAATTGCATGCCATTGTTGAACAGGGGCAGTAAAAATTGGGCCTTTGGTGGTGGTGCTGGTGCCACAACACTGTAAGTCCTCACAGTTACTCTTGGTGGGCGCATGAATGGGCCCTGCTGTGAAATATTAGCTCAAAAATTGTAATTACATGCCCCTGTTAAACAGGGGCAGAAAAATTGGGCCTTAGGCACTGGTGCCACAACACTGCAACCCCTCACAGATACTGTACTTGGAGCACAGTAATGAGCCCTGTTGCAAAGTATTGCAGCAAAAATTGTAAATACACGCCCCTGTTAAACAGGGGCTGAAAAATTGGGCCTTAGCCACTGCTGGCGGTGCCCAGAACCAAAAATGTTCTTACAAGCTATCGGCATGATCATTGAGGAGGAAGAGGATAGTCACTTAGCATAACAGGATAGTCACTCAGCATAGGCAGTCTTGAAGGGATCTGACATTTCAAAGAAAATTATTCTGTTACATCAGCATCAGGTGCTTGGTAGCTGGTGGTGATCCAAGACTGATTCATTTTTAGGAAGGTCAGTCGATCGACCGAGCCGGTTGACAGGCGCACCCTGTGATCGGTAACAAAGCCTCCAGCAGCACTGAATGTGCGTTCTGAAAGAACGCTGGATGCAGGACAGGCCAGTATCTCAATTGCTTACTGTGCAAGCTCTGGCCAGTGATCCATCCTCAAGACCCAGTAACCCAGAGGATTTTCGGTGGGAAAGGTGTCCAAGTCTGATCTTGCCCCTAGGTATTCCTGCACCATGTAAACCAGACGCTGGCGATGGTTGCTGGAACCGATCATACCTTGGGGCTGCGTACTAAAAAATTGTCTGAACACATCGGTCAGATGGCCACCTTCTCCACCGCTCCTTCTTTGACTAACTGAAGCCTCAGCAACACGTTGTCCAGGACCAGGAATTTGTAACCTCCCAGTCTCTGGGAACGCGTTGCACAGACCTTTCTGCAAGGCCTCCCGAAGATGTTTCATCCTCTGCGACAGCAAGATAAGGTCCGCAACCTTACCCTTGTAACGTGGATCAAGGAGGGTTGCCAGCCAGTAATGATCCCTCTCCTTGATCGCATGAATACGAGGATCCTTCCGCAGGCTTTGCAGGATCAGGGAGGCCATGCAGCGTAGTTTTGCTGAGGCATTCGGTCCGGAGTCCTCTGGGTCACTCAGGATGACATGATCCGCAGCCACCTCCTCCCAGCCACGTACAAGTCCATGGGTTTCTTGGCACTGTAATTGATCCCTTGAAGACTGCTGCTGATGCTGAGTGCTAGTCTCCATCTCCATGCTGACACAATCCTCCTCCTCCTCTTCCTGTGTGATAGCCAGGCCAGCAGGAACACTGTCTGGATAAAGGGGGCCTTGAGAGGTAAGGAAGTCCTCCTCTTCCTGCCTCTGTTCTGCCTCAAGTGCCCTGTCCATTATTCCCCGCAGCGTGTGCTCCAACAGGTGGACAAGAGGGACAGTGTCACTGATGCATGCACTGTCACTGCTCATCATCCTCGTGGCCTCCTCAAATGATGCCAGGACAGTGCATGCATCCCTGATCATGCCCCACTGGCGTGGTAAAAAAAAAACGAGCTCCCCTGACCCTGTGCTGGTGCCATATTGCAACAGATACTCATTGATGGCCCTCTGCTGCGTGTGCAGCCACTGCAGCATGGCCAACGTAGAGGTCCACCTGGTGGGCATGTCACAGATTAGGCGGTTCTTGGGCAGGTTGTAATCCTTTTGCAGCTCAGTCAGCCGAGCACTGGCATTATATGACCGGCGGAAATGCCCACAGTTTCCTGGCCTGCTTCAGGACCTCCTGTAAGCCCGGGTACCTGCCCAAGAACCGCTGCACCACCAAGTTAAGGACATGAGCCAAACAGGGCACATGGGTCAGTTGTCCCTGTCGGAGGGCGGAGAGGAGGTTGGTGTCATTGTCGGAAACCACCTTTCCTGGCTTAAGCTGGCGTGGCGTCAACCACCTCTGAGCCTGCCCCTGCAGAGCTGACAGAATCTCTGCCCCAGTGTGGCTCCTGTCCCCCAAACACACCAGCTCAAGCACCGCATGGCATCTTTTTGCCTGAGTGCTTGCGTAGCCCTTTGAATGCCTACGGAGCACCGCTGGTTCCGAGGACAAATCAGCAGAGGAAGAGGCCATGGAGGAAGGAGAGGAGGGGTGGAAGAGAATAACCAGTAAAAACATTTTGGAGGCGTAACAACCTCCAACACTACTGCACCTTGCCTTGCATCCTTCCCAGCTGCCAGCAAAGTCACCGAGTGGGTCATCCCTGTCTGCTGGACCATGAGTCAGGGGTAATATGCACCTTACCACTGACCGCTCTGTCCAGCGAGGCCAAGACATTGCCTTCCACATGCCGGTAAGAGCTGGAATCGCCTTCTGTGATGTGAGAAAAAGTGGCGTTTGGGAACCTGCCACTGAGGAACCGCACATTCCACAAACTCACGAAAGGGGGCCGAGTCTACCAACTGAAAAGGCAGCAGTTGAAGCGCTAGCAATTTAGCCAAGCTAGCATTTAACTGCTGGGCATGTGGGTGGCTGGGAGCGAACTTCTTTCGGCGGTGCAGCAGCTGGGGCAGGGAAATTTGCCTGGTACAATCGGACGTCGGTGTACCGATAGCAGATTGCCCGGAAGTACTTGGCTGTGACACACCTAATTCTACACCTTCATTCCTCTCAGTGCAGGTTTCAGAGAGGACTGAAGGTATAGTGGGGTTGGAGGTCCCAGCTAATGAGGAGCAAGGAGAGGTCCGCTTTGTTCTTTGGTGTGGGTCTTTTAGGTAAGCTTGCCAACGGACTACATATGTCTGGTCAAGCACCTGGTGCCCAAGCGGCTGATGTTTTGGCCACGCGAGATACGCTTCAGACATATGTTACAAATGGCAACGGTGCGATCTGCTGCACACATCTGAAAAAGGCCCACACCAAAGAACTTTTGGAATAACACGCAGAGACAGAAGCGCCCTGCACATGCGGAGCTCTGCGGTGTGATGCAGTCGGTGTGCTGCACTTAAGCTGGCCCCTGGAGGGCATCCTGCCTCATTGGAGATGTGCCTCCTCCCAGGCACCCACGTGGAGTCAGTGACCTCATCACCCCCTCCCTCCTCATCACTGGAGCCAATCTGGCAGTATGCTGCAGCTGGGGGAACATGACTGCTAGATAGCTGATCTTGTTGGGCACCCCCTCTCTCTGGGCTCACGTTACTGCCTTCCTCCAGCTGGGTTCCGTCATCGGAGCCTTCAAAAGCGCTGGGCATCCTCCTGAAGCATGTACCCAACACTGTGGTCAAACAGTTCGGGGGACTCCTCAGGAGGATATGGTGGGGCTAGGGAAGGAGTGACTGATGCCATTGAGCCGAGGGAAGAGGCCACTTTGGCAGATAAAGTACCCTGAGCCTGGGTGAGAGAAGATGAGGAGGATGAGGATGGCTTGGTCATCCACTCTACCAAGTCTTGGGCATGTTGTGGCTCAACATGGCCAGCTGCCGAAAAGAAGGACTAGTGTTTCCCACGGCCACATGCTGATGAGGATGCACCGTGTCCACGACCAATAGCACTGTTGCCTCTGGACACAGAGCCTGCTTGCCCTCTTTTATTGCCTCGTGACTGTCTGCCTCTCATTGTTTGCCTTCCAGACATACTAATGGCCTGCTGTGGTATTAGTATGGGAAAAGCAGCAATTGTTTTCAGTTAGTTTTAGGTGAAAACTGTGCAGAGGACACAGTACAGTGAAAATACTTGCAGCTCTCTGCCTGTGGTTTTATTATGAGAACACCACTATAATAGTCACTAACTGTATTCAGGTGAGCTTTAGGTGAATGCTATGCAAAGCACACAGTACACTAAGTGAAACACTGACTGACTGCAGCTAGCGCAATCACCTGCCTACCTGTCACAGTATAGAGAATAACAGGATCGGATCTAGCTAAACTGAATACAGTGTATACATATATATATACACACAACACCTAGGATGCATATATATCCTCTACACACTGTAACTGCAGCTAACTGACTCGCCTGCCTGTTCTATCTAACTCAATATAAATGACACTGTCTCTCTCTCTCTGTAAACTCTCGGTTCACAACTCCAACACACTACACAAGGCCGCCGAGCTGGCGTCCTTATATAGTGTGGGGCGTGTACTAAACCCCCTGAGCCATAATTGGCCAAAGCCACCCTGGCTTTGGCCAATTACGGCTCTCCATTTTTTCTGTGCTGTGATTGGCCAAAGCATGCGGGTCATAGTGCATGCTTGGCCAATCATCAGCCAGCAATGCACTGCGATGCCGCAGTGAATTATGGGCCGTGGCGCGCCATTCAAATTTGCCGCAAACGGCCCATAATGTTCACAATTTGGCGAACAATCGAAAAGCCGATGTTCGACTCAAACACGAAGCTCATCCCTAATCCTGGGAGGTTTGTTCTGTCAGAGATCATGCTAGACCCAGGCATGAGGTAGAAGACCCAAAGCACATGCCCAAGGTGCCTGGGTAGAGCAACATTTATGGTGAAAATCAATCTTTTGCTGCCAGCTGATCCCCAGAATCTCCATAAATCCAGTCTAGATCCATAAATTGTGTCTGCAGCACAGAGAAGGAAGATTATCACCCAGTCCCTGCCCTACTCTGGACCAATCAGTGAGCAGTATGGGTGGAGGAATGGATTTAGTGTTAATGACACACCTGTGCTGATCTCTGTAGGAGTGTCCTCCTCTATAAATGTCCCCGTTATTCCATCCTCCTCCATAGACTGCTGATCATCCCTCACATACGTCTCTTCTTCTTTTTCCGCTTTAACCTCAAATTCTATATCGATTGGATCTCCACTCTAAATCAAGAAAATGAGAGAGAATATCATCTGTAAACAATAGGAATTATTATTGTGACATCACATAAATAAATCCCCTTGCCTACTCAAGTCCATGTTCTAGATGCTCCATCCTACCAACCTTTAAATAAGGAGGGATGGTGTGACCTTCCTGTGTGGAATCCCGGGAATACAGAGGACTGGGACATCTCTCTGGTGGGTTCCTGGTATTAGGTGGTTCCATCATATCCTTGTGTCCTTCTGATAACTCCTCCATCACTCCATACTCCTCATCCTCCTCTTTATACTCTTCTTTAACAACAATATTATCATCCCCGAGGTTTCCACTCTGGATATATAATAAAACATTCATTGTAACAATCATGCTGTGTATAAATCAGAACTACCAATAATTGTCAATCATCTACCTGATGATGGTGGGGGATGGTGTGACCTTCCTGTGTGGAATCCCGGGAATACAGAGGACGGGGACATCTCTCTGGTGGGTTCCCATTACTGGATCCATCTGTAGGAAACACACACACTGACTGAATACATTGTTTCTATGTGTTTATCAGATGATG
Source organism: Rana muscosa (assembly GCA_029206835.1). Lineage (NCBI taxonomy): Eukaryota > Metazoa > Chordata > Amphibia > Anura > Ranidae > Rana > Rana muscosa. The sequence continues at coordinate 375,297 of JARGYO010005596.1, read as the reverse complement.
GGGGATCTAGATGGAGCCTCCGTACTGCTCTCTCCTTTACAATAAAGTCTCCTCTTACCCGGTGATGTGAGGGGCGGCTGATTGTCCATCATGACGTCCTTCCCGGCACCGCTCACCTCTCCTGTCAGCAGCTCGACGATCTCTCTGGTGACTTCTAGAATCTTCTTTGTATTTCTCTATTCTATCAGGGAGAGAGGTGGAGGCAATGTGATGGTCATGTGATCTCCAGACTTCACAGGAGGAAAACTCTAGATCTAAACACAAAGAGCAAAATCAAATCAATGTTCCCAGAATCCTCCTCACCATTTAGGTTTCCATTTTATTAAAGCCCCACTTCAGACTGAGATATAATTTCCCCACACAGGACCCCCACACTATGCAGGGTAACAGCTTGTAGCAGGTATTCTGATGTCATTACATACAACACAGGACCAACAGTCCCACTTTGCTAGTGAGGATGCCAAGGGTCCGCCCACATCCTAAGAGCATCATAAAAAAAGCCAGATAGATGGACATTAGGAGGAGGAGCTGTGAGGTCAGTGTGATGTCATAGGATTCTCTGACTCTGGATGGAGGGACATTGGGAGGGGGAGCTGTGAGGTCAGTGTGATGTCATAGGATTCTCTGACTCTGGATGGAGGGACATTGGGAGGAGGAGCTGTGAGGACAGTCTGATGTCATAGGACATATAGACTCTGGATGGAGGGACATTTGAGGGGCCCTCTATAAGAGGCTCCTGTGCAAACCAAATAATTGGGTGTGTCCTACCTCTCTTAAAACTGAAGAGTGAACTTTGACCTTTACCATACAGAAATCTGTCAGGAATCTGTGAATGTAAGCCCTCGTGTGAGCAGGTGACGTGCGGAGGAACGGAGTGTACACACCAGACATTTTTCTCCAGAGCTCCTAATGGTGGGGATGGATTTTTCTGTGTGCTGGGTCCAAGTTTCCACCCCCCAGGATCACTGCAGGTGTGGAGAAAAGCTGTGCAAGAGGATATGGAGGAGAGATGAGGAGAAGATCCAGGAATCAGGATAAAGGTCAGGACAAGCAACAGACGAGCGAATCCAAGAGATGAAGCCGGGGTCACTGCACAGAAAATCAATCCAAGGAAACAACAGGCAGGACGAGGAATAGCAAGATGGAGCTCAGAGACAAATTTTCCATACCTGGGATAAAAACTGCAGGCGGGCAGCACAGTGGTGTAGTGGTTAGCACTTTCAACTGGCAGCAAAAGGGTCACTGGTTCGAATCCCGATCATGACACCATCTGCCTGGAGTTTGCATGTTCTCCCTGTGTCTGCGTGGGTTTCCTTCAGGAACTCCGGTTTCCTCCCACACTCCAAAGACATGTGTGCCTAGACGTGCTCCCATGAGGAGCGCATTCGGCGCATTACAAATCCTTTTTCAAATCAAATGAATCAAATCAAATCAAGGTACATGCTCTTCTGCCCAAGCCAGAATATAGCTTACCTCCCTCTGGGCAGTATGACTTTTGGTGCCGCCCTGGTGGTTGATATAGGCCACTGCTGTGGCATTGTCGGACTGAGTCCTGACTGGATAGCCCCTTAACCTGCCCGTCCAGGCCCTCTGGGCCAGGCGTGCCACCCGAATCTCTAGAATGTTGATGGGTAAGGTCTTCTCGGACTCTGACCATATCCCCTGAACTGCTCTCCAGCCCAAAAGACTGGCATCGGTCGTCACTAACTTCCAAGTAACCGGCGTGAAGGTTTTCCCCTTCTGCAAGTTCTTGGTAAGTAAACACCAATTGAGACTCTGGCGTACGTTTGGAGTCAATTGCATTGGGCAATCCAAATCCTGGATCTCCTCGCTCCAGGCAGACAGGATACCGTTCTGTAACAACCTTGAATGGAACTGAGCATAGGGAACTGAATGAAGCTACCATCTTCCCTAACAACCTCATGCACAGGCATGGATAGATGGACTCCCTCTTGTCCTGACCGCGTGGACCAGATCTCACATAGCGCAGATCTTTTGCTGAGGTAAAAACACCTTCTTGTGAGCTGTGTCTATGACCAGACCCAAGTATTCCTGCCTTCTTACTGGGCATAAGGATGATTTTCCTAGGTTGATAACCCAACCTAGATGCTCCAGATACCTGACTGTGCTGACCACACTCTGGTCCAGCCTTGTCAGGGACTGATCCATGTTGTGGAAATTTTATGAAGATGTATTTAATTTGTATTGTCATAGTGTCGCCCAGTGTTAGTATTCCTGCAGCCCGCTCTAAAGAGCTGACTGGGGCAGACTGACGCTGGTTGAGTCCCGTCTGGTAGTGGAAAACCTCTTGAGGATGGAGAGAGGTGGGGATATGTTCGCCAGCGAAAGGGCCCCTGTGTGTTAGCACAGACGTTCGTCTGGAGGGGATATGTTCACTCTCCAAGGACATTATCGGTTATAGGCGGATGTACACTCTTGTCTCTGCTGTGTCTGATCAGCACAGGTAGGGATTCGTAGCGTACACCTGCAGATAGCCTCCCATCCACAAGGAACGGTAGTATAATCCGGGTATGCGTTGTTATGATCAGAGACAGAGTCCAGGTTTGTTCAGCCATGCGGCTTCCTTTGTTCCAGGAAAGGCAATACACCCTGTCTCTGCTCAGACACACCCATAGGACTCCTTTAGCCATTATTCATTGGTTGTTTGTATTAACTCATCCTGTTGGAAGGATTTCTTGTTAGGTCATATCCTGTGATGTCACTTCCCTTGGAGGAAGTGATTGGCTGCTGGAGCCATCACTTTCTGTTTGTCATAGCTTTTTTCTTTTATGAATAAAAAGCCAAGCATGCTGGGCAGAGGGCAGACATGCTGATGGAGCCGAGACGTAAGCTATGGTGATGTCTGTTTACTTGGGGATATACAGGAAACAGAGTTGTAAGTAAGATGCATTATATCAGAGGAAATGTGTGCTTATTAGCACAGGAGATATACTGTGCGCATGGCGTACAGCCTAATTTTCCGGACATCCACTAGTAGTAGGTCGTCTAGGTAAGCCACTACTGCAATACCCTGGGCCCTCAGTCTTGCCAGAAGCGGGGCCAGGACCTTTGTAAAGACTTGTGTCGCTGTGGCCAATCGGAATGGCAGGGCCAAAAACTGAAAGTGTCGCTGTTCTACTGAAAAACGCAGAAACTTCTGGTGAGCAGGAAATATTGGAACATGGAGATATGTGTCCTTGATGTCTATTGACGTTAGGAGTTCTCCTTCATGAAGGGTGGATACCACTAACCGGATTGATTCCATGTAAACAGTCTGAATGTTTAAGAATCGGTTCAGACCCTTGAGATCTAGAATGGGTCTGACATCTCCATTCGGTTTTGGCACCATGAAGAGATTATAATAAAACCCTCTTCCTTGTTCCTCTGGGGGGGTCTCCATGATCACCCCCTGAAGCAGCAGCCGGTCTAGTGCTTGAAACAAAGACCCTTTTTTTTCCAGGTCCTTGGAAACGCTCGATCTTAGGAAACGTGGAGGCGGAAACTCCCGAAACTCCAGCTTGTATCCTAGAGACACTATGGAGATGACCTATCTGCCCTGGATCTCCTCCTGCCAGGCTTCTGCAAACTGCAGGAGCCTTCCCCCCCACTCGATCGAGCGGGGGGCGCCCCTTCACAAAGAGGCCTTTGGACTCTGTTTTGCAGATTTTTGTCTCGGGGTTGAAAGCGAAGGCCGTCGAAACTGCCTGGAGGCTGATGCCCCAGGCGAAGGAGAAGCAGAGCGTTTAAATGAAGGACGCCTGCTCCATTTTTTCACTGGAAGAAGGGTACTTTTACCACCCGAAATCTCCTGAATGTTTTTATCTAAGTCATCACCCAACAACCTCTCCCCATGGAAGGGAAACCCAGTTAGTAGTTTTTTGCAAGGTAACTCTGCTGACCAATATTTAAGCCATAGGACTCTTCACATATGCACTAGGAGAAGAGCAATGCGTACCGTCTGATGAATAGAATCTTTAATGGCATCAACCACAAAACAAAGGGCCCTAGGCAGTTCTGCTAGGTCCGGGACCTCTTCCCCTTTGACAATCTGTTTCATTTTGTCATTAAGGAATTTACAAACGCCAATCGCTGCTACAGCAGGTTGTGCTACTGCACCGGCCATATAAAACAATGCTTTAAGCAATGATTCCAGCCTCTTATCCGCTGGATCCTTAAATACCTGAACATTGTTCACTGGACAAGTTAGACTTTTATTCAGGGAAGAGACAGCAGCATCTACTGCTGGTACACTCCATTTCTTATTAAACTTCTCCTCCATAGGATACATTTGGGAAAATCTCTTAGGAGGAATAAAATGCCTGTCTGGATGTTCCCAATCAGCATAAATAAGCTGTTTCAGCAACTTGTGCATAGGAAAAGCATGGGAGCCCTGAGGAGGCTTCAGAGAACCTAAAGAGGAGAAGGGAACTTCAGCCGTTTCTGCCAGGGGCAGCTTATACCCAAAGCGTACTGTCTCAGTGAGCGATTGAATTAACAATCTCTGAGGTTGTGAGGCTGAAAAAGACTCCACTGGGGCTGAGCCCTCCCATGAGGAACCCTCCTCGCGTCCTTCTAGCGAATCCTCTAAGGGTGCATCCGGATCCTCTATCCATTCCTGTTCCGCCGAGGACGGGCCCGAAACAGGAGAAGGAGATCTGTCGCGTTTTTTCCCAGCCTGGGAGGACGACGCAAACAAATTAGCTATTTTGCCCTCTAAACCAGACAAAGCTGCAGCCAAGTCATCCTTACTGACGTATGCAGAGGCTGGAATGTTGGAGGTAGCCACAATGCCTGACAATGGCTCAGCCTGGTCAGCCGTTTCAGGACTTTCAGGGGAGGATGGTGCTGTGGAGGCACGACTAGGAATCCCAGGACCTTACTGCTGCACTCTTGCGCCCCTTCTCCCAGCTCTTGCCCCTCTCTTTCGGGAATACATAGCCCTAAGCCCAAAGCAGAGGTACTAATTAACATTTGTCAGCGAAATTTGGCTTTACGTCATGCGCACAACCAATCTCCTGTGCTAATAAGCACAAATTTCGTCTAATGATATAATGCATCTTACCTACAACTCTATTTCCCTTATATCCCCATCAACAGACATGACCATACCTTCGTCCTCATCTCAGCATCACTCCTCCAGGGAGCAGTGTGCCTGGCTCTTATTCGTAAAAGACAAAAGCTCTGACAAACAGGAAGTGATCGCCACAATAGCCAATCACTTCCTCAATACAAGATGACATCACAGGAAATTACAAACAGTAAAGGGGAGGGTACACACAGGAAGGGAAAGGGGGAGAATTGCACACGACATCCTTCCAACAGGATGAGTTAATACAAACAACCAATGAATAATAGACATGTGCAATTTGTTTAGTTCCGAATTCGTTTAACGAATTGTGAAAAATTTGTTTATTTCAGAATTTTCTAATTTTTCAACTTCCGAAATTTCGGATTTCCGAAATTTAGAATTTTTAGAATTTCCAAAATCGGAAATTCGGAATTTCGAATTTTCGAAAAAAGCAAAAAAACGAAAACGAAATAAACACATTTTTTGGCAGTGCACATGTCTAATGAATAATGCTTAAAGGATTTTCTATGGATGTGTCTGAGCAGAGACAGGGTGCATGGCAGCTAAACAAACATGGACTCCGTCTCTGAACCCAAAATCTCCTGTATTACCGCTAATAGGAATCCTTATTCTGCACTGTTCCAGAGAAGAAATCATACCTGGATTAAACTACAGTTCCTTGTGGATGGGAGGCTATCTGCAGATGTTCCACTACGAATCCCAACCTGTGCTGATCAGACACAGCAGAGACAAGAGCGTATATCCGCCTATAACCGATAGTTTTCTTTGCAGAGCGAACATATCCCCTCTAGACAAACGTCTGTGCTAATGCGCAGGGGCCCTTTTGCTGGCGGACATATCCCCACTCCGCAAACATCTCTCTCCAACCCCAGAAAGTTTTCCATCACCAGACGGGAATCAACCAGCATCAGTCTGCCCCAGTCAGCTCTTTAAAGCGGGCTGCAGGAGTACTAACACTGGGCGACACTATGACAATACATATTAAATACATGTTGTGACAGGAGTGACTTTGGGTCGGGGGTTTGTGCAGCTCAGCTTGCCCTGGAGAGTTCTGGAGGCTCCTTGTCCAGCTTCCCCGACACCTCTTATGTGTAAATCACCCGGTGTCTCTAATAGGGGCACAGGGTGAATGAGAACCCCACTATGATCTGTACTAGTCAGACTCAATGCTGTATACATTGTATATATTGTGTGTTGGCTGTTGGACTATTTGCTGTGATGGTTTGGGGTGTGACTATTCTATTGTCTATTGTGGCTGCCTCAACTATTATGGGATGTGTAAGTGTCTTGCTGTGAGGAAGGAGGGGGGGATTCCTCCAGTAGCCCCTCCTGCTAAGACTGTTTACTGATGAGAAGTTGGAACACACCTGACCTGTATAACCATTGTCATCGGACAGTTTACCCGCCCTGTTTCCCAAGGGTGGGGGAGTGTTTTGAAGTGAGGGATCTGTTAAAATTTGTTTGAATAAAGAGTCTGTTGGTTTTAACTCTACACTGAGGTGTGTCTGTTCACTGGGGGGGCTAAAGAATCTTGGACGGTGCTGGATCTGAACAGAGGAAGCATTGACGGCAGACCTAGATCTGTTTGAGAACAGAGGGTTCGTCACAACTGGTTGGCAGCAGCGGGATCGTGCTTCCTGGCTGTGAAGACCTCCACCTGGATCCAAGATCGGACAGCAGACTTCAGTCACCCCAGCAGAGATATGGATCTGGCATCAGAATTCCCGGGGCTGCTGCAGATCGTCCTTTCAGCATACACCAGGTCTGTGTCTGCAGATGAATACCTGGAGGTCAGGCAGCAGATTTGGGTAAGGCACTGGATTAGATGCCTCCAAGTTTCTGGTATGCAGCAAGGCCAGTGCTTTCCAACCCCAGAGCAGCAGGCCAGTGAACAAAGGGAGTTATGGATGCAATTCCTGGGAGAGTGGCCCCAGGAGAAATGGGTGACTGAGTTGGACAGGCTGGTCCAGCAGGAGATAGAGCTGGACAATCAGTATCGGGCTCTGCAATGGCACTCGGAGGAGGAATATTTAGGAGAGACAACAGAATGCTCTCCGGAGGGATATGACTTTGGTGGCCCTGGATTGCTGTGGGAGAGCCTCACAAATTGTTTTGTGTTTGGCGATAAAGGGGAACCTACCCTTGAGGACCTGCGAGAATACAGAGAGGCTATGCTGGTTTTGCAGGAGTCTCAGAGCTTAAACCTGATCTAGACTATTTGCTAAGGAAGGAACAGCATCTGGAAAGGGCATACAGGAAACTGCTAGAATGCGTTCAGCAGCATGCCAGAGAATCGGCAGTGGAAACTCCGGAGATTGTCGTCTCCAAAGCAGAAGTGCTGACAACAGGGCAGAGCTCTGCTAACCTCTGCCCAGCACCTACAGTGGCTTCAGCCTCCCTGAGAGAAGAGGTAGTCGGCCTTTCTCCCACAATACTGACCGAGACATGGGATTTTCTGCCAGCAGCATCAGCAGAGTTACCAGAATCTTCTACTGCTGAAGCGCTGGCAACCGAACAGAGTGTCCAAGACCTCTGTCCCACACTTTTAGCAATTCCAGAGACTGGGGATTTAATAGACATTTCTGTAGAGGAGGAACCACCTAGCAAACCACCAGTAGAAGTGCTGGCAACCGGACAGAGGGTCCAAGACCTCTGCCCTACACCTGAAGAAATTCTGGAGGCCCAGGGTGAGGAGGTGGCAGCCTGTCCCGAGCTGCAGATCAGGATCCAAGGAGAGAATGCAGTCGTCACCTCACAACTGCAGCTTGATCTGGTGTCGGTGGATGGGCCTGTGGTCACCAATCACAGCCACCCAGCAGAAGTGCTGGCAACAGGGCAGAGTGCTACCAACCTCTGCTCTCCACTAACAAACAATGGATTTCCTGTAAAAGTGGATGGGACTTCAGTCTCCACTTGTATACCCCAGGGATGCTGGGCAGTCAGCCCAGATCCCCAACAGCATGATGGAGTGAGCCCAGTCACCCTGTCTTCTCTCCAGCGGCTGAAAGGACTCCAGGGAGAAGTGCCAGTCCAGGCCTCTCCCCAGCGGCAGGCATGTTCTCTGAGAGAGACAGAGGTTGGCTGGGTAAGTAATGCTCTGTTTGGGACAATTTATTTGGGGTACTGTATGGATACCGGCATTGGGGGACTAAAACTACTGACTAACTTCAGAGTCAACCCGTCTGGGGTCTCCTTCTGCGTTAGTCTCCTGCTGAAAGGGGAGATGTGTGACAGAAGTGACTTTGGGTCGGGGGGTTGTGCGGCTCAGCTTGCCCTGGATAGTTCTGGAGGCTCCTTGTCCAGCTTCCTCAGACCCTCTTATGTGTAAATCACCCTGTGTCTCTAATAGGGGCACAGGGTGAATGAGAACCCCACTATGATCTATACTAGTCAGACTCAATGCTGTATACATTGTATATATTGTGTGTTGGCTGTTGTGTACTATTTGCTGTGATGGTTTGGGGTGTGACTATTCTATTGTCTATTGTGGCTGCCTCAACTATTATGGGATGTGTAAGTGTCTTGCTGTGAGGAAGGAGGGGGGGGATTCCTCCAGTAGCCCCCCTGCTTTAGACTGTTTACTGATGAGAAGTTGGAACACACCTGACCTGTATAACCATTGTCATTGGACAGTTTTACCTGCCCTGTTTCCCAAGGGTGGGGGAAGTGTTTTGAAGTAAGGGATCTGTTAAAATGTGCTTAAATAAAGAGTCTGTTGGTTTTTACCCTACACTAAGGTGTGTCTGTTCACTGGGAGGCTAAAGAATCTTGGACGGTGCTGGATCTGAACAGAGGAAGCATTGACGGCGGACCAAGATCTGTTTGAGGACAGAGGGTTTGTCACACATGTTCAGAAAATTTCCACAACACATGAATCTATTGCTGAGCCTAGTCTTAGCAATGGTTAATATGCTGCTATCAAATGCTACAGCAGATGCTGAGTAGATGGGTCTTGAAAATGCCAGTACCCAACACCCAGCGCTTTCGTGCCCCTGGACTAGTGTCTGTGTCTCTCCGCCAACCACCATGACACAGCCTGCGCTTCTCTTTTAAAAAAGTCAGCTGGTCTGAGCCTGCGCCGTGAAGGAACGTGCACGCCAATTCACGTGCACGTCAGTGGGTAGTCCGTCCGCCCCTGGGGCCTTACAATTGGGAAACGCAGCTAACGCTGTCTGCAGCTCCTCCAAGGTAAAGGGGGCATCCAAGGCCTTCCGCTGGTCAGTCGTGAGTTGTGGGAAGTCAATGCCATGTAAGTAGGTCAGAAGCTCCGGCTGCGTAAATTGCTCTGTCGGGAGATAAAGGATCTCATAAAATCTGGCCAGCTCTGCCAAGATTGATAGCTGTTGTTTTGATAGCTCCAATAGTGGGGGAACATTATTGAGAGTTAGCTATCCTGGCCAACATGCGCCCCGTGCTCTCTCCCTCCTCAAAAAAAGCCAATTTAGAGAAAGAAAAAAAATAAATTTCTGCTGTGGAGGACAGCAGCCGCTCATAAGCTGATTGAGCCGACTGTCATGCCTCCCTGGCAGAATCTGTCGGGGCTTGAACAAATGCCTCTCTGAGCCCAGAAGAGTTCTTATTTACCTTATCAATTTCGGAGATAAGTAACCCCCTCAGATATGCCTTACAGGCATCCCACTGTGTCACCGGGGAGTCAGCAAAGTCCTGATTATCGAGAAAGTCCCCCATGCTCCGCTCCACCTCATTGCGAGTCAAAAATAGTTTCAGCCAAAAGGCATTACATTTTCACGGGGGTCTCAGAAGGGTGGATGGTGGGTAGACAATCAGAGTGACCACTAAATGTGAGTGATCCAACACACTGCAGGGCTTATATATCACGCCAGAGACGGAAGGGAGCAAGGCAGGGTTACCCACAGCCAGGTCAATCCTAGACAACGTCCCGTGAGTTTTGGAGAAGCAAGAGAACTGCCTCTCCAAAGGGTGTTTGAACCTCCTTATATCAATCCATACCACTTTGTTGAGCAATGGAGACTCCCTCAATGCGGCAGAGACCCCAGAGCTGGGGTGTCTGTCCATGGAGGGACTCAACCAGCAATTAAAGTCACCCACGATCAGTAGCGGGAGATCCGGCCTGCCCTCTAAATAGGCCAGCAACCGCCGGAGCACCGCCACCGTAAACGGCGGGGGTATATACACACAAGCCAATATACAGTACACCTTTCCCACCGACAATGTAAAAATATAAACCGGCCCTCGGCATCAATACACACATCAATTTCCTGGAAATCTACAGAGCCATGAATCATTACACTCACACCCCTAGAATAGGAGGTGTGAGTGGAATGGTAGGCCCTACCCACCCATGCATATTTAAGACAACATTGTGTTTCACTGGTTAAATGCGTTTCCTGCATACATAAGATCATATGGTGGTATTTCTTTAGACAGGTGGATACCATCATGCGTTTAAGTGGGGAGCCTAAGCCTCTCACTTTCCAAGAAACAATTGGTAATTCAGCCATTGGGAGAAAGCAAACATATTCTTAATGGGGGGGTGGAACACCAACACAGTGCCTAGAAAGGTGTGGAAGAGATCTGGGGTCCTGCAGGTAGGTAGACTCAGGGGTCTCCCTCAGCAAAAGTGCACAAAAGACAATTGTGGCAAGAGCAATCTCCATGTAAGAGATGCAAGTCTAGGGCAGACGTCAAGAACTCCGGTAATATCCAGGATTGCAGAGTCACAGTTCCAGAATGCAATAACAGGTGTGTATAGCTCTCTGTATAGGTTCAGTAAGTGCAAAAAAACACAGAACCAGGCCGTCAACAGGACGAGTCCTTGCATGTAGTCTGGAAAGAAAAAACAGCACGATGGTCTTGAAAAAACATAAGTCCAGACCTCCCACAGAGCAGGCCATACAGCTCCAACAAGGAGCAGAAACAAGTAAGGCAGATTTGTTCTACCGCTCTGGTAGAGAAATCACATTTTTCTTGCAACTTTACAAGATAGCTCAAAGTTTACATACAAATATATTGTCTCCCAGCAGAACAAAATAAAGAATGGGGGTAAAAGATGAACACATGGTGAGCTTGCCACAGAGGAACTTGCAAGTGGTGCAGTAGAAATATAGCATAGTGCCTTGTATCAACAGCCAGCAGGTTAATCACCTTCCTCCTCTCTGTCGCGGTGACATAAGGGCTAATTCAAAAAAGTGAGTTTGCCGATTGGCAGTAACTCTCAGCTTGGCAGGGTATAACACGGCGTAAGGTAGTTGTAATGCACGTAAGCGCCTCTTTACATTAGAGAACTTGGCGTGGCGTCGCTGCACCTCCCCGGAGAAGTCTGGGTAGAATGATACCCAGACTCCATTCACCTGGACATTGGCCTTCTCCCTGGCATGTCTCAGCACCACCTCCCTGTCCCTTTAGTGTAGGAGACAAGCAAAGATGGGTCTAGGGGGGGGTGCCAGGCTGTGGTGGGCGGCCTGGCGTGTGGTTAAACATTTTCTACCGTAAAGAATGGGGAAAAGGCCTCCTTTCTGAAAACGTCCTGCAGCCACCCTTCAACAAAGGCGGTGGGGTCCCGGCCCTCAGCTTTCTCTGGCAACCCCACTATGCGCACATTGTTCCGCCTCATACGGTTCTCCATGTCATCAGCTCTGTTGTTAGTGTCTCTGGCTAGCTGATGTGCAACATGGGACTCCCGGGAAACTGGGGGCAGCTTATCTACCACCTCACTCACCCGGCTTTCCACTGCTGTTGTGCGTTCACTGATTTTTTGTAGATCCTCGCTCAGTCCCCCAAACTGCTCTTTAAGGGTATTCACTGAAGCGGTGCAAACGTGCACCGCCCTGAGTATCTCAGCCAGGGTCGGTTGCTCAGTGTCCTCTGTGTCTGTGTGCTGGGGGAGAGACTGCTCCACTGTGCTGGCCTGTTCTCCATGACTCCCCGTCTCTCCAGCAGACTGCTCCTGAGAGGTCTGCGCTGCCGTGTGTGACTGCTCAGCGCTACCCCCCTCGGTCTGATCTTGGGGACCCCCCAGCTTTTGGGTATAATAAGTCATATCCCTCTGGTAGTCCTTACCCTGAGCCTTTGCCGTTCATTTGCTGGTCTCCTCCTTGCACTTTTCTGTGCCGCGCGGTGTGCGTTGGGCCAGGGCCGCGGCGGCGCCATCTTGGAATTCCCTTAGGACCATTTACGGAGCTTTTCTTTAGCACAACATTAACCATGACCAACACCTTAGACACTGGCTAAAAAACTGAGGTACTCCCAGTATGGGAGGGGTTATATAGAGGGGGACTTCCTGTTCTTGATTATGCCAGTGTCCACCACCTGAAGGTGTCGTATAACCCATATGTTATTACTATGGTGCTCTGTGTCCCGTGATGTATGTTAAAGAAACTCCCTACGCAGGTTAAGGTTAAACCGATTCTCCTCCAATCTCATTGTGTGTCCCCTTGTCCTCTCACACCCCCTGAGATTGAATAGCTTTTTTTCTATGCTGGGATCACCAGTGAGATATTTGTAAATGGCTTTCATATCTCCTCTCAAGTGTCTTTTCTCCAGCGTTAATAAAATTTAGCGCTTGTAGTCGCTCCTTGTATTTGAGGTCCTCCAGCCCCCTAATTAATTTAGTTGCCCTTCTTTGGACTCTCTCCAGCTCCAACACATCCCTTCTGAGGACTTGTGACCAAAACTGGACGGAATACTCCAGATGTGGCCTGACCAGAGTTTTATAAAGTGGTAGAATTATAGTTTTATCTCTGGAGAAAATGACCAGTTACACTTACTGGTAATGGTGTTTCTGGGTCTTCCAGGATGGCACCTTGAGAGATAACTGGTCCCACCTGCCAAGAAACACAATCAAAGAAGAGGTCAAAAACCCCCGAACCTCCCTGTGCTCCTTAGTTGTGAAAAAGTATTGACCCACACCAGTGCACGAGAGTGAGAACCACCCCAAATGTTCATACAACACCAACACACAAAAATGGGTGGGAAGTAGTCCTGCCGTCCTGGAAGACTTCCCAGAAACACTGTTACCGGTAAGTGTAACTGGTCATTTTCTCAAGTCATCTTCCAGGACGGCACCCTGAGAGAAGAGCAAGTAGCTCAGGCCTTCCTTAGGGCGGGACAACAGCCTGTAGAACCTTTCTACCAAATGCCAAATCCTGAGGTGACAGCAGTTCCACCCTGTAGTGCCTCAGGAAAGTGTTCCGGCTTGTCCATGTAGCTGCTCTGCAGATCTGTTCTACCGATGCTCCAGCCCTTTCTGCCCAAGAGGTCGCCAGAGACTGTGTAGAGTGTGCCTTAAGGATAGTGGGAACCCCTTTACCAGCCTGTTCATAGGCTATGGAAATGGTCTGCCTAATCCACCTTGCTATGGTTGCATGTGATGCTTGCTGACCCTTCTTCTGGCCGCAAAAACCAACTAATAAGTGACTGGACCTTCTAAAATCCTTCACTCTCTCTAAATAAACTAACAGACACCGTCTGACATCTAAACAATGAAAATAACTTTCCTTCTTGTTCTAAGGATTGGCACAAAACGAAGGAAGGACAATCTCCTGTGTCCTGTGGAATCATGAGGCCACCTTCGGAAGGTACAGGGGATCCTGCCTCAGGATAATCCTGTCTTCAAATAATAAGAAAAAGGGCTCTTTTACAGACAGAGCCTGGAGATCACCTATCCTTCTGACCATTGTAATGGCCTGCAGGAAGGTTGTCTTAAGGGCAAGTAATTTAAGCGGGATATGAGCCAAGGGCTCGAATAGTGCCTTGGTCAGGGCCCGAGGACTAGGGTAAGATCCCATGGTGGAAATTGGTTCATTTGCACCGGGGACATCCTCTCCTTAGTCGACAAAAATCTCTTGATCAGTGGGTTTAGTGCCAGTCTCCTGTCCAAAAAATTGGAAAAAAGGCTGCCACCTGGATCCTGAGCGTCTTAGTAGCTAGACCCTGATCAACGCCGTCCTGGAGGAAATCCAGGATTGCAAGGATTTCCTGCTGGGAATTCCCCCTCGCTTGACACCAATGCAAGAAGACTCCCCAGAATTTGGTGTAAATACGCATGGTAACCTGCTTCCTACTCTGTAACAGGGTGTCAATTACTCTCTCTGAACACCCCCTCTGCCGCAGGCTCCCTATCAGGCTACGTACTTACCGAGGCCGAGATGCCGAGAGTGGTTCACCCTTGCACCCAAGCGCACTCCGCCCCCTGGAGGTGATACAGGGAGAGGACAGCACGAGGGAGCACTGGCCACCAGCAGGTAGAGGTGTCTTGCTGAAGAATCTAGCAGGGATGAGTCTGAAGAACAGGCCAGGAGTCAAACACCAAGGGTAGACAGGGTCAAACAGCAAGCAGTAGCAAGGCACAAGTCCGTTTAGGAGTTTAGCAGAAAGCACCAGAATAGTCAGGTTAGGCAAGAAGTCCAGGGTACAGGCAGAAGGTAGAGGGCTGGAGACAGGCAGCAGATCCGGGTCACAGGCCGAGGGTCAAGCACAAGGAGAGAGGTAGAAGTCCGTTTAGCAAGCCAAGGGGTCAGGTTCAGGAGAAGCAGAAGCGTAGTCAAATCCGGTCCGGGTCACAGCAGGAGAACTTTAACTTCTTTCAGGCACAAGGAAACACAGTAAAGCTGACAAACCAGCAACCAGATAGTGTTACTGCGTCTGTTTAAATAGGCCCGCCTGTAGTCCCATTGGCGAGCTATTGCGCACGCGCATTCGTCGTTGCGCCGGTGCGCGCACCCGAGCACGCCGAAGCGCCGTCCCGCCACGCACGCGCATGCGCCGTTTTGCCGCGCATGCGCACTGAGCGCAGATTGGTGACAACAGACGGGGAATTTCCCTGACAGTGCCCCCCCCGAGGGGCGGACTCCGGACGCCCAGACTGGCCATTAATTCCGGATGTTCTTGGTGAAAGGCTCGTATTAGGCGAGGAGCATGCAAGTTCCTGGATGGTTCCCAGGAGTTGTCTTCCGGGGGGTACCCCTTCCATTTAACCAAGTATTGTAACTGTCTGCCTTTTTTCCTACAGCCCAGGATGGATTCCATCTCAAATTCCTTTTCCCCATCTACTTCAACTGGTGGTGGAGGAGGTTCATCTCTTCCAGGAAAGGCGTTGGGAATGACGGGTTTTAATAAAGATGAGTGGAACACTGGGTGAATCCTATAGGAATCAGGTAATGCTAGTTCAAAAGCCACAGGATTAATAGCTCGTTTGATCTTGAAGGGCCCGATAAATCGAGGGCCGAGCTTTCGAGAGGGAATAGGCAATCTGAGGTTGGCGGCGGAAAGCCAAACTTTTTCTCCGACTCTGAACGCCGGGTTTTCCTTCCTTCCCCGGTCATAAAATTTCTTGTAGGATCCTTGGGCATTCCGCATCATCTCCTGGAGTCTTTGGAAATTCGCCTGGACAGAAGCCACTCGGTCCTGGACCGCGGGAACAGGGCTCTCGGGGATGTTTTCAGGGAGAAAGGAGGGATGAAAACCGTAATTGGCCCAAAAGGGGGTTTGATTGGTAGCAGAATGCATTGAATTGTTATAGGCAAACTCTGCGTAAGGAAGTAGAGATGCCCAGTCATCCTGGGAAGCAGAGCAGAAACAACGGAGGTATTGCTCCAGGGTCTGATTGGTTCTTTCTGTCTGGCCATTGCTTTGGGGGTGGTACGCTGACGAGAGGCAGGTTTTGACTTCTAGTGACTTGCAGAGTTCCTTCCAGAATTTTGAAGTGAACTGGACCCCTCTGTCGGAGGTGATACTCTTTGGTATTCCATGAAGCCTGGTTATCTCCTTAAAAAAGATTTGAGCAGTATCCATGGCTGAAGGTGTCCCAATCATCGGTAAAAAGTGAGCCATTTTTGAGAGGCGGTCCACAACGACCAGAATCGTGGTAAACCCTCCGGAGGAAGGCAAGTCCACGATAAAGTCCATGGACACGTCCGCCCAAGGGCGCTCAGGAATGGGTAAGGGCTTGAGCAGGCCCAACTCTTGGTGTTTGACCCCTTGTTACGCTGACACTGAGTGCAGGAAGCGACATAAGACTTACAATCTTGCCTCCAGCCTGGCCACCAGAAGGAGCGGGAGACAAGTTCCGACGATTTACGTGCTCCGAAGTGACCTGCCAGTTTGAGATCGTGGAAGGTCCTCAAGACCAGCGGTCTTGTTTCCAGAGGGACGAAAATCTTGTCCTGGGACCAGAATAGGCCGTCCCGCTTGTCCAGGGAGGTAGTGACCGGATCAGAGCAGAGCCCGGAAGCGATTTTAATAGAGGTGAGTAGATCGGCCCGGGGAATCAACAGGAAGTTCTGAGCTGACAGAATGGTGCCCGGTTGGGCCGACTGAGGGGTTTCCGGAAACATCCTGGATAGCGCATCCGCCTTCCCATTCTTGGAGCCGGGTCTATAGGAAATGTGAAAGTTGAACCGGGTGAAGAAAAGGGCCCAACGGGCCTGCCTGGGGCGTAGACGTTGAGCTGTTCTTAAGTACTCTAGATTTTTATGATCTGTGAAGATCATGATGGGGTGTACTGCCCCCTCCAGAAGGTATCGCCATTCCTCCAGTGCGAATTTTATGGCCAGTAATTCCCGGTCCCCTACATCATAGTTTCGCTCCGGGGGAGTCAACTTTTTAGAGGCAAAGGCTACTGGATACAGGAGAGCCTTGGGGCCTCGTCTTTGAGAGAGGATGGCTCCGATGGCTGTCTCAGAGGCGTCCACTTCCAGGGTGAACGGCAGTAGAGGATCCGGGTGCTGAAGTACTGGTGCTGAAGTGAAGACGTCCTTGAGGCGAGAGAAGGCCTCTTGAGCTTCTGGAGACCAGTGAAAACGTTATTTTGCCGGGTAAGTTGGGTTATTGGGGCCACAATGGAGGAAAAGCCCACGATGAATCTCCTATAGAAGTTGGCGAAGCCTATAAACCGCTGTACCCCCTTCTTGTCGGTTGGGGCTGGCCAGTCCTGAATGGCCTTCACCTTCTGCGGGTCCATCGTGACCCCATCGATGGAAATGATAAAGCCGAGGAACTGTACGGTGGTCTTTTCGAACTCGCATTTCTCAGCTTTGAGGTAGAGTTTGTGCTTCCGAAGGATGGTGAGGACCTTCATGACATGAGCCCGGTGGAGTTCGATGTTGGTGGAAAAGATGAGGATATCGTCCAGGTACACTACTAAGAAGTCATCAAGGTGCTGTCTGAAAATGTCGTTGACTAGGTGTTGGAAGGTGGCTGGAGCATTACAAAGGCCGAACGGCATGACCGAATACTCAAAGTGTCCGAAACGAGATCTGAAGGCGGTTTTCCACTCGTCTCCGGCCCTGATTCTGATAAGATTGTAGGCCCCCCGTAGATCCAGTTTGGAAAAGACCCGAGCAGATCGGAAGCGCTGAAATAGCTCCGGAATAAGGGGTAGTGGGTACCTGTTCTTAATGGTTATCTTGTTTAGGTCCCGGTAATCGATACAGGGTCTTAAGGACCCGTCTTTCTTTTCCACAAAGAAGATTCCTGCACCGGCTGGAGAGGAGGAAGGGCGAATAAATCTCTTCTGGAGGTTTTCATCAATATAAGCCTTGAGGGCTTTCAACTCGGTTTCGGACAACGGAAAGATACGTCCGAACGGAATTTTAGAGCCCGGCAAGAGATCGATAGGGCAATCATAGGGCCGATGAGGTGGTAGATGGTCGGCTTGCTGCTTATCGAACACGTCCTGGAATTCTAGATAGACTGAAGGAACATGCTGTAGGTTGTCCGGCTTGGCAATCATGGAAGCGCAGACCGTAGAGGCAGAGGCAAGACAGTTCTGGGAACAATAGGAGGAGGTGAAGCTAACCTCTTTCTTCACCCAATTTATGAGGGGCTCGTGTGCCTGTAGCCAGGGAAGACCCAGGATGATGGGGAACATCGGGGAAGGTATGAGGTCTAACCGGAGAAGTTCTTGATGACCCGAGTCAGAGATGGCAAGGATAGGTTTGGTTTCCTGCGTGATCAGCCCTGAACGGGGCAAGGACCCATCCGCCAGGTGGATCTGAAGGCAGTGGTCCTTAGGTTGAGTGGGGACATGGAATCTTGAGGCTAAGGCAGAGTCCAGGAAGCAGCTGCAGGCTCCAGAATCAATAATTGCCGGGAGGCGGATTGCCCCTTCCGGCAGCTGTAGAGACACAAAGAGAATGACATAAGACTGAGGGTTGTCAAAGAGTTGATAGTTTAAAGTGTCTTTAGAGATAGACTTACTAGGTCTTACGGGGCAGTTGCGGAGGAAGTGGCCGGCACCCCCGCAATATAGGCCCAGATTGGCTTGGCGCCTTCGCTGTTTTTCCTCAGGAGTCAGGGGAGCCCGAACCAACCCGAGCTGCATGGGTTCTGGCTCAGGAAGAGGTGTGACTGCAGGCGCAGAGGTTGGTGGGTAGTGAGGTACAGTCCTGGATGGAGGCCAGTTGGGACGAGGAGATTGAAATCGCTCCGCCCGTCGTTCACGCAGACGCCCATCGAGTTGTATGGCGGATTGGATCGGGTTCTCCAAGGTAGTGGGGGTTTCGATCCTGGCCAGCTCGTCCTTGAGAGTCTCAGATAGTCCCTGGCGGTATTGGTATCTGAGGGCCGCCTCATTCCATTTGGTGTCGGCGGACCATTTCCTAAATTCCGACGTATAGTCTTCCACCAGTCTTCTCCCCTGAGTTAGGTTATGGAGGACGGACTCGGCCGTGGCTGATCGCTGGGGATCATCGTATAATTGAGCCATATGTTCAAAAAATGTCTCTACTGAGTCCAATATGGGGCTCTGTTGCTCCATCAGGCCATGGGCCCAGGCTTGAGGGTCATCCGTTAAGAGAGAGATGATAAACCCCACTTTTACTGCTTCCGAAGAGAAGGTCCTTGGTTGGAGGGCAAGGTAGAGGGAGCAGGCGTTTTTAAAGGCCCGGTATTTTTTGCGGACACCCGAAAAACGTTCCGGAATAGGGACCCTGGGTTCAGGGGTGGCCATCACTACTGTAGAACTCGTAGGTACTTGGGAGTTGGTGGCGGTGTTGGCAGAGGTGGCAGCTGTGGGGCCTGGCCCTAGGAGACCGGTGAGCTGTTGAAGACGGCCATCAATCTGGGTATATCCCTCTTGGAGTCTTTGGACAGTGTCCGTTAGGGTGGAGACCTGCTGGCAGAGGGTGTCGAATGGGGAACGCACTCTGTCGGCCTCAGACATCTGGCTGGTTTGTACTATCAGGCTATGTACTTACCGAGGCCGAGATGCCGAGAGTGGTTCACCCTTGCACCCAAGCGCACTCCGCCCCCTGGAGGTGAGACAGGGAGAGGACAGCACGAGGGAGCACTGGCCACCAGCAGGTAGAGGTGTCTTGCTGAAGAATCTAGCAGGGATGAGTCTGAAGAACAGGCCAGGAGTCAAACACCAAGGGTAGACAGGGTCAAACAGCAAGCAGTAGCAAGGCACAAGTCCGTTTAGGAGTTTAGCAGAAAGCACCAGAATAGTCAGGTTAGGCAAGAAGTCCAGGGTACAGGCAGAAGGTAGAGGGCTGGAGACAGGCAGCAGATCCTGGTCACAGGCCGAGGGTCAAGCACAAGGAGAGAGGTAGAAGTCCGTTTAGCAAGCCAAGGGGTCAGGTTCAGGAGAAGCAGAAGCGTAGTCAAATCCGGTCCGGGTCACAGCAGGAGAACTTTAACTTCTTTCAGGCACAAGGAAACACAGTAAAGCTGACAAACCAGCAACCAGATAGTGTTACTGCGTCTGTTTAAATAGTCCCATTGGTGAGCTATTGCGCACGCGCATTCGTCGTTGCGCCGGTGCGCGCACCCGAGCACGCCGAAGCGCCGTCCCGCCACGCACGCGCCGATGCGCCGTTTTGCCGCGCATGCGCACTGAGCGCAGATTGGTGACAACAGACGGGGAATTTCCCTGACACTCCCCCTTTCAAGAGCCAAGCCGCTAGCTTGAAGAAACCGGGGTTTGGGTGGCAGACTGGACCCTGTAGGAGAAGGTCCTGCCGCTCCGGAAGATGCTGTGGAAGGGACACGGACCAATTTCCCAGGGTAGGGAACCAGGTCCTCTTGGGCCACCAGGGAGCGATTAAAATCAGTCTGCCCTATGGGAAAGGCATAGTCCTAGTGGAAGTCCCAGTCTTGGGCCAACACATCCACCCCCTCGGATCCTCTCTCCCTGGACAGTGAAAAGAACTTCTTCATCTTCCTGTTCCCTCTGTGCGCGAAGAGATCTATCTCCGGTCTGCCGAAGCGTCGTCACACGAGGGAGTACACTTCGGGGTTTAATTCCCACTCTCCCTGGTGAATCGGCAGAGCTTGGAATCAGCACTCAGGGGGACTCTTCCAAGCTCTGATGCCCCCCCCCTGAGGAAGATGGGGAAACCCCCCACCAGGAAGGGCAAGCCCTACCAGACCCAAAGGCTTCACAAGGTTTCCTAAGAGCTGTGAAACAGACTCCCTGCAGAGGTGGATCTGGCCAGCTCAGTAGATTGCTATAAGAAAGGTCTGGATTCTTTCCTAAATGTACAGAATATAACTGGGTACTGACATTTATAGGTAAAGGTGATCCGGGGAAAATCCGATTGCCTCTCGGGGGATCAGGAAGTTTTTGGCCTCTTCTTTAATTGTGTTTCCTGTCAGGTGGGACCAGTCATCTCTCAGGGTGCCGTCCTGGAAGACGACGTGAGAAAATTCCCTTTTTTATGCATGCCGATATTCTGCTGGCTTTGGTAGCTGCAGCTTGACATTGTATGCTATTGCTCAGTCTGTCTTCTACTAGGACCCCCAGATCTTTCTCCATTATTGTCTCCTCCAGTGGTTCTCCCCCCATGGGGTGCAGGACATGGGATGCAGGGGAAGGGTACAGTGTGCAGACTTCAGGACATGGGGTGCAGGAGAAGGGTACAGTGTGCAGACTTCAGGACATGGGGTGCAGGGGAAGGGTACAGTGTGCAGAATCGGCAGCGGGAGATCAGTGAGATGAGTCCTCTCATGCTGCTGTCCTGCCCAGTCCTCCCCTGACTTCACAGGTCGGGTGTCCCCTCCTCCCGCCTCCCCCTCCCGCCTGGCCCCGCTCTGAGACACATTCCTGTCTGAATAATGTGTCCGGGTTTCAGGCAGAAACATTATTCAGACCAACAGTGAGAATGGGCTGACAAGAGCCCAGGGGCCAGGACGCCATTTCTAGTCACTATGGTGACCTGGGATTTGTGCCCTGACTTCAGGTGACCATAGATACCTGGAAATTCAGCTGGTCCAGCAGGGATCGGTCACATTTCCATCCATGTGTGGTCACTGCCGGATAAAAGTCACTCGATCAGCGGCTGCAGCCAATAGCTTCATCACTGATCTGTGTATTCTGAGAGCGGAGGAGCGCCCCCCATTGTCACAATACAATAGTGCAGCGGGGAGGATTCCCCCATCCCCCTCCTATGTGTGGATGGGGGAATCACTTCAGTTTTCTCACTCACCCCGCTGGCTGAACGATAAAACTGAACCATGTATGACCAGCTTTGGAGGGAAGATATATTATTCATCAACTGATCCCCCTGAAGGGGTTAATCTTCATATTACCTCCTCTGCCGCCAGATCCAGCAACGTGTCTCCTCACGACTTCCTCCCGACTCACCTCTCACCCGGAACTTCCTGTCTGTACCTGACATCACTTCCTGTCTGTATCTGACATCACTTCCTGTCTGTATTCCATAGACTCTCTGTCTGGGTAGAGGTGAGATCACCACCTTGTGGACATCAGAGGAACTGCAGAAACATCTGGTAGTGTGAACACGGCCTTGTGCTGTGTGTGTATGTACTGTATATCCTTATAGATGGGTCATCTCCACTCCCAGCAAGGGGGATAGAAATATATTACTGCTCGGGGGATGGGGGGGAGACATTTTGGCCCCTTTGATTTTGCAGTAAAATTGATGTCAGATTTAGTCATGTAGAACATCTGTTATATGGATACAAAGATCCCCAGCCGAGAGTAAAGGGTGGAAATGGCTCCTGATCCCCAGATTTGGGCAATTATGTCCCCAATATAAATAGAAAAAAACCTGCGCTATGTGTAACAACTCAAATACCTACAGAAATAACTTCTACCGGACTGCTGCTGTAACAAAGGTAAGTATTCCCTTTATCACCTAGAAGAGCATTATGCGTCACAGCGCTGTCCTATTGTGTGTGCGCATAAATTATCACCAATACACTAAAATATGTGGAGACATTCATATATAAAGTGCTAGGGGCTCAAATAATATTCTCTGCAGATCTACTGCTTCCACTTTACACCTACTTCATTGGTGTTTATCAATAGATTAGACACTTGACAACTGGGCACTAAACCCCCTTCGTACCCGGACCAATTTTTAGCTTTCAGTGCTGACGCACTTTGAATGACAATTGCGCGGTCATACAACGCTGTACCCAAATGATATTTTTATCATTTTTTCCCCACAAATAGAGATTTCTTTTGGGGGTATTTGATCACCTCTGCGGTTTTTATTTTTTGCGCTATAAACAAAAAAAAGACAGAAAATTTTGAAAAAAAACACAATATTTTTTTACTTTTTGTTATAATAATATCCCAATTTTTTTAAAAAAACTTTTTTTTTTCTCAGTTTAGTCCGATACGTATTCTTCTATATTTTTTTGGTAAAAAAAATTGCAATAAGCGTATAGTGATTGGTTTGCGAAAAAGTTTTAGCGCCTACAAAATAGGGGATAGAATTATGACATTTTTATTATATATATATTTTTTTTACAAGTAATGGCGGCGATCTGCGATTTTTGTCAGGCCTGCGATATTGCGGCGGACATATCGGACACTTTTGACACTATTTTGGGACCATTCACATTTATACAGCAAACAATGTGACTGGCAGGGAAGGGGTTAACACTAGAGGGCGGGGAAGGGGTTAACTATGTTCCCTATTTGTGATTCTGACTGTGGGGGGGAGGGGACTGACTGGGGGAGGGGACTGATCTGTGTCCCTATGTACAAGGGACACAGCATCGGTCTCCTCTCTCCCTGACAGGACATGGATCTCTGTGTTTACACCCAGAGATCCACGTCCTGCCTCTGTCACAGCCGATCGCGGGTGCCTGGCGGACATCGCGACCACCAGGCACGTGCATCGGCATCACATGACCGCGGCGGGCACAGCTGTTCCCCCGCCGCGCGCCCTCGGCGGCGCGCAGGGGGAGAGAAACAGCAGGACGTCCATGGACGTCCACTCAGCACTTGAGAGCCGCGCTGCAGATGTCTTTTGTCTATAGCGCGGGTCTCAAGTGGTTAAATAAACTGAACAATGTGCAAATTCATATACAACTGTAGCGGCCTCCACTCCCTCCCTCTGCTGCGTTCTGGTTGTTGTCTAGGGGTACCTTGGAGGAGGGAGTGCGGGGTCACCACGCCAAGCTCTCACCATAGATGTATGTGTGGTGTTAGCAAAGTCTCTTTACCTTCGGGTCGGTGTTCTGCATTCGGAGCCTCCGCTTCCTCTGTAGAACAATGTCTGCCAGTAAATGAGCCCCACACCAATAAAAGTCCAACACTCCTTTATTTTCCAATGTCAGGATGAAACACAATCAGTTGGACTCCCTCAACAGACAGACAGGGGTGTGGATACGAGTAGGCCCAGGCACAATGAACTCTCCTATTCCTTTTGGGTGCGAATAGGCTTGGCGCACGGTCTCTGCCACTGACCGCAAATTTGGTAGCTGCCACCTACCGGGTGAACTGTTGCAGCCCCTGCCACAGGCCTGAAAGTAACGGTCCTTAGTTGCGACCTTAGTGAAATGTCTCTGCACAGACTTTAGAACACGAACCACCTTCCGTGTGAATAAGGCTCCTATTTGACGAGGACATCCATCCAGACGGTCTCTGGAGGCACTGGCAATCTGCTGCACCAGATCTACGGGAAGGTCACCTGCGCGGTCCATTGTGTCTTAGATTCAAGTACCCGGTCCGTTGGGTACCTTAGGACGATTCATCCCGGGCGGAACCCAGTGGAAGAAGCTGGGCCCCAGGCCTGGAACAAAGTACCTGACCCCCAGACTAAGTGTGTCTGGGGTGGCTCCCGAACTCCCGGTGTCCAGGCCTAGGCCACCTGAACACCGCCCACGGACGGCAGCCCTCAGGCTAAAGGTGCCTGGGACTCAAAGACCTCGTGGCGAAGATGTCCGCCCCCCTTTATACCCTCTCCCAGCAAGCACAGCAGGTTCCCCGCCCCGCTGTACAACTGCTGCGAGAGGCCACAAAGGTTACGGCACTGCAGTGATGGTTCAACCCCGGCCCAAAGCGACAGCACCACCTGCTGGGCTGCAGGGAACTGGACATCACTGATGTCTTTACCCGAACTAAACATGATAGAAAAGTACCTACCCGCTACACTCTCCCCCTG
Organism: Rana muscosa; assembly: GCA_029206835.1. Taxonomy (NCBI): domain Eukaryota; kingdom Metazoa; phylum Chordata; class Amphibia; order Anura; family Ranidae; genus Rana; species Rana muscosa. The sequence continues at coordinate 350,868 of JARGYO010005596.1, read as the reverse complement.
GTTGTTTGACACTGGTCCCCAGTGTCTGAAATAAACTATGCCCTCAAAGGCTGACATAGTCCAGTCCAGAAACCAACTGCAAATTACAAAAAATGAAAAATTTTGAAAAAAACTAAACTAACTAGAGCAGTTGTGCCGGAGCCTCACATGAAAGGGGAGGGAAGGGAAACAAACAACATATAACAATAAAACACTCTTCCCAAATCACATGTACACTTTAACATTTTTTTTTTCACCCATCCTGACAAAGACCCGCCCAACTCAGCAATCTTGATGAGACGTTCTCCTGCAGAGGGAAAAAACACATTAAGACACATAAAACCCTGACACATATGTTCGTGTTAGAACAAAAGAACCTCTCCGCAGAGAAACCCTTTCCTTCTAAAAGTGTATGTGTGAAAAGTGAATGCCGATGCACGACACTGCCACCTGGTGACAGCGCCGCGGTAACTGCACTTGTAGAAACTTTCTCTTCTTCTTTGGCCCTATCTACCCCAGAGTCCATGATCACTTGCTGGAGAATGAAGAAGAACAAACAGGAACAGTCCTTCAATTCCTCCGGAGAGCACAAACACCCGTTAGACTCGGGTACAGTCACTGGGTTTTCCCGAGAAACAAACAGCAAACCCGGAGAGTTCAGCAACAGTAAATGGCAAGAACGGAGTCTTTTGTCTCCTACAGATAGAAACGAGGGTGCGGCAGGACAAGTGGTTTCAAGTGCTGGTCCATGGTTTCCAGATGATACTCAACATTCTCCCCTTCTTTGCGTCGAATCAGCACCTTGTCCGCGTGGATGTGCCGTCCCAGCATCCATTATGCCTTGCAGTCTTTGAAACGCTGAGATGCCTTGGGGGAGCACGCGAGGTACCTGCGGGCGTGTGGGACCTGAATGTGGGTCCACACAAAGTCATTTTACCAGCGTTCCCGGCAAACTTCCACTTCATATAACAGTTCTTTGGATAAATATGGGTACTCCCACCCATACTCAGCGGCAACCTTCTGGCAAAATAGGCGTTGTAGTCTCGCCAGCCGAGGCATGGTGACTTTGTCCCCCTCGCCTGGTAAAACAATGGCCTCCGGGTGACGAGGTGCCTTGACCGCATCCAATCTGGGCATAGGTGCCCGCAACAACAGTCTCTTTTCCCCGGTACTAGATACAGGTGGCACCGGAGATGAAAGGGCAGGCTGGGGACGGAATCCCTCCTCAGGCGCTGGTGCCTCCACCCGGAGTGTACTATCCCCTGTAGACATGGGTGGATCCCTGGTTCTGCGGGACGAGGAGAGAGGCATCTTGTCCCAACCCTTTTGAGCAAAGAGTTCACCTATGGCGACATCGTCTCCCAAATCGGAGAGCGAATCCAGGTCGGAGGTGTCGCACTCCTCCGCGGGCAGGTAGCCTGTAGTGGAGACTGAACTGCCACCTCCCGCGGACACACAGGGCCGTGAATCCCTGACACCTCTGCCCACACACCAAGTCCCTCCGCCCGGCTTATCTCGGCCCAAACTTGAGAAGGGATGTCCGGGACTCTTCCTACCGGATCCATCCGGGCCCGCCGTAGGCGGTCAAGATGGTCCACTGCGACCGCTGGACGGGGCTACCATGCCGGTCTTCCTCTTCGGCGGGAGACAGTGGTGACCGAGTCAGCATCCTCGGATTTCTCCTGTACTTCGGTGATCGAACGGATGTCAAAGCAGTGATTCCTCCTACTTGAGTGGTGCTGCCTGTAGTGCAGTTGAGGTGGATGGTTCTTGGCTTCTCGATAACTGGGTCCACCTCAAATAAGAACTCCCCACTTCCGGCCGGATGTGAACGAGGCAGCAGCACGTGCCCACAGCTCCGCTACTCCGGACCATAATCCGCTCATAACGGGACGTTTTACATCCCCACTACACACATTGCTGAACGGGGGAAGGTCAGCGGAGGCTAAGGATGCCATCCTCATCCGCAAAGAAGGCAGCAAAGGGTCACACGGAGCAGCGGCAGACTCGGGCTGGGAGGAACATGGCGACAGGCCCCGCCCACGCCATGTTGGCTCCTTCACCGCCACAGCCCCAGCGCGCCAACACAGTGGGAACGGCCAAGATGGCGCAGGCTAAAGTGTTGGACAAGGAGGAGCGGATGGTGGAGCAATCTCCCGCGGTGGATGCGGACGCTATAACACGGCCAATCCTGGAGGCTATCAGTGCCAGTAAGGCAGAGCTGATGGGGAGGATAGATCATCTTTCCTCAGAGTGCAACCTGATCCGGCATGACCTGGACAAGATCCGAGGCCGCCTGACGACAGTGGAAACACGGGTGTCGGAGGTGGAGGACACATCCCACGACCATGGAGCCCAGCTAGCAGAGCTCAGAGACCAGGTGAGGGCCCTGCAACATAGGGCCATAGACGCTGAAGACAGACAAAGGCGCAATAATGTAAGGGTGGTGGGACTCCCAGAGGGAGCTGAAGGTGACAAACCTGCACAATTTGCTGAAGGCTTTTTTAAACACCTGCTTGCTATGCCTGAGATGCCTCCCACATATGTGGTCGAACGGGCACACAGAGTCCCCACCGGGAATAGGCCACCGGGTGCCTTCCCTCGCCCCTTCTTGGTCCGCTTCCTGAACTTTAGGGACAGGGACATGATCCTAGCCCTGTCCAGGAGAACGCAAGAGCTACGCCATGAAAATGCTAAAATTATGCTGTTTCCAGATTTCTCCGCGGCCACACAACAAAAGAGAAGATCTTTCACAGAGGTCAGACGGCGCCTAAGGGGGAAAGATATTACATACAGCATGCTGTACCCAAGCAAGCTCAGAGTCCAATACAAGGGTACAGTGAAGTTCTTTGAACACCCTGAGGAGGCCTGCGAGTGGATGGATAAAGAATTCTAACATCATATGTTGTCCTGCAGGAGGTAACCAGGCTGGGTTTGTCTATGTCCCCTCCTCGTGCAGGTTTATACCCCCCAGAGGTTCCCGCATAGATCCGGATGATTTCAGCTTTTCCGGTCCAGAAGGAGGAACAGCTGGGGTGAACTTGTCCTGATTTTGAACATCACACTGACTCTCCCATAGGGGAGGGACACAGTATACGGGTCTCTGCCATTAATATGACCCACACAGATAGAGGACTTGTTTCCAGCTTCCAGCTCTGGGATATCATTAATACCAGCTCCTTTCTCGGCTTGGTTGCCCCACGTTTCCCTTTTTTTCTTTTTTGAAATCCCCCCTCTTTATATATCTCCTTTTGTTTTGTTTTATATATTTTTATATTTTATATTTCTTCTACGGTTGGTTGCCTCTCATGCACTTTGACCCCTCCTTTCTACGCACGTTTGCTGCACTTGTCCCCTGAAACTCAGAGTGAACCCCGGTCTTGTTTTCTGTAAGGAGCACGTGGAGAGGCAGAGGAGAAAAACAGAGCTGCCGAACTTTAGGTCACGGTGGCAAGAAGCCGCAGAAGATATCTTTTTGTTCTTTGGTTTAGGGAGGAAGCTATATACCGAAGTTGTTGTTGGGGGGGTTGTTGGTATAAAAGCAAGGGTGGGTTCGATTACAGTCACATCTCGACATGGGGAAGTTTATACAAACTATTTAGTCCAAATAATTATGCTGTGTGTTCTTTTGATGAATGAGTTGAGAAGCCATTGGTGCCGGGAACTACTCTGCACTAGGAGTATAATCTTCCTGCCTTGGGGGGGGTGGGGCACCGGGTCGACGGTCACCGGGGGCGCCATTGCTTCAGGGCGGTATGAGCTATGACTATCTCAGAATAGATGGCGGATGAGATTAAGATTGTCTCTTGGAATGTTAGGGGCCTGAATCACAAACTAAAAAGAGCATCAATTTTCCAGTACCTTAAACAGACCAGACCACATATCATCTTCCTACAAGAAACGCACTTGGATGGTAGCAGGGTCCTTTCCTTACGGAAACCATGGATCCAAAAAGCCCTGCACTCGACATACTCTACTTTTGCTAGAGGAGTCTCAATCCTGATAAGTAGGTCCATCCCCTGCTCGATAACACAAGTGATTTCTGATCCGGGAGGCAGATATGTGGCAGTGGTGATGGATGTATGTTATAAAAGTATTGTAATGGTGAATGTATATGTGCCCCCCCCCCCATTTCAGATAGAGCTGCTGGTCGGTCTGTTGAGTAAACTTGCACCTTATACTCATTTGCCGCTGGTGGTGTTGGGGGATTTCAATGCCGTCCTGGATGCGGCCTTGGACTCCACCAATCTGACTAGAAGGGGGTCCTCGGACCTAAATAGTTGGGGATCGGTGGCAAATTTAACTGAACTCTGGAGGTGGAAACATCCATCTGATAAATGTTACTCTCATGTCTCCACAATGCATAGGTTGGCCGCTAGAATCGACTTGGCTTTCGGGAACGGGCTGCTGTTGCCGTGGGTCAAGGAGGTTTCTTACCTCCCGGGAGGCCTGACGGACCACAACCCCCTTGCGGTCACCCTGTCCTTTCGGGTGGGGGCCCGGAGGGGGGGTTGGAGGCTTCAACCAGGCTGGATACAAAACTAAATGGTCTCGGCTCAGGTGACTGAAGCCATGCAAGGGTACTGGTCATCCAATGAGGACACAGCTGACCCCGCGATTGTTTGGGACGCATTCAAGGCAGTGACACGGGGGGAGTACATCTCAGCCATTAAAGTAGTGAGGAAAAACGATGAGGAGGAAACAGAGATGCTGCAGCAGGAAGAAAGAGTGAGGGCCGGGGCGTATGCTGACGCCCCCACGGGTGCCTCGTATGCAGCCTTGCTGGAAGCGAGACGTACATTATCGGTACATTTTACAGGACAGGCCCGTGAAGACCTAGTTAGGAACGCACAAACGACCTTTGCTGAAGGGGACAAAAATGGCAAACTATTGGCCATGCTGGTGGCTGATTACCATTCACTCACCTGCATTCCGATAATAAAAGACACGGAAGGGAACTTGATAGACGAGCCGGGGCGCATTATGCACACTTTTGTTCAATTTTACTCCACCCTGTACTCTCCTATTCCTCCTTATGACATGTCGACCTTGGAATCCCTCTTAAATGACTTACCCATACCGAAATTATCTGGCACGGACATGCGCACTTTAGATGCTAGAATTACAAAAAAAGAAATTGAAAGGGCCATTTTTACTTTCCCCCCTAACAAAGCCCCGGGTCCTGACGGTCTCCCGACTGACTTTTACAAGGCTAATATAGCAGTGGTGGCGCCTAGGCTAAATGCACTTCTGGAATATTGCCACGAACATGATACCTTGCCCGATTCCATGTTGGACGCCTATATGGTTCTACTACTGAAACCGGGCAAGGACCCGAGGGAATGTGCTTCGTACAGGCCGATAGCTTTACTCAACACGGACCTAAAAACCTTGACCAAGATACTAGCCCTTAGACTCGCGACTGTACTCCCATCCATTGTTAACATTGACCAGACGGGCTTTTTGCCGGGTAAGTCAACGGACATGAACCTAAGGAGACTTTTCACGCATCTGCAAATTCCACCAAAACCTGACAGTAAAAGAATTATAGTGTCTATAGACTTCGAGAAAACCTTCGACTCCGTCGATTGGTCGTATATGTTCAGGGTATTGGAGGTGATGGGGTTTGGACCGCAATACAGGAGGTGGGTGTCTCTGCTCTACAGACGACCGAGAGCAGCTATTCGGCTAGGAACCTCCACCTCGGACTTCTTTGAGGTGAGTAGGGGGACTAGGCAGGGTTGCCCACTGTCCCCGTTTCTGTTCTCCCTTGCCCTCGAACCACTGGCAGTGGCACTTAGGGCTGATCGAGACACTAATTCCATAAGGGTGGGTACGATTGATGAAACCTTGGCATTATATGCGAACGATATGCTGCTGTTCCTGGATGACCCAGGGGAATCCCTGAAAAAGGCGCTGGTGACAATCGATCGCTTTGCCACCTTCTCGGGTCTGAAAGTGAACTGGGGCAAATCCTCTATCCTGCCGATAGACCCCGGAGCTAAGGACAAGGCTGATCCCAGGTTACCACTACAGTGGGTCTCTTCTCTAAAATATCTAGGAGTTCAGGTGACGGCAAATGTGCAGGACTATATCCCTCTTAACATACTTCCCTTAATCACGCGACTGAAGCAGAAGACACAGACCTGGTCCAAGCTCCCACTATCCCTTGTAGGCAGAATAAGTCTCTTAAAGATGAAATTTCTCCCCGTGGTCCTGTATTTCCTGCGCCATGCGCCGGTCTGGATTCCGAAAGCTATCTTTCGGAAGTTTGACAGCGTAGTCTCAACCTTCTTGTGGACCCCCAGGCCCACCAGAATTGGATTAAAAGTACTGCAGGAGCCAGGAGAGCAAGGGGTTCTAGCGGTGCCAGACTGGCAAAAATACTATCTGGCGGGTCAAATGTTTTTTGCCTGCAGGTGGTTGATGGCAGATGATGGCGATGCGGCTACAGTTTTAGAGGCGGCCCACCTGGGATCATATGAAAGCCTGAGGTATGCACTATTTAGAGGCACTAGATCAGATCTCCCACTGACACTGACGATGAAGGCAAGCATCAAAGCCTGGGAAATGGCGGTGAAAACCGCGTGCCCCAGCTATCGGGGGGTGTCGCCCTCAACCCCCATTTGGATGAACCCAACTCTACCCCAATTCTATAACCTACCAGATCCTATGATCTGGGAGGTTAGAGGAATTAAGACGTTATAAGACATAACATCTTTTGGAGAAATACAAACCTTTTCACAACTTAAATCTAGACATGACCTCCCCAATCATTACCTGTTTAGATTTTTACAGGTCCGACATGCTTTTCAAGCACAATTTCAGGAAATGACAGTAGAATCTATACCCTCATCCCTGGAAATGATGCTGACAAGAGAGGAGCTGGCAAAGCCTCTCTCAGAAACATACAAGGAATTCTTTAAGGTGACCCCCAAAGCTATCACCAGGTGTTGGGAAACATGGGCCAGGGAGGTCCCAGAGGTACAGGGCGAAGATTGGAAAGACCTCTGGACTCAACCTTTTAAGAATCTCGTGTCGGCCAGGGACAGGTTGATCCAATTCAAATTTTTGCATAGGAGTTACTACACACCGGCTAGACTGGGGAGGATTTTTCCCTCAGCCTCAGCGGAGTGTTGGAGATGTTCTCATTCACCTGCTGACGCTGACCACATTTTCTGGCATTGCCCCATCATCCAGAATTTCTGGAAAGATATCACTGCATGTATTACAGATCTCCTGTCTGTCCCGATCCCAATGAATGTAAAAACCTGTCTCCTGGGGCTGGTTGATGATGTGGTGCCCTCAAGAGCAATGCGTACAATGTTGAGTATACTGTTCTTCTATGGCAGGAATGCTATCCTGCTTGCCTGGAAGAAACCGGTGGCTCCAAGCGTCTCCGCCTGGAAAGGCCTAGTAAATGCAATGTTACCTTATTACAAAGCCACTTATGAGAATAGGGGATGCATAAAGAAATTTGATAAAGTATGGCACTCATGGCTTAACTCTGATAGTACTGTGGGGTAGGAAATGTTGTGAGGCGCAGGCAATGGAATCTTGACTTGCTCACCTCAATGTGATACGTCTAGACGGCTTAACATGGTACGACCGGGACGGTAGATAAAGACACCAGGAATTCGCATGGATATAAATATAAGTGACTGATTTAAGAATCCGTATAATAATCGAGATGTGACTGGGGGGTGGGAAGGGGGGGGGGGTTGGGGAATGTTGGATAGTTGGTCTCTGTTAGATGGTTGGCGTAGGCCTGTGTATGGATGCTGTCTAGTAGACACATCCACCAATGTATGTTATGCATATAAAACTTTAATAAAAAGATTGGTTAAAAAAAAAATAAGAACTCCCCGCAGGCCTTGCATCGCCCGAATGGCTTCAGCTGACACACCAGTCCCGAACAGCCGGGACAAATCAAACCCAGGGCCTCTACGTCCATGCACGAGTACAGGGCGAATCGTCCCCGGGGCTTTAGCCGGATCCCTGTATCAGTCACTGGAGCAGCAGTAGTCAAGGTCGTGGTAGAAGGGTGAAGTGGAATCCACGATGCATTTCCGAACATGGTGACTCTCTGCTGATCCATTGCGCACTGCAAGGTTGGCGCCAAAGTCCCCACGTGTAGTCCTTCACACGGCTGGACTCCTCCCCTTTTTCACCCCAGTTGGCGGGCTTTCTCCCGGCCTAGGTCACGCCCACGAACTGAGCAGGGAGGGTGTGCCTCGTGGCGCAGTGCAAAAGAAGCTCCCACGTGTACTACTTCACACGGCTGAACTCTTCCCTCTTCTCGCTCTTCTGCGCAGTCCTTTCCCTTCTTAGGGTCATGCCCACGACTTCGAGCAGGGATGCACTTTGGCCAATAATATGGCCGACCTACTCTTAACTCCTCCGGGCAGACACGTTCAACTCCGTAGTAGCAAGAACACCATCCCGGACGAGCCCCCACATGTAGCGGCCTCCACTCCCTCCCTCTGGCTGCGTTCTGGTTGTTGTCTAGGGGTACCTTGGAGGAGGGAGTGCGGGGTCACCACGCCAAGCTCTCACCATAGATGTATGTGTGGTGTTAGCAAAGTCTCTTTACCTTCGGGTTGGTGTTCTGCATGCAGAGCCTCTGCTTCTTCCGTGGAACAGTGTCTGCCAGTAAATGAGCCCCACACCAATAAAAGTCCAACACTCCTTTATTTTTCCAATGTCAGGATGAACACAATCAGTTGGACTCCCTCAACAGACAGACAGGGGTGTGGATACGAGTAGGCCCAGGCACAATGAACTCTCCTATTCCTTTTGGGTGCCAATAGGCTTGGCGCACGGTCTCTGCCACTGACCGCAAATTTGGTAGCTGCCACCTACCGGGTGAACTGTTGCAGCCCCTGCCACAGGCCTGAAAGTAACGGTCCTTAGTTGCGACCTTAGTGAAATGTCTCTGCACAGACTTTAGAACACGAACCACCTTCCGTGTGAATAAGGCTCCTATTTGACGAGGACATCCATCCAGACGGTCTCTGGAGGCACTGGCAATCTGCTGCACCAGATCTACGGGAAGGTCACCTGCGCGGTCCATTGTGTCTTAGATTCAAGTACCCGGTCCGTTGGGTACCTTAGGACGATTCATCCCGGGCGGAACCCAGTGGAAGAAGCTGGGCCCCAGGCCTGGAACAAAGTACCTGACCCCCAGACTAAGTGTGTCTGGGGTGGCTCCCGAACTCCCGGTGTCCAGGCCTAGGCCACCTGAACACCGCCCACGGACGGCAGCCCTCAGGCTAAAGGTGCCTGGGACTCAAAGACCTCGTGGCGAAGATGTCCGCCCCCTTTATACCCTCTCCCAGCAAGCACAGCAGGTTCCCCGCCCCGCTGTACAACTGCTGCGAGAGGCCACAAAGGGTACGGCACTGCAGTGATGGTTCAACCCCGGCCCAAAGCGACACCGCCACCTGCTGGGCCACAGGGAACTGGACATCACTGATGTCTTCACCTGAATTAAACATGATAGAAAAGTACCTACCCGCTACACTACATAAAGTGCTTTGTGCTCATGATGCTCTTCCCTGCAGATCCACTGCTTCCACTTTGCACCAACTTCTTTAATCTTATAATATTATCTGCTTTATTACATCATATATCACCAGTTATTGTGTCCCTGATCACCTCCACACCAGTTATTGTGTCCCCGATCACCTCCACACCCGTTATTGTGTCCCCGATCACCTCCACACCAGTTATTGTGTCCCCGATCAACTCCACACCAGTTATTGTGTCCCTGATCACCTCCACACCCGTTATTGTGTCCCCGATCACCTCCACACCAGTTATTGTGTCCCTGATCACCTCCACACCAGTTATTGTGTCCCTGATCACCTCCAAACCAGTTATTGTGTCCCCGATCACCTCCACACCAGTTATTGTGTCCCCGATCACCTCCACACCAGTTATTGTGTCCCCGATCAACTCCACACCAGTTATTGTGTCCCCGATCACCTCCACACCAGTTATTGTGTCCCCGATCACCTCCACACCAGTTATTGTGTCCCTGATCACCTCCACACCAGTTATTGTGTCCCTGATCACCTCCACACCAGTTATTGTGTCCCTGATCACCTCCTCACCAGTTATTGTGTCCCCGATCACCTCCACACCAGTTATTGTGTCTCTGATCATCACCACACCAGTTATTGTGTCCCTGACCACCTCCACACCAGTTATTGTGTCCCTGACCACCTCCACACCAGTTATTGTGTCCCTGATCACCTCCTCACCAGTTATTGTGTCCCCGATCACCTCCACACCAGTTATTGTGTCCCTGATCATCACCACACCAGTTATTGTGTCCCTGACCACCTCCACACCAGTTATTGTGTCCCTGACCACCTCCACACCAGTTATTGTGTCCCTGATCACCTCCTCACCAGTTATTGTGTCCCCGATCACCTCCACACCAGTTATTGTGTCCCTGATCATCACACCAGTTATTGTGTCCCTGATCACCACCACACCAGTTATTGTGTCCCTGATCACCTCCACACCAGTTATTGTGTCCCTGATCACCACCACCCCAGTTATTGTGTCCCTGATCACCACCACCCCAGTTATTGTGTCCCTGATCACCTCCACACCAGTTATTGTGTCCCCGATCACCTCCACACCAGTTATTGTGTCCCGATCACCTCCACACCAGTTATTGTGTCCCTGATCACCACCCCACCAGTTATTGTGTCCCTGATCACCTCCACACCAGTTATTGTGTCCCCGATCACCTCCACACCAGTTATTGTGTCCCCGATCACCTCCACACCAGTTATTGTGTCCCTGACCACCTCCCCACCAGTTATTGTGTCCCTGATCACCTCCACACCAGTTATTGTGTCCCTGATCACCTCCACACCAGTTATTGTGTCCCGATCACCTCCACACCAGTTATTGTGTCCCTGATCACCTCCACACCAGTTATTGTGTCCCCGATGACCTCCACACCAGTTATTGTGTCCCTGATCACCTCCACACCAGTTATTGTGTCCCCGATCACCTCCACACCAGTTATTGTGTCCCCGATCACCTCCACACCAGTTATTGTGTCCCCGATCACCTCCACACCAGTTATTGTGTCCCTGATCATCACACCAGTTATTGTGTCCCTGATCACCTCCACACCAGTTATTGTGTCCCTGATCACCACCACCCCAGTTATTGTGTTCCTGATCACCTCCACACCAGTTATTGTGTCCCTGATCACCTCCACACCAGTTATAGTGTCCACACCAGTTATTGTGTCCCCGATCACCTCCACACCAGTTATTGTGTCCCTGATCACCTCCACACCAGTTATTGTGTCCCTGACCACCTCCACACCAGTTATTGTGTCCCTGATCACCTCCACACCAGTTATTGTGTCCCTGATCACCTCCACACCAGTTATTGTGTCCCTGATCACCACCACCCCAGTTATTGTGTTCCTGATCACCTCCTCACCAGTTATTGTGTCCCCGATCACCTCCACACCAGTTATTGTGTCTCTGATCATCACCACACCAGTTATTGTGTCCCTGACCACCTCCACACCAGTTATTGTGTCCCTGACCACCTCCACACCAGTTATTGTGTCCCTGATCACCTCCTCACCAGTTATTGTGTCCCCGATCACCTCCACACCAGTTATTGTGTCCCTGATCATCACCACACCAGTTATTGTGTCCCTGACCACCTCCACACCAGTTATTGTGTCCCTGACCACCTCCACACCAGTTATTGTGTCCCTGATCACCTCCTCACCAGTTATTGTGTCCCCGATCACCTCCACACCAGTTATTGTGTCCCTGATCATCACACCAGTTATTGTGTCCCTGATCACCACCACACCAGTTATTGTGTCCCTGATCACCTCCACACCAGTTATTGTGTCCCTGATCACCACCACCCCAGTTATTGTGTCCCTGATCACCACCACCCCAGTTATTGTGTCCCTGATCACCTCCACACCAGTTATTGTGTCCCCGATCACCTCCACACCAGTTATTGTGTCCCTGATCACCTCCACACCAGTTATTGTGTCCCTGATCACCTCCACACCAGTTATTGTGTCCCCGATCACCTCCACACCAGTTATTGTGTCCCGATCACCTCCACACCAGTTATTGTGTCCCTGATCACCACCCCACCAGTTATTGTGTCCCTGATCACCTCCACACCAGTTATTGTGTCCCCGATCACCTCCACACCAGTTATTGTGTCCCCGATCACCTCCACACCAGTTATTGTGTCCCTGACCACCTCCCCACCAGTTATTGTGTCCCTGATCACCTCCACACCAGTTATTGTGTCCCTGATCACCTCCACACCAGTTATTGTGTCCCGATCACCTCCACACCAGTTATTGTGTCCCTGATCACCTCCACACCAGTTATTGTGTCCCCGATGACCTCCACACCAGTTATTGTGTCCCTGATCACCTCCACACCAGTTATTGTGTCCCCGATCACCTCCACACCAGTTATTGTGTCCCCGATCACCTCCACACCAGTTATTGTGTCCCCGATCACCTCCACACCAGTTATTGTGTCCCTGATCATCACACCAGTTATTGTGTCCCTGATCACCTCCACACCAGTTATTGTGTCCCTGATCACCACCACCCCAGTTATTGTGTTCCTGATCACCTCCACACCAGTTATTGTGTCCCTGATCACCTCCACACCAGTTATAGTGTCCACACCAGTTATTGTGTCCCCGATCACCTCCACACCAGTTATTGTGTCCCTGATCACCTCCACACCAGTTATTGTGTCCCTGACCACCTCCACACCAGTTATTGTGTCCCTGATCACCTCCACACCAGTTATTGTGTCCCTGATCACCTCACCAGTTATTGTGTCCCCGATCACCTCCACACCAGTTATTGTGTCCCCGATCACCTCCACACCAGTTATTGTGTCCCCGATCACCTCCACACCAGTTATTGTGTCCCCGATCACCTCCACACCAGTTATTGTGTCCCTGATCATCACACCAGTTATTGTGTCCCCGATCACCTGCACACCAGTTATTGTGTCCCCGATCATCACCACACCAGTTATTGTGTCCCCGATCACCTCCACACCAGTTATTGTGTCCCTGATCACCTCCACACCAGTTATTGTGTCCCCGATCACCTCCACACCAGTTATTGTGTCCCCGATCACCTCCACACCAGTTATTGTGTCCCTGATCACCTCCACACCAGTTATTGTGTCCCTGATCACCTCCACACCAGTTATTGTGTCCCTGATCACCTCCACACCAGTTATTGTGTCCCCGATCACCTCCACACCAGTTATTGTGTCCCCGATCACCTCCACACCAGTTATTGTGTCCCTGATCATCACACCAGTTATTGTGTCCCTGATCACCTCCACACCAGTTATTGTGTCCCTGATCACCACCACCCCAGTTATTGTGTCCCTGATCAACACCACCCCAGTTATTGTGTCCCTGATCACCTCCACACCAGTTATAGTGTCCACACCAGTTATTGTGTCCCCGATCACCTCCACACCAGTTATTGTGTCCCTGATCACCTCCACACCAGTTATTGTGTCCCTGACCACCTCCACACCAGTTATTGTGTCCCTGATCACCTCCACACCAGTTATTGTGTCCCCGATCACCTCCACACCAGTTATTGTGTCCCCGATCACCTCCACACCAGTTATTGTGTCCCTGATCACCTCCACACCAGTTATTGTGTCCCTGATCACCTCCACACCAGTTATTGTGTCCCGGATCACCTCCACACCAGTTATTGTGTCCCGGATCACCTCCACACCAGTTATTGTGTCCCTGATCACCTCCACACCAGTTATTGTGTCCCCGATCACCTCCACACCAGTTATTGTGTCCCTGATCACCTCCACACCAGTTATTGTGTCCCCGATCACCTCCACACCAGGTATTGTGTCCCCGATCACCTCCACACCAGTTATTGTGTCCCCGATCACCTCCACACCAGTTATTGTGTCCCCGATCACCTCCACACCAGTTATTGTGTCCCCGATCACCTCCACACCAGTTATTGTGTCCCTGGTCATCACACCAGTTATTGTGTCCCTGATCACCTCCACCCCAGTTATTGTGTTCCTGATCACCACCACCCCAGTTATTGTGTCCCTGATCACCTCCACACCAGTTATAGTGTCCACACCAGTTATTGTGTCCCCGATCACCTCCACACCAGTTATTGTGTCCCTGATCACCTCCACACCAGTTATTGTGTCCCTGACCACCTCCACACCAGTTATTGTGTCCCTGATCACCTCCACACCAGTTATTGTGTCCCTGATCACCTCACCAGTTATTGTGTCCCCGATCACCTCCACACCAGTTATTGTGTCCCCGATCACCTTCACACCAGTTATTGTGTCCCCGATCACCTCCACACCAGTTATTGTGTCCCGATCACCTCCACACCAGTTATTGTGTCCCTGATCATCACACCAGTTATTGTGTCCCTGATCACCTCCACACCAGTTATTGTGTCCCTGATCACCACCACCCCAGTTATTGTGTCCCTGATCACCTCCACACCAGTTATTGTGTCCCCGATCACCTCCACACCAGTTATTGTGTCCCTGATCACCTCCACACCAGTTATTGTGTCCCCGATCACCACACCAGTTATTGTGTCCCCGATCACCTCCACACCAGTTATTGTGTCCCCGATCACCACACCAGTTATTGTGTCCCCGATCACCTCCACACCAATTATTGTGTCTCTGATCACCTCCACACCAGTTATTGTGTCCCCGATCACCTCCACACCAGTTATTGTGTCCCCGATCACCTCCACACCAGTTATTGTGTCCCTGATCACCTCCACACCAGTTATTGTGTCCCTGATCACCTCCACACCAGTTATTGTGTCCCGGATCACCTCCACACCAGTTATTGTGTCCCGGATCACCTCCACACCAGTTATTGTGTCCCTGATCACCTCCACACCAGTTATTGTGTCCCCGATCACCTCCACACCAGTTATTGTGTCCCTGATCACCTCCACACCAGTTATTGTGTCCCCGATCACCTCCACACCAGGTATTGTGTCCCCGATCACCTCCACACCAGTTATTGTGTCCCCGATCACCTCCACACCAGTTATTGTGTCCCCGATCACCTCCACACCAGTTATTGTGTCCCCGATCACCTCCACACCAGTTATTGTGTCCCTGGTCATCACACCAGTTATTGTGTCCCTGATCACCTCCACCCCAGTTATTGTGTTCCTGATCACCACCACCCCAGTTATTGTGTCCCTGATCACCTCCACACCAGTTATAGTGTCCACACCAGTTATTGTGTCCCCGATCACCTCCACACCAGTTATTGTGTCCCTGATCACCTCCACACCAGTTATTGTGTCCCTGACCACCTCCACACCAGTTATTGTGTCCCTGATCACCTCCACACCAGTTATTGTGTCCCTGATCACCTCACCAGTTATTGTGTCCCCGATCACCTCCACACCAGTTATTGTGTCCCCGATCACCTTCACACCAGTTATTGTGTCCCCGATCACCTCCACACCAGTTATTGTGTCCCGATCACCTCCACACCAGTTATTGTGTCCCTGATCATCACACCAGTTATTGTGTCCCTGATCACCTCCACACCAGTTATTGTGTCCCTGATCACCACCACCCCAGTTATTGTGTCCCTGATCACCTCCACACCAGTTATTGTGTCCCCGATCACCTCCACACCAGTTATTGTGTCCCTGATCACCTCCACACCAGTTATTGTGTCCCCGATCACCACACCAGTTATTGTGTCCCCGATCACCTCCACACCAGTTATTGTGTCCCCGATCACCACACCAGTTATTGTGTCCCCGATCACCTCCACACCAATTATTGTGTCTCTGATCACCTCCACACCAGTTATTGTGTCCCCGATCACCTCCACACCAGTTATTGTGTCCCCGATCACCTCCACACCAGTTATTGTGTCCCTGATCATCACACCAGTTATTGTGTCCCTGATCACCTCCACACCAGTTATTGTGTCCCTGATCACCACCACCCCAGTTATTGTGTCCCTGATCACCACCACCCCAGTTATTGTGTCCCTGATCACCTCCACACCAGTTATTGTGTCCCCGATCACCTCCACACCAGTTATTGTGTCCCCGATCACCTCCACACCAGTTATTGTGTCCCCGATCACCTCCACACCAGTTATTGTGTCCCCGATCACCTCCACACCAGTTATTGTGTCCCCGATCACCTCCACACCAGTTATTGTGTCCCCGATCACCTCCACACCAGTTATTGTGTCCCTGATCACCACCACACCAGTTATTGTGTCCCCGATCACCTCCACACCAGTTATTGTGTCCCGATCACCTCCACACCAGTTATTGTGTCCCTGATCACCTCCACACCAGTTATTGTGTCCCCGATCACCTCCACACCAGTTATTGTGTCCCCGATCACCTCCACACCAGTTATTGTGTCCCCGATCACCTCCACACCAGTTATTGTGTCCCCGATCACCTCCACACCAGTTATTGTGTCCCCGATCACCTCCACACCAGTTATTGTGTCCCCGATCACCTCCACACCAGTTATTGTGTCCCTGATCATCACACCAGTTATTGTGTCCCTGATCACCTCCACACCAGTTATTGTGTCCCCGATCACCTCCACACCAGTTATTGTGTCCCCGATCACCTCCACACCAGTTATTGTGTCCACACCAGTTATTGTGTCCCTGATCACCTCCACACCAGTTATTGTGTCCCTGACCACCTCCACACCAGTTATTGTGTCCCCGATCACCTCCACACCAGTTATTGTGTCCCCGATCACCTCCACACCAGTTATTGTGTCCCTGACCACCTCCACACCAGTTATGGTGTCCCCGATCACCTCCACACCAGTTATTGTGTCCCTGATCACCACCACACCAGTTATTGTGTCCCTGATCACCACCACACCAGTTATTGTGTCCCTGATCACCACCACACCAGTAGGGATGAGCTTCGAGTTCGACTCGAACATCGTCTGTTCACCGAATTGCGAACATTATGGACCGTTCGCGCCAAATTCGAGTGGCGTGTCACGGCCCATAATTCACTGCGGCATCGCAGTGCATTGCTGGCTGATGATTGGCCAAGCATGCACTATGACTCGCATGCTTGGCCAATCACAGCGCCGTAAGCAAAGAGAGCCATAATTGGCCAAAGCCAGTGTGGCTTTGGCCAATTATGTCTCAGGGGGTTTAGTACACGCCCCACACTATATAAGGCCGCCACCCAAAGAACAAAGCTGACCTCTCCTTGCACCGCATCAGCTGGGATCTCCAACCCCATTATACCTTCACTCCTCTCTGAAACCTGCACTGAGAGGAATGAAGGTGTAGAATTAGGTGTGTCACAGCCAAGTACTTGCAGGCACTCTGCTAGCTGTACACCGACGTCCGATTCTAGCAGGCAAATTTCCCTGCCCCAGCTGCTGGACCGTCGAAAGAAGTTCACTCCCAGCCATCCACATGCCCAGCGGTTGAATGCTAGCTTGGCTAAATTGCTAGCGCTTCAACTGCTGCCTTTTCAGTTGGTAGACTCGGCCCCCTTCCGTGAGTTTGTGCAATGTGCGGTTCCTCAGTGGCAGGTTCCCAAACGCCACTTTTTCTCACGGAAGGCTATTCCGGCTCTCTACCGGCATGTGGAAGGCAATGTCTTGGCCTCGCTGGACAGGGCGGTCAGCGGTAAGGTGCATATTACCGCTGACTCATGGTCCAGCAGGCATGGACAGGGACGTTACCTTTCTTTCACGGCCCATTGGGTCACTCTTTTGGCAGCTGGGAAGGATGCAGGACAAGGTGCAGTAGTGTTGGAGGTTGTTCCGCCGCCACGCCTCCAAAATGCTACTACTGGTTGTGACATACCTCTCTCCTCCACCCCCTCCTCTTCTTCTTCCTCCATGGCCTCTTCCTGTGCTTTGTCCTCGGAACCAGCGGTGCTCCGTAGGCGTTCAAGGGGCTACGCAAGTACGCAGGCAAAAAGATGCCATGCCGTGCTTGTGCTGGTGTGTTTGGGGGACAGGAGCCACACTGGGGCAGAGGTTCTGTCAGCTCTGAAGGGGCAGGCCGAGAGGTGGTTGATGCCATGCCAGTGGTGTAGCGTGGGTTGTCAGCTCCCGGGGCAGGGCAAGAGATTTGCGCCCCCTAACCCGCGGATTTTTAGCACTCTCTGAGTCCCATCTGCTAGCACAGTAGTACTGACCAATAGGGATGAGCTCGGTGTTCGAGTCGAACGCATGTTCGACTCGAACATCGCCTGTTCGTCTGTTCGCCGAATTGCGAACATAATGGCCCGTTCGCGCCAAATTCGTGTGACGCGAACGGCGCACAATGCACTGAGCCATCGCACTGCATTTCGGCGCTGTGATTGGCCAAGCATGGCACCGGCAGCGAGGAGAGCCATAATTGGCCACAGGCAGGATGCCTGTGGCCAATCATAGCTCAGGGGTTTAGTACACACCCCACACTATAAAAGGCCGCTAGCGCAGCGGCCTTGTGTAGTGTGTTCCGGCGTGCAGGGAAAGAGATACATAGGCAGGGACAGTGTGTTCTTTTCTCAGGCATCTGCAGGAGTTAGTGGGTGTTGTGTGCCTCCAGCGCAGTATACACCTGTATATACCCGTCATTGCTGTTCTCTAAGCTAGATAGGCAGGGACAGTGTGTTCTATGTTCTATTCTATTCTCAGGCATCTGCAGCAGCTAGTGGCACAGTGTACACCTGTATATACCCGTCATTAGTGTTCTTTAATACAGGCATCTGCAGGAGTTAGTGGCACAGTATACACCTGTATATACCAGTCATTAGTGTTCTTTAATACAGGCATCTGCAGGAGTTAGTGGCACAGTATACACCTGTATATACCAGTCATTAGTGTTCTCTAATACAGGCATCTGCAGGAGTTAGTGGCACAGTGTACACCTGTATATACCGTCATTACTGTTCTCTAATACAGGCATCTGCAGGAGTTAGTGGCACAGTATACACCTGTATGTACCCGTCATTGCTGTTCTCTAATACAGGCATCTGCAGGAGTTAGTGGCACAGTATACACCTGTATATACCAGTCATTAGTGTTCTTTAATACAGGCATCTGCAGGAGTTAGTGGCACAGTGTACACCTGTATATACCAGTCATTAGTGTTCTCTAATACAGGCATCTGCAGGAGTTAGTGGCACAGTGTACACCTGTATATACCCGTCATTGCTGTTCTCTAATACAGGCATCTGCAGGAGTTAGTGGCACAGTATACACCTGTATATACCCGTCATTGCTGTTCTCTAATACAGGCATCTGCAGGAGTTAGTGGCACAGTGTACACCTGTATATACCCGTCATTGCTGTTCTCTAATACAGGCATCTGCAGGAGTTAGTGGCACAGTGTACACCTGTATATACCCGTCATTGCTGTTCTCTAATACAGGCATCTGCAGGAGTTAGTGGCACAGTATACACCTGTATATACCCGTCATTGCTGTTCTCTAAGCTAGATAGGCAGGGACAGTGTGTTCTATGTTCTATTCTATTCTCAGGCATCTGCAGCAGCTAGTGGCACAGTGTACACCTGTATATACCCGTCATTAGTGTTCTTTAATACAGGCATCTGCAGGAGTTAGTGGCACAGTATACACCTGTATATACCAGTCATTAGTGTTCTTTAATACAGGCATCTGCAGGAGTTAGTGGCACAGTATACACCTGTATATACCAGTCATTAGTGTTCTCTAATACAGGCATCTGCAGGAGTTAGTGGCACAGTGTACACCTGTATATACCGTCATTACTGTTCTCTAATACAGGCATCTGCAGGAGTTAGTGGCACAGTATACACCTGTATGTACCCGTCATTGCTGTTCTCTAATACAGGCATCTGCAGGAGTTAGTGGCACAGTGTACACCTGTATATACCCGTCATTGCTGTTCTCTAAGCTAGATAGGCAGGGACAGTGTGTTCTATGTTCTATTCTATTCTCAGGCATCTACAGCAGCTAGTGGCACAGTGTACACCTGTATATACCCGTCATTAGTGTTCTTTAATACAGGCATCTGCAGGAGTTAGTGGCACAGTATACACCTGTATATACCAGTCATTAGTGTTCTTTAATACAGGCATCTGCAGGAGTTAGTGGCACAGTGTACACCTGTATATACCAGTCATTAGTGTTCTCTAATACAGGCATCTGCAGGAGTTAGTGGCACAGTGTACACCTGTATATACCCGTCATTGCTGTTCTCTAATACAGGCATCTGCAGGAGTTAGTGGCACAGTATACACCTGTATATACCCGTCATTGCTGTTCTCTAATACAGGCATCTGCAGGAGTTAGTGGCACAGTGTACACCTGTATATACCCGTCATTGCTGTTCTCTAATACAGGCATCTGCAGGAGTTAGTGGCACAGTGTACACCTGTATATACCCGTCATTGCTGTTCTCTAATACAGGCATCTGCAGGAGTTAGTGGCACAGTATACACCTGTATATACCCGTCATTGCTGTTCTCTAAGCTAGATAGGCAGGGACAGTGTGTTCTATGTTCTATTCTATTCTCAGGCATCTGCAGCAGCTAGTGGCACAGTGTACACCTGTATATACCCGTCATTAGTGTTCTTTAATACAGGCATCTGCAGGAGTTAGTGGCACAGTATACACCTGTATATACCAGTCATTAGTGTTCTTTAATACAGGCATCTGCAGGAGTTAGTGGCACAGTATACACCTGTATATACCAGTCATTAGTGTTCTCTAATACAGGCATCTGCAGGAGTTAGTGGCACAGTGTACACCTGTATATACCGTCATTACTGTTCTCTAATACAGGCATCTGCAGGAGTTAGTGGCACAGTATACACCTGTATGTACCCGTCATTGCTGTTCTCTAATACAGGCATCTGCAGGAGTTAGTGGTACAGTATACACCTGTATATACCAGTCATTAGTGTTCTTTAATACAGGCATCTGCAGGAGTTAGTGGCACAATGTACACCTGTATATACCCGTCATTGCTGTTCTCTAATACAGGCATCTGCAGGAGTTAGTGGCACAGTATACACCTGTATATACCAGTCATTAGTGTTCTTTAATACAGGCATCTGCAGGAGTTAGTGGCACAGTGTACACCTGTATATACCAGTCATTAGTGTTCTCTAATACAGGCATCTGCAGGAGTTAGTGGCACAGTGTACACCTGTATATACCCATCATTGCTGTTCTCTAATACAGGCATCTGCAGGAGTTAGTGGCACAGTATACACCTGTATATACCCGTCATTGCTGTTCTCTAATACAGGCATCTGCAGGAGTTAGTGGCACAGTGTACACCTGTATATACCCGTCATTGCTGTTCTCTAAGCTAGATAGGCAGGGACAGTGTGTTCTATGTTCTATTCTATTCTCAGGCATCTACAGCAGCTAGTGGCACAGTGTACACCTGTATATACCCGTCATTAGTGTTCTTTAATACAGGCATCTGCAGGAGTTAGTGGCACAGTATACACCTGTATATACCAGTCATTAGTGTTCTCTAATACAGGCATCTGCAGGAGTTAGTGGCACAGTGTACACCTGTATATACCGTCATTGCTGTTCTCTAATACAGGCATCTGCAGGAGTTAGTGGCACAGTATACACCTGTATATACCCGTCATTGCTGTTCTCTAATACAGGCATCTGCAGGAGTTAGTGGCACAGTGTACACCTGTATATACCCGTCATTGCTGTTCTCTAATACAGGCATCTGCAGGAGTTAGTGGCACAGTGTACACCTGTATATACCCGTCATTGCTGTTCTCTAAGCTAGATAGGCAGGGACAGTGTGTTCTATGTTCTATTCTATTCTCAGGCATCTACAGCAGCTAGTGGCACAGTGTACACCTGTATATACCCGTCATTAGTGTTCTTTAATACAGGCATCTGCAGGAGTTAGTGGCACAGTATACACCTGTATATACCAGTCATTAGTGTTCTCTAATACAGGCATCTGCAGGAGTTAGTGGCACAGTGTACACCTGTATATACCCGTCATTGCTGTTCTCTAATACAGGCATCTGCAGGAGTTAGTGGCACAGTATACACCTGTATATACCCGTCATTGCTGTTCTCTAATACAGGCATCTGCAGGAGTTAGTGGCACAGTGTACACCTGTATATACCCGTCATTGCTGTTCTCTAATACAGGCATCTGCAGGAGTTAGTGGCACAGTGTACACCTGTATATACCCGTCATTGCTGTTCTCTAATACAGGCATCTGCAGGAGTTAGTGGCACAGTATACACCTGTATATACCCGTCATTGCTGTTCTCTAAGCTAGATAGGCAGGGACAGTGTGTTCTATGTTCTATTCTATTCTCAGGCATCTGCAGCAGCTAGTGGCACAGTGTACACCTGTATATACCCGTCATTAGTGTTCTTTAATACAGGCATCTGCAGGAGTTAGTGGCACAGTATACACCTGTATATACCAGTCATTAGTGTTCTTTAATACAGGCATCTGCAGGAGTTAGTGGCACAGTATACACCTGTATATACCAGTCATTAGTGTTCTCTAATACAGGCATCTGCAGGAGTTAGTGGCACAGTGTACACCTGTATATACCGTCATTACTGTTCTCTAATACAGGCATCTGCAGGAGTTAGTGGCACAGTATACACCTGTATATACCAGTCATTAGTGTTCTTTAATACAGGCATCTGCAGGAGTTAGTGGCACAGTGTACACCTGTATATACCCGTCATTGCTGTTCTCTAATACAGGCATCTGCAGGAGTTAGTGGCACAGTATACACCTGTATATACCAGTCATTAGTGTTCTTTAATACAGGCATCTGCAGGAGTTAGTGGCACAGTGTACACCTGTATATACCCGTCATTACTGTTCTCTAATACAGGCATCTGCAGGAGTTAGTGGTACAGTATACACCTGTATATACCCGTCATTAGTGTTCTCTAATACAGGCATCTGCAGGAGTTAGTGGCACAGTGTACACCTGTATATACCCGTCATTGCTGTTCTCTAATACAGGCATCTGCAGGAGTTAGTGGCACAGTATACACCTGTATATACCCGTCATTGCTGTTCTCTAATACAGGCATCTGCAGGAGTTAGTGGCACAGTATACACCTGTATATACCCGTCATTGCTGTTCTCTAATACAGGCATCTGCAGGAGTTAGTGGCACAGTATACACCTGTATATACCCGTCATTGCTGTTCTCTAATACAGGCATCTGCAGGAGTTAGTGGCACAGTATACACCTGTATATACCCGTCATTGCTGTTCTATAATACAGGCATCTGCAGGAGTTAGTGGCACAGTGTATACCTGTATATACCCGTGTAGCGGGGTCTCCTTTAAGGCCCCGGGACTACGTTACCCAGAACCCCGTTTGGCCACCGCAGAGACTCATGGGAGGGGTTATTTAAGAGGGAGGCGAGGCGGAGCTCGGCCTCTTTGGGACACCGCACTGCAAGCAACAGCTTCTTCCTGTGCGGATCTGCTGCAGTGCAGGGCCTGAAGCCTTGCGCTACTTCCGAAGAGCCTTCCACCCCACTGTGGAGCCTGGATGGCACCAGACTTGTCGAGTGAGGACACCAGCCGGATCGGGGACCCGATCGTTGCAGACGCTGCGTGCGGAGACACAGCAGGTGGAAGTCCCGGACTGGGATCGCATCCGGAGTGGGGAGCGAGCACTTGCTCAATCAGATAGACTTTACCGTTTTAGGCCTATAGACTGCCTTGGCCCACCGATCGTTAGTTTGTTGTTCCACTAGGAGACTGTAAGGTACCTGTGATAGGTAGTGTCCGAAGTGGAACTTGTGTGCTGAGGATTCAGGCGAAAACGTAGTCAGGCAGATTAGGTTGGCAACAGATCAGGCAAAATGGTACACGATCGAAATCCAGAGAGTGGTCAGGCAGGCAAAGGTCATACACGAGCTGGCAGTGAAGTACAAAATCAGCAGGCTGGAGAGTAGTCAGGAATTCAGGCAGAAGTTCAACACGAAAATCAGGATCAAAAAGCAGTCACAACACCCAGGGAGCTATTCCACACAAACGGGCGCTGAGAGATAGCATCACTTCCTTTTTAAGGGCTGCTTTGATTGAAAATTGTCCACAGCTGGCAGCAGGTGGGGCTAGTGAGTCCAAGGTAATGTTTAACACTGAGAGGACATTTCCAAAAGTCCAGATCTGCTCAGTAGCGCAACAGGTAAGGCTGCAGCTTTGGGACCAGGAAGATCCCGGTTCAAATACACCCAGGTACATGACAGGGCCCCCTCCCCAGTGGACCCCTCCGGGGGCCTAGCGGGGCTTAGTGGGAAAGGAGGCATGGAAGTCTCGAATAAGAGAAGGGGCATGCAGATCTTTGGCTGGAACCCAGGAACGGTCTGTGACAGGATATCCCTTCCAATGAACCAGATACCGAAGGCCACGACCCTGTCTTCTAGAATCAAGAATCTTGGAGACTTCAAACTCATTTTGTCCATCAACAAGAACAGGAGGAGGTAGCTGTTGCGTTCTGGAGTAGCGATTGAAAATTGCTTTTTTGAGGAGGGAAATGTGGAACACAGGATGAATCCGGAGAGAGGAGGGTAATTTCAACCGATAGGAGACTGGCCCGACTCGAGCAATAATTCTGTAAGGACCAATGAATCGAGGGCCCAATTTGGTAGAAGGTTGTTTCAGTCTCACATATTTGGTTGATAGCCAAACTCTGTCCCCCACCACATATGGAGGTATATGGCGTCTTCGTTTGTTGGAAAAAAGTGCATACTTGCCTGCTGACTTCCGTAGTAATAAGCAAATCTTTTTCCAATGTAGCAGAATATTTTTAACCCGCTGATCTGCTGCTGGTACACCAGAAGAAGGCTGAAGTAGGGGAAAAGTCTGAGGGTGATAGCCTAGGGCTGCGTAGAATGGTGTGGTATGAAGAGCACTGTGCCAACGGGAATTAATGGCGAACTCAGCTAAAGGCAAATACTCAGACCAGTTGGAGTGTAAGGCATTGACATAATGTCGAAGATAGGTTTCTAGGGTCTGGTTCATGCGTTCGGTTTGACCATCTGTTTGAGGGTGATGTGAGGTAGAGAGTGAAAGCGTTACTCCCAGTTTCTTGCAGAACGCTCTCCAGAATCGGGAAACAAACTGGGATCCGCGGTCTGAGACGACATTGGTAGGTATGCCATGATATCTCACAATATGGGAAAGGAAGAGAGTAGACAGTGCTTCCGCTGTAGGTAATCCCGGGAGCGGCACAAAATGAGACATTTTTGAAAAGCGATCCACTATGACCCATATAGCAGTCATGCCCTCGGACTTGGGTAAGTCTGTAATGAAGTCCATAGTCAAATGGGTCCAAGGCTGACGAGGTGCTGAAAGTGGTTGTAACAGTCCAGTAGGCAATGTACGGGGTACTTTATTAGCAGCACAAGTTGGACAGGCAGCCACATAGTCAGTAACATCCCTTTTCATATGAGGCCACCAGACATGACGCTGCAAGGTCTTAAGAGTGATGGTGACACCAGGATGACCAGATAAAACACCATCATGTGCCCAGAGGAGTACAGGTTTTCTGAGGCTAGGGGCTACGAACAGGCGACCTGGTGGTATCTTCAAGCCTTGGGGAACACAATTCTGGGTTTCTTGTAACTGTTGGGAAAGAGCCGTAGAGATCTGTGCGACAATTTTGTGAGGTGGGATTATATACTGCTCGGTAGGTTGGTCTTCTTCAGAGGTAGCAAACTGTCTGGAAAGAGCATCGGCTTTCTTTTTTTTATGCCCAGGAATATAATAAAGAACAAAATTAAAACGGGAGAAAAACAGAGCCCATCGAGCCTGACGTGAGTTCAAACGTCTTGCAGTCTGAAGGTACAGTAGGTTTTTATGGTCAGTGAGGATAGAAAAAGGTTTGGGAGCCCCTTCCAGAAGATGTCGCCATTCAGACAATGCCAATTTGATGGCCAGTAGTTCTCGATTCCCAACATCGTAATTCATCTCCGCTGGAGAAAACTTTCTAGAAAAAAATGCTACTGGATGGATTCTACCAGACTTAGGCTGTCTCTGGGAGAGCACGGCACCTGCTCCTACCTCAGAGGCATCAACCTCAACTATGTACTGGAGATCGGGATTTGGATGCTGAAGAATTGGAGCTTTGCTGAACATGTCTTTTAATTGCTGGAAAGCCGATTCTGCTTCTGAGGACCATACCTTGCAATTTGTACCTTTCTTAGTAATAGCAGTAAGGGGGGCCGCAATGGAGGCAAAACCTTTGATGAAGCGTCTGTAGTAATTTGCGAACCCTAGAAAGCTTTGGAGCCCTCTTAAAGTGGTCGGTTGGGGCCATTGCAAGACAGCGGAAAGTTTTTGAGGGTCCATTTGGAAACCGGCAGCACTTATAATGTATCCAAGGAAAGGAATACGGCTTTGATGGAAACTGCATTTCTCAATCTTCGCGTAAAGATGGTTTTCTCTCAGTCGTTGCAATACCTGCTTTACATGCGAGATGTGCTCTAGATGAGTCTTGGAAAAGATTAAAATGTCGTCCAAGTAGATGATCACAAAACTGTTGCTGAAATCATGAAAAATTTCATTCATGAAACGTTGGAAGACAGCAGGGGCGTTACACAACCCAAATGGCATAACCAGATATTCAAAATGTCCATTACGAGTGTTGAATGCTGTCTTCCACTCGTCCCCGTCTTTAATTCGAATTAGATTATAAGCCCCTCGTAGGTCTAGCTTGGAGAAGATAACAGCCCCCTTAAGTACATCAAACAGTTCAAGAATGAGAGGCAAAGGGTAGGAGTCTTTTACAGTGATTTGATTTAACCCTCGATAGTCTATGCATGGTCGAAGACCCCCATCTTTTTTTTCAACAAAGAAAAAACCTGCCCCTACTGGAGAAGAAGAGGGTCGGATAAAACCTCTTTCCAAGTTGTCTTTTACGTATTCCTCCATGGATTTTTGTTCAGGCAAAGACAGGGGATAGGTCCTTCCTTTGGGAAGAGGTGCTCCAGGAATCAATTTAATTGCACAGTCAAAAGAACGATGTGGAGGTAAAACCTCTGCCTTTTGCTTGCAAAATACGTCTGCAAACGCATGGTATTCATGAGGCAAGGTAGGTGGGACGGCCACGGAAGCCAACATACAAGCAGGAAGTCTTTTGGGTTGAGACAAACAGTTTGAATGACAGAACGACCCCCAAGAGGTTAGTTCTCCATTTTCCCAATCAAAAGAAGGGTTATGTTGTTGTAACCATGGGTAACCAAGGATAACAGGCAGAAGTGGAGAATCAATAAGAGACAAGACAACTTCCTCTTTGTGGAGTACGCCTACCTGAAGGGTGATTGTTATAGTCTCAAATTTTACAATGCCATCTCCCAAGGGTTGTCCATTCACGGTGGTAATGTTCAGGGGTCTAGATTTTGGAACAAATGGGATATTATTTTTTTTAGCAAAAGTGTAGTCCAAGAATATGCCAGCAGCTCCAGAATCCACAAAAGCCTCACAGGAGACAAGTTTAGAGGGTAAATGGATAATTGCAGGAATGGTAATCTTGGTCTTGGAGGATATACCTGTAAGGTCTAAGCCAGCTCCTCCAACACTGGTTAGACCCTGCCTTTTACTGGACGGGAAGGGCAGACAGATAATAAATGTCCTTTAAGTCCACAGTATAGGCATAGGCCCAATGCACGCCTCCTTTGTTTCTCAGACTCAGTTAGGTGGAGACGGCTTACATCCATGGGTTCCACAGGTGTCTGGGGTTCAACTGAGATTTCAGGTTCTGGCTGAGGTGGTGCTTGGAAGTTAGGGGCCAAGCGGTAGACTGGCCGAGGAAACTTGCGAGTTCTAAGTCTCTCTTGGCACCTTTCATGATACCGGACATCCAGACGAACACAGAGCTCTATGAATTTCTCTAGGTCTTCTGGGGAATCCTTATAGACTAATTCG
This sequence comes from Rana muscosa, assembly GCA_029206835.1. Taxonomy (NCBI): domain Eukaryota; kingdom Metazoa; phylum Chordata; class Amphibia; order Anura; family Ranidae; genus Rana; species Rana muscosa. The sequence continues at coordinate 322,892 of JARGYO010005596.1, read as the reverse complement.
TCTTTGATGCGATCTGTAAGACCTTTTCGGAAGGCTGCACGTAATGCCCTTGAGTCCCAAGTAGTCTCAGCAGCAAGGGTACGAAACTCAATAGCATATTGTGCCACAGACCTGGTGCCTTGTTGCATGTCCAAGAGTGAGTACTCAGCTGCAGAAGCTCTATCTGGCTTGTCAAATACAGTCTGGAGAGAAGCCAGAAATTTGTCAGCGTCTTGCAGCACAGGATCATTGCGTTCCAGATAAGGAGAGACCCAGGCCAGGGCCTTCCCCTTTAACAAGGAAATTACAAAAGTCACTTTGGCAGAAGAAGTGCTAAAGGTCCCAGGGTTGTTGTGGAAATGCAAACGGCAAACATTTAAAAAGCCTCTGCAGTCCTCCGTATCACCACCAAATTTGTCAGGCATAGGAAGTTTGGGTGGTACAGAAGAGGAGGGTTGGATCGTAGCAGGAGTAGGATCCAGAGTCTGGACCGTTGCAGAGGAAGCAGGCAAACAAGATTTAAGCATAGTACAAAGTTCATCTAACTTGGCGTCCAGGGAAGAAAGATGCTGTTCATGAGCTCCAATCAATTGTCCCTGACGTGAAATCGCCTTAACAATCTCAGCAGGGTCCACTGTCATTGTGGCCCGTTTGTAATGTAATGTACTTGTGATAGGTAGTGTCCGAAGTGGAACTTGTGTGCTGAGGATTCAGGCGAAAACGTAGTCAGGCAGATTAGGTTGGCAACAGATCAGGCAAAATGGTACACGATCGAAATCCAGAGAGTGGTCAGGCAGGCAAAGGTCATACACGAGCTGGCAGTGAAGTACAAAATCAGCAGGCTGGAGAGTAGTCAGGAATTCAGGCAGAAGTTCAACACGAAAATCAGGATCAAAAAGCAGTCACAACACCCAGGGAGCTATTCCACACAAACGGGCGCTGAGAGATAGCATCACTTCCTTTTTAAGGGCTGCTTTGATTGAAAATTGTCCACAGCTGGCAGCAGGTGGGGCTAGTGAGTCCAAGGTAATGTTTAACACTGAGAGGACATTTCCAAAAGTCCAGATCTGCTCAGTAGCGCAACAGGTAAGGCTGCAGCTTTGGGACCAGGAAGATCCCGGTTCAAATACACCCAGGTACATGACAGTTTGCTCCAATGTTGTTTCTTCTCACTTTCCAGAGTCCCCAACATGTTGAGCAGGGTTCGGTTAAACCTCTCCGGCTGAGCATCTCCCTGTGGGTGGTAAGGTGTGGTTCGAGTTTTCTTGATTCCTAACGAATCCAGGAGTTTCCGGATCAGTCGACTCTCAAAGTCCCTTCCTTGATCTGAATGAAGTCGCTGGGGCAGCCCATAATGGACAAAATACTTCTCCATAAGTAACTTGGCTACTGTGGAAGCCTTCTGGTCTTTGGTTGGGAAAGCTTGGGCATACCAGGTGAAATGATCGGTTATCACCAGAACATTTCCTAGTCCACTCTGATCGGGTTCGAGGCAGAGGAAATCAATGCATACCAGATCCATTGGGCCTTGACTTTGTAGATGGCCCATTGGGGCAGCTTGATGGGGTAAAGTCTTCCTCTGGATGCAGCGTACACACGAATGGCAGTACTCTTCCACTTTTCCCCTTATGCAGGGCCAATAGAACCGACTTCTGACAAGTTGAAAGGTCCTTTCCGCCCCTAAGTGGCCATGATTGTCATGTAGGGCAATCAGAACAGTCTCTGTGTTTTTCCGGAAGAAACAATTGCCATTTATCTTCCAGGTCATCAGAGGGGCCCCTTCGGTAGACCACTCCCTGATGCACCTGTAACCTGTCCCACTCTTTCCTCAACAGGCGAGCTTCCTTTGAGGAGTGACTCAGAAGTCTGTTTGGATCCTGATTCTCCAGGGCTTCCAGAACTAATTTCCCCATGGGGTCTTCTAATTGGTCACATCTTAGCTCCTTCTTGGACAGCTTTGGCGGATGGTCTTCCTCCAGTTAAGTTACTCCACAGTATTGTTTGGGAACTCCTACCATGGTAACTCCTATCTCTTCCGCCCTTGAGCCCCCTCTGGCTTGTAATTCAGCCCCCTGACAAAGGGCCTGCACCCCGTCTGGTGCCACTTGAGTCCAGTCTTCCATGTCACGAGTGGGACCATGAGATCTTCTGGACAGAGCGTCGGCATCTCGATTCCCAATCCCTGGCCTGTACTTTAGGCTGAAATTGAATCCAGACAGTGCGGCCAGCCACCTGTGTCCAGCTTTGCTGTAGTGAATAGGTAGGTAAGGGGGTTGTTATCGTTCTTCACAGTGAACTCCGCCCCATACAGGTAGTCTTTGAGCTTGTCTACATAGTTACATAGTTAGTCAGGTTGAAAAAAGTCAAAGTCCATCCAGTTCAACCATAAAAAAATAAATAAAATAAAATAAAAAAATATCGTGCAATCCCATATACCCAATTCTATACCCACAGTTGATCCAGAGGAAGGCAAAAAACCCCAGCAGAGCATGATCCAATTTGCTACAGCAGGGGAAAAAAATCCTTCCTGATCCCCTGAGAGGCAATCGGATTTACCCTGGATCAACTTTACCTAGAACTGTTAGTACTCAGTTATATTATGTACATTTAGGAAAGTATCCAGGCCTTTCTTAAAGCAATCTACTGAGCTGGCCAGAACCACCTCTGCAGGGAGTCTGTTCCACATTTTCACAGCTCTTACTGTGAAGAAACCTTTCCGCATTTTGAGATGAAATCTTTTTTCTTCTAGACATAAAGAGTGCCCTCTTGTTCTCTGTGTTGACCGTAAAGTGAATAACTCATCACCAAGTTCACTATATGGACCCCTTATATATTTGTACATGTTAATCATATCCCCCCTTATTCTCCTCTTCTCAAGAGTGAATAAATTCAGTTCCTCTAATCTTTCTTCATAGCTGAGCTCCTCCATACCACTTATCAGTTTGGTTGCCCTTCTCTGCACTTTCTCCAGTTCCCCGATATGCTTTTTGAGAACTGGTGCCCAAAACTAAACTGCGTATTCCAGATGAGGCCTTACTAATGATTTGTACAGGGGCAAAATGATGTCTCTCTCTCTCTGGAGTCCATACCTCTCTTAATACAAGAAAGGACTTTGCTCGCTTTGGAAACCACAGCTTGGCATTGCATGCCATTATTGAGCTTATGATCTACCAAAACCCCCAGATCCTTCTCCACTACGGATCCCCCCAGTTGTATTCCCCCTAGTATGTATGATGCATTCATATTCTTAGCCCCCAAGTGCATAACTTTACATTTATCAACATTAAACCTCATCTGCCACATAGTCGCCCAATTAGACAGGGCATCGAGGTCGGCTTGTAAATTGGAGACATCTTGTAAGGACGTTATTCCACTGCATAGCTTTGTGTCATCTGCAAAGACAGAAATGTTACTTTTGATCTCAGACCCAATATCATTTATAAAGATATTAAAAAGTAAGGGTCCCAGCACTGAACCTTGGGGTACACCACTGATAACCTTGGACCATTCAGAGTAAGAATCATTAACCGCTACTCTCTGAATTCTGTCTTTTAGCCAGTTTTCTATCCATTTACAAACTGATATTTCCAATCCTGTAGACTTTACCTTACACATGAGCCGTGTGTGGGGAACTGTATCAAACGCTTTTGCAAAATCCAAGTATACCATGTCCACCGCCACTCCTCTGTCCAAGGTTTTACTTACCTCTTCATAAAAAGAAATCAGGTTTGTCTGACAACTTCTGTCTTTCATGAATCCATGCTGTCTGTTGCTTAAAATATTTTTTTCCAGCAAGAACTCATCTATGTGGTCTTTTATTAATCTCTCCAGTATCTTCCCAACTAAAGAAGTTAAACTAACAGGTCTATAGTTACTTGGTAAACACTTAATTCCCTTTTTAAATATCGGCACCACATTGGCCCTGCGCCAATCCAGTGGTACTATTCCTGTCATTAATGAGTCCCTAAAAATTAGATACAATGGCTTTGAAATTACAGAGCTCAATTCTTTTAGGATCCGTGGGTGTATGCCATCTGGTCCAGGTGCTTTATCCACCTTTATTCCATCTAAATATTTCTGGACCATATCACTTTTGAGCCATTGTGGATTTGGGGCTGTGTTACTACCACCCCCATTATGGACATGAGCTCCCCCATGCTCCTTTGTATACACAGAGCTGAAGAAAGTATTTAATAAATTAGCCTTCTCTTTGTCCCCAGTCACCCACTCTAGATTATTTTGTAAAGGGCCTACATCAGCCTTTCTCAACCTTTTCAACACAGAGGAACCCTTGACATAGTTCTCCAGTCTCGGGGAACCCCTGCTAAAATTTTGAAATCTACAACTCATGATACATTAGTGTGATGGCCAGTGGGAAGGATGGTCCTTACACTTGTGGTTATTGGGAAGAATTACCCCCTTACAGATAGCTAAAAAGATCAATGGTGTCAGTGGGAACTTACCTGAGAGGCAGAAATTGCCCAATGCTGAAGGAACCCCTAACAACCTCTGGAGGAACCCTAGGGTTCCACGGAACCCTGGTTGAGAATCACTGGCCTACATGCTCAGACTTGACCTTTTTACTATTAATATATTTGAAGAATTTTTTGGGGTTTGTCCTACTATCTTTTGCAATCTGTCGTTCATTTTGAATTTTTGCATCCTTGATTTCCTTTTTACATATCCTGTTATATTCTTTGTAACATTTAAACGACACTAGTGTTCCTTAATTTTTATATTTTTTAAAAGCGCTTTTCTTATTGTTTATAGCTTTTTTAACTTTAACTGTGAGCCACATAGGTTTTATTTTTAGCCTTTTAAACTTATTGCCCATGAGAATATACTTTGCAGTGAGTTCACAAACAGTCTTTTTGAAGAATTCCCATTTCTGTTCTGTGCCCATTGATGCCAATATTCCCTACCAGTCTAAGTCCTGGAGAGCAGCCCTCATCCTTGGAAAATTTGCTTTATTGAAATTAAGTGTTTTTATCCTTCCTGCATGTATTTCTTGCTTACAGCTAACATCAAATGAAATCATGTTATGGTCACTGCTACCCAGGTGTTCCTTTATCTGAACATTAGAAATACGCTCTGCATGGTTTGAGATTACCAGGTCCAACAGAGCATCATTCCTAGTTGGGGCCTCAATAAACTGGACCATAAAATTGTCCTGCAATAGGCTTATAAATTTTTGCCCTTTAACTGTCCCAGCAGTGCCATTACTCCAGTCAATTTCTGGGTAGTTAAAATCCCCCATTATTATCACCGTCCCAGCCCTTTCCATCTGTGCAAGGAGCTGAGTCTCCACCTCCTCATTAACATTGGGTGGTCTATAACAAACTCCAATGATTAACTTTGAACTACGCACATCTGTATGCAGTTCCACCCATAATGCTTCAGCCTCATCACACTCTCCATCAACCAGGTCCTCTTTCACACTCGCTCGCTTGTCTACTACCGCCCACTTAAGGGCCAGGAACTCCAGCTTGTGAGTGGGGTTGTTTTTCTCAGAGGGGGTCAGGCTCCTGCTCACGTAGGCAACAGGCCGTAGTTGCCCTTTGTGTTCTTGATAAAGTACTCCTCCCAGACCGTCATGACTAGCATCTACGTGTAGTTCATAGGTTTTGGTTGGGTCTGCGTAGGCCAAGACTGGAGCAGTGGTTAGGCTCTTCTTCAACGCCTGGAAGGCCTCTTCACACTTCTGGTTCCACTGATCCCTGACTGACTCTCCCGGCTTCCTGGGCCCTGAGTCGTCCTCTTCTCCCTCAGTCTTGAGTAGTTCATTCAATGGTCTAGCAATTCGAGTGAATCCTTCCACAAACCTCCTGTAATAGGAGCAGAACCCTAAGAAGGATCTGAGTTCTGTTACTGCAGTGGGTCGTGGCCAGGAGGTAACTGCCTCCAATTTCTCGGGGTCTGTGGCCACCCCTTCTTCAGACACTATGTGCCCCAGATAGTTCACAGAAGACTGGTAGAACCGACACTTCTCAGGCGAAAGCTTGAGTCCCTCCTCACTGAGTCTCCTCAACACTTTTTCCAGCCTCTCCTCGTGTTCCTCCAAGGTTCTCCCAAAGACAATGACATCGTCCAGGTATACAAGGACTTCAATAAGGTTCATGTCTCCTACAGTCTTCTCCATGAGACGTTGGAAGGTAGCAGGAGCTCCAGACAGTCCCTGGGGCATTCGATCAAACTCAAAGAACCCCACTGGGGTTATGAAGGCTGTCTTCTCCTTATCTTCTGGATGTATAGGGATCTGATAGTATCCACTCTTAAGATCCATAACGCTGAACCACTTGGCTCCAGACAGACTCTGTAAAGCGTCCTCTATCCTCGGAGTGGTGTACTGGTCGGGGATGGTTCTCCTGTTGAGAGTCCTGTAGTCAATACAGATCCTCAATGACCCATTCTTCTTCCTGACCACCACTATCGGGGAGGCATAGGGGCTTCTAGACTCCCGGATCACACCAGTCCTCTTGAGTTCTGCAAGTTGTTCCCTTAGATCCTCCAGATCTGCTAGTGGGACCCGCCTGACCCTCTCTCTGAAGGGCTTATCTTCTTGGAGGCGGATCCGATGGGTGGCACTCCTTGCACACCCCACATCGAACTCATCTTTGGAGAAGATCTTCTCCCATCTGGTCAACTGGGCCTTGGCTCTCTCTTTCCAAGCCCTGGGCAGATTCGGGTTTTCCATGGATAGCTTCTCCCAAGCATCTCCTCCTTCACCCGTCCCCTTGACTTCTGACAGGGTAACGGGCAGCAGGGCTCACCTGGCCCAACAGCATCCTGGCTGGGATTTCCATGGGGCCATCTGTATTGTTCCTAACACTCACCGGAACTCTACAATGGGCCTTCTTCAGGGCCTTCAGTGGAATCACTTCTGGTATCACTTCCAGACCGGGGGATTCTTCCCTTGGGTCGGACTCCAACATGAAAAAGGGTCTAGGCTGCTCCCAAGTAAGCTTCACAGTGGCTCTGAGACAGGTTACTTCGCCGGGCTGCAACACTACCCCTTCTCTTCCAAGCCTCCACACCTTCCCTATCCCTTCTCCAGGGGTCTTCTGCTCTAGGACCAGCCGTTGGTAAGCCGTCTTCAGCATGGGGTGGATCTTGGTGGCCGCTTGCCACTTTTCTTCCACTAGAGGGGTCAAGAGTCTTCGGACCAGGTCCGTGTTCGTCCCTATTATAAGGGAACTCTTGTTGGCTCCTGGCGGTCGAGGGCACACAACTGCCAGGGTGTCAAACACTTCGGCCTTCCCAGCCACGGATGGGTCAAAAGTCATTTTGACGGGCAGATAGCCATCGTAGGGGAAACTCTGGGTTCCAATCCCACATATTTCCAGTTCCTCTATCTTCTGGATGGGCAGGTGACTCAAGTATTTATCGTAGAAATCCCGGTATAATAGGGTCACTTGTGCCCCAGTATCCAGGATTGCTCTGGTGTAGACTCCCTCCACTTGAATGGGCACTATAGGAGATGGGCCTACCAGCTTCTCTGGCTATGGCCTGGCAGGGGTCGCCTTCTTCTGGCCCTTTCCTTTCGGACTCTCTCTCGTCCAATTCCCTTTGGACTTTAATCTTTCTTGAGCCTGGTATGCATTGATTTCCCTCCTTTCAATGGGTGTACGGACCCGCTGAGGGATATTATTGTTTTTCTTAGGTGTGCATCCCCTCTGGAGAATGCTGTGCCTCTTCTGAGGGGTCTTGCCCCCTTTCTCTGGGGTGTATCTCTGTTGAGGAATGTTGTGTTTCCTCTGAGGTGTTTTATTTTCTCTTTTCTTCTGCTTCACATTCAGCTTGGAGCTCACTGAAGATGATGGGCACCCGGTTGACTCCTTCACCGGGGCCCTCTGAAGTTTCCCGCCGGCTTGCGGTTGTTCGTTTTCTTCTTCTTGGGACTGGAACATGTAGCTGCAATATGGCCAATTCCTCCACAGTTAAAGCAGACTATATCTCCCCATTCTTGTGAAGATGCGGGTGCTGAGGCAATTGGGAATAATTCCTTCCTTGGTCCTTCTCTCTTGGGATCCTCTGGGTCTTTTGCCATCAGAGAGGTCAACATCTCTAACACCTTGGACATTTGAGATTTTAGAGTGTCTACCTCTGAGTCTCTTTCAGGGGTCATCACTGGATTGACTAGCACCTGTGCAGGGACAACATTTGTCTTAATCATTTGCTGGTCCTGTTGTAGCGCCTCCTCATCTCTGATGATTTTTATCAAGTCAGCATAAGTCAGTAACGTTACTCCTCCCGAGGTTTTCAGGTGCAGCCAGACTGGATCCGAACGGAACGCTCCCTTTAAGACTTGCTTCATTCTCGCTGCATCTGTATCTTGGGGCTTCATTCCCTTCTTCAACACAATCTTGCACAGCAACCTGTTCAGTCTCCTAACATACTCTGAAAGTTTCTCCCTTGGCTGTTGGAAAGTGTGTTCAAATTGGTAGACCATCTCTGTCACCTTTTCCAATTGACCAAACTCTTCCTGTAGCATGGCTAAACAGTCTTGAGCTGTGCAATCTGCATTCCCAAACCGAAAGCTTTTCACTGCTTCTGCTGCTGCGCCTTTGAGGCTATCACTCGTTGCCTCTTCTGCGCTTCAGGCACCTCCCATGCCTCTACTGCTTGTAATGCCTGCTCCACCCAGGTATCAAAATCTTCTTCCCCTGCAGGGACAGGGAGCTTTCCTGAGAATGTTTTCAGTCTCCGGTAGCTAGTCTCTAACATGCACCGTGTTTGTCTTCTGACATTTAATTAGTAGATCCCCTATTGCCTTTATCAATTCTGGTGATATAGCAGTGGCAGGTGCGGGTGCCACCCCCCCTCCTCTTTCTGGTGAGGTACGGACCGCAGCCTGCGGTGATCCCATCTGTGATGGTTCCTTCTTTATAGTTACTGCGGGCGCCAACCTATAGGTTCTAATGTCTGGCGTCTTTACACACTTGTACTTGCAAGCCTCTGGTATCCCGTCTCCGTATTCCACCAGTGCATACTGATATGAAGTGTCTGGGTCTGATTTTATATCTATCACCCATGGTGTGTGACCTGGGGACACTAACTTCATCAACTCCTCTACCATGTCAGTCTTCCATTCCTCCCCTGGGAGACTGATGACTATCGAGTTGTTCGGCTCTGCCCTAGAGGTTTTGCACCACTCTTCTATTGCTTGCGGGTCCATGCCGGCACCTCTGGCATTTAATTGCTGTATCAGGATCCCGGACGAGAACCCCCACGTGTAGCGATACCTTCAACTAAGAGGGCCGCAGATTTAGTTTGGGCCCTGAAGACAGCACCGCCAACCCCCCGGCAATTTACTCGACCCCCTACTGGCACAGTTAGTTATGGCAGCAATATAATTCTTATACTATATGATAAAACTCAGACACCAAGGCAATAATAAAAGGGGTATCTAATTTACTTTAGTATTTGTGGTAAAAAGGTTAACAGTGGTAACAGTTCACATAAAATAGGTTGCAGAGCCCTGCAGCAATATACATACTTATACACTAATGGAATAGTAAAAGGTGCGCCGCGTGGGCGACCGTTAACTAGGCGCCCTGTGGCGCAGCAACTAAATGAACTAACTAGCGGGCCAGGCCTGGCTCAGATACTAAGACTCAGTCTATAGGGGATGATGGTTTCTTCACCGGCAAGTCTTTAAAGGTGGTGCACATAACAGAATAACATTTGTAATCCAGTGGGAAGATTGTAATAGAATAACACTTTACTGAAGAACCTGAGTTCAACTCTGATATGGGTCTCCAGTGAGAGTATCAGATATAAACTTGTGGGCCACGGCAGTCTATAGGCACATCAGCAACAAACAGTATATGGTCTGAGCATACGCTCGCTCATCCCTCCGGACGCGATCCCAGTCCGGGAACTTCCACCGACTGTGTCCTCACACACAGTGTCTCCAGCGATCGGGTCCCCGATCCAACCAAAGCTGTAGATAAGCGAAGTCAGATGCCACCCAGGCTCGCAGTGGGGTGGAAGGCTCTTTGGTGCTGCGCAAGGCCTCAGGCTTCAGGCCTTGCACTCCGGCACAGGAGGATCAGTCACTGAAGTCTCGTGTCCCAAAGAGGCCGAGCCCAGCCTCGCCTCCTCCTTTTATAACCCCTCCCATGAGTCTCTGGGGTGGAAACATGCCGAAAGGGATTCTGGGCAAGGTAGTCCCGGGAGTCTTAAAGGGGACCCCGCTACATATCATTTAGTGAAAACTTTTTGTAATTTTTTTTTTCTTTTTGTCATTATTCAATCACTTGGGACAAAAAAAAAAATATTCAATGGGCTCAACATGCCTCTCAGCAAATAGCTTGAGGTGTCTACTTTCCAAAATGGGGTCATTTGTGGGGGTTTTGGGCTATCTTGGCATTTTATGCACAACATTAGGAAGCTTATGTCACACATCATCCACTCTTCTAACCACTTCAAGACAAAGCCCTTTCTGACACTTTTTGTTTACATGAAAAACATTTTTTTTTTTGCAAGAAAATTACGTTGAACCCCCAAACATTATATATTTTTTTAAAGCAAAGGCCCTACAGATTAAAATAGTGGGTGTTGCATTTTTTTTCCACACAGTATTTGCGCAGCGATTTTTCAAACGCATTTTTTGGGGGAAAAACACACTTTTTTATTTTTAATGCACTAAAACACACTATATTGCCCAAATGTTTGATGAAATAAAAAAGATGATCTTAGGTCGAGTACATGGATACCAAACACGACATGCTTTAAAATTGCGCACAAACGCGCAGCGGCGACAAACTACATTCATTTTTAAAAGCCTTTACAGGTTACCACGTTAGATTTACAGAGGAGTTCTACTGCTAAAATTACTGCGCTCGATCTGACCTTCGCGGTGATACCTCACATGCATGGTGCAATTGCTGTTTACATATGACGCTAGACCGACGCTTGCGTTCGCCTTTGCGCAAGAGCAGGGGGGGACAGCGGTGCTTTTTTTTTTTTTTTTAAACTGTTCCTTCCATATATTTTTTTTTTACCATTTTTATTGTTATCTCAGGGAATGTAAATATCCCCTATGATAGCAATAGGTAGTGACAGGTACTCTTTTTTTGAAAAAAAATTGGGGGGTTAGACCCTAGATCTTTCCTCTGCCCTCACCAAGATCGGTGTGATAAAATGCTTTCCCAATGGCGCTGTTTATATCCGGGGGGGGGGGGGGACATTCCCTCCCACTGCTTGTAAAAGCAGTCTAGAGGCTAATTATCTGCTAGGATTGCTTTTACATGAAAGCCGGCCACTGGCTGAAAAGAATGATACCAAGATGATACCTAAACCTGCAGGCATCATTCTGGTATAAACATTCAAAGTCCAGCAACATACCAGTACGTTGCTGGTCCTTGTTGGACGTGTATTGTAATCTTTTTTTTCATGCAGCCTGTTGGCTAAACGAAAAAAAGAGATTGATCGGTGGGTATGCCCACCATTAGAATACCGCCCTTCATCCACCCACTTCTAATGATGGGCATACATGCACCATTTATATATGCCGAAGCATGGAGGCATCCTCCCGCAAAAAAGTTATGCCGCGTACACATGGTCAGACTTTTCCACGGGCGAGCCTCTGTCGGAATTTCGACCGTATGTACGCGGCATTAGGAGCAAAATCGCTCCTCCGCCCCTGCTGCCCCCATGCTTTGGCATATATGCTCTTTTTTTTTTAACTGTGTTGGTGAAATCACCTCCTACAGCGTTGGAGTCACGGCTTTATGTATCGTGGGAGCAAACGCTGTTACTGTCAAGATAAATAGATCCGCGCTGCAGTTGAATGGCGCACCTGAAAACAAAAAATTACATACCTGAAAAGCAAGCATGATAAAACATTGCAGAATAGAATACAGTAAAAAAGAGCAGAACAATAGAGAGAAAATAGAGAGAGAGAGAACAATAAAACGACAACTATTTTTGTTTTTTTTTATTTTATATTTTTTTTGTGTTTTGTTTTTTACGTTTTTTTTTTTTTTTACACTTTTTTTTGTAACTTTAACAACTGTAATGGTTCAGGTCTCTCAAAATGTAATGGCATCTTGGGAGACCCTGTGTAAGTTTGTCCTTGTCTGTGAAATGCTGTACCCTACGCTAAAACTTCACTTTTGAGTGGTAGCGTTCAAAACATTCACCTTGGCAAAGACCAGGCTTGTCAGGACAAAGTGGACAAAAACTACGGTGTCACGCCTAAATCCGCGCTTGCTACAGACACGACATCTTTTTTGGGGGTGGCTTTGGGTAGGGGTACTCGGGAGGACATACGAATAATGCCTCTCATGCAGCCGGCTTACTGCATTTGGTTGGGGATGGTGAGGTGCAGAACCGCCTGGATACAGGAGTTCTGTGACTATCTCATTCTGGAATTTTAGAAGAGATAACGTCCCGCCTGAAGCTCTGTATAGCACATGAGCGTTCAGCAAAGCCAATTGGAATAAGGATAGAGACACTTTTTTGTACCAGCGCCTCGCCTTACGGTCAATTAGACACGGCGCCATCAACTGGTCGTTGAGGTCCACCCCTCCCATATTTTTGTTATATTCGTGGACACAGAGGGGTTTCTCCACAACACCAGTCGCCGTACGAATTTGGACTGTCGTGTCTGCATGAAGGGAGGTAAGAAGGAAAACATTCTTATTGTCCCTCCACTTCATAGCGAGCAAGTTATTACACTTCAAGCAGGCTCTCTCCCCCCCAGCCTAAGACGGGCATCTACAAGCCGCTGGGGAAAGCCCCGGCGATTAGGTCACACGGTGCCACATGCTCCAATCCGATGATCAAACAAGTGACTAAACAGTGGCACGCTCGTGTAATAATTGTCCACATACAAGTGGTACCCCTTTCCGAATAAGGGTGACACCAAGTTCCACACTATCTTGCCAGCGCTCCCTATGTAATCCGGGCAGTTGACCGGCTCAACCTGACTATCTTTTCCCTCATAAACCATAAAGCTCCATACATAGCCTGTTGCCCTGTCACAGAACTTATAGAGCTTGACCCCGTATCTGGCACGCTTGCTGGGAAGGTACTGCTTGAAAGACAAGCGGCCAGAAAATTTAATCAGGGACTCATCATCGCAGACAACTTGATCGGGAATAAACAAGGCTGCAAAACGTTCATTGAAGTAGTTTATGAGGGGCCGAATTTTGTCGTATTCATGGTCTCCACGTGGACGACAAATTTCATTGTCGTTGAAGTGCATGAACTGCAAAATCTGCTTGTATCGTTTCCTGGGCATGGAGGCAGAGAACACGGGCATGTGGTCAATTGGGTGCGTGGACCAATAGGCACGCAATGACGGGAATTTATGTGTGCCCATGTTGAGGGAAAGGCCCAGAAAGGTTTTAAATTCAGAAACCGTAATTGGTTTCCAATCTTTGGCAATGGAAGGCAACTGGGGATTAGCGGCGATGAATTGACCAGCATATAAATTACTCTGGTCCACAATAGATCTATAGAGATCTTCCGTGAAAAACAGCAAATAAAAATCAATTGGATTAAAATCAGCTGTTTCCACCTGAATACCGGGTTGGGCAGTGAATGGGGGAAGTACGGATTCTGCAGAAGTGGTGGGGACCCAATCAGGATAGGCGAATTCTGCAGGAAGGGCACAACGGGCACGACGGGCCTGCCTTTGTCTTCTTGGTGGCAGCGGGGCACTACTTGTGCTTGCCACCTCGCCAGCTTGAACTGCACTTATGGGACTCGCCACGTCACCACGTGATACTGCAGTGCTGGATGTACGCCCAAGGCTGTACTAGGCCGCTGGTGCTTGCCAATTCACCAGAAGGAATAGCGGCACTAGTACTACTCTGCTCCATGATACGAGAGACCTGCGGTTCTTGCTCCTCAACAACCTCAGAAGATCGGGATCGGGTACGCCTGACCTTAGCAGGGACCTCATCTTCGTCGTCAGAGCTATCTGACATGGAGCCGCTGACTTCACTGTCTTCTACGGGAAGATATTCTGAGCCTGAATCTGACAGATACGTGACCTCCTCTTTCTGTCATGCTCAGAATCTCGTAGGCCTCTTTACTAGTGTACCTTCGATTTGCCATTTTGGGCTCTAAATTTAGGGGTACACTAGTACGATTCACAGGTAAAAAAGCACCTGTCAGCAAATGTATCAAACGCTTCAAAAAAAACTGTTAGCGATCGCAGGGATCAGGACTGTCTCTGCGAACGCTGCAGTTATGTGTGTTGTGTTTGGTAAGTGACAGTGATCGATTGATACTGCACTTGGGTGGGCTGGGCGGAGGGGCTAAACGCAGGTGCTAGCAGGTATCTGGGCTGATCCCGCTAACACTGCGTTTTTGGGAACCCTAAACCGCTGGGGACGCTAGTATAGATCTGATCAGATACTATACCACTAAAGGAGGTGTATGCTTTGCGCGTGGGTGTTAGCGTTACTGGCACTAGCCTGATGCTGCCTGGGGCGACGCAGACCCTATCTGGCGCTAAAACCTAATTGATATCACCCGCCGGGCGATCAGGGGGTTAAACCTTTATTGGGTTATATACGGCGGGTACCCTGATGCTATAAAAAGCAAACTAACCAACCAGCGTCACCCGTAACCTTTATATGGTGATCACTGGTGAAAGGGTTAACTAGGGGCAATCAGGGGGTTAAAACCTTTATTAGGTTAAATATGGGGGTACCTGACACTATATAAAAACCTGACGGGTAACCTAAATAACTAACTGGCTAACCAGTGTCGCTTATACGGTGATCACTGGAGAAAGGGTTAACTCTAGGGGCAATCAGGGGGTTAAAATAATATATGGGGGTACCTGACGCTATAAAAACCTGTGGCGAACCTAAAAATAAATAACTGGCTATCTGGGGCACCAGCGACACGAACACAGCGATCGGAAAAACGATTGCTTAGTGACGCTGGAGTTAGGGGGTGAAAGGGTTACTTGGGGGGCGATCAAGGGGTTAAACCTTTATTAGGGGGGGTTAGGGGGCTACCCTGGACCTAAACCTAACTGCCCTGCAACTTTTTACTGTCACAGATGACACTAAATGCAGTGATCAGTAAAATAAGCGATCACTGCAATCAGTGACACTGTGACTGGGGGCTGGGGGGTGAAATGTGTGCCTACGTGTCAGTGGGCTGTTGGTGCACTAACCTGATGTCTTCTCTCCTCGGCGCTGCGGACGAAAAGACCGCCGCGAGGGGAGATGACATCACTTCCTCTGCCTGTGTTTACATTTACACAGCAGAGGAAGATTTTCTGTCGCCGGGAGCGATCGCGAGGGGGTGGCCGGAACGAACGGCCGTCCCCTCATCACGGATCGCTCCCGAACAAATAACAACCACTCACTGTATAGAAGGGGGGTCCCACTGGACCCCCCAACTATACAAAGGCAGTCACGTACATGTACGTGACTTTGCCTGTCGGTGCCATTCTGCCGAGGTATATATACAGTGAGCGGTCGTTAAGTGGTTAATAAAAAAGAGGGGTGAAAAAAAAACACTGGACTGCATCAAAAACGTACCAAAAATGGACTGGAACGCGTCAAAAACGCACATGCAAAAAAGCACCTGGAACGCATCCGGATTGCGTTTCTATGGTGTGAACTGGCATAGAAATGCAGTCCGGATGCGTTCCAGGTGCTTTTCTGCATGTGCGTTTTTGACGCGTTCCAGTGCATTTTTGGTGCAGTCCAGTGCTTTCTTCACCTCTTTTCACTTAACTTTGTGTTGCAGTGCGTCTTTGGTGCGTTCCGGTGAATTCCAGGGCGTTTTTGGTACGTTCTGTTGCGTTTTTGATGTCTTTTACTGCGGTCCAGTACATTTCTGTACATAAAAAATGCAACATGACCAATTTTTTATTTTCCTTTCTGAAACACACTGGAGCGGACTGCAGTGGTGTGAACTATGCCATTGGCATTAATGTGATCAACTTTCTTTGCATTTTTCATGCATCAAAAAAAACGCACTGCACTGCATCCGGTGTAAACTGGCCCTAAATATCATACCTGGGGGGTGTCTATAGCATGCCTGTAAAGTAGCGCATGTTTTCCATGTTTATAACAGTCCGAGAGCAAAATGACATTTCTAAAGTAAAATAATAGTCATTAAAAAGTACTCGCGGCTGCAATGAATTGTCAGTTCCCATCAATACAGAAAAAAGTAATTGAAAGTCTTTGAAAAAAAAAAAATGCGTGGGGGTTCCCCCAAATTCCATTACCAGGCCCTTCGGGTCTGGTATGGATATCAAGGGGACCCCCGCGCCAAACTTAAAAAAAAAATAGCGTGGGGGTCCCCCTAAAAATCCACACCAGACCCTTATCCGAGCACGCAACCTGGCAGGCTGCAGGAAAAGAGGGGGTAGGAGAGAGCGCCCCCCTCCTAAACCGTACCAGGCCGCATGCCCTCAACATGGGGAGGATGCTTTGGGGTCCCCCCCAAAGCACCATGTTCCCATGTTGATGGGGACAAGGGCCTCATCCCCACAACCCTTGCCGGTGGTTGTGGGGGTCTGCAGGCGGGGGGCTTATCGGAATCTGGAGGCCGTCTTTAACAAAGGGGACCCCCAGATCCCGCCCCCCCTGTGTGAAATAGTAATGGGGTACAAATGTACACCTACCTTTTCACAAAGAAAGTGTCAAAAAACATAAAAATGACAATAGCCGGTTTTTGACAATTCCTTTATTAAAATCTTCTCCTTTCTTCCATCTTCTTCTTTTCTCCATTCGGGTTTCTTCCTCCATCTTGTTCTTCATCTTCATCTTCCTTCGGTGAAGATGGAGGAAAAAACCCGAATGGAGAAAAGAAGGAGATGGAAGAAGAATAAGCGGGGAAAGGAGAAGACATTAATAAAGGAATTGTCAAAAACGGGCTATTGTCATTTTTAACACTTTCTTTGTGAAATGGTAGGGGTACGATGTACCCCATTCCTATTTCACATAGGGGGGGCCTTTGTTAAAGGGGGCGTCCAGATTCCGATAAGCCCCCCGCCCGCAGACCCCCACAACCAAGGGTTGTGGGGATGAGGCCCTTGTCCCCATCAACATGGGAACATGGTGCTTTGGGGGGACCCCAAAGCATCCTCCCCATGTTGAGGGCATGTGGCCTGGTACGGTTCGTCCCCCCCTCTTTTCCTGCGGCCTGCCAGGTTGCGTGCTCGGATAAAGGGTCTGGTGTGGATTTTTTGGGGGACCCCCACGCTATTTTTTTTTAAGTTTGGCGCAGGGGTTCCCCTTAAAATCCATGCTAGACCTGAAGGGCCTGGTACGGATTTTCAGGGGGACCCGCACGTCATTTTTTTAAAAAAAAATTGGCGCGGAGTTCCCCTTAATATCTGTACCAGACCTGAAGGGCCTGGAAATGTAATTTTGGGGAACCCCTACGCATTTTTTTTTCAATGACTTTTCTCTATATTGCCGGGAGCCGACAATTCATTACAGCCGCGAGTGCTTTTAAATGTCTTTTTTTTTCCTTTAGAAATGTCATTTTGCTGGCGCACTGATATATAATGGAAAGTTCAGAGCTGCGCCTGTTCAACTTATGCAAATTGATTTACGTGACTTGACATTTACTAAGATTTTGCCGGCGCAGATAACCGGCGCGTTTGAATGACTGAAATTCCCGCGCTGAGCACAAAAAGATCCCTCGCAGCTCTAATCGTAATTGCCGGCGCAGCGGGCTGGTTCTGAAAAAGTGACTTTCTCATTCTATTTTGGGCATGTTTGTTACTTGGGCACTTGTCACTAAACTTCCTCACATCACCCCCATTATATCGGCACTTCCAGCTTCTTTATATTTAGATTATAAGATGCCGGGCGCCAGGTCCATAGTAGCGCACTGAGCGCCTCCTCCCGTGCGCCGAGAACACTATAGTAAATGGGGAATAGGGCTGCGTTACCGGCGCTAATGTTTTGTAAATACCAAAACTGCCATTGCCAATACTCATGGCGCAAACGTTTCGTAAATCAGCCCCCATGTCTGACAGAGGAAACGAAGGGGGCTACTTCTAGAAGATTCATTGGACAAATATGACAATCATTTATCCAACCATTACACATTCTTCTCATAATGCAACACAGTCATTTCCTATCATCATCAGCTCCATCTAGTGGCCATAATGAGATATTGATTCTGTCATATCATAGGACAATACTGCATTATGGCCACTAGATGGAGCCAAGGAAATCAGAGTATGAAATAAAATGCATCCAATATTCATCATGGCCGCTCACATTCATTCAACTATTTTTATATTAAACAGACCTCTAAGTGTTTGTGAAATCTTCACCCCAAAATGTACTCAGCCAATGAGAGGTAATGACTCCATTTTTATTTTTCTACTGCTATCAATGGCCAACACAGTACAACACTTCATCCATGTCTTTGGTGATCTCTGATCTCCTTATGAACTGTTTCTTACATGATGAAGATCAGCCATGGAGTATATCTGAGGTGTATATCAGGGTGTGCTTCTTCCCCACATGAGAGCAACATTCATATACAAGACATTTTCCACACTCAGGGCACAAATACACCTCAAGGGTTGTGTGGGATCCCTGATGTACAGGAAGACAGGACTTCAGTGAGGAGCAATTCCCTCACTCAGGACAGGAATACGGCTTCTCCCCTGTGTGAGATCTCTGATGTCTGGTAATATTGGACTTTTCTGAAAAACATTTCCCGCACTCAGTACAGGAATACGGCTTCTCCCCCGTGTGAGATCTCTGATGTCTGTAAAGATTGGACTTATCTGAAAAACATTTCCCGCACTCAGGACAGGAATACGGCTTCTCCCCCGTGTGAGATCTCTGATGTTTGTAAAGATAGGATGTATGTGAAAAACATTTCCCGCACTCAGGACAGGAATACGGCTTCTCCCCCGTGTGAGATCTCTGATGTTTGGAAAGATTGGATTTCCGTGAAAAACATTTCCCACACTCAGGACAGGAATACGGCTTCTCCCCCGTGTGAGATCTCTGATGTCTGTTAATACTGGACTTGTCTGAGAAACATTTCCCGCAATCAGGACAGGAATATGTTTTTTCCCCCGTGTGAGATCTCTGATGTTTGTAAAGATTGGACTTCTGTGAAAAACATTTTCCGCACTGAGGACAGGAATGCGGCTTCTCCCCCGTGTGAGATCTCTTATGTTTGGAAAGATTGGACTTCTGTGAAAAACATTGCCCGCACTCAGGACAGGAATACGGCTTCTCCCCAGTGTGAGATCTCTGATGTTTGACAAGGTCTGATTTTTGTATAAAACATTTACCGCACACTGGACAGGAATACGGCTTCTCACCCGTGTGAGTTCTCTGATGTGTGTAAAGACAGGACCTATCTGAAAAACATTGCCCGCACTCAGGACAGGAATACGGCTTCTCCCCAGTGTGAGATCTCTGATGTTTGACAAGGTCTGATTTTTGTATAAAACATTTACCGCACTCTGGACAGGAATACGGCTTCTCCCCCGTGTGAGTTCTCTGATGTGTGTAAAGACTGGACTTCTCTGAAAAACATTTCCTGCACTCTGGACAGGAATACGGCTTCTCCCCAGTGTGAGATCTCTGATGTTTGACAAGGTCTGATTTTTGTATAAAACATTTCCCACACTCTGGACAGGAATACGGCTTCTCACCCGTGTGAGAACTTATATGCACATTAAGATGAGATTTTAAACAGAAACACTTCCCGCACTCAGTACAGGAAAACCTCTTCTCTGTTGGAAGGACGGCACTGTCCCGCACAGTCTGAGGTTCCTCAGGATAAGAGGAATACGATGGTCCGGCACCGTCCTGCACAGTCTGAGGTTCCTCGGGATAAGAGGAATACGATGGTCCGGCACCGTCCCGCACAGTCTGAGGTTCCTCGGGATAAGAGGAATACGATGGTCCGGCACCGTCCCGCACAGTCTGAGGTTCCTCAGGATAAGAGGAATACGATGGTCCGGCACCGTCCCGCACAGTCTGGGGTTCCTCAGGATAAGAGGAATACGATGGTCCGGCACCGTCCCGCACAGTCTGAGGTTCCTCGGGATAAGAGGAATACGATGGTCCGGCACCGTCCCGCACAGTCTGAGGTTCCTCAGGATAAGAGGAATACGATGGTCCGGCACCGTCCCGCACAGTCTGAGGTTCCTCAGGATAAGAGGAATACGATGGTCCGGCACCGTCCCGCACAGTCTGAGGTTCCTCAGGATAAGAGGAATACGATGGTCCGGCACCGTCCCTCACAGTCTGAGGTTCCTCAGGATAAGAGGAATACGATGGTCCGGCACCGTCCCGCACAGTCTGAGGTTCCTCAGGATAGGAGGAATACGATGGTCCGGCACCGTCCCGCACAGTCTGAGGTTCCTCAGGATAAGAGGAATACGATGGTCCGGCACCGTCCCGCACAGTCTGAGGTTCCTCAGGATAAGAGGAATACGATGGTCCGGCACCGTCCCGCACAGTCTGAGGTTCCTCAGGATAAGAGGAATACGATGGTCCGGCACCGTCCCGCACAGTCTGAGGTTCCTCAGGATAAGAGGAATACGATGGTCCGGCACCGTCCCGCACAGTCTGAGGTTCCTCAGGATAAGAGGAATACGATGGTCCGGCACCGTCCCGCACAGTCTGAGGTTCCTCAGGATAAGAGGAATACGATGGTCCGGCACCGTCCCGCACAGTCTGAGGTTCCTCAGGATAAGAGGAATACGATGGTCCGGCACCGTCCCGCACAGTCTGAGGTTCCTCAGGATAAGAGGAATACGATGGTCCGGCACCGTCCCGCACAGTCTGAGGTTCCTCAGGATAAGAGGAATACGATGGTCCGGCACCGTCCCGCACAGTCTGAGGTTCCTCAGGATAAGAGGAATACGATGGTCCGGCACCGTCCCGCACAGTCTGAGGTTCCTCGGGATAAGAGGAATACGATGGTCCGGCACCGTCCCGCACAGTCTGAGGTTCCTCAGGATAAGAGGAATACGATGGTCCGGCACTGTCCCGCACAGTCTGAGGTTCCTCAGGATAAGAGGAATACGATGGTCCGGCACCGTCCCGCACAGTCTGAGGTTCCTCAGGATAAGAGGAATACGATGGTCCGGCACCGTCCCGCACAGTCTGAGGTTCCTCAGGATAACAGGAATACGATGGTCCGGTATCGTCCCGCACAGTCTGAGGTTCCTCAGGATAAGAGGAATACGATGGTCCGGCACCGTCCCGCACAGTCTGAGGTTCCTCAGGATAAGAGGAATACGATGGTCCGGTATCGTCCCGCACAGTCTGAGGTTCCTCAGGATAAGAGGAATACGATGGTCCGGCACCGTCCCGCACAGTCTGAGGTTCCTCGGGATAAGAGGAATACGATGGTCCGGCACCGTCCCGCACAGTCTGAGGTTCCTCAGGATAAGAGGAATACGATGGTCCGGCACCGTCCCGCACAGTCTGAGGTTCCTCAGGATAAGAGGAATACGATGGCCCGGCACCGTCCCGCACAGTCTGAGGTTCCTCAAGATAAGAGGAATACGATGGTCCATCTACACTGTGTGGTGCCGGATGGACATTTGAGGTAGTCGGGTTTTCTCCTGGACTATACTGTGTGATGTCCTCATCTTCTACTTTACAGTCTGGAGACAAAGTGAGACAATCCTCTGAGGTTTTCCTCATCTCCCGTCCATCTACTAAAATAGAAATACAAAGATTATTACTAGACATGAGCTGATTGGTTCCCCTAAACCAGGACTCCGCCCACATCAGGCAGCTTTGTCTCTGAGGATCTTACAATTCCCCCCTCAAGGTAACTAGTAAATGGGTCCTCTGATCTCCTACCAGATCTTTTCTTTATTCATGGACCTTAGTCAGAGAGTGAGGAAACAACGAGAACTGTCTTTTATAGGAGAGGGAAAGGTGTCCAAGTCTGACCTTGCCCCTAGGTATTCCTGCACCATGTATATCAGACGCTGGCGATGGTTGCTGGAACCGATCATACTTTGGGGCTGCGGACTAAAGAATTGTCTGAACGCATCGGTCAGATGGCCACCTTCCCCACCGCTCCTTCTTTGACTGACCGAAGCCTCAGCAACTCGTTGTCCAGGACCAGGAGTTTGTAACCTCCCAGTCTCTGGGAACGCGTTGCACAGACCTTTCTGCAAGGCCTCCCGGAGTTGTCTCATCCTCTGCTCCCTCTGCGACGGCAAGATAAGGTCCGCAACCTTACCCTTGTACCGTGGATCAAGGAGAGTGGCCAGCCAGTAATGGTCCCTCTACTTGATCCGAAGAATACAAGGATCCTTCCGCAGACTTTCCAGGATCAGGGAGGCCATGCAGCGTAGGTTAGCTGAGGCATTCGGTCCGGAGTCCTCTGGGTCACTAAGGACGACATGATCCGCAGCCACCTTCTCCCAGCCACGTACAAGTCCACTGGTTTCTTGGGACTGTAAATCACCCCTAAAAGACTGCTGATGCTGATGATGCTGAGTGCCAGCCTCCACCTCCATGCTGACACAATCCTCCTCCTCCTTCTGTGTGATGGGTGGGACAGAAGGAACACTGTCTGGGTAAAGGGGGCCTTGAGAGGCAAGGAAGTCCTCATTTTCCTGCCTCTGTTCTGCCTCAAGTGCCCTGTCCATTATTCTACACCGCGTATGCGACAACAGGTGGACAAGAGGTACAGTGTCACTGATGCATGCACTGTCACTGCTCACCATCCTCGTGGCCTCCTCAAATGGTGCCAGAACAGTGCATGCATCCCTGATCATGCCCCACTGGCGTGGTGAAACACCCCGAGCTCCCCTGACCCTGTCCTGGTGCCATATTGCAACAGATACTCATTAATGGCCCTCTGCTGCGTGTGCAGCCGCTGCAGCATGGCCAACATAGAGTTCCACCTGGTGGGCATGTCACAGATTAGGCGGTTCTTGGGCAGGTAGTAATCCTTTTGCAGGTCAGCCAGCCGAGCACTGGCATTATATGACCGGCAGAAATGCCCACAGAGTTTCCTGGCCTGCTTCAGGACCTCCTGTAAGCCCGGGTACCTGCCCAAGAACCGCTGCACCACCAAGTTAAGGACGTGAGCCATACAGGGCACATGGGTCAGTTGTCCCTGTCGGAGGGCGGAGAGGAGGTTGGTGTCATTGTCAGAAACCACCTTTCCTGGCTTAAGCTGGCGTGGCGTCAACCACCTCTGAGCCTGCCCCTGCAGAGCTGACAGAATCTCTGCCCCAGTGTGGCTCCTGTCCCCCAAGCACACCAGCTCAAGCATGGCATGGTATCTTTTTGCCTGAGTGCTTGCGTAGCCCCTTGAATGCCTACGGAGCACCGCTGGTTCCGAGGACAAATCAGCAGAGGAAGAGGCCATGGAGGAAGAAGAAGAGGAGGGGGTGGATGAGAGAGGTGTGTCAGAATCACCAGTAGTAACATTTTGGAGGCGTGGTGGCGGAACAACCTCCAACACTACTGCACCTTGTCCTGCATCCTTCCCAGCTGCCAGCAAAGTCACCCAGTGGGTCATCCCTGTCCCTGTCTGCTGGACCATGAGTCAGCGGTAATATGCACCTTACCGCTGACCGCTCTGTCCAGCGAGGCCAAGACATTGCCTTCCACATGCCGGTAGAGAGCCGGAATCGCCTACCGTGAGAAAAAGTGGCGTTTGGGAACCTGCCACTGAGGAACGGCACATTGCACAAACTCACGGAAGGGGGCAGAGTCTACCAACTGAAAAGGCAGCAGTTGAAGTGCTAGCAATTTAGCCAAGCTAGCATTCAACCGCTGGGCATGTGGATGGCTGGGAGTGAACTTATTTTGACGGTCCAGCAGCTGGGGCAGGGAAATTTTCCTGCTAGAATCGGACGTCGGTGTACTGCTAGCAGAGTGCCTGCAAGTACCTGGCTGTGACACACCTAATTCTACACCTTCATTCCTCTCAGTGCAGGTTTCAGAGAGGACTGAAGGTATAGTGGGGTTGGAGGTCCCAGCTGATGAGGAGCAAGGAGAGGTCCGCTTTGTTCTTTGGTGTGGGTCTTTAAGGTAGGCTTGCCAACGAGCTGCATGGCAGGTCAACATATGTCTGGTCAAGCATGTGGTGCCCAAGCGGCTGATATTTTGGCCATGCGAGATACACTTTAGACATATGTTACAAATGGCAACGGTGCGATCTGCTGCACACATCTGAAAAAGGCCCACACCAAAGAACTTTTGGAATAACAAGCAGAGACAGCAGCGCCCTGCACACGCGGAGCTCTGTGGTGTGATGCAGTCGGTGTGCTGCCCTTAAGCTGGCCCCTGGAGGGCATCCTGCCTAATTGGAGATGTGCCTCATCCTCCTCCTATCACTCCACGTGGTGTCAGTGACCTCATCACTGGAGCCAATCTGGCAGTATGCTGCAGCTTGGGGGAACATGACTGCTAGATAGCTGATCTTGTTGGGCACCCCCTCTCTCTGGGCTCACGTTACTGCCTTCCTCCAACTAGGTTCCGTCATCGGAGCCTTCAAAAGCGCTGGGCATTCTCCTGGAGCATGTACCCAACACTGTGGTTAAACAGTTCGGGAGACTCCTCAGGAGGATATGGTGGGGCTAGGAAAGGAGTGACTGATGCCATTGAGCCGAGGAAAGAGGCCACTTTGGCAGCTGCTTTGCCAGATAAAGTACCCTGAGCCTGGGTGAGAGAAGATGAGGAGGATGAGGATGGCTTGGTCATCCTCTCTACCAAGTCTTGGCCATGTTGTGGCTCAACACGTCCAGCTGCCGAAAAGGACTAGCGTTTCCCACAGCCACGTGCTGATGAGGATACACCGTGTCCACGACCAGTAGCACTGTTGCCTCTAGACATAGAGCCTGCTTGCCCTCTTTTATTGCCTCGTGACTGTCTGCCTCTCACTGTTTGCCTTCCAGACATACTAACGGCCTGCTGTGGTATTAGTATGGGAAAAGCAGCAATTGTTTTCAGTTAGTTTTAGGTGAAAACTGTGCAGAGGACACAGTACACTGAAAATACTTGCAGCTCTCTGCTTGTGGTTTTATTATGAGAACACCACTATAATAGTCACTAACTGTATTCAGGTGAGCTTTAGGTGAACGCTATGCAAAGCACACAGTACACTAAGTGAAACACTGACTGTCTGCAGCTAGCAAAATCACCTGCCTGTCACAGTATAGAGAATAACAGGAACGGATCTAGCTAAACTGAATACAGTGTATATATACACAACACCTAGGATGCATATATATCCTCTACACACTGTAACTGCAACTAACTGACTCGCCTGCCTGTTCTATCTAACTCAATATAAATGAGAGATTATGTGACAAGGGGGCGCTATTAAATATATAAATTGTGACTATTATATAAACAATCGTCATGCTCCCAGCGTAGCCAACTTAGTACTCAACAAATGGGAAAATGAAACCATACATCATGAACCCAAGGCAGCTCTTTTGTACTACAAAAGGTATATTGATGATATTATCCTGTTGTGGGAGGGGCCACTAGAGGATTTAATCATTTTCATCACTTACCTTAATAACAATCAATATGGTTTTAGATTTACAGCTGAATGGAGTACGGATACAGTGAACTACTTAGATTTGACTTTGATTAAGAAAAATAACATGATTAGCTCTAAGACCTTCTTTAAGAGCACAGATAGAAATGGTTTTGTGCCAATCACCAGTTGTCATCACCCACAGTGGTTGGGAGCTATTCCAAAGGGTCAGTACATGAGGATTAGAAGGAATTGTGAGAGCATTACTGATTTCCATGAACAGGCTTCCATGCTAACGGAAAAGTTTATGGAAAAAGGCTACTCTCCCCATGTACTTCAAAAAGCCCAGCACCAAGTGGCCATTATGGATAGAGATACACTTCTGACTTCAAAGAAAAAGCCACCCTTTCAAGGAGATCTGGCTTTTATATCTGGCTTTCACAGGCAGTACAAAACAATTGAGCGTACCTTTCACAAATTCTGGCCCATACTTCTTAAAGATAGAGATTTGGTTAACGTACTCCCCTCAAAACCCAAGTTTATCTATAGACGAGCACCAGGGTTAAGAAACATGATAGCACCCAATGTTCCTGACCCCCCACCAAAACCCTTGACTTTTTTGGATGGATCTGGTTTCCATTATTGTACAAGGTGTAAATCTTGTCGTACAACTACCCGGTATGGCAAAAAAATTACTAAATTCCGGTCCTCTGTCACAAAACAAGAATTTCAGGTCAAACCCCTAATTACATGTTACTCCAAGTACGTCACATACGTTCTGGAATGTCCATGTTCCTTACAGTATGTGGGACGTACAACACTAGAATTAAGGGTAAGGATCAATGAGCATGTTAATAATATCTCCAAAGGATTCCCGAATCACAGTGTGTCATGGCATTTTGATCGGTATCATGCCAGAGACCCTCGTTTGCTTACATTCTATGGGATTGACAGAGCGGTGAACCATTGGAGAGGCACAGACTTGAAAAAAGCTATCTCCCAAAATGAGACCCAATGGCTGTATCGTTTACAGACGATGCAGCCACAAGGACTCAACATAGATTTAGACTTAAATTGTTTTTTAACGAACGATTTATTTTCCCTCTGATAGTCCATTTTTAAATTAAATATTTTTTAACCAACATTTTTTATTTTATTTTTTAACATGCATAATTTTTAATTTTCTAATAATTGCTTCATCTTTCCGGTAATTTTATCCAATAACGAATATGTTTTAGGATATATGTAGTATATTCTAATATTCCTGCTACAAATATTCAGATTTAATGCGTTTTTAAATGTAATGATGTATTGTATTCGCGTTGGTGCCCATGATCCGGCGCTGAGGCTGACACAGTCAGGTTTTTTAGCCTTGCTTGATTGACAGGCATATAAAAGACCGCCCATTTAGTGACCCAGCACGCTTCCTGATGACGATTTAACAAAACGTACGTCGAGGCGGTACTAGGTCACGTCTTTCACCTCACTTCCGGTCCTCGCTGGTCAGCCACTGTAGCAGGTGGAACGCACGCCAGCTCTCTACACGGACGGACGGAACGAATTGGCTCCTACATGCCTTCCAGCCTCAGTGCCGGGTTAAGGCACTATTCAATGTAAGCAGCCATTTGGCTTTCTTTATTATTGTTTTTATGTTATAATAAACGGGATTACACTATTTTTGGCATTATTCGTTTATCTGCATATTCCAATCGAATCTTCCTTGGGGAGTCGGACGGATTTTGGGATCATCTCTTTACTAGCAAGTGGCATCTTTTAAACAAGCGTTATCTGACCCTTTTTTAGTTAAAAGGGTCAACATCTTGGGGTAAGCGGCCATCCATCCATAGCACTCTGGGTGTCGTTTTTGTGTTGGTGAAGGTTCACTTCAAAGAACATATTGGAACACTTTCTATGGACTTTAATATGGATTAGTCACGATTCACTCACTGGATGTTTTATACTTTATTGATTTCACATGCTGAGATCATATACGATCTGCTTCATTATATTCAGTTATATTAGTTGCAGACGTTTTCACCTTTGTTTCTTCTTGTATTTTTTGATTTGATTAATTTATACACGATTGTTTATATAATAGTCACAATTTATATATTTAATAGCGCCCCCTTGTCACATAATCTCACATTGCACTTTATGGTCATCCATTTAGTTTTTTAGGGGAGCAGCTTTAATTAATTTTAATTTAAATTAATTTATGATCATAATTTTTTATATTTGGCGCAAGGTTTTCACTTATTATTCAATATAAATGACACTGTCTCTCTCTCTCTGTAAACTCTCTTGTTTCACAACTCCAACACACTACACAAGGCCGGCGAGCTGGAGGCCTTATATAGTGTGGGGCGTGTACTAAACCCCCTGAGCCATAATTGGCCAAAGCCACCCTGGTTTGGCCAATTACGGCTCTCGGTTTTTCCTGTGCTGTGATTGGCCAAAGCATGCGGGTCATAGTGCATGCTTGGCCAATCATCAGCCAGCAATGCCGCCGTGAATTATGGGCCGGGGTGCGCCACTCGAATTTGGCGCAAAGGGCCCATAATGTTCGCAATTTGGCGAACGATCGAAAAGCCGATGTTCGACTCGAACACGAAGCTCATCCCTAATCCTGGGAGGTTTGTTCTGTCAGAGATCATGCTAGACCCAGGCATGAGGTAGAAGACCCAAAGCACATGCCCAAGGTGCCAGGTAGAGCAACATTTATGGTGAAAATCAATCTTTTGCTGCCAGCTGATCCCCAGAATCTCCATAAATCCAGTCTAGAGACATAAATTGTGTCTGCAGCACAGAGAAGGAAGATCATTACCCAGTCCCTGCCCTACTCTGGACCAATCAGTGAGCAGTATGGGTGGAGGAATGGATTTAGTGTTAATGACCCACCTGTGCTGATCTCTGTAGGAGTGTCCTCCTCTATAAATGTCCCCGTTATTCCATCCTCCTCCATAGACTGCTGATCATCCCTCACATACCTCTCTTCTTCTTCTTCTGATTTCACCTCAAATTCTATATCGATTGGATCTCCACTCTAAATCAGGAAAATGAGAGAGAATATCATCTGTAAACAATAGGAATTATTATTGTGACATCACATAAATAAATCCCCTTGCCTACTCAAGTCCATGTTCTAGATGCTCCATCCCACCAACCTTTAAATAAGGAGGGATGGTGTGACCTTCCTGTGTGGAATCCCGGGAATACAGAGGACGGGGACATCTCTCTGGTGGGTTCCTGGTATTAGGTGGCTCCATCATATCCTTGTGTCCTTCTGAAAACTCCTCCATCACTCCATACTCCTCATCCTCCTCTTTATACTCTTCTTTAACATCAATATTATCATCCCCGAGGTTTCCACTCTGGATATATAATAAAACATTCATTGTAACAATCATGCTGTGTATAAATCAGAACTACCAATAATTGTCACTCATCTACCTGATGATGGTGGGGGATGGTGTGACCTTCCTGTGTGGAATCCCGGGAATACAGAGGACGGGGACATCTCTCTGGTGGGTTCCCATTACTGGATCCATCTGTAGGAAACACACACACTGACTGAATACATTGTTTCTATGTGTTTATCAGATGATGGGGGATCTAGGTGGAGCCTCCGTACTGCTCTCTCCTTTACAATAAAGTCTCCTCTTACCCGGTGATGTGAGGGGCGGCTGATTGTCCATCATGACGTCCTTCCCAGCACCGCTCACCTCTCCTGTCAGCAGCTCGACGATCTCTCTGGTGACTTCTAGAATCTTCTTTGTATTTCTCTATTCTATCAGGGAGGGAGGTGGAGGCAATGTGATGGTCATGTGATCTCCAGACTTTACAGGAGGAAAACTCTAGATCTAAACACAAATAGAAAAATCAATCAATGTTCCCAGAATCCTCCTCACCATTTAGGTTTCCATTTTATTAAAGCCCCACTTTAGACTGAGATATAATTTCCCCACACAGGACCCCCACACTATGCAGGTTACAAGCTTGTAGCAGGTATTCTGATGTCATTACATACAACACAGGACCAACAGTCCCACTTTGCTAGTGAGGATGCCAAGGGTCCGCCCACATCCTAAGAGCATCAGAAAAAAAGCCAGATAGATGGACATTAGGAGGAGGAGCTGTGAGGTCAGTGTGATGTCATAGGATTCTGACTCTGGATGGAGGGACATTAGGAGGAGGAGCTGTGAGGTCAGTGTGATGTCATAGGATTCTCTGACTCTGGATGGAGGGACATTGGGAGGGGGAGCTGTGAGGTCAGTGTAATGTCATAGGATTATCTGATTCTGGATGGAGGGACATTGGGAGGAGGAGCTGTGAGGTCAGTGTGATGTCATAGGATTCTCTGACTCTGGATGGAGGGATATTGGGAGGGGGAGCTGTGAGGTCAGTGTGATGTCATAGGATTCTGACTCTGGATGGAGGGACATTAGGAGGAGGAGCTGTGAGGTCAGTGTGATGTCATAGGATTCTGACTCTGGATAGAGGGACATTAGGAGGAGGAGCTGTGAGGTCAGTGTGATGTCATAGGATTCTCTGACTCTGGATGGAGGGACATTGGGAGGGGGAGCTGTGAGGTCAGTGTGATGTCATAGGATTATCTGATTCTGGATGGAGGGACATTGGGAGGAGGAGCTGTGAGGTCAGTGTGATGTCATAGGATTCTCTGACTCTGGATGGAGGGACATTGGGAGGGAGAGCTGTGAGGTCAGTGTGATGTCATAGGATTATCTGATTCTGGATGGAGGGACATTGGGAGGAGGAGCTGTGAGGTCAGTGTGATGTCATAGGACATATAGACTCTGGATGGAGGGACATTTGGATGGGGAGATTTGAGGGGCCCTCTATAAGAGGCTCCTGTGCAAACCAAATAATTGGGTGTGTCCTACCTCTCTTAAAACTGAAGAGTGAACTTTGACCTTTACCATACAGAAATCTGTCAGGAATCTGTGAATGTAAGCCCTCGTGTGATCAGGTGACGTGCGGAGGAACGGAGTGTAAACACCAGACAATTTTCTCCAGCGCTCCTAATGGTGGGGATGGATTTTTCTGTGTGCTGGGTCCAAGTTTCCACCCCCCATGATCACTGCAGGTGTGGAGAAAAGCTGTGTAAGAGGATATGGAGGAGAGATGAGGAGAAGATCCAGGAATCAGGATAAAGGTCAGGACAAGCAACAGACGAGCGAATCCAAGAGATGAAGCCGGGGTCACTGCACAGAAAATCAATCCAAGGAAACAACAGGCAGGACGAGGAATAGCAAGATGGAGCTCAGAGACAAATTTTCCATACCTGGGATAAAAACTGCAGGCGGGCAGCACAGTGGTGTAGTGGTTAGCACTTTCAACTGGCAGCAAAAGGGTCACTGGTTCGAATCCCGATCATGACACCATCTGCCTGGAGTTTCATGTTCTCCCTGTGTCTGCGTGGGTTTCCTCCGGGAACTCCGGTTTCCTCCCACACTCCAAAGACATGTGTGCCTAGACGTGCTCCCATGAGGAGCGCATTCGGCGCATTACAAATCCTGTATCAAATCAAATTAATCAAATCAAGGTACATGCTCTTCTGCCCAAGCCAGAATATAGCTTACCTCCCTCTGGGCAGTATGACTTTTGGTGCCGCCCTGGTGGTTGATATAGGCCACTGCTGTGGCATTGTCGGACTGAGTCCTGACTGGATAGCCCCTTAACCTGCCCGTCCAGGCCCTCAGGGCCAGGCGTGCCACCCGAATCTCTAGAATGTTGATGGGTAAGGTCTTCCCGGACTCTGACCATATCCCCTGAACTGCTCGCCAGCCCAAAAGACTGGCATCGGTCGTCACTAACTTCCAAGTAACCGGCGTGAAGGTTTTCCCCTTCTGCAAGTTCTTGGTAAGTAAACACCAATTGAGACTCTGGCGTACGCTTGGAGTCAATTGCATTGGGCAATCCAAATCCTGGATCTCCTCGCTCCAGGCAGACAGGATACCGTTCTGTAACAACCTTGAATGGAACTGAGCATAGGGAACTGAATGAAGCTACCATCTTCCCTAACAACCTCATGCACAGGCATGGATAGATGGACTCCCTCTTGTCCTGACCGCGTGGACCAGATCTCACATAGCGCAGATCTTTTGCTGAGGTAAAAACACCTTCTTGTGAGCTGTGTCTATGACCAGACCCAAGTATTCCAGCCTTCTTACTGGGCATAAGGATGATTTTCCTAGGTTGATAACCCAACCTAGATGCTCCAGATACCTGACTGTGCTGACCACACTCTGGTCCAGCCTTGTCAGGGACTGATCCATGTTGTGGAAATTTTATGAAGATGTATTTAATTTGTATTGTCATAGTGTCGCCCAGTGTTAGTATTCCTGCAGCCCGCTCTAAAGAGCTGACTGGGGCAGACTGACGCTGGTTGAGTCCCGTCTGGTAGTGGAAAACCTCTTGAGGTTGGAGAGAGGTGGGGATATGTTCGTCAGCGAAAGGGCCCCTGTGTGTTAGCACAGACGTTCGTCTGGAGGGGATATGTTCACTCTCCAAGGACATTATCGGTTATAGGCGGATGTACGCTCTTGTCTCTGCTGTGTCTGATCAGCACAGGTAGGGATTCGTAGCGTACACCTGCAGATAGCCTCCCATCCACAAGGAACGGTAGTATAATCCGGGTATGCGTTGTTATGATCAGAGACGGAGTCCAGGTTTGTTCAGCCATGCGGCTTCCTTTGTTCCAGGAAAGGCAATACACCCTGTCTCTGCTCAGACACACCCATAGGACTCCTTTAGCCATTATTCATTGGTTGTTTGTATTAACTCATCCTGTTGGAAGGATTTATTGTTAGGTCATATCCTGTGATGTCACTTCCCTTGGAGGAAGTGATTGGCTGCTGGAGCCATCACTTTCTGTTTGTCATAGCTTTTTTCTTTTATGAATAAAAA
Source organism: Rana muscosa (assembly GCA_029206835.1). Taxonomy (NCBI): domain Eukaryota; kingdom Metazoa; phylum Chordata; class Amphibia; order Anura; family Ranidae; genus Rana; species Rana muscosa. The sequence goes on along the minus strand of JARGYO010005596.1, from coordinate 290,540 downwards.
GCCAAGCATGCTGGGCAGAGGGCAGACATGCTGATGGAGCCGAGACGTAAGCTATGGTGATGTCTGTTTACTTGGGGATATACAGGAAACAGAGTTGTAGGTAAGATGCATTATATCAGAGGAAATGTGTGCTTATTAGCACAGGAGATATGCTGTGCGCATGGCGTACAGCCTAATTTTCCGGACATCCACTAGTAGTAGGTCGTCTAGGTAAGCCACTACTGCAATACCCTGGGCCCTCAGTCTTGCCAGAAGCGGGGCCAGGACCTTTGTAAAGACTTGTGTCGCTGTGGCCAATCCGAAGGGCAGGGCCACAAACTGAAAGTGTCGCTGTTCTACTGCAAAACGCAGAAACTTCTGGTGAGCAGGAAATATTGGAACATGGAGATATGTGTCCTTGATGTCTATTGACGTTAGGAGTTCTCCTCCCTGAAGGGTGGATACCACTAACCGGATTGATTCCATGTAAACAGTCTGAATGTTTAAGAATCGGTTCAGACCCTTGAGATCTAGAATGGGTCTGACATCTTCATTCGGTTTTGGCACCATGAAGAGATTATAATAAAACCCTCTTCCTTGTTCCTCTGGGGGGGTCTCCATGATCACCCCCTGAAGCAGCAGCCGGTCTAGTGCCTGAAACAAAGACCCTTTTTTTTCAGGTCCTTGGGAACGCTCGATCTTAGGAAACGTGGAGGCGGAAACTCCCGAAACTCCAGCTTGTATCCTAGAGACACTATGGAGATGACCTATCTGCCCTGGATCTCCTCCTGCCAGGCTTCTGCAAACTGCAGGAGCCTTCCCCCCCACTCGATCGAGCGGGGGCGCCCCTTCACAAAGAGGCCTTTGGACTCTGTTTTGCAGATTTTTGTCTCTCTCTTGGGGTTGAAAGCGAAGGCCGTCGAGACTGCCTGGAGGCTGATGCCCCAGGCGAAGGAGAAGCAGAGCGTTTAAATGAAGGACGCCTGCTCCATTTTTTCACTGGAAGAAGGGTACTTTTACCACCCGAAATCTTCTGAATGTTTTTATCTAAGTCATCACCCAACAACCTCTCCCCATGGAAGGGAAACCCAGTTAGTAGTTTTTTGCAAGGTAACTCTGCTGACCAATATTTAAGCCATAGGACTCTTCACATATGCACTAGGAGAAGAGCAATGCGTGCCGTCTGATGAATAGAATCTTTAATGGCATCAACCACAAAACAAAGGGCCCTAGGCAGTTCTGCTAGGTCCGGGACCTCTTCCCATTTGACAATCTGTTTCATTTTGTCATTAAGGAATTTACAAACGCCAATCGCTGCTATCGCAGGTTGTGCTATTGCACCGGCCATATAAAACAATGCTTTAAGCAATGATTCCAGCCTCTTATCCGCTGGATCCTTAAATACCTGAACATTGTTCACTGGACAAGTTAGACTTTTATTCAGGGAAGAGACAGCAGCATCTACTGCTGGTACACTCCATTTCTTACTAAACTTCTCCTCCATAGGATACATTTGGGAAAATCTCTTAGGAGGAATAAAATGCCTGTCGGGATGTTCCCAGTCAGCATAAATAAGCTATTCCAGCAAAGGGTGCATAGGAAAAGCATGGGAGCCCTGAGGAGGCTTCAGAGAACCTAAAGAGGAGAAGGGAACTTCAGCCGTTTCTGCCAGGGGCAGCTTATACCCAAAGCGTACTGTCTCAGTGAGCGATTGAATTAACAATCTCTGAGGTTGTGAGGCTGAAAAAGACTCCACTGGGGCTGAGCCCTCCCATGAGGAACCCTCCTCATGTCCTAGCGAATTATCTAAGGGTGCATCCGGATCCTCTATCCATTCCTGTTCCGCCGAGGATGGGCCCGAAACAGGAGAAGGAGATCTGTCGCGTTTTTTCCCAGCCTGGGAGGACGACGCAAACAAATTAGCTATTTTGCCCTCTAAACCAGACAAAGCTGCAGCCAAGTCATCCTTACTGACGTATGCAGAGGCTGGAATGTTGGAGGTAGCCACAATGCCTGACAATGGCTCAGCCTGGTCAGCCGTTTCAGGACTTTCAGGGGAGGATGGTGCTGTGGAGGCACGACTAGGAATCCCAGGACCTTACTGCTGCACTCTTGCGCCCCTTCTCCCAGTTCTTGCCCCTCTCTTTCGGGAATACATAGCCCTAAGCCCAAAGCAGAGGTACTAATTAACATTTGTCAGCGAAATTTGGCTTTACGTCATGCGCACAACCAATCTCCTGTGCTAATAAGCACACATTTCGTCTAATGATATAATGCATCTTACCTACAACTCTATTTCCCCTATATCCCCATCAACAGACATGACCATACCTTCGTCCTCATCTCAGCATCACTCCTCCAGGGAGCAGTGTGCCTGGCTCTTATTCGTAAAAGACAAAAGCTCTGACAAACAGGAAGTGATCGCCACAATAGCCAATCACTTCCTCAATACAAGATGACATCACAGGAAATTACAAACAGTAAAGGGGAGGGTACACACAGGAAGGGAAAGGGGGAGAATTGCACACGACATCCTTCCAACAGGATGAGTTAATACAAACAACCAATGAATAATAGACATGTGCAATTTGTTTAGTTCCGAATTCGTTTAACGAATTGTGAAAAATTTGTTTATTTCAGAAATTTCAGAATTTTCTAATTTTTCAACTTCCGAAATTTCGGATTTCCGAAATTTCGAATTTTTAGAATTTCCGAAATCGGAAATTCGGAATTTCGAATTTTCGAAAAAAGCAAAAAAACGAATGAAACGAAAACGAAATAAACACATTTTTTGGCAGTGCACATGTCTAATGAATAATGCTTAAAGGATTTTCTATGGATGTGTCTGAGCAGAGACAGGGTGCATGGCAGCTAAACAAACATGGACTCCATCTCTGAACCCAAAATCTCCTGTATTACCGCTAATAGGAATCCTTATTCTGCTCTGTTCCAGAGAAGAAATCATACCTGGATTATACTACCGTTCCTTGTGGATGGGAGGCTATCTGCAGATGTTCCACTACGAATCCCAACCTGTGCTGATCAGACACAGCAGAGACAAGAGCGTATATCCGCCTATAACCGATAGTTTTCTTTGCAGAGCGAACATATCCCCTCTAGACAAACGTCTGTGCTAATGCGCAGGGGCCCTTTCGCTGGCGGACATATCCCCACTCCGCAAACATCTCTCTCCAACCCCAGAAAGTTTTCCATCACCAGACGGGACTCAACCAGCATCAGTCTGCCCCAGTCAGCTCTTTAAAGCGGGCTGCAGGAGTACTAACACTGGGCGACACTATGACAATACATATTAAATACATGTTGTGACAGGAGTGACTTTGGGTCGGGGGTTTGTGCAGCTCAGCTTGCCCTGGAGAGTTCTGGAGGCTCCTTGTCCAGCTTCCCCGATGCCTCTTATATGTAAATCACCCGGAGTCTCTAATAGGGGCACAGGGTGAATGAGAACCCCACTATGATCTGTACTAGTCAGACTCAATGCTGTATACATTGTATATATTGTGTGTTGGCTGTTGGACTATTTGCTGTGATGGGATGGGGTGTGACTATTCTATTGTCTATTGTGGCGGCCTCAACTATTATGGGATGTGTAAGTGTCTTGCTGTGAGGAAGGAGGGGGGGATTCCTCCAGTAGCCCCTCCTGCTAAGACTGTTTACTGATGAGAAGTTGGAACACACCTGACCTGTATAACCATTGTCATTGGACAGGTTACCCGCCCTGTTTCCCAAGGGTGGGGGAGTGTTTTGAAGTAAGGGATCTGTTAAAATGTGCTTAAATAAAGAGTCTGTTGGTTTTTACCCTACACTAAGGTGTGTCTGTTCACTGGGGGGCTAAAGAATTTGGACGGTGCTGGATCTGAACAGAGGAAGCATTGACGGCAGACCTAGATCTGTTTGAGAACAGAGGGTTCGTCACAACTGGTTGGCAGCAGCGGGATCGTGCTTCCTGGCTGTGAAGACCTCCACCTGGATCCAAGATCGGACAGCAGACTTCAGTCACCCCAGCAGAGATATGGATCTGGCATCAGAATTCCCGGGGCTGCTGCAGATCGTCCTTTCAGCATACACCAGGTCTGTGTCTGCGGATGAATACCTGGAGGTCAGGCAGCAGATTTGGGTAAGGCACTGGATTAGATGCCTCCAAGTTTCTGGTATGCAGCAAGGCCAGTGCTTTCCAACCCCAGAGCAGCAGGCCAGTGAACAAAGGGAGTTATGGATGCAATTCCTGGGAGAGTGGCCCCAGGAGAAATGGGTGACTGAGTTGGACAGGCTGGTCCAGCAGGAGATAGAGCTGGACAATCAGTATCGGGCTCTGCAATGGCACTCGGAGGAGGAATATTTAGGAGAGACAACAGAATGCTCTCCGGAGGGATATGACTTTGGTGGCCCTGGATTGCTGTGGGAGAGCCTCACAAATTGTTTTGTGTTTGGCGATAAAGGGGAACCTACCCTTGAGGACCTGCGAGAATACAGAGAGGCTATGCTGGTTTTGCAGGAGTCTCAGAGCTTAAACCTGATCTAGACTATTTGCTAAGGAAGGAACAGCATCTGGAAAGGGCATACAGGAAACTGCTAGAATGCGTTCAGCAGCATGCCAGAGAATCGGCAGTGGAAACCCTGGAGATTGTCGTCTCCAAAGCAGAAGTGCTGACAACAGGGCAGAGCTCTGCTAACCTCTGCCCAGCACCTACAGTGGCTTCAGCCTCCCTGAGAGAAGAGGTAGTCGGCCTTTCTCCCACAATACTGACAGAGACATGGGATTTTCTGCCAGCAGCATCAGCAGAGTTACCAGAATCTTCTACTGCTGAAGCGCTGGCAACCGAACAGAGGGTCCAAGACCTCTGTCCCACACTTTTAGCAATTCCAGAGACTGGGGATTTAATAGACATTTCTGTAGAGGAGGAACCACCTAGCAAACCACCAGTAGAAGTGCTGGCAACCGGACAGAGGGTCCAAGACCTCTGCCCTACACCTGAAGAAATTCTGGAGGCCCAGGGTGAGGAGGTGGCAGCCTGTCCCGAGCTGCAGATCAGGATCCAAGGAGAGAATGCAGTCGTCACCTCACAACTGCAGCTTGATCTGGTGTCGGTGGATGGGCCTGTGGTCACCACTCACAGCCACCCAGCAGAAGTGCTGGCAACAGGGCAGAGTGCTACCAACCTCTGCTCTCCACTAACAAACAATGGATTTCCTGTAAAAGTGGATGGGACTTCAGTCTCCACTTGTATACCCCAGGGATGCTGGGCAGTCAGCCCAGATCCCCAACAGCATGATGGAGTGAGCCCAGTCACCCTGTCTTCTCTCCAGCGGCTGAAAGGACTCCAGGGAGAAGGGCCAGTCCAGGCCTCTCCCCAGCGGCAGGCATGTTCTCTGAGAGAGACAGAGGTTGGCTGGGTAAGTAATGCTCTGTTTGGGACAATTTATTTGGGGTACTGTATGGATACCGGCATTGGGGGACTAAAACTACTGACTAACTTCAGAGTCAACCCGTCTGGGGTCTCCTTCTGCGTTAGTCTCCTGCCGAAAGGGGAGATGTGTGACAGAAGTGACTTTGGGTCGGGGGGGGTTGTGCGGCTCAGCTTGCCCTGGATAGTTCTGGAGGCTCCTTGTCCAGCTTCCTCAGACCCTCTTATGTGTAAATCACCCTGTGTCTCTAATAGGGGCACAGGGTGAATGAGAACCCCACTATGATCTATACTAGTCAGACTCAATGCTGTATACATTGTATATATTGTGTGTTGGCTGTTGTGTACTATTTGCTGTGATGGTTTGGGGTGTGACTATTCTATTGTCTATTGTGGCTGTCTCAACTATTATGGGATGTGCAAGTGTCTTGCTGTGAGGAAGGAGGGGGGGATTCCTCCAGTAGCCCCCCTGCTAAGACTGTTTACTGATGAGAATTTGGAACACACCTGACCTGTATAACCATTGTCATTGGACAGTTTTACCTGCCCTGTTTCCCAAGGGTGGGGGAAGTGTTTTGAAGTAAGGGATCTGTTAAAATGTGCTTAAATAAAGAGTCTGTTGGTTTTTACCCTACACTAAGGTGTGTCTGTTCACTGGGGGGCTAAAGAATCTTGGACGGTGCTGGATCTGAACAGAGGAAGCATTGACGGCGGACCAAGATCTGTTTGAGGACAGAGGGTTTGTCACACATGTTCAGAAAATTTCCACAACACATGAATCTATTGCTGAGCCTAGTCTTAGCAATGGTTAATATGCTGCTATCAAATGCTACAGCAGATGCTGAGTAGATGGGTCTTGAAAATGCCAGTACCCAACACCCAGCGCTTACGTGCCCCTGGACTAGTGTCTGTGTCTCTCCGCCAACCACCATGACACAGCCTGCGCTTATCTTTTAAAAAAGTCAGCTGGTCTGAGCCTGCGCCGTGAAGGAACGTGCACGCCAATTCACGTGCACGTCAGTGGGTAGTCCGTCCGCCCCTGGGGCCTTACAATTGGGAAACGCAGCTAACGCTGTCTGCAGCTCCTCCAAGGTAAAGGGGGCATCCAAGGCCTTACGCTGGTCAGTCGTGAGTTGTGGGAAGTCAATGCCATGTAAGTAGGTCAGAAGCTCCGGCTGCGTAAATTGCTCTGTCGGGAGATAAAGGATCTCATAAAATCTGGCCAGCTCTGCCAAGATTGATAGCTGTTGTTTTGATAGCTCCAATAGTGGGGGAACATTATTGAGAGTTAGCTATCCTGGCCAACATGCGCCCCGTGCTCTCTCCCTCCTCAAAAAAAGCCAATTTAGAGAAAGAAAAAAAAGAAATTTCTGCTGTGGAGGACAGCAGCCGCTCATAAGCTGATTGAGCCGACTGCCATGCCTCCCTGGCAGAATCTGTCGGGGCTTGAACAAATGCCTCTCTGAGCCCAGAAGAGTTCTTATTTACCTTATCAATTTCGGAGATAAGTAACCCCCTCAGATATGCCTTACAGGCATCCCACTGTGTCACCGGGGAGTCAGCAAAGTCCTGACTATCGAGAAAGTCCCCCATGCTCCGCTCCACCTCATTGCGAGTCAAAAATAGTTTCAGCCAAAAGGCATTACATTTTCACGGGGGTCTCAGAAGGGTGGATGGTGGGTAGACAATCAGAGTGACCACTAAATGTGAGTGATCCAACACACTGCAGGGCTTATATATCACGCCAGAGATGGAAGGGAGCAAGGCAGGGTTACCCACAGCCAGGTCAATCCTAGACAACGTCCCGTGAGTTTTGGAGAAGCAAGAGAACTGCCTCTCCAAAGGGTGTTTGAACCTCCTTATATCAATCCATACCACTTTGTTGAGCAATGGAGACTCCCTCAATGCGGCAGAGACCCCAGAGCTGGGGTGTCTGTCCATGGAGGGACTCAACCAGCAATTAAAGTCACCCACGATCAGTAGCGGGAGATCCGGCCTGCCCTCTAAATAGGCCAGCAACCGCCGGAGCACCACCACCGTAAACGGCGGGGGTATATACACACAAGCCAATATACAGTACACCTTTCCCACCGACAATGTAAAAATATAAACCGGCCCTCGGCATCAATACACACATCAATTTCCTGGAAATCTACAGAGCCATGAATCATTACACTCACACCCCTAGAATAGGAGGTGTGAGTGGAATGGTAGGCCCCACCCACCCATGCATATTTAAGACAACATTGTGTTTCACTGGTTAAATGCGTTTCCTGCATACATAAGATCATATGGTGGTATTTCTTTAGACAGGTGGATACCATCATGCGTTTAAGTGGGGAGCCTAAGCCTCTCACTTTCCAAGAAACAATTGGTAATTCAGCCATTGGGAGAAAGCAAACATATTCTTAATGGGGGGGTGGAACACCAACACAGTGTCTAGAAAGGTGTGGAAGAGATCTGGGGTCCTGCAGGTAGGTAGACTCAGGGGTCTCCCTCAGCAAAAGTCCACAAAAATAGGATTTTTATAACAGCTTACCTGTAAAATCCTTTTCTTGGAGTACATCACGGGACACAGAGCGACATAGTCATTACTAATGGGTTATATAGATACCGTCAGGTGCTGGCACTGGCAACTTCCAAAACCGGAAGTACCCTCCCCTATATAAGCCCCTCCCATCCGGGAGCACCTCAGTTTTGTAGCAAAGCAATAAGTGTCCCCAAAGAGGGGCGGGAGCTCGGTGTCCCGTGATGTACTCCAAGAAAAGGATTTTACAGGTAAGCTGTTATAAAAATCCTATTTTCTTTCTCGTACATCACGGGACACAGAGCGACATAGTCATTACTAATGGGATGTCCTAAAGCAATGCCAAATGAGGGGGGGGATACACCATATATAAGCTGAGCGCTATCAGACATGAGGATCTTTTGCGGCCTGCAACACACTGCGCCCAAAAGGCGACATCCTCCTGACTTCTAACGTCCACCTGGTAGAACCTAGTAAACGTGTGTACTGAAGACCATGTTGCGGCCTTACAGATTTGAGCCAGGGAGGCCTGGTGATGCACTGCCCATGAAGTTCCAACTGCTCTCGTGGAGTGCGCTCTAACTTTGAACGGAGGCGGTCTCCTTCTCAAGCCATAGGCTTGTATTATGACCTGTCGAATCCACTTGGCTAAAGTAGATTTTGACGCTGCCTGACCCTTTCTGGGGCCTTCCGGCAGAATAAACAAAGTATCCGTTCTGCGAATCTGAGCAGTGGCTTTTAGATAAGCTTTAACTGCTCTTACTACATCCAAAGAATGCAATAACTTTTCCTCTACCGAACTAGGTTTGGGGAAAAAAGAAGGAAGAACCACATCTTGGTTCAAATGAAAACTCGATACCACCTTAGGAAGAAAGGCTGGATGAGGACGTAACACTACTCTGTCCTTATGGATAACCAGATATGGCTCCTTACAGGACATAGCTGCTAATTCCGATACTCTTTTAGCCGAACAAATGGCTACTAGAAAAATCAATTTCCTGGTGAGAAGCACCAAGGAAATATGCTGTAATGGTTCAAATGGTTGTTTCTGTAGAACCGACAGAACCAAGTTTAGATCCCATGGACATATGGGAATATTAACCGGAGGACTAATACGCATCACTCCTTGTATAAAGGCTTTGACTAGTGAATGCGAAGCCAAGGGCCTTTGAAAAAATATTGACAAGGCCGAAATCTGACCCTTGATAGTACTCAAGGCAAGCTTCCTATCTACAGCCCATTGTAGGAAGTCCAGAATCCTACCTATTACGTATTTACGTGGATGCCATTTCTTGGCCTCACACCAGGCGATGTACGCCTTCCAGATTCTATAGTAGATCTGCCTGGATACCGGCTTCCTGGCATTGATCATGGTAGATACCACAGCATTAGAGAGCCCTCTCTTTTTTAGAATGTGGGCTTCAATAGCCAGGCCGTCAAACCTAGGGCTGGTAAGGAAGGGTGGTATATCGGTCCTTGCGAAAGCAGGTCCGGACGATGTGGGAGGGTCCAAGGACTCCCCACAGACATTTTTACAATCTCCGCGTACCATGCTCCTCGGGGCCACGCTGGAGCCACCAGAATCACTGGTTTCTTTTCTACCCTGATTCTGCGGAGTAATCGAGGTAACAATTGTGGCGGTGGGAATGCATATATCAGCTTGAACTGATCCCAAGGGAACACTAGGGCATCCGAGCCGCAAGCTAGGGGATCCCTTGTCCAAGAGACAAACCTGTCCACTTTTGTGTTGAATCTGGATGCTAGCAGATCTACATCCGGTGTTCCCCACCGCTGACATATTGTCCGGAAAACCTCGGGATGAAGGGACCATTCCCCTGGGCATAATTGTTGGCGACTTAGAAAGTCCGCCTTCCAATTCTCCACTCCTGGAATGAATACCGCAGATATGGCTGGGACATCTCTTTCTGCCCATCTCAGGATGTAATTTACTTCCCTTTGGGCTGCACGACTCCTGGTGCCCCCCTGACGATTGATATATGCCACTGCTGTGGCATTGTCTGATTGAATTCTGACAGGGGACCCTTGGAGTTTGGATGTCCATGCTACTAGGGCATACCGGGCTGCTCGTATCTCTAAGAGATTGATGGGCAGGGCCTTTTCCGCATCCGACCATCTGCCCTGGAGAGACCATTGTTCCAGTACTGCTCCCCAGCCTATAAGGCTGGCATCTGTAGTGACCACCTTCCAGGAAATCGGACTGAAGGATTTCCCTCTTTCCAGATTCTGGGGAACCAACCACCAGCGGAGGCTCTTGCGAACGGAAGGGGACAAGGACAGTGGTAAGTCCAGAGCCTGAACTTTTTTGTTCCAGGCTGACAGTATGTCCCTTTGCAACTTCCTTGAATGGAATTGACCGTAGGGTACTGCTTCGAATGATGCCACCATTTTTCCCAGCAGCCTCATGCACAGGCGTATGGATGGCTGTCTTTTTGAACCCACTAAGTGGATCAAATCTCTCAAAGACGACCCCTTTTCTTGAGGCAAGAAAATTTTTCTCTGGTCTGAATCCAGCCTTAGCCCCAAGTATTCCAGACTTTTGACTGGTTTTAGGGCTGACTTGTCTCGGTTGATAATCCAACCGTGATATTCCAGATACTTGATTGTCTCGTGAACAACCACTTCTAGTTTTTCCACTGAGTGGTCTATCAGCAACAAGTCGTCTAGATATGCCATTATCGTTACACCTCGTGTTCTTAGATTGGCCAATAATGGGGCCATAATTTTTGTGAACACTCTTGGTGCTGTGGCCAGACCGAAGGGTAAGGCTCTGAACTGAAAATGGCGCCCTTCTACCGCAAAGCGTAGAAATTTTTGGTGGGCTGGAAAGATGGGAATGTGCAAATAAGCATCTTTGATGTCGATCGAGGCTAACCATTCCTCCCCTTGTAGGGCAGTGGCCACCGATCGGATCGACTCCATCCGGAAAGTCCTGATATGTAGGAATTTGTTTAGCCCTTTTAGAATTAATATGGGCCTCACGTCCCCGTTTGGCTTCGGGACTGTAAAGAGGTTTGAGTAAAACCCGAACCCCCATTCTTCCAGGGGAACCTCTATAATTACTGCTTGGAGCAATAATTGTTCTAGTGCCAACAGGAGGGATCCTCTCTTCTGGGGATCCCTTGGCACGTTTGACCTTATAAAGCGGGAAGGAGGGGAGTTTTTTAACTCCAATTTGTATCCCAGATTTACTGCGGAGAGCACCCATCTGTCTCGGATCGTGTCCCGCCAGGTCTCTGTGAACAACTGAAGTCTTCCCCCCACCCGATTGGGTGGGGGCAACCCTTCATGCATTTGACTTTGGGGGAGGTTTTGTACCTCTCCTGCTCCAGGGCTTCTTGTTACCCTGCAATTGTCCCTGATTTTTACCTCCGGGATTTGACCGAGGAGGCCGTCGGAACTGTTTCACAGCCGATGTCCTAGGGACTGGAGAAGCAGGCCTCTTAAAAGAGGGACCTCTAACTCTATTTTTAACCGGCAAAAGTGTACTTTTACCGCTGGAAATTCTCTGGATATATTTGTCCAGGTCTTCCCCGAATAAGCGTTCACCATGAAATGGGAAGCTGACCAGCAATTTTTTACAGGGAGCTTCAGCAGACCAGTTTTTGAGCCATAGAAGCCTGCACATATGTACTACAGACAGCGTAAGGCGGGAGGCCTGATGGATTGAATCCTTTATAGCGTCAACCGCAAAGCATAAGGCTCTAGGTAGATCAGCTAGGGCAAGGGCCTGCTGATCTGGCAAGTCCCTTAAGACCTGTTTCAACTGATCCTTCACTGCTTGGCAGACCCCAATAGCTGCCACTGCTGGTTGTGTCACCAAGCCTGCTGTAGCAAAAGCAGATTTTAATAAGGACTCCAATTTTTTATCTATTGGGTCCTTGAACATTTGGACATTATCCACCGGACATGTCAGTGATTTATTCACACAAGAGATGGCTGCGTCCACTGTAGGGACCCTCCATTTTCTGATGAACTTATCCTCCATGGGATAGACCACCGGAAATCTCTTGGGGGGGAGTAAATATTTTGTCAGGATGCTCCCAATCCTGGTAAATGAGCCCTTCCAGTAAAGGATGGATCGGAAAGGAACAAACAGTCTGGGGAGCTTTTAGCGACCCCAACGAGGAAACAGAAGTGGATGATGGCTCCGCAAGGGGCATTTTAAATGCTGATCGGACCATATTAGTCAGGGACTGAACCCATAACCTTTCAGCATGTGATGCTGAGAACGGCTCTTCCACTGTTGATTCCTCTACAACCGAATCAACCTCATCCTGATCCCCTTCAGGTAGGTCGATCCCTGTATGGGACTGTTGCTCTGTTAACAGGCACTCTGAGGGAGGAGACGGAGATCGGGCGCTTTTCTCCTGTGACAGGGAAGCCGCGATCAATGCTGACAATCTCTCTTCCAGCCCTCCCAGAGCTGAGGAAAAAACCTCCTCTGTTACATACACAGGAGCAGGTGAACTGAGGACAGCCACAGTACCAGGTACTCCTGAGGGTGCTCTACGGTCACTAACCTCTGATTCTTCAGGGGAGACTGGTGCAGCCAAAGCATGCCCAAGATCCTCAGAGCCCGATGGAGACCCCCTATTCCTCCTGGAATTTCTAGTCCCGGAGTTTTTAGACGGCATATTCCTAAGCCACAAAGCTGAGGTATTCCAGCCGAAAATACACCAGTTACTGACAATAGTCTAGCATAAATGCTGCTATAAGAAACAGTTGGTGTCTACTAATGTGCCTTTCTAGGGGATGCCTGTATCAACCGCTTGCTGTATGCCTTATTTAAATGTTGCCAGCTCTGTCTCTGTACTTCATAGCCAGCTCACCACACACAATTGTGGTTTTTAACATGCTGGGACGCCCGCACATGCGCAGAAGCGCTGCGGCGCGCAGAGAGCGTCATCCCCCAGGCTCCGCCCCCTTTCTCGGCTCACCTCTATATATAGAGGCGCGTGCACGCGCGCGGCCACGTGCGCCTTCGGCGCTAATTTCGAAAATGGAAACCAGGGACAAGAGCCAGGGCCCCTTTGCCACAGGCCGGGGGATGGACGAGCATGGCAACATGGCAGAGGAAGCAGTTTCCCATAAGAGAACTCACCATCTGCCTGGACTCGCTCTGATGAGAAGAAACTAGTCCACATGACAAGAAACGTTCCACAGCGGCCTCTAGTGGACAAACACAGGTACCGCAGTCTAATATATTAAATATATATATATATATAAAAAAAAAATCTTGACCACCATTAAAAATGATTACATTTTTTTTAGTAGTTACAGGCATGCACAGAATTTTGCGGGAATACCATTAGGTAACAGACAGAAAGACAAATTAGGCTTGGGGGTCCCCCAATAGAACCAAGTTCCTGGGGGCCCCCACTTACCTGTTCCCCGCCGCAGGACTTTGTTTGGTCCACAAAAGCCCAAACTTCACCTATCACGGCAGGCATTGTAATCAAACCTTCAGGGACCGGGTTCCCAAGGATTCCACTCCCCTGGACCTGTATAGCACCCTGCACAGAAAACATCTTGGTCGTGGGTATGACCAGAGCTCTGGATCCCAGGGTCCAGCTCTCCTAAGAGAAGCATTACAGGCAAAACCCTGCTCTTCTCTGCAAGGCCCGGGTACCGACCGTTTAGCTATGAAGCTTTTTTGGTCGGATCCGGAATAGCTTACTGAGGCCCAAAAGAACCTGTACGCAAGCTCAGTGAAAAACACATGTTTCTTCTTGGCCAACACCTTAGACACTGGCAAAAAACTGAGGTGCTCCCGGATGGGAGGGGCTTATATAGGGGAGGGTACTTCCGGTTTTGGAAGTTGCCAGTGCCAGCACCTGACGGTATCTATATAACCCATTAGTAATGACTATGTCGCTCTGTGTCCCGTGATGTACGAGAAAGAAAGACAATTGTGGCAAGAGCAATCTCCATGTAAGAGATGCAAGTCTAGGGCAGACGTCAAGAACTCCGGTAATATCCAGGATTGCAGAGTCACAGTTCCAGAATGCAATAACAGGTGTGTATAGCTCTCTGTATAGGTTCAGTAAGTGCAAAAAAACACAGAACCAGGCCGTCAACAGGACGAGTCCTTGCATGTAGTCTGGAAACAAAAAAACAGCACGATGGTCTTGAAAAAACATAAGTCCAGACCTCCCACAGAGCAGGCCATACAGCTCCAACAAGGAGCAGAAACAAGTAAGGCACATTTGTTCTACCGCTCTGGTAGAGAAATCACATTTTTCTTGCAACTTTACAAGATAGCTCAAAGTTCACATACAAATATATTGTCTCCCAGCAGAACAAAATAAAGAATGGGGGTAAAAGATGAACACACGGTGAGCTTGCCACAGAGGAACTTGCAAGTGGTGCAGTAGAAATATAGCATAGTGCCTTGTATCAACAGCCAGCAGGTTAATCACCTTCCTCCTCTCTGTCGCGATGACATAAGGGCTGATTCAAAAAAGTGAGTTTGCCGATTGGCAGTAACTCTCACCTTGGCAGGGTATAACACGGTGTAAGGTAGTTGTAATGCACGTAAGCGCCTCTTTACATCAGAGAACTTGGCGTGGCGTCGCTGCACCTCCCCGGAGAAGTCTGGGTAGAATGATACCCAGACTCCATTCACCTGGACATTGGCCTTCTCCCTGGCATGTCTCAGCACCACCTCCCTGTCCCTATAGTGTAGGAGACAAGCAAGGATGGGTCTAGGGGGGGCGCCAGGCTGTGGTGGGCGGCCTGGCGTGTGGTTAAACCTTTTCTACCGTAAAGAATGGGGAAAAGGCCTCCTTTCTGAAAACGTCCTGCAGCCACCCTTCAACAAAGGCGGTGGGATCCCGGCCCTCAGCTTTCTCTGGCAACCCTACTATGCGCACATTGTTCCGCCTCATATGGTTCTCCATGTCATCAGCTCTGTTGTTAGTGTCTCTGGCTAGCTGATGTGCAACATGGGACTCCCAGGAAACTGGGGCAGCTTATCTACCACCTCACTCACCCGGCTTTCCACTGCTGTTGTGCGTTCACTGATTTTTTGTAGATCCTCTCTCAGTCCCCCAAACTGCTCTTTAAGGGTATTCACTGAAGCGGTGCAAACGTGCACCGCCCTGAGTATCTCAGCCAGGGTCGGTTGCTCAGTGTCCTCTGTGTCTGTGTGCTGGGGGAGAGACTGCTCCACTGTGCTGGCCTGTTCTCCATGACTCCCCGCCTCTCCAGCAGACTGCTCCTGAGAGGTCTGCGCTGCCGTGTGACTGCTCAGCGCTACCCCCCTCGGTCTGATCTTGGGGACCCCCCAGATTTTGGGTATAATAAGTCATATCCCTCTGGTAGTCCTTACCCTGAGCCTTTGCCGTTCATTTGCTGGTCTCCTCCTTGTACTTTTCTGTGCCGCGCGGCATGCGTTGGGCCAGGGCCGCGGCGGCGCCATCTTGGAATTCCCTTAGGACCATTTACGGAGCTTTTCTTTAGCACAACATTAACCATGACCAACACCTTAGACACTGGCTAAAAAAACTGAGGTACTCCCAGTATGGGAGGGGTTATATAGAGGGGGACTTCCTGTTCTTGATTATGCCAGTGTCCACCACCTGAAGGTGTCGTATAACCCATATGTTATTACTATGGTGCTCTGTGTCCCGTGATGTATGTTAAAGAAACTCCCTACGCAGGTTAAGGTTAAACCGATTCTCCTCCAATCTCATTGTGTGTCCCCTTGTCCTCTCACACCCCCTGAGATTGAATAGCTATTTTCCTATGCTGGGATCACCAGTGAGATATTTGTAAATGGCTTTCATATCTCCTCTCAAGTGTCTTTTCTCCAGCGTTAATAAAATTTAGCGCTTGTAGTCGCTCCTCGTATTTGAGGTCCTCCAGCCCCCTAATTAATTTAGTTGCCCTTCTTTGGACTCTCTCCAGCTCCAACACATCCCTTCTGAGGACTTGTGACCAAAACTGGACGGAATACTCCAGATGTGGCCTGACCAGAGTTTTATAAAGTGGTAGAATTATAGTTTTATCTCTGGAGAAAATGACCAGTTACACTTACTGGTAACGGTGTTTCTGGGTCTTCCAGGATGGCACCTTGAGAGATAACTGGTCCCACCTGCCAAGAAACACAATCAAAGAAGAGGTCAAAAACCCCCGAACCTCCCTGTGCTCCTTAGTTGTGAAAAAGTATTGACCCACACCAGTGCACGAGAGTGAGAACCACCCCAAATGTTCATACAACACCAACACACAAAAATGGGTGGGAAGTAGTCCTGCCGTCCTGGAAGACTTCCCAGAAACACTGTTACCGGTAAGTGTAACTGGTCATTTTCTCAAGTCATCTTCCAGGACGGCACCCTGAGAGAAGAGCAAGTAGCTCAGGCCTTCCTTAGGGCGGGACAACAGCCTGTAGAACCTTTCTACCAAATGCCAAATCCTGAGCTGACATCAGTTCCACCCTGTAGTGCCTCAGGAAAGTGTTCCGGCTTGTCCATGTAGCTGCTCTGCAGATCTGTTCTACCGATGCTCCAGCCCTTTCTGCCCAAGAGGTCGCCAGAGACTGTGTAGAGTGTGCCTTAAGGATAGTGGGAACCCGTCTGCCTAATCCACCTTGCTATGGTTGCATGTGATGCTTGCTGACCCTTCTTCTGGCCGCAAAAACCAACTAATAAGTGACTGGACCTTCTAAAATCCTTCACTCTCTCTAAATAAACTAACAGACACCGTCTGACATCTAAACAATGAAAATAACTTTCCTTCTTGTTCTGAGGATTGGCACAAAACGAAGGAAGGACAATCTCCTGTGTCCTGTGGAACCATGAGGCCACCTTCGGAAGGTACAGGGGATCCTGCCTAAGGATAATCCTGTCTTCAAATAATAAGAAAAAGGGCTCTTTTACAGACAGAGCCTGGAGATCACCTATCCTTCTGACCATTGTAATGGCCTGCAGGAAGGTTGTCTTAAGGGCAAGTAATTTAAGCGGGATATGAGCCAAGGGCTCGAATAGTGCCTTGGTCAGGGCCCGAGGACTAGGGTAAGATCCCATGGTGGAAATTCTTTCATTTGCACCGGGGACATCCTCTCCCTAGTCGACAAAAATCTCTTGATCAGTGGGTTTAGTGCCAGTCTCCTGTCCAAAAAATTGGACAAGGCTGCCACCTGGACCCTGAGCGTCTTAGTAGCTAGACCCTGATCAACGCCGTCCTGGAGGAAATCCAGGATTGCAGGGATCTCCTGCTGGGAAGTCCCCCTCGCTTGACACCAATGCAAGAAGACTCGCCAGAATTTGGCATAAATACGCCTGGTAACCTGCTTCCTACTCTGTAACAGGGTGTCAATTACTCTCTCTGAACACCCCCTCTGCCGCAGGCTCCCCCTTTCAAGAGCCAAGCCGCTAGCTTGAAGAAACCGGGGTTTGGGTGGCAGACTGGACCCTGTAGGAGAAGGTCCTGCCGCTCCGGAAGATGCTGTGGAAGGGACACGGACCAATTTCCCAGGGTAGGAAACCAGGTCCTCTTGGGCCACCAGGGAGCGATTAAAATCAGTCTGCCCTATGGGAAAGGCCAAGTGGAAGTCCCAGTCTTGGGCCAACACATCCACCCCCTCGGATCCTCTCTCCCTGGACAGTGAAAAGAACTTCTTCATCTTCCTGTTCCCTCTGTGCGCGAAGAGATCTATCTCCGGTCTGCCGAAGCGTCATCACACGAGGGAGTACACTTCGGGGTTTAATTCCCACTCTCCCTGGTGAATCGGCAGAGCTTGGAATCAGCACTCAGGGGGACTCTTCCAAGCTCTGCTGCCCCCCCCTGAGGAAGATGGGGAAACCCCCCACCAGGAAGGGCAAGCCCTACCAGACCCAAAGGCTTCACAAGGTTTCTTCACAGTAAGAGCTGTGAAAATGTGGAACAGACTCCCTGCAGAGGTGGATCTGGCCAGCTCAGTAGATCGCTATAAGAAAGGTCTGGATTCTTTCCTAAATGTACAGAATATAACTGGGTACTGACATTTATAGGGAAAGGTGATCCGGGGAAAATCCGATTGCCTCTCGGGGGATCAGGAAGTTTTTGGCCTCTTCTTTAATTGTGTTTCCTGTCAGGTGGGACCAGTCATCTCTCAGGGTGCCGTCCTGGAAGACGACGTGAGAAAATTCCCTTTTTTATGCATGCCGATATTCTGCCGGCTTTGGTAGCTGCAGCTTGACATTGTATGCTATTGCTCAGTCTGTCTTCTACTAGGACCCCCAGATCTTTCTCCATTATTGACTCCTCCAGTGGTTCTCCCCCCATGGGGTGCAGGACATGGGATGCAGGGTACCAGAGAAGGGTGCAGGACATGGGATGCAGGGTACCAGAGAAGGGTGCAGGTCATGGGATGCAGGGTACCAGAGAAGGGTGCAGGACATGGGATGCAGGGTACCAGAGAAGGGTGCAGGACATGGGATGCAGGGTATCAGAGAAGGGTGCAGGTCACCGGAGCACATGGGGTGCAGGGGAAGGGTACATTGTGCAGAATCGGCAGCGGGAGATCAGTGAGATGAGTCCTCTCATGCTGCTGTCCTGCCCAGTCCACCCCTGACTGCACAGGTCGGGTGTCCCCTCCTCCCACCTCCCCCTCCCGCCTGGCCCCGCTCCGAGTCACATTCCTCTCTGAATAAGGTGTCCGGGTTTCAGGCAGAAACATTATTCAGACCAACAGTGAGAATGGGCTGACAAGAGCCCAGGGGCCAGGATGCCATTTCTAGTCACCATGGTGACCTGGGATTTGTGCCCTGACTTCAGGTGACCATAGATACATGGAAATTCAGCTGGTCCAGCAGGGATCGGTCACATTTCCATCCATGTGTGGTCACTGCCGGATAAAAGTCACTCGATCAGCGGCTGCAGCCAATAGCTTCATCACTGATCTGTGTATTCTGAGAGCGGAGGAGCGCCCCCCATTGTCAGAATACAATAGTGCAGCGGGGAGGATTCCCCCATCCCCCTCCTATGTGTGGATGGGGGAATCACTTCAGTTTTTTCACTCACCCCGCTGGCTGAACGATAAAACTGAACCATGTATGACCAGCTTTGGAGGGAAGATATATTATTCATCAACTGATCTCCCTGAAGGGGTTAAAGGAGCACTATACCTTTTTTTTTTTTTGCTTAAAAATAACAAACATGTTATACTTACCTCCACTGTGCAGCTCGTTTTGCACACAGTGGCCCCGATCCTGGTCTTCTGGGGTCCCTCGGCGGCTGTCTTGGCTCCTCCCCGCAAGGACTCCACACCTTAATGCGAGTGAGCTCGCATGGTGTGGAGTGATTGCGGGCGCGCTCTCGTGATACAGCGGCGGCCATAGCCGCCGACTGTATCACTCGGCCCCGCCCCCCGGCGTGCCGCGTCATTGGATGTGATTGACAGCAGCGCCAGCCAATGGCTGCGCTGCTTTCAATCTATCCAGTGTAGCCAATCGGCGGCCAGGCAGAAAAACGAAAAGGGATGACGGGGACGAGCATGGGACTTTCGAGGGGCCAGGTAAGAAAAACGGGGGCTCGGGGGGGGCGGTATTGTCGAATGTTTTTTCACCTTAATGCATAGGATGCATTAAGGTGAAAAAACATGTAACTTTACTACTCCTTTAATCTTCATATTACCTCCTCTGCCGCCAGATCCAGCAACGTGTCTCCTCACGACTTCCTCCCGACTCACCTCTTACCCGGAACTTCCTGACATCACTTCCTGTCTGTATCTGACATCACTTCCTGTCTGTATTCCATAGACTCTCTGTCTGGGTAGAGGTGAGATCACCACCTTGTGGAGCTCAGAGGAACTGCAGAAACATCTGGTAGTGTGAACACGGCCTTGTGCTGGGTGTGTATGTACTGTATATCCTTATAGATGGGTCATCTCCACCCCCACCAAGGGGGATAGAAATATATTACTGCTCGGGGGAGGGGGGGAGACATTTTGGCCCCTTTGATTTTGCAGTAAAATTGATGTCAGATTTAGTCATGTAGAACATCTGTTATATGGATACAAAGATCCCCAGCCGAGAGTAAAGGGTGGAAATGGCTCCTGATCCCCAGATTTGGGCAATTATGTCCCCAATATAAATAGAAATAGAACCTCCACACCAGTTATTGTGTCTCTGATCATCATAAAAGTTATTGTGTCCCCGATCACCTCCACACCAGTTATTGTGTCCCTGATCACCTCCACACCAGTTATTGTGTCCCCGATCACCTCCACACCAGTTATTGTGTCTCTGATCATCATAAAAGTTATTGTGTCCCCGATCACCTCCCCACCAGTTATTGTGTCCCCGATCACCTCCACACCAGTTATTGTGTCTCTGATCACCACCACACCAGTTATTGTGTCCCCGATCACCTCCACACCAGTTATTGTGTCCCCGATCACCTCCACACCAGTTATTGTGTCCCCGATCACCTCCACACCAGTTATTGTGTCCCCGATCACCTCCCCACCAGTTATTGTGTCTCTGATCACCACCACACCAGTTATTGTGTCCCCGATCACCTCCACACCAGTTATTGTGTCCCTGATCACCTCCACACCAGTTATTGTGTCCCTGATCACCACCACACCAGTTATTGTGTCCCTGATCACCTCCACACCAGTTATTGTGTCCCCGATCACCTCCACACCAGTTATTGTGTCCCTGATCACCTCCACACCAGTTATTGTGTCCCTGATCACCTCCACACCAGTTATTGTGTCCCTGATCACCTCCACACCAGTTATTGTGTCCCTGATCACCTCCACACCAGTTATTGTGTCCCTGATCACCTCCACACCAGTTATTGTGTCCCTGATCACCACCACACCAGTTATTGTGTCCCCGATCACCTCCACACCAGTTATTGTGTCCCCGATCACCTCCACACCAGTTATTGTGTCCCCGATCACCTCCACACCAGTTATTGTGTCTCTGATCACCTCCACACCAGTTATTGTGTCCCTGATCACCACCCCACCAGTTATTGTGTCCCTGATCACCTCCCCACCAGTTATTGTGTCCCTGATCACCTCCACACCAGTTATTGTGTCCCTGATCACCTCCACACCAGTTATTGTGTCCCTGATCACCTCCACACCAGTTATTGTGTCCCTGATCACCACCACACCAGTTATTGTGTCCCTGATCACCTCCACACCAGTTATTGTGTCCCTGATCACCTCCACACCAGTTATTGTGTCCCCGATCACCACCACACCAGTTATTGTGTCCCCGATCACCTCCACACCAGTTATTGTGTCCCCGATCACCTCCACACCAGTTATTGTGTCCCCGATCACCTCCACACCAGTTATTGTGTCCCCGATCATCTCCACACCAGTTATTGTGTCCCCGATCACCTCCACACCAGTTATTGTGTCCCCGATCACCTCCACACCAGTTATTGTGTCCCCGATCATCTCCACACCAGTTATTGTGTCCCCGATCACCTCCACACCAGTTATTGTGTCTCCGATCACCTCCACACCAGTTATTGTGTCCCCGATCACCTCCACACCAGTTATTGTGTCCCTGATCACCTCCACACCAGTTATTGTGTCCCTGATCATCACCACACCAGTTATTGTGTCCCTGATCACCTCCACACCAGTTATTGTGTCTCCGATCACCTCCACACCAGTTATTGTGTCCCCGATCACCTCCACACCAGTTATTGTGTCCCCGATCACCTCCACACCAGTTATTGTGTCCCTGATCACCACCACACTAGTTATTGTGCCCCTGATCACCACCATACCAGTTATTGTGTCCCCGATCACCTCCACACCAGTTATTGTGTCCCTGATCACCTCCACACCAGTTATTGTGTCTCTGATCACCTCCACACCAGTTATTGTGTCTCTGATCACCTCCACACCAGTTATTGTGTCGCCGATCACCACCACACCAGTTATTGTGTCCCTGATCACCTCCACACCAGTTATTGTGTCCCGATCACCTCCACACCAGTTATTGTGTCCCTGATCATCACCACACCAGTTATTGTGTCCCTGATCACCTCCACACCAGTTATTGTGTCCCCGATCACCTCCACACCAGTTATTGTGTCCCCGATCACCTCCACACCAGTTATTGTGTCTCCGATCACCTCCACACCAGTTATTGTGTCCCATTGGGGGTGATTTACTAATAACAGTGCGCTGCGCTGGTTGATACCTTAATTGGTGCGCCGGATAACTCCTTCATTGGGCGCAGGAAGCAGCGGCGCACTGTTATAGTAAATACAAATGTCAGCGGCTCTCTATTGAAAATTAATGGTTCCCTATGGGAGCCCATTGATTTGAATAGAGGTCGCCAGGGAAGTCGGATGAAGCGGGAAGTATGATGTCACAGTCCAGGGGAATGATGGGACTGTGACGTGAAACGGGGGCGGGGTCAGCGGTAGCATCACCCGGTGACCACGCCCCATGCCAATATAAGTGGCACCGCTCCTCGGACAGAGCATTGCAGCGGTGGACAGCGACGAGGCAACATCGGGCGGAGAGAAGAGGGAAGAAGACGACGATGAAGACCGGGCCTCCGCTAGCAAAAGAGCTGGAAGAAGATAGCGGGGTGCCCGGCAGAAGGCAGAAAGAACCAGAGATCGTGGAGAAGGCACCGGAGAGCGGGAGAAGAACCGGAGAGCGCGGAGACGACACCGGAGAAAAGAACAAGAGACCCCCGAAGTCAGAAGAAGACAACAAGGAAGCCCAGGACCCCGCTAGCAAAAGAGCTGGAAGAAGATAGCGGGCGCCCGGCAGAAAGACCCCCGAACTCGGAAGAAGACCCCCGGAGCTGCCTAATAAATTACTTTAAAAACCTGTGTTGTGTTTTTTATTGACTTTTTTTGCCACCAGGTGAATGGGTAGGGGTACGATGTACCCCATACTCATTCACATAGGGTGGGTGGCCGGTATCTGGGGTCCCCCTAATTAAAGGGGGCTCCCAGATTCCGATAAGCCCCCCGCCCGCAGACCCCGACAACCAACGGCCAGGGTTGTCGGGAAGAGGCCCTTGTCCCCATCAACACTGGGGCAGGGTGCTTTGGGGTGGGGGGGCCGCAGGTCGCCCCCCTGCCCCCAAAGCACCAAACCCCCCATGTTAAGGGTATGCGGCCTGGTACAGTTCAGGAGGGAGGGGGGCCGCTCTCTTTGTTTTTAAATCTTTTTATTAAACTTTTTCACATTACAAAACATTCAAATAACAATACAGAGGTATTTAAACCCTATAAACATAACACACATATACGGTCTCATTATATACCCCTTTGATAAGATGAACCTAAAAAATATCCATATCAGTTTATACTAAAAAATCTCCTTATCCCATATAAAATGTATCCATCTCCATGGCCCACATACTCCTAGTCCCCCCAATGAAGAGATCACACAAAGAGGAGAGAGAGAGGGAAAACAAATCAGAGAGGCAGGAGAAGGGGAGAGGGAATGAAGGGAGAGAGAAAAAATAAATACAATTTTAACTTTTTCCTTTCTTCTTCCTTTTCCTTCACCCCGAAAAAGAATAAATAAATACATTTTAAGTAAGAAAAGATTTTAATATCAAGTGTATGTGATAGTTGATATCCACAAAATCAAGTGAGGAACATTTAGAAGTGAAATAATTTAAGAAGGCTCTCTCTCAGAGCCTATAGATATGTAGAGAAAAAAAAATTCCTTTTAATAATTATTCTAAATGTGTATAAAACTCACCTAAAAATCTGGTGTTATTATGTTAAGTGTCTACTAAATCAAGAAGGCTACCCCTACAAATCTACTATTGTGAGAAAAAAAAAACCCTTTTCCTTTCTCCTTCCCTTTCCTTCACCCCGAGAAAGAATAAATAAATACATTTTAAATAAGAAAAGATTTTAATATCAAGTGTATGTGATAGTTAATATCCGCAAAATCAATTGAGGAAAATTTATAAGTGAAATAATTTAAGAAGGCTCTCTCTCAGAGCCAATAGATATGTAGAGAAAAGAAAAAAAAGGGGGGGGGAGGAAAGGAAAGGAGGGAGAACCAAGAAGGGAGGGACCGGGAGAAGGAAAGTGTTAGAAGATCCTTATCTCCCCAGCCCCTCTATATAAGCCTCTGAATCCCTAAACTCCCTCCATCCCTTCCAAACTCTATCATATTTTGATCTACTTTCAATGTGATTTGAGAGCAACTCCTCCATCAGTCTAGTTCTATCCATCTCTCTCAGCCAGTCTCCTATTGATGGCACTTTTTTTTCTTTCCAATTCTATGGTATTAGTGCTTTAGCTCCGTTCAACATATATGGTATCAAAGTTGTTCTATATTTTTTCTTTGTCATCCCGGTATTGTGAAACAGGCAATACCAAGGATCTAATTTGACCTTAAATCCATTAATCTTCTCCATCAAACCCAAAATCTCTTTCCAGTATTCCTGTATCAGGGGGCAATGCCACCATATATGGGCGTGTGTTCCCTCCAGCCCACATTCTCTCCAACATAAGGGTGATAACTCCCTATTTATCCTATGTAAATTTTGTTGGAACCCAATACCATTTAGTTAGGAGTGTGACGGACTGGGGTTTATATGGTCACAAAACAGGCACCCCAAAGCAAAGTACATACTCATTTTTTTTTTTTTATTTCTAGAAAAGAAATACCTTCCTGCTATTCTAGCAAGAACCAGTAGATGGCAGAGAAGGTACACAAACAGAGTTTATATAAGACCACCCACCATGTGACTGGAGTCAAACGATTTCCAGCCATAAAACCCAGTGGTCCTGTCTTATGCTGTTGTGTGATTCTTTGCAGGTATGTACTCTAAATCGTTCCTAATCTGCATTAAACTATAATAGAAAGATTCTTAAACATCTGTAGCAGATGCAGGGAAAGTTACAGCAGACTGTATGTTATAGTTTTACTGTGTGACAGCAGGAAGGTAAAGTCACCTGGTTGCATCCAGGGGGGTAGATATATTTCGCCCAGATTCAGGCTTTACGCCGACTTATACAACTAGGTGGAGAGTTGTATAAGCCCAGCTGAGGCTAGTGGGCTCATGGATGACTCATACCTCTAGGGAGAGTGTGGGGCGTCGTGCAGACAGGGAGTTGATGAGACCAGCTGAAGCTTGTCAGCTCATTTAGGCCTCTATAAAAACTCCCAGATTCATTAGGTGTTTGCTCATGCCTGGACCCAGACCTGTGTGGACTGTCTAGGGAGAGTGAACCCCTGTGCGGTGAGACAAAGCCTGTGTGGCTATTTGCTTGGACATTTAAAACCAGGGACTTAGGGACTAGGACAGCACTAGGCTGATCCCAGTTGTTAGTTAGGAAACCTGTATGTTTAGTCAGAGGTCAAGTTGACCAGGATTTATTTTGTTTATGTTTCTTTTGGCTTTGCTGTGTTTTGTCACTGTAAATAGAAAATAAACCGCACCTTTTTTTTTGATTTTGAAAACCACAACCTCCGTTTGCTGGGCCTGTTTTTGTGTGGGGAGCCCATCCCGGGGGTCACACACACCCGCTGCCGAGCTAACCCCCTCACAGTTGGTGGAGAACCAGTGGCAGTTTTTTTTTAAGCCAGCATGGAGGAGATACTGAAGCAGCTGGCTCTAGCAAATGCCAATCAACAGCAGACAAATGCAGGTTTGCAAAAGAGCCTTGCAGCTCATCAACAGAGCCTTGCAGCTCAACAACAGAGCCTTGCAGCCCAGCAGCAAGCTCACCAACAGAGTCTGGAAGCTCAGCAACAAGCCCAGCAGCAATCTGAGGCCCGCTTCATAGACCTGTTACAGAAGCAAGAGCAGAGACTACAACAAATGGAAGCAGTAATGCAGCAACGTCCGCAGACCAGTGAGGAAAGCCGTCCCACTAATACCGCGTCTTTTGGGGTGAGTCGTTTATTGACAAAAATGACTGGAGAGGATGATCCAGAGGTATTTTTGACCACATTTGAAAGGACTGCTGAAAGAGAAAAGTGGCCTGAGGAGCAGTGGGCTGGACTGGTGGCTCCTCTGTTAACTGGTGAATCGCAGAAGGCTTACTATGACCTAGAGCCTGACCAAGCAAAAGACTATGTGATGCTAAAAGCTGAAATATTGGCAAGGCTGGGTGTCACCCAGGCTGTCCGGGCTCAGCGTGTGCATAACTGGACTTTCCAGCTTGGAAAACCCCCCAGGTCTCAAATATATGATCTCATTCACCTGAGCAGAAAGTGTCTACAGCCAGAGACTTTGTCCGCACCAAAGATTGTGGAACGTGTTGTAATGGATCGGTTTTTGAGAGCTCTTCCTACTGCCATCCAAAAGTGGGTAAGCCATGGAGACCCAGAGACGGCCGATGGTCTTGTGGATCGTGTGGAGAAATACTTGGCTACAGAGAACCTGACGGCCTCTTCCAGAGACACTCTGACTTTCCACCCTAAGACCAGACCATCCCCAGGGGCGGATAAGAGGATTCCAAGGGGTGAGGGTGGAGAGAGTGAGAGGGTGGGAGCTCTACCCCAAGTTTGGCGAGAACAGCCTGGGAAATCAGCGGCTCAAGAGGCGGCAAGAAGGATCGTTTGCCACCGCTGCCGGCAAGCGGGACATATTGCAGCCAATTGCCCGGTTGTGGAGGAACCCATGCAGTGTGACTTTCTGACGGGCAGACGTCAGTCGCTGTGTGCGACAGTCGCATGCACTGCCATTCGAGGAACTGAGAAACATTTATGCAAAATGTGTATTAATGGTAGAAATGTTGTGGTATTGCTGGATTCAGGTAGCCTTGTGACCCTGATAAAGGCTGAGTTAGTTAAAACAGAGGTCTCTGGGAATAGCAAGGTAGCTGTTATTTGTGTGCATGGGGACACCCGAGAGTATCCAGTGACTACAGTGTGTTTCGAGACCCCCAAAGGTACCCTCTCTCATCCAGTGGGCTTAGTATCTCAGCTACCGCATGACGCCATTGTGGGAAGGGATTTTCCGAAGTTCTGGGAACTGTGGGATGATCCTGAGCCCCCCACTGGTGCCCCTATGTACCAGGAATGTGATAGCCAGAACTCCCCTGAGAGTGGTGAGGACTCTCCGGAATTTCCCTTATCAGTATTGGCAGGGGAGACTCAAGAAACTGGAGAGGAGCCCACCTCCTCAGACGAAAACCTACCGTCTGTGGAGTTTTCTGATCTTGAGGTTCACAGGGAAAACTTTGCCACAGAACAGTTGAAAGACCCCGCCCTAATAAAGGCACGGGAAAACGTAGTGAAAATAGATGGCGAGTTAGTGAACCCAGATAATACCTGCACTTACCCATACTTCAGCGTAGAGAAGGACCTACTGTATCGGGTGGCAAAAAGGGCAGAAGAAACCGTTGAGCAGCTTGTGGTGCCCAAACCTTACAGGAAGTTGGTGTTGGAGTTGGCCCATGGGCACATTCTTGGAGGTCATCTGGGGACAGAGAAAACCCGAGAGAGGGTATTACAGAGATTCTATTGGCCGGGGGTGATGAAGGACATAGAAAATTATTGTTCCTCCTGCCCTGTGTGTCAGAGGTCGGCCCCGATGCCACATTTCCGTAGCCCGCTGGTCCCTCTACCCATCATTGAGGTCCCGTTTGAGAGGATCGCCATGGATTTGGTAGGTCCTATAATCAAGTCCGCTAGGGGGCACCAGTACATATTAGTTATAATGGACTATGCCACCCGTTATCCAGAAGCGATCCCTCTCCGAAATACCTCGGCCAAAACCATAGCCAAAGAGCTATCTCTTGTGTTTAGCCGGGTGGGTATTTGTAAAGAACTGCTTACGGACCAAGGTACACCCTTTATGTCCCGGGTTATGAAGGAGCTGTGTAAATTGTTCAAAGTGACGCAATTACGTACATCTGTGTATCACCCCCAAACCGATGGGCTGGTTGAAAGATTCAACAAAACCCTAAAACAAATGTTGAAGAAAGTGGTGGATAGAGATGGAAAGGATTGGGACTGTCTACTTCCTTATCTGATGTTTGCTATTAGGGAGGTGCCCCAATCCTCTACGGGATTCTCCCCCTTTGAGTTACTGTATGGGAGACACCCAAGAGGGCTGTTGGATATTGCCAAGGAAACTTGGGAAAGTGAGAGTTCTCCCCACAGGAGTGTGATTGAGCATGTCGCCCTGATGCAAGACCGAATTGCACAGGTAATGCCCATCGTGAAGGAACATTTGGCCCAAGCGCAGTTGGCACAGCAGAGAGTGTACAACCGTGGAGCCAAGACCCGTACCTTTTCCCCGGGGGATAGGATACTGGTACTTGTCCCTACGGTTGAAAGTAAATTCCTTGCCAAATGGCAAGGCCCCTACGAGATAATGGAAAAAGTGAGCGAAGTGAATTACAAGGTCAGACAACCAGGAAGGCGAAAGCCCGAACAGATCTATCACGTTAATCTGTTGAAAGCCTGGAGGGATAGAGAGTCCCTAGTCGCAGACACTTGGTCACCAGCTCAAACTGGTTGCGTGATTCCTGAGGTTGGAATAGCAGCCACCTTGTCACAACCCCAACAACAGGAGGTTAAGGAGTTTGTGCTTCGCAACAAGGAGGTATTCTCTGAGCTGCCGGGACAAACATCTGGGGTAGAGCATGACATCATTACCCCGCCCGGTGAAAGGGTGAAGTTAAAACCCTATCGGATCCCAGAGGCTCGACGGGAGGCAATACGGGAGGAAGTACAGAAAATGCTGAACTTAGGGGTGATAGAGGAGTCCCAAAGTGATTGGTCTAGTCCCATCGTGTTGGTGCCTAAACCGGATGGGAGCTGGCGATTTTGTAACGATTTTCGTCAGTTGAACAAAGTTACAAAATTTGACACCTACCCCATGCCACGTATAGATGAGTTGATCGACCGGCTGGGAACAGCCCGATACATGACGACTCTTGACCTCACAAAAGGGTATTGGCAAATCCCCCTGGCCAAGTCGGCCAAAGAGAAAACCGCATTTGTAACCCCAGACGGGGCGTTCCAATATAAAAGAATGCCGTTCGGGTTACAGAATGCGCCGGCCACATTCCAGCGGAAAATGGACCAGATGCTGAGGCCCCATCGGAAGTATGCTGCGGCTTACCTGGATGACGTAATTGTCCATAGCACAGATTGGGCCTCACATCTGCCAAAAGTGCAAGCAGTCCTGGACTCTGTTCGGGAAGCGGGGTTTACGGCTAACCCCAAGAAGTGTACCATTGGGCAGGAGGAGGCCAAATATCTTGGGTACACCATTGGGAGGGGAGTAATAAAACCCCAACTCAACAAAGTCGAGGCCATCCAGAGTTGGCCACGTCCCAACAGCAAGAAGCAGGTACGAGCCTTTCTGGGAATCGCTGGGTATTATCGGCGATTCATTCCCCACTTTGCTTCTAAGGCTGTGCCCCTAACCAACCTGACGAAGGGGAAAGGGTCGGTCATGATTAAATGGACCCCCGAGGCTGAGGCAGCATTCCAATTCTTGAAACAAGCCTTATGTAGCCAGCCAGTGTTGTACTCACCCGACTTCTCTAAAGACTTTATCGTACAAAGTGATGCGTCAGATGTGAGGTTAGGAGCAGTATTGTCCCAGGTCTGGAACGGGGAAGAGCACCCAGTCATTTACCTCAGCAGGAAGTTGAAGTCCCATGAGGTAAATTACGCCACCGTTGAAAAGGAGTGTTTAGCGGTGAAGTGGGCTCTAGATTCCCTTCGGTACTACCTGCTAGGTAGGCACTTTGACTTGGTTACGGATCACGCTCCGTTAAAGTGGATGGCTCAAAACAAGGAAACAAATAGAAGAGTGAATAGGTGGTTCCTGGCCCTCCAGGAATTCAACTTCACAGTAAAGCATCGCCCTGGCGTTCAAATGGGGAATGTGGATGCTTTGTCTCGAGTACATGAATGCCTGATTGCTGGTGTTCCAACCCCGAGGTTAAAACAAGAGGGGGGGTATGTGACAGCAGGAAGGTAAAGTCACCTGGTTGCATCCAGGGGGGTAGATATATTTCGCCCAGATTCAGGCTTTACGCCGACTTATACAACTAGGTGGAGAGTTGTATAAGCCCAGCTGAGGCTAGTGGGCTCATGGATGACTCATACCTCTAGGGAGAGTGTGGGGCGTCGTGCAGACAGGGAGTTGATGAGACCAGCTGAAGCTTGTCAGCTCATTTAGGCCTCTATAAGAACTCCCAGCTTCATTAGATGTTAGCTCATGCCTGGACCCAGACCTGTGTGGACTGTCTAGGGAGAGTGAACCCCTGTGCGGTGAGACAAAGCCTGTGTGGCTATTTGCTTGGACATTTAAAACCAGGGACTTAGGGACTAGGACAGCACTAGGCTGATCCCAGTTGTTAGTTAGGAAACCTGTATGTTTAGTCAGAGGTCAAGTTGACCAGGATTTATTTTGTTTATGTTTCTTTTTCTTTGCTGTGTTTTGTCACTGTAAATAGAAAATAAACCGCACCTTTTTGATTTTGAAAACCACAACCTCCGTTTGCTGGGCCTGTTTTTGTGTGGGGAGCCCATCTCGGGGGTCACACACACCCGCTGCCGAGCCAACCCCCTCACAGTAGGAAGAGTGTCAGTTTCTTTCACTGTGATAATCCTTGTTTCTAGGGACAGGGAAGGAAAGTGAGGGAAATTCTCCTTGTGCTATAGTGTGCTTTAAAAAAACATTTTTTCTAGGGACAGAAAACTATAGGTAGGAAGAGTGTCAGTTTCTTTCACTGTGATAATCCTTGTTTCTAGGGACAGGGAAGGACAGTGAGGGAAATTCTCCTTGTGCTATAGTGTGCTTTAAAAAAACATTGTTTCTAGGGACAGAAAACTATAGGTAGGAAGAGTGTCAGTTTCTTTCACTGTGATAATCCTTGTTTCTAGGGACAGGGAAGGACAGTGAGGGAAATTCTCCTTGTGCTATAGTGTGCTAAAGCATTCCTCATCAACCATCTTTGAAATCCTTGTTTTTTGGACAGTCAGGGAAATTGTCGTTGTGCTATTCTGTGCAAAAGCAATCATCCTCAACCATATTTAGAAATCCTTAAGTAAAGGGACAGAGAAGGACACCTGAAGGTAGCCCTTATTGCTTTTTTCCCATCTCCCTGCAGGCCATCCATTAGAATGTCTGGAAGGCAAACAAGGAGAGGCAGACAGTCAGGAGGCAATAAAAGAGGGCAAGCAGGCTCTGTGTCTGGGGGCAACAGTGCTGGTCGTGGACGCGGTGCATTGTCATCAGCACATGGCCATGGGACACGCTTGTCCTTCTTTTCGGCAGCTGGACATGTTGAGCCACATCATGCCGAAGACTTGGTAGAGTGGATGACCAAGCCCTCCTCCTCCTCCTCATCCTCTCTCACCCAGGCTCAGGGTACTGGCAAAGCAGCTGCCAAAGCGTCCTCTTCCCTGGTATCAATGTCAGACTCATCATCAGTCACTCCTTCCCTAGACCCACCATGTCCTCCTCCTGAGGAGTCCCCCGAACTGTTTGAGCACAGTGTTGGGTACATGCTCCAGGAGGATGCCCAGCGTTTCGAAGGGTCTGATGATGAAACCCAGCTACAGGAAGGCAGTAGCGTGAGAGCAGACAGAGGGGATGCTCAAGAAGGACACCAATCTGGCAGTCATGTTCCAGCAGCTGCAGCATACTGCCAGATTGGCTCCAGTGATGAGGAGGGAGGGGATGATGAGGTCACTGACTCCACGTGGGTGCCTAATAGGAGAGAGGAGGAGGAGGAGGATGAGGAGGAGGCACATCTCCAACGAGGCAGGATGCCCTTTGGTGGCCAGCGTAAGGGCAGTACACCGACGGAATCACACCGCAGAGCTCCGCCTGTGCAGGGCGCTGCCTCTGCCCGTCATTCAAAAAGTTCTTTGGTGTGGGCCTTTTTTGAGGCTAGTGCATCAGATCGCACAGCTGCTGTTTGCAACATATGTCTCAAGCGTATATCGCGTGGCCAAAACATCAGCCGCTTGGGTACCACATGCCTGACCAGACATATGTTGACCTGCCATGCAGCTCGTTGGCAAGCCTACCTCAAAGACCCACACCAAAGAACAAAGCGGACCTCTCCTTGCACCGCATCAGCTGGGATCTCCAACCCCACTATAACTTCAGTCCTCTCTGAAACATGCACTGAGAGGAATGAAGGTGTAGAATTAGGTGTGTCACAGCCAAGTACTTGCGGCCACTCTGCTAGCAGTACACCGACGTCCGATTCTAGCAGGCAAATTTCCCTGCCCCAGCTGCTGGACCATCGAAAGAAGTTCACTCCCAGCCATCCACATGCCCAGCGGTTGAATGCTAGCTTGGCTAAATTGCTAGCGCTTCAACTGCTGCCTTTTCAGTTGGTAGACTCGGCCCCCTTCCGTGAGTTTGTGCAATGTGCGGTTCCTCAGTGGCAGGTTCCCAAACGCCACTTTTTCTCACGGAAGGCTATTCCGGCTCTCTACCGGCATGTGGAAGGCAATGTCTTGGCCTCGCTGGACAGGGCGGTCAGCGGTAAGGTGCATATTACCGCTGACTCATGGTCCAGCAGGCATGGACAGGGACGTTACCTTTCTTTCACGGCCCATTGGGTCACTCTTTTGGCAGCTGGGAAGGATGCAGGACAAGGTGCAGTAGTGTTGGAGGTTGTTCCACCGCCACGCCTCCAAAATGCTACTACTGGTTGTGACACACCTCTCTCCTCCACCCCCTCCTCTTCTTCTTCCTCCATGGCCTCTTCCTGTGGTTTGTCCTATGAACCAGCGGTGCTCCGTAGCCGTTCAAGGGGCTACGCAAGTACGCAGGCAAAAAGATGCCATGCCGTGCTTGCGCTGGTGTGTTTGGGGGACAGAAGCCACACTGGGGCAGAGGTCCTGTCTGCTCTGCAGGGCCAGGCCGAGAGGTGGTTGACGCCACGCCAGCTTAAGCCAGGAATGGTGGTTTGCGACAATGGCACCAACCTCCTCTCCGCCCTCCGACAGGGACAACTGACCCATGTGCCCTGTGTGGCTCACGTCCTTAACCTGGTGGTGCAGCGTTTCTTGGGCAGGTACCCGGGCTTACAGGATGTCCTGAGGCAGGCCAGGAAAGTCTGTGTGCATTTCCGCAGATCTTATAATGCCAGTGCTCGCCTGGCTGAGCTGCAAAAGGAGTTGAACCTGCCCAAGAACCGCCTTATATGTGACATGCCCACCAGGTGGAACTCAACGTTGGCCATGCTGCAGCGGCTGCACACGCAGCAGAGGGCCATCAATGAGTACCTGTGCGACTACGGCACCAGGACAGGGTCAGGGGAGCTTGGTTTTTTTTCTCCACGCCAGTGGGGCATGATCAGGGATGCATGCACTGTCCTGGCACCATTTGAGGAGGCCACGAGGATGGTGAGCAGTGACAGTGCATGCATCAGTGACACTGTACCTCTTGTCCACCTGTTGGAGCACACGCTGCGTGGAATAATGGACAGGGCACTTGAGGCAGAACAGAGGCAGGAAGAGGAGGACTTCCTTGCCTCTCAAGGCCCCCTTTACCCAGACAGTGTTCCTTCTGTCCCACCCATCGCACAGGAAGAGGAGGAGGAGGAGGAGGAGGAGGAGGATTGTGTCAGCATGGAGGTGGAGGCTGGCACTCAGCATCATCAGCAGCAGTCTTTTAGGGATGATTTACAGTCCCAAGAAACCAGTGGACTTGTACGTGGATGGGAGGAGGTGGCTGCGGATCATGTTGTCCTTAGTGACCCAGAGGACTCCGGAGCGAATGCCTCAGCAAACCTACGCTGCATGGCCTCCCTGATCCTGCAAAGTCTGCGGAAGGATCCTCGTATTCTTCGGATCAATGAGAGGGACCATTACTGGCTGGCCACTCTCCTTGATCCACGGTACAAGGGTAAGGTTGCGGACCTTATGTTACCGTCGCAGAGGGAGCAGAGGATGAGACAACTCCGGGAGGCCTTGCAGAAAGGTCTGTGCAACGCGTTCCCAGAGACTGGGAGGTTACAAACTCCTGGTCCTGGACAACGAGTTGCTGAGGCTTCGGCCAGTCAAAGAAGGAGCGGTGGGGAAGGTGGCCGTCTGACCGATGCGTTCAGACAATTCTTTAGTCCGCAGCCCCAAAGTATGATCGGTTCCAGCAACCATCGCCAGCGTCTGATAAACATGGTGCAGGAATATCTAGGGGCAAGGTCAGACTTGGACACCTTCCCCACCGAAAATCCTCTGGCTTACTGGGTCTTGAGAATGGATCACTGGCCAGAGCTTGCACAGTATGCAATTGAGCTACTGGCCTGTCCTGCATCCAGCGTTCTTTCGGAACGCACATTCAGTGCTGCTGGAGGATTTGTCACGGATCACAGGGTGCGCCTGTCCACCGACTCGGTTGATCGACTGACTTTCATCAAGATGAACCAGTCTTGGATCACCACCAGCTACCACACACCTGATGCTGATATAACAGACTAATTGATTTTAACATGTCACATCCCTTCAAGACTGATGCTGATGCTGAGTGCCTGTGCTGTTATGTTGACTGGCTATCCTCCTCCTCCGAGTCCTCAATGATACGATTGATGATGATAGCTTGGAAGATCATTTTTGTTTATGGGTGCCGCCACCAGTGGCTAAGGCCCAATTTTTCAGCCCCTGTTTTACAGGGGCGTGTAATTACAATTTTTTTAGCAATAATTTGCCATAGGGCTCATTGCTGTGCTCCAAGTACAGTATCTGTGAGGGGTTGGAGTGTTGTGGCACCAGTGCCTAAGGCCGAATTTTTCAGCCCCTGTTTAACAGGGGCGTGTCATTACAATTTTTGAAGCAATATTTTGCAACAGGGCTCATTGCTGTGCTCCAAGTACAGTATCTGTGAGGGGTTGTAGTGTTGTGCCACCAGTGCCTAAGGCCCAATTTTTCAGCCCCTGTTCAACAGGGGCATGCAATTACAATTCTTGATCTAATAATTCACAGCAGGGCCCATTGCTGCACCCACCAAGAGTAACTCTGAGGGCTTACAGTGTTGTGGCAACGCCACCACCACCACCACCACGAAAGGCCCAATTTTTCAGCCCCTGTTCAAAAGGGGCATGTAATTACAATTCTTGATCTAATAATTCACAGCAGGGCCCATTCCTGCACCCACCAAGAGTAACTCTGAGGGCTTACAGTGTTGTGGCAACGCCACCACCACCACCACCACAAAAGGCCCAATTTTTCAGCCCCTGTTCAAAAGGGGCATGTAATTACAATTCTTGATCTAATAATTCACAGCAGGGCCCATTCCTGCACCCACCAAGAGTAACTCTGAGGGCTTACAGTGTTGTGGCAACGCCACCACCACCACCACCACGAAAGGCACAATTTTTCAGCCCCTGTTCAACAGGGGCATGCAATTACAATTCTTGATCTAATAGTTCACAGCAGGGCCCATTGCTGCACCCACCAAGAGTAACTGTCAGGGCTTACAGTGTTGTGGCACCAGCACCACCATCAAAGGCCCAATTTTTACTACCACTGTTCAACAATTATATGTAATTAAAATTCCTGATATAATAGTTGACAGCAGGGCGTTCCAGCACCAACCAAGAGTAACTGTGAGTGCTTACAGTGTTGTGCCAACACCAACACCTAAGGGGCCAATTTCTGCAGAGTATATACGGCAGGTCCCTACTTTCAAACATCCAACTTACAAACGACTCCTACTTGCAAACGCAAGAAGACAACAGGAAGTGAGAGGAAATCTACCCCTAGGAAGGAAAATTCTCTCCTGTAAGAATTAATATGGGAGAAAGGTGTCTCCTCTGTACTGATGCTTTATCACCAATCCTTGTTTCAAGAAAAACACCACATTTCAAAAACAGTTGTCATTGGGACGGAAAGTGAGGTGAAATGTTCTGAACAGGGGCACAGACAGCAAAACAAATGTTACAGGGGTGATAACCCTTACCTATGTTTTCCAAAAAGTTTAAAAATAGATTTTTGGGCTGGAGCTACACTTAAACAATGTACCTGTTCAAAATTACAAACAGATTCTACATAAGAACAAACCTACAGTCCCTGTCTTGTATGCACCACCTGTATACGGCTGTTCAGAGTATATAGGGCCTTTTTTATTTTATGTGCGGGGTTCCCCTTAATATCCATACAAGACCCAAAGGGGCTGGTAATGGGCTGGGGTAGGGGGGGGGGGGTCATGGGGTAGCTATGCCATTTTTCTTAAAGATTTTCATCCATATTACCGGGACCAGACATTACATTAAAGCCGCAAGCAGTTTTAAATGGCTTTTTTTTCCTTTAGAAGTGTCATTTTGTGCAGGGACAGTTCTAAACACGGGAAACACGTGGCACTTCACAGGCATACTTTAGACACCCCCCAGGTACGATATTTAAAGGAATATTTGACTTTTATTTTTTTCACTTTATGCATCATTAAAATGACTGCTCCCGAAAAACGATCGTTTTTAAAACTTCTTTTTGCATTGATACATGTCCCCTGGTGCAGAACCCGGGTTCCCAAACCCTTTTTAGGACAATAACATGCATAATAGTTGTTATAATTAGCACTTTAGAATTCGAACGTTCGCATCCATTGTATTTAATAGGGTTCTAATGTTCGTACGAACTTTCGGTCCGTTCGCGGGTTCTGGTGCGAACCGAACCCGGGGGTGTTCGGCTCATCACTAATGCTGTACCCAAGCAAGCTCAGAGTCCAATACAAGGGTACAGTGAAGTTCTTTGAACACCCTGAGGAGGCCTGCGAGTGGATGGATAAAGAATTCTAACATCATATGTTGTCCTGCAGGAGGTAACCAGGCTGGGTTTGTCTATGTCCCCTCCTCGTGCAGGTTTATACCCCCCAGAGGTTCCCGCATAGATCCGGATGATTTCAGCTTTTCCGGTCCAGAAGGAGGAACAGCTGGGGTGAACTTGTCCTGATTTTGAACATCACACTGACTCTCCCATAGGGGAGGGACACAGTATACGGGTCTCTGCCATTAATATGACCCACACAGATAGAGGACTTGTTTCCAGCTTCCAGCTCTGGGATATCATTAATACCAGCTCCTTTCTCGGCTTGGTTGCCCCACGTTTCCCTTTTTTTCTTTTTTGAAATCCCCCCTCTTTATATATCTCCTTTTGTTTTGTTTTATATATTTTTATCTTTTATATTTCTTCTACGGTTGGTTGCCTCTCATGCACTTTGACCCCTCCTTTCTACGCATGTTTGCTGCACTTGTCCCCTGAAACTCAGAGTGAACCCCGGTCTTGTTTTCTGTAAGGAGCACGTGGAGAGGCGGAGGAGAAAAACAGAGCTGCCGAACTTTAGGTCACGGCGGCAAGAAGCCGCAGAAGATATCTTTTTGTTCTTTGGTTTAGGGAGGAAGCTATATACCATGGATATGCAATTAGCGGACCTCCAGCTGTTGCAAAACTACAAGTCCCATCATGCCTCTGCCTCTGGGTGTCATGCTTGCTGCTGTCAGAGTCTTGCTATGCCTCATGGGACTTGTAGTTTGGCAACAGCTGGAGGTCCGCTAATTGCATATCCCTGCTATATACCGAAGTTGTTGTTGTTGGGGGGGTTGTTGGTATAAAAGCAAGGGTGGGTTCGATTACAGTCACATCTCGACATGGGGAAGTTTATACAAACTATTTAGTCCAAATAATTATGCTGTGTGTTCTTTTGATGAATGAGTTGAGAAGCCATTGGTGCCGGGAACTACTCTGCACTAGGAGTATAATCTTCCTGCCTTGGGGGGGGGGGTGGGGCACCGGGTCGACGGTCACCGGGGGCGCCATTGCTTCAGGGCGGTATGAGCTATGACTATCTCAGAATAGATGGCGGATGAGATTAAGATTGTCTCTTGGAATGTTAGGGGCCTGAATCACAAACTAAAAAGAGCATCAATTTTCCAGTACCTTAAACAGACCAGACCACATATCATCTTCCTAGAAGAAACGCACTTGGATGGTAGCAGGGTCCTTTCCTTAAGGAAACCATGGATCCAAAAAGCCCTGCACTCGACATACTCTACTTTTGCTAGAGGAGTCTCAATCCTGATAAGTAGGTCCATCCCCTGCTCGATAACACAAGTGATTTCTGATCCGGGAGGCAGATATGTGGCGGTGGTGATGGATGTATGTTATAAAAGTATTGTAATGGTGAATGTATATGTGCCCCCCCCCCCATTTCAGATAGAGCTGCTGGTCGGTCTGTTGAGTAAACTTGTACCTTATACTCATTTGCCGCTGGTGGTGTTGGGGGATTTCAATTTCAATGCCGTCCTGGATGCGGCCTTGGACTCCACCAATCTGACTAGAAGGGGGTCCTCGGACCTAAATAGTTGGATCGGTGGCAAATTTAACTGAACTCTGGAGGTGGAAACATCCATCTGATAAATGTTACTCTCATGTCTCCACAACGCATAAGTCGGCCGCTAGAATCGACTTGGCTTTCGGGAACGGGCTGCTGTTGCCGTGGGTCAAGGAGGTTTCTTACCTCCCGGGAGGCCTGACGGACCACAACCCCCTTGCGGTCACCCTGTCCTTTTAGGTGGGGGCCCGGAGGGGGGGTTGGAGGCTTCAACCAGGCTGGATACAAAACTAAATGGTCTCGGCTCAGGTGACTGAAGCCATGCAAGGGTACTGGTCATCCGAAGAGGACACAGCTGACCCCGCGATTGTTTGGGACGCATTCAAGGCAGTGACACGGGGGGAGTACATCTCAGCCATTAAAGTAGTGAGGAAAAACGATGAGGAGGAAACAGAGATGCTGCAGCAGGAAGAAAGAGTGAGGGCCGGGGCGTATGCTGACGCCCCCACGGGTGCCTCGTATGCAGCCTTGCTGGAAGCGAGACGTACATTATCGGTACATTTTACAGGACAGGCCCGTGCAGACCTAGTTAGGAACGCACAAACGACCTTTGCTGAAGGGGACAAAAATGGCAAACTATTGGCCATGCTGGTGGCTGATTACCATTCACTCACCTGCATTCCGATAATAAAAGACACGGAAGGGAACTTGATAGACGAGCCGGGGCGCATTATGCACACTTTTGTTCAATTTTACTCCACCCTGTACTCTCCTATTCCTCCTTATGACATGTCGACCTTGGAATCCCTCTTAAATGACTTACCCATACCGAAATTATCTGGCACGGACATGCGCACTTTAGATGCTAGAATTACAAAAAAAGAAATTGAAAGGGCCATTTTTACTTTCCCCCTAACAAAGCCCCGGGTCCTGACGGTCTCCTGACTGACTTTTACAAGGCTAATATAGCAGTGGTGGCGCCTAGGCTAAATGCACTTCTGGAATATTGCCACGAACATGATACCTTGCCCGATTCCATGTTGGACGCCTATATGGTTCTACTATTGAAACCGGGCAAGGACCCGAGGGAATGTGCTTCGTACAGGCCGATAGCTTTACTCAACACGGACCTAAAAATCTTGACCAAGATACTAGCCTCGCGACTGTACTCCCATCCATTGTTAACATTGACCAGACGGGCTTTAAGCCGGGTAAGTCAACGGACACGAACCTAAGGAGACTTTTCACGCATCTGCAAATTCCACCAAAACCTGACAGTAAAAGAATTATAGTGTCTATAGACTTCGAGAAAACCTTCGACTCCGTCGATTGGTCGTATATGTTCAGGGTATTGGAGGTGATGGGGTTTGGACCGCAATACAGGAGGTGGGTGTCTCTGCTCTACAGACGACCGAGAGCAGCTATTCGGCTAGGAACCTCCACCTCGGACTTCTTTGAGGTGAGTAGGGGGACTAGGCAGGGTTGCCCACTGTCCCCGTTTCTGTTCTCCCTTGCCCTCGAACCACTGGCAGTGGCACTTAGGGCTGATCGAGACACTAATTCCATAAGGGTGGGTACGATTGATGAAACCTTGGCATTATATGCGAACGATATGCTGCTGTTCCTGGATGACCCAGGGGAATCCCTGAAAAAGGCGCTGGTGACAATCGATCGCTTTGCCACCTTCTCGGGTCTGAAAGTGAACTGGGGCAAATCCTCTATCCTGCCGATAGACCCCGGAGCTAAGGACAAGGCTGATCCCAGGTTACCACTACAGTGGGTCTCTTCTCTAAAATATCTAGGAGTTCAGGTGACGGCAAATGTGCAGGACTATATCCCTCTTAACATACTTCCCTTAATCACGCGACTGAAGCAGAAGACACAGACCTGGTCCAAGCTCCCACTATCCCTTGTAGGCAGAATAAGTCTCTTAAAGATGAAATTTCTCCCCGTGGTCCTGTATTTCCTGCGCCATGCGCCGGTCTGGATTCCGAAAGCTATCTTTCGGAAGTTTGACAGCGTAGTCTCAACCTTCTTGTGGACCCCCAGAATTGGATTAAAAGTACTGCAGGAGCCAGGAGAGCAAGGGGTTCTAGCGGTGCCGGACTGGCAAAAATACTATCTGGCGGGTCAAATGGTTTTTGCCCGCAGGTGATTGATGGCAGATGATGGCGATGCGGCTACAGTTTTAGAGGCGGCCCACCTGGGATCATATGAAAGCCTGAGGTATGCACTATTTAGAGGCACTAGATCAGATCTCCCACTGACACTGACGATGAAGGCAAGCATCAAAGCCTGGGAAATGGCGGTGAAAACCGCGTGCCCCAGCTATCGGGGGGTGTCGCCCTCAACCCCCATTTGGATGAACCCAACTCTACCCCAATTCTATAACCTACCAGATCCTATGATCTGGGAGGTTAGAGGAATTAAGACGTTATAAGACATAACATCTTTTGGAGAAATACAAACCTTTTCACAACTTAAATCTAGACATGACCTCCCCAATCATTACCTGTTTAGATTTTTACAGGCCCGACATGCTTTTCAAGCACAATTTCAGGAAATGACAGTAGAATCTATACCCTCATCCCTGGAAATGATGCTGACAAGAGAGGAGCTGGCAAAGCCTCTCTCAGAAACATACAAGGAATTCTTTAAGGTGACCCCCAAAGCTATCACCAGGTGTTGGGAAACATGGGCCAGGGAGGTCCCAGAGGTACAGGGCGAAGATTGGGAAGACCTCTGGACTCAACCTTTTAAGAATCTCGTGTCGGCCAGGGACAGGTTGATCCAATTCAAATTTTTGCATAGGAGTTACTACACACCGGCTAGACTGGGGAGGATTTTTCCCTCAGCCTCAGCGGAGTGTTGGAGATGTTCTCATTCACCTGCTGACGCTGACCACATTTTCTGGCATTGCCCCATCATCCAGAATTTCTGGAAAGATATCACTGCATGTATTACAGATCTCCTGTCTGTCCCGATCCCAATGAATGTAAAAACCTGTCTCCTGGGGCTGGTTGATGATGTGGTGCCCTCAAGAGCAATGCGTACAATGTTGAGTATACTGTTCTTCTATGTCAGGAATGCTATCCTGCTTGCCTGGAAGAAACCGGTGGCTCCAAGCGTCTCCGCCTGGAAAGGCCTAGTAAATGCAATGTTACCTTATTACAAAGCCACTTATGAGAGTAGGGGATGCATAAAGAAATTTGATAAAGTATGGCACTCATGGCTTAACTCTGATAGTACTGTGGGGTAGGAAATGTTGTGAGGCGCAGGCAATAGAATCTTGACTTGCTCACCTCAATGTGATACGTCTAGACGGCTTAACATGGTACGACCGGGACGGTAGATAAAGACACCAGGAATTCGCATGGATATAAATATAAGTGACTGATTTAAGAATCCGTATAATAATCGAGATGTGA
This sequence comes from Rana muscosa, assembly GCA_029206835.1. Classification (NCBI taxonomy): domain Eukaryota; kingdom Metazoa; phylum Chordata; class Amphibia; order Anura; family Ranidae; genus Rana; species Rana muscosa. Next base: position 248,953 of record JARGYO010005596.1, on the reverse strand, counting down.
CTGGGGGGTGGGAAGGGGGGGGTTGGGGAATGTTGGATAGTTGGTCTCTGTTAGATGGTTGGCGTAGGCCTGTGTATGGATGCTGTCTAGTAGACACATCCACCAATGTATGTTATGCATATAAAACTTTAATAAAAAGATTGGTTAAAAAAAAAATAAGAACTCCCCGCAGGCCTTGCATCGCCCGAATGGCTTCAGCTGACACACCAGTCCCGAACAGCCGGGACAAATCAAACCCAGGGCCTCTATGTCCATGCACGAGTACAGGGCGAATCGTCCCCGGGGCTTTAGCCGGATCCCTGTATCAGTCACTGGAGCAGCAGTAGTCAAGGTCGTGGTAGAAGGGTGAAGTGGAATCCACGATGCATTTCCGAACATGGTGACTCTCTGCTGATCCATTGCGCACTGCAAGGTTGGCGCCAAAGTCCCCACGTGTAGTCCTTCACGCGGCTGGACTCCTCCCCTTTTTCACCCCAGTTGGCGGGCTTTCTCCCGGCCTAGGTCACGCCCACGAACTGAGCAGGGAGGGTGTGCCTCGTGGCGCAGTGCAAAAGAAGCTCCCACGTGTACTACTTCACACGGCTGAACTCTTCCCTCTTCTCGCTCTTCTGCGCAGTCCTTTCCCTTCTTAGGGTCATGCCCACGACTTCGAGCAGGGATGCACTTTGGCCAATAATATGGCCGACCTACTCTTAACTCCTCCGGGCAGACACGTTCAACTCCGTAGTAGCAAGAACACCATCCCGGACGAGCCCCCACGTGTAGCGGCCTCCACTCCCTCCCTCTGGCTGCGTTCTGGTTGTTGTCTAGGGGTACCTTGGAGGAGGGAGTGCGGGGTCACCACGCCAAGCTCTCACCATAGATGTATGTGTGGTGTGAGCAAAGTCTCTTTACCTTCGGGTTGGTGTTCTGCATGCAGAGCCTCTGCTTCTTCCGTGGAACAGTGTCTGCCAGTAAATGAGCCCCACACCAATAAAAGTCCAACACTCCTTTATTTTTCCAATGTCAGGATGAACACAATCAGTTGGACTCCCTCAACAGACAGACAGGGGTGTGGATACGAGTAGGCCCAGGCACAATGAACTCTCCTATTCCTTTAGTGCCTCTGCCACTGACCGCAAATTTGGTAGCTGCCACCTACCGGGTGAACTGTTGCAGCCCCTGCCACAGGCCTGAAAGTAACGGTCCTTAGTTGCGACCTTAGTGAAATGTCTCTGCACAGACTTTAGAACACGAACCACCTTCCGTGTGAATAAGGCTCCTATTTGACGAGGACATCCATCCAGACGGTCTCCGGAGGCACTGGCAATCTGCTGCACCAGATCTACGGGAAGGTCACCTGCGCGGTCCATTGTGTCTTAGATTCAAGTACCCGGTCCGTTGGGTACCTTAGGACGATTCATCCCGGGCGGAACCCAGTGGAAGAAGCTGGGCCCCAGGCCTGGAACAAAGTACCTGACCCCAGACTAAGTGTGTCTGGGGTGGCTCCCGAACTCCCGGTGTCCAGGCCTAGGCCACCTGAACACCGCCCACGGACGGCAGCCCTCAGGCTAAAGGTGCCTGGGACTCAAAGACCTCGTGGCGAAGATGTCCGCCCCCCTTTATACCCTCTCCCAGCAAGCACAGCAGGTTCCCCGCCCCGCTGTACAACTGCTGCGAGAGGCCACAAAGGGTACGGCACTGCAGTGATGGTTCAACCCCGGCCCAAAGCGACAGCGCCACCTACTGGGCCACAGGGAACTGATGTCTTCACCCGAATTAAACATGATAGAAAAGTACCTACCCGCTACACTACATAAAGTGCTTTGTGATCATGATGCTCTTCCCTGCAGATCCACTGCTTCCACTTTGCACCAACTTCTTTAATCTTATAATATTATCTGCTTTATTACATCATATATCACCAGTTATTGTGTCCCTGATCACCTCCACACCAGTTATTGTGTCCCCGATCACCTCCAAACCCGTTATTGTGTCCCCGATCACCTCCACACCAGTTATAGTGTCCACACCAGTTATTGTGTCTCTGATCACCACCACACTAGTTATTGTGTCCCTGATCACCTCCACACCAGTTATTGTGTCCCTGATCACCTCCACACCAGTTATTGTGTCCCTGATCACCTCCACACCAGTTATTGTGTCCCTGATCACCTCCACACCAGTTATTGTGTCCCTGATCACCTCCACACCAGTTATTGTGTCTCTGATCACCTCCACACCAGTTATTGTGTCCCTGATCACCTCCACACCAGTTATTGTGTCCCTGATCACCACCACACCAGTTATTGTGTCCCCGATCACCTCCACACCAGTTATTGTGTCCCTGATCACCTCCAGACCAGTTATTGTGTCCCTGATCACCTCCACACCAGTTATTGTGTCTCCGATCACCTTCACACCAATTATTGTGTCTCTGATCACCTCCACACCAGTTATTGTGTCTCTGATCACCTCCACACCAGTTATTGTGTCTCCGATCACCTCCACACCAGTTATTGTGTCCCTGATCACCTCCACACCAGTTATTGTGTCTCTGATCACCTCCACACCAGTTATTGTGTCCCTGATCACCTCCACACCAGTTATTGTGTCCCTGATCACCTCCACACCAGTTATTGTGTCCCTGATCACCTCCACACCAGTTATTGTGTCCCTGATCACCTCCACACCAGTTATTGTGTCTCTGATCACCTCCACACCAGTTATTGTGTCTCCGATCACCTCCACACCAGTTATTGTGTCCCTGATCACCTCCACACCAGTTATTGTGTCCCTGATCATCACCACACCAGTTATTGTGTCCCTGATCACCTCCACACCAGTTATTGTGTCCCTGATCACCTCCACACCAGTTATTGTGTCTCTGATCACCTCCACACCAGTTATTGTGTCCCTGATCACCTCCACACCAGTTATTGTGTCTCCGATCACCTTCACACCAGTTATTGTGTCTCTGATCACCTCCACACCAGTTATTGTATCCCCGATCACCACCACACCAGTTATTGTGTCTCCGATCATCTCCACACCAGTTATTGTGTCCCTGATCACCTCCACACCAGTTATTGTGTCTCTGATCACCTCCACACCAGTTATTGTGTCCCTGATCACCTCCACACCAGTTATTGTGTCCCTGATCACCTCCACACCAGTTATTGTGTCCCTGATCACCACCACACCAGTTATTGTGTCCCTGATCACCACCTCACCAGTTATTGTGTCCCTGATCACCTCCACACCAGTTATTGTGTCCCTGATCACCTCCACACCAGTTATTGTGTCCCCGATCACCTCCACACCAGTTATTGTGTCCCTGATTACCACCACACCAGTTATTGTGTCCCTGATCACCTCCACACCAGATATTGTGTCCCTGATCACCTCCACACCAGTTATTGTGTCCCTGATCACCACCACACCAGTTATTGTGTCCCCGATCACCTCCACACCAGTTATTGTGTCCCCGATCACCTCCACACCAGTTATTTTGTCCCTGATCACCACCACACCAGTAGGGATGAGCTTCGAGTTCGACTCGAACATCGTCTGTTCACCGAATTGCGAACATTATGGACCGTTCGCGCCAAATTCGAGTGGCGTGTCACGGCCCATAATTCACTGCGGCATCGCAGTGCATTGCTGGCTGATGATTGGCCAAGCATGCACTATGACTCGCATGCTTGGCCAATCACAGCGCCGTAAGAAAAGAGAGCCATAATTGGCCAAAGCCAGTGTGGCTTTGGCCAATTATGTCTCAGGGGGTTTAGTACACGCCCCACACTATATAAGGCCGCCACCAAAGAACAAAGCTGACCTCTCCTTGCACCGCATCAGCTGGGATCTCCAACCCCAGTATACCTTCAGTCCTCTCTGAAACCTGCTCTGAGAGGAATGAAGGTGTAGAATTAGGTGTGTCACAGCCAAGTACTTGCGGGCACTCTGCTAGCAGTACACCGACGTCCGATTCTAGCAGGCAAATTTCCCTGCCCCAGCTGCTGGACCGTCGAAAGAAGTTCACTCCCAGCCATCCACATGCCCAGCGGTTGAATGCTAGCTTGGCTAAATTGCTAGCACTTCAACTGCTGCCTTTTCAGTTGGTAGACTCGGCCCCCTTCCGTGAGTTTGTGCAATGTGCGGTTCCTCAGTGGCAGGTTCCCAAATGCCACTTTTTCTCAGGGAAGGCGATCCTGGCTCTCCACCGGCATGTGGAAGGCAATGTCTTGGCTTTGCTGGACAGGGCGGTCAGCGGTAAGGTGCATATTACCGCTGACTCATGGTCCAGCAGGCATGGACAGGGACGTTACCTTTCTTTCACGGCGCACTGGGTGACTCTGCTGGCAGCTGGGAAGGATGCAGGACAAGGTGCAGTAGTGTTGGAGGTTGTTCCGCCGCCACGCCTCCAAAATGCTACTACTGGTTGTGACATACCTCTCTCCTCCACCCCCTCCTCTTCTTCTTTCTCCATGGCCTCTTCCTGTGCTTTGTCCTCGGAACCAGCGGTGCTCTGTAGGCGTTCAAGGGGCTACGCAAGTACGCAGGCAAAAAGATGCCATGCCGTGCTTGCGCTGGTGTGTTTGGGGGACAGGAGCCACACTGGGGCAGAGGTCCTGTCTGCTCTGCAGGGGCAGGCCGAGAGGTGGTTGACGCCACGCCAGCTTAAGCCAGGAATGGTGGTTTGCGACAATGGCACCAACCTCCTCTTCGCCCTCCGACAGGGACAACTGACCCATGTGCCCTGTGTGGCTCACGTCCTTAACCTGGTGGTGCAGCGGTTCTTGGGCAGGTACCCGGGCTTACAGGATGTCCTGAGGCAGGCCAGGAAAGTCTGTGTGCATTTCCGCAGATCTTATAATGCCAGTGCTCGCCTGGCTGAGCTGCAAAAGGAGTTGAACCTGCCCAAGAACCGCCTTATATGTGACATACCCACCAGGTGGAACTCAACGTTGGCCATGCTGCAGCGGCTGCACACGCAGCAGAGGGCCATCAATGAGTACCTGTGTGACTACGGCACCGAGACAGGGTCAGGGAAGCTTGTTTTTTTTTACCACGCCAGTGGGGCATGATCAGGGATGCATGCACTGTCCTGGCACCATTTGAGGAGGCCACGAGGATGGTGAGCAGTGACAGTGCATGCATCAGTGACACTGTACCTCTTGTCCACCTGTTGGAGCACACGCTGCGTGGAATAATGGACAGGGCACTTGAGGCAGAACAGAGGCAGGAAGAGGAGGACTTCCTTGCCTCTCAAGGCCCCCTTTACCCTGACAGTGTTCCTTCAGTCCCACCCATCGCACAGGAAGAGGACAAGGAGGAGGAGGAGGAGGAGGAGGATTGTGTTAGCATGGAGGTGGAGCCTGGCACTCTGCATCAACAGCAGCAGTCTTTTAGGGATGATTTACAGTCCCAAGAAACCCGTGGACCTGTACGTGGCTGGGAGGAGGTGGCTGCGGATCATGTCGTCCTTAGTGACCCCGAGGACTCCGGACCGAATGCCTCAGCTAACCTACGCTGCATGGCCTCCCTGATCCTGCAAAGTCTGCGGAAGGATCCCCGTATTCTTCGGATTAAGGAGAGGGACCATTACTGGCTGGCCACTCTCCTTGATCCACGGTACAAGGCTAAGGTTGGGGACCTTATCCTACCGTCGCAGAGGGAGCAGAGGATGAGACATCTCCGGGAGGCTTTGCAGAAAGGTCTGTGCAACGCGTTCCCAGAGACTGGGAGGTTACAAACTCCTGGTCCTGGACAACGAGTTGCTGAGGCTTCGGTCAGTCAAAGAAGGAGCGGTGGGGAAGGTGGCCATCTGACCGATGCGTTCAGACAACTTTTTAGTCCGCAGCCCCAAGGTATGATCGGTTCCAGCAACCATCGCCAGCGTCTGATATACATGGTGCAGGAATACCTAGGGGCAAGGTCAGACTTGGACACCTTTCCCACCGAAAATCCTCTGGCTTACTGGGTCTTGAGGATGGATCACTGGCCAGAGCTTGCACAGTATGCAATTGAGCTACTGGCCTGTCCTGCATCCAGCGTTCTTTCGGAACGCACATTCAGTGCTGCTGGAGGCTTTGTCACGGATCACAGGGTGCGCCTGTCCACCGACTTGGTTGATCGACTGACCTTCATAAAGATGAACCAGTCTTGGATCACCACCAGCTACCAAGCACCTGAAGCTGATGTAACAGAATAATTTATTTTCAAATGTCACATCCCTTCAAGACTGCCTATGCTGATGCTGAGAGTCTGTCCTGTTATGTTGACTGACTATCCTCCTCCTCCTCAATGATCTGATTCATGATGATAGCTTGGAAGAACATTTTTGTTTCTGGGTGCCGCCACCAGTGGCTTATGCCGCGTACACACGATCGTGATTCACGGCAGTGAAAACACCGCCGTGAATCATGACGGGAAAAACGAGGGAACGGCTTGTTCCCCCACACACGGCCGTTTTTCCCGTCATTTTTTCTCTTGGCGAGAAAAACGACTGTGTGTAGGCTCCGCGGCAGTGTTTCCCTATGGGAAAACTACCGCGGAAAAAAATGACAGGAATCACGACGAGAAAAAATAGAGCTTGTTCTAATTTTTCTCGTCGTGATTAATGCCATTTTTCCCGTCTGGAAAAATGACAAAAAGCCCCACAGACGATCGTTTTTCTCGTCCAAAGGAAAAAATTTAATTTTTCCCGACGGGAAAAATGATCGTGTGTGCGGCATAAGGCCCAATTTTTCAGCCCCTGTTTAACAGGGGCATGTAATTACAATTTTTTATTCAATGCTTTGCAGCAGGGCTCATTCCTGCACTCAAACTAGAGTATCTGGGAGAGGTTGCAGTGTCGTGGCACCAGCACCAGTGCCTAAGGCCCAATTTTTCAGCCCCTGTTTAACAGGGGCGTGTAATTACAATTTTTGATGCAATACTTTGCAACAGGGCTCATTGCTGTGCTCCAAGTACAGTATCTGTGAGGGGTTGCAGTGTTGTGGCACTAGTGCCTAAGGCCCAATTTTTCAACCCCTGTTTAACAGGGGCGTGTAATTGCAATTTTTTATGCAATACTTTGCAACAGGGCTCATTGCTGTGCTCCAAGTACAGTATCTGTGAGGGGTTGCAGTGTTGTGGCACCAGTGCCTAAGGCCCAATTTTTCTGCCCCTGTTCAACAGGGGCATGTAATTACAATTCTTGATCTAATAATTCACAGCAGGGCCCATTCCTGCGCCCACCAAGAGTAACTGTGAGGCCTTACAGTGTTGTGGCAACACCAGCACCACCACCAAACGCCCAATTTTTCTTCCCCTGTTCAACAGGGGCATGCAATTACAATTCTTGATCTAATAATTTACAGTAGGGCCCATTTATGCGCCCACCAAGAGTAACTGTGAGGGCCGACAGTGTTGTAGCACCAGCACAACCAAAGGCCCAATTTTTCCTACCACTGTTCAACAGGGGCATGTAATTACAATTCCTGATATAATAGTTCACAGCAGGGCGTTCCAGAGCCCACCAAGAGTAACTGTGAGGCCTTACAGTGTTGTGGCAACACCAACATGTAAGGGGCAAATTTCAGCACAGTATATACGGCAGGCCCCTACTTTCAAACATCCAACTTACAAACGTCTCCTACTTGCAAACGGAAGGAGACAACAGGAAGTGAGAGGAAATCTACCCCTAGGAAGGGAAATTCTCTCCCGTAAGAGTTAATATGGGTGTAACGGCACCCCAATCTCAAGGGGTATTAACGCCGTTTACGATGTTCCCTCTCCTAGACACACATCCACTCGCTACCGATATCCACAGCTAAACGACCCTTTCCTATAGGAGCCGACCCCTCTGGAAGAAGACGAGACGCACTCTGTCTCTTCTGTAGTAGGAATGCATTTATTATTGACCAACATTGTAACTTTATACACAATTCAGGGCACATGATTTAACATGAACAAGGGCCCAGCTCCACCCACACATCCCAAAACTCAACACCTCATCCTGACATCTGCTAGGCTTCAAAAGATCCTAACACAATAGAATATACGATCTCCAATACACATCTTCCCACAAAGGGTTGGCAGCCAGTCTGTCTGGCGACAACAGGTTCTAAACCCTTTACATCTTAAATCCCTTTGTATTGTAAATCCCAGTCTGCCTTTACAATACACACAAGTATAGGGTTAATTACTTCTATTCACACCAGACCTTCCCAAGTCATACTGAACAATAGAATGCAAATTACCTTAATTCCTCACAGCCATGATTACACAAAGTCAGGGCTGTCGGTGATGATATTAGCATCTAAGAGTATGTGTCTAAACATCATGAAGGCGTCACTTTCCAATTAACCTGTTGAGGTCATAATCAAACAGTAGAGAGTTCTTTGCAGGTATCCTGGGGAATATGGTGGATGAATATTACAGACCCAATCTAGATGAAATGTATGTACAGCATTGAATATGGCCATCATAGACCATATTGGGGTTTTCATTCACCCTGTGCCCCTAATAGAGACACAGGGTGATTGACACATAAGAGCCATTGGGGAAGCTGGCGCAAGGGTATTTCATACTTCCTAAGCGATTCTGAGTTCCCCGGGCCTTCCCGTTACATCTCTCCCCTTTCGGCAGGAGACTAACAGAGGGGGGAACCCCAGACGGGTTGACTCCGAAGTTAGTCCATAGGTCCCTTCTTCTAATGCCGGTATCCACACAGTACCCCAAATAAATTTCTCCAAACAGAGAATCGCTTACCCAGCCAACCTCTGCCTCTCTCAGAGAACACACCCGCCGCTGGGGAGAGGCCTGGACTGGCCCTCCTCCCTGGAGTCCTTTCTTCTGCTGGAGAGAAGACAGGGTGACTGGGCTCAGTCCGTCATGCTGTTGGGGATCTGGGTCGACTGCCCAGCATCCCTGTGGTATACAAGTGGAGACTGAAGTCCTATCCACCGATATCCGCTCAAGTGGCAGTTGTGTGCAGCGGCCAGTAGCATTCTGCCCTGCTGCCAGTGATTCAGCTGGGGGTAGAAGCTTTACCACCCCAGCTTGTTGCTGGAGAGAGGGGCCAACTGCCCCGGCTCCCTGAAACTCCACAGTTGTTTCCGGTGCTGGGCAGCACAGGTTGCTATCACTCTGCCCTGTTGCCAGTACTCCTGCTGGGGACTCCACACCATCTGCTCTGGCTACCTGTTGGGGAGGGAAAATGGCTGCTTCTCTTCCCTGCATCTCTGAAATCCACTCAGAAAGAGGAACCATCACCTTCTCAATTCGGGCCTCCAACACTGCCATGGGTGTAGAGCAGGGGTCTGCAGTACTTTGTCCTGCTGCCAGTACTTGAGCGGGCGATGCATAATTCATAACATCCTCTGCACAGTCCATTAAGTCCATACCTTCTGTAATCTGTGGCTGGGGAGATGAGCCAACTGCCCTAGCTCCCTGGAACTCCATATTATCCACTTCGGCTTTAGGGATGGCAATCTTCAGATTTTCCACTGCTGATTCTTCAGCCAGGCTAGCTCCCTGGAACTCCATATCATCCACTTTGGCTTTAGGGAGGGCAATCTTCATCTTTTCCACTGCCGATTCTTCAGCCAGGTTAGCTCCCTGGAACTCTGTATCATTCACTTCGGCTTTAGGGAGGGCAATCTTCAGATTTTCCACTGCTGATTCTTCGGCCAGGATTTCATAGTTGTCAACTGGTAATTCCTGATAGTCCCAGGCAAAGGGAGCCCCACCCTGCTGCTGAGCGGAGTCTAGCAGCTGTTTGTAGGCAATCTCCAGCTCCCATTCCTGAACGGCCAGAAACTCCAAATCTTCCTGTGCCCAGTGCCCTTCCGAGACATTCAGTCTTTTTTCTCTGTGCTCCATTATTTCCTCCAAACGCCACTCCTGATCACTCCCAAAGTCAGGGTCCTCGGACACCCTCCAATACAACAATCCCAGGCCATTATAGTCAAAGCCTTCCGTGGGGCTGTCATCCGCTGACCACGGGCACTCTTGGGCTACATACCACCGGAGGGCTCTGTAGCTCTCGTCCAACCGCATCTCTGCCCGGATCAGCCTGCTTAACTCAGCTGTCCACTCCTGCTTCGGTTGTTCCCCCAATAACAGCATTCGTACTTCATACTGCGACCAGTACCTTACATAGATGGAGGGGAGAACTTTTCCCTGGTGTTGCTGCTCGAGGGCTAGCACTTTCTTCCAGAGTTCGCAGCGGATCGAATCCGACCATCCCAGCAGGACCTCCTCTGATACTGGTCCTCTATGCTGTATCTGCATCTCTCGCAACCCCCTTCTGACTTCCTCTTCCATGTCGGCTGGTATCTGTATCTCTCCTCTCCTTTCAGTTGGTGCTGCTTTTTTAGGTGTTGTCTCTGATTGCCGTATTTCCGCCATTCTCTGCTCATGTTGTCGCTCATCCTGACGCTCAATTTCTCTAATGGCTTCCTGTATGGCGGTCTCTGATGGGTTAGCACCATATAATGCCAAGCGCTCTCGAACTCGTTGCTGAAACAAATCTTCAACTGACCGGGGTCCTGCATCACCATTCCTCTGGTTCATCTCGGCTCTCAAGTAAGTCTTTCAGCGTGACTTTCCTGCAGGCTGCATAGCTTGGTCATTCACTGTGGTGGCTTGGAGTGTCCCAGGAACTGGAGGGAAAATCCCGCTGCTGCCAACCAATGTAACGGCACCCCAATATCCAGGGGATTAACGCCGTTTAAGATGTTCCCTCTCCTAGACACACATCCACTCGCTACCGATATCCACAGCTAAACGACCCTTTCCTATAGGAGCCGACCCCTCTGGAAGAAGACGAGACGCACTCTGTCTCTTCTGTAGTAGGAATCCATTTATTATTGACCAACATTGTAACTTTATACACAATTCAGGGCACATGATTTAACATGAACAAGGGCCCAGCTCCACCCACACATCCCAAAACTCAACACCTCATCCTGACGTCTGCTAGGCTTCAAAAGATCCTAACACAATAGAATATACGATCTCCAATACACATCTTTTCACAAAGGGTTGGCAGCCAGTCTGTCTGGCGACAACAGGTTCTAAACCCTTTACATCTTCAATCCCTTTGTATTGTAAATCCCAGTCTGCCTTTACAATACACACAAGTATAGGGTTAATTACTTCTATTCACACCAGACCTTCCCAAGTCATACTGAACAATAGAATGCAAATTACCTTAATTCCTCACAGCCATGATTACACAAAGTCAGGGCTGTCGGTGATGATATTAGCATCTAAGAGTATGTGTCTAAACATCATGAAGGCGTCACTTTCCAATTAACCTGTTGAGGTCATAATCAAACAGTAGAGAGTTCTTTGCAGGTATCCTGGGGAATATGGTGGATGAATATTACAGACCCAATCTAGATAAAATGTATGTACAGCATTGAATATGGCCATCATAGACCATATTGGGGTTTTCATTCACCCTGTGCCCCTAATAGAGACACAGGGTGATTGACACATAAGAGCCATTGGGGAAGCTGGCGCAAGGGTATTTCATACTTCCTAAGCGATTCTGAGTTCCCCGGGCCTTCCCGTTACAATGGGAAAAAGGTGTCTCCTCTCTACTGATGCTTTATCACCAATTCTTGTTTCAATAAAAACCCCACTTTTCAAAAACATTTGTCATTGGGACGGAAAGTGAGGTGAAATGTTCTGAACAGGGGCACAGACAGCAAAACAAATGTTACAGGGGTGATAACCCTTCCCTATGTTTTCCAAAAAGCTTAAAAATAGATTTTTTGGCTGGAGCTACACTTAAACAATGTACCTGTTCAAAATTACAAACAGATTCTGCATAAGAACAAACCTACAGTCCCTGTCTTGTATGCACCGCCTGTATACGGCTGTTCAGAGTATATAGGGCCTTTTTTATTTTGGGTGCGGGGTTCCCCTTAATATCCATACAAGACCCAAAGGGGCTGGTAATGGGCTGGGGTAGGGGGGGGGGGTCATGGGGTAGCTATGCCATTTTTCTTAAAGATTTTCATCCATATTACCGGGACCAGACATTACATTAAAGCCGCAAGCAGTTTTAAATGGCTTTTTTTTCCTTTAGAAGTGTCATTTTGTGCAGGGACAGTTCTAAACACGGGAAACACGTGGCACTTCACAGGCATACTTTAGACACCCCCCAGGTACGATATTTAAAGGAATATTTGACTTTTTTTTTCTTATGTAGCGGCCTCACCCCTCTCACCCCCTTCTTCTTCTCGGCTGGTTGTCTTGTCTAGGGGGACCGGGGAGGAGGGGTGCGGTACACTACGTCCTCTAATGTGTAGAGGTGAAAGCCAACACCTGTTTACCTTCGGGCCGTGTGCATAACCCAGAGCCAAGGCTGTTCTGTAGATGACCCCCTCTGCTTACAGTAACTGGAGTTCCACACCACTGAAAAGGTCCAACTCTTATTTATTCTGTGACAGCAAATCAGCAAATAAATAGTCCTATTCGAGCAGACAGGTTGTGACCCATAGAACAGTTCAGTAAAGGTGGGGAGTAGGTCAAGGCACAATCCTCAATCAAATCTAAACCATTGAGATATCACCAATGGTTATGGCGCACAGTCTCTACCAGGGACTCTAGCAAACATGAAACAGGAGTTACCGTCTTTAAGTTGCGGCCCCTGTCAGAGGGAAGACATCCTTCCAAGAGAGTTACCAGAGGCCCCGCCGTCACCGCTAAATGCTGCACCGGGCTGTTCGGAAGGGTTACGCTCCCTGGCCTCCTCGTCTTAGATTCGGGCACCCAACACCTTAGGGCCCCTCGGACTCCTCCACCCTTGCGGAGCCCAGTCGAAGGTACTGAGCCCCAGGCCTCCTCAGTAGTACCTCACCCCAGGCCGAAGGTGCCTGGGATGGACTCCATCTCTCGCTCCGGCCAGGTCAAGGGCACCTGGGCCCGGAACTCCGGGACACCAGCACCCAGCCTGAAGGTGCCTGGGTGCGGCTCTGACCTCCGACTCTGAACCTCGTGTTGAGGGCGTCTGTCCCCTTTATCTCCTCTCCCAGCAGGCACAGCAGGTTCCCCGCCCCGCTGTACTACTGCCACAAGAGAAAAAAAAAGGGCACAGCACTATAGTGGTGGTTCAACCCCGGCCTAGGGCGACAGTGCCACCCACAGGCCGCAGGGAACTGCACACCACTGGGATCCTCCACGAAAAAATGGTCCCAATTCCCTAACAATTGGTGCATCTGGGTCATACTACCACCCAGATACTCCCCCTAAATTTAGTCACCCGCTACACTTACTTTATGCATCAGTAAAATCACTGCTCCCAAAAAAACGGCTTTTTTAAAAACTTCTTTTTGCATTGATACATGTCCCCTGGGGCAGGACCCGGGTCCCCAAACACTTTTTAGGACAATAACTTGCATATTAGCCTTTAAAATTCGCACTTTTGATTTCTGACGTTTGAGTCCCATAGACTTTAACGGGGTTTGAAAGTTTGCGCAAACTTTCGGTCCGTTTGCAGGTTCTGGTGCGAACAGAACCGGGGGGGGGGGGGGGTGTTCGGCTCATACCTATTCCCCCGACCTCTTTCTTCATTCCGCCAGGTCATCGTTCTAATTGTCGGGCGCCACTGCAGTGTTGATCGGGTGGAGGAGCAGACTGCAGGGAAGCCCCCACACCGTTGCTGGCTGCTGAGGGAGAGCTGTAAAGCTGATTATATGCTGATAATCGGCAGTAGCACAGAGCTCAGTGTCCACTCACCTCGGCAGCTTTGCCACGCCCCATCATAATTTAGTGTATTGGTGATAATTTATGCGCACACACAATAGGACAGCGCTGTGACGCATAATGCTCTTCTAGGTGATAAAGGGAATACTTACCTTTGTTACAGCAGCAGTCCGGTAGAAGTTATTTCTGTAGGTATTTGAGTTGTTACACATAGCGCAGGTTTATTTCTATTTATATTGGGGACATAATTGCCCAAATCTGGGGATCAGGAGCCATTTCCACCCTTTACTCTCGGCTGGGGATCTTTGTATCCATATAACAGATGTTCTACATGACTAAATCTGACATCAATTTTACTGCAAAATCAAAGGGGCCAAAATGTCTCCCCCCCTCCCCCGAGCAGTAATATATTTCTATCCCCCTTGCTGGGAGTGGAGATGACCCATCTATCAGTGTTGCAGTATTTTTACTGGCAGCCAGTAAAAAATGGGCGCTTTACTCCTGCCAGTAAAAGGAAAAGGGTGGCAGTAAAAAATATGTCTGTGACGTTTGGCTCGGAACTGTGCATATGCAGCTTGGGTCCGGAGCCAGCTGAGACGATCCAAGTGCCTGCTACAGTGTGTTCGGGCGGTGCCAGCGGGGATGTGGGTCTGGTGGAGGCGGTGTCTGAGCGTGTCGTGTGATGTCAAGGGAGCTGAGCGGAGCGGCCGGAGCCACGTGTGTGGGTCTGCAGGACAGGAGCGGCACTATCAGTGCTGTTTGTACTGGAGGGGACTGAAGGGACCACCTGGCATGGAGAGAGGACTGTCACTGTGACTCAGGACATAGTTGCCAACATTGCAAAAAAAAAAAAAAAAAATCCGGGACACTTTTGTAGCGGGGTGTCACTTTTAGAACCCAGAAACTACTATACCCAGTGTACAACGGGACACCCAGAGTGCATTGTCCAGCGCAAGGTCTGCCGGGGTAGACTATTTAAGGAGGAGCGGAACAGCACGCGGGTCTCTTTGGACATCGCCCGCCTAGCAAGTGGAACCTGCGCTGGGTCTGCTGTTCTTGACAAGGCCTGAGAGTTGGGGCCTTGTGGATCCAAAGAGCCTTCCGTCTTCCACGGAGGAACCCGAGAGACGTCTCCTCCTGCTACCTGCCTAGGACTTCCAAGAGGACTGAAGACTGCGGGTGTCGTGTAAACTGTGTGCGGAGACACAGCTACGGAAGTCATTTACACGGACTGGTCCGGTTGGGTGAGAGAGCCCCTGCTCAGAGATTATTGACAAATCTTTAGGCCCAGTGTCCTTTGTTCAGGGCCCACCGTTCAAAGTGTTGCATTGCACGCCGGAGGGACAGTGCATTGAATAGTCTTAGTCACGGTTGTTGCCTATCAAGCCAATAACTGTTATTCCGAGTGGACTACAAATAACCTTCAATAGTGCACCACCATTTGCTAGCGAAGACCCTTCTCTACGGAACTTCTGTGTGTAGGACAGTCAGGCCTGACTTTGCAGCTTAGACATTGTTCGGGCGCCATCTTGCCCACGAGGGGAATAGCTCGCGAGCGTATTTCATTGGGATTGAGTGTGCCTAGGACTGCTAGTATTTAAAAAGTATATTGAATAAGTTTCATCAGTGATCTTGCAGGGCTCTGCTTTATTACATGTACCACTGTTTAACTTGATCTTTATTCAGTAAAAGAAATTGTGGTTAAGCTACTACGTTGTGTGGTCTGATAACTGTATTAGCAGAAACGGGCAGTTCAAATAACCTGAAAGTAACTGTGGTTATATGTCTGTTGTGGTATTGTGATTCCCACAGCTAACGGGACTTCCAATACTTGTTTTACCGCTAGCTGTGCCAAGGGAGGCTAGAGACAGTTGCCGGGGGTTGACAGCAGTGTGTTACAGGCTCAAAACTATATCAGCAGCCCTCTTAACTGGGGGTATTGCTACACTTTTTTTGCATGGAGGCGTAGCCTTGCTATAATTAGGGGGCGGAGCATTCGTTTGTAGGTGTGTCATATCCTTATTTGAAAATGTGGCATCGAAAAAATGGGCGTGGTTTACTGTGGTAGTGGGCGTGGCTTAAATGGCGTGGCTCAGAAGGGGTGTGGTTAGAGTCCGAGATGAAGAAAGAGAGAAAGAAAGAAGCCAAATCCTACACCACAATAGAAATGTGTGTATTCCAGAAAGTTTAACAAAATCGGTAGATAAGGATCCTCCAAAACACCTGATGTTGGCGCTTCAATCATCCCGGCGCCATGGTTGTTATGGTGTCAGGGTGATTGAAGCGCATTATTTCTATTATTACATTGTAATATAAAATGAAATCATTCAACTCACCATAATGCTGAATCAGTGGAAGCCCCGAGTGTGTCACCTGCCACCAGATGCCTCCCCAGCAGAGTCCCTCCTTACATCAGGTGTCCCCAGCAGAGTCCCTCCTTACATCAGGCGTCCCCAGCAGAGTCCCTTCTTACATCAGGCCTCCCCAGCAGAGTCCCTTCTTACATCAGGCCTCCCCAGCAGAGTCCCTCCTTACATCAGGTGTCCCCAGCAGAGTCCCTCCTTACATCAGGCGTCCACAGCAGAGTCCCTCCTTACATCAGGTGTCCCCAGCAGAGTCCCTCCTTACATCAGGTGTCCCCAGCAGAGTCCCTACTTACATCAGGCGTCCCCAGCAGAGTCCCTCCTTACATCAGGCCTCCCCAGCAGAGTCCCTCCTTACATCAGGTGTCCCCAGCAGAGTCCCTTCTTACATCAGGCCTCCCCAGCAGAGTCCCTTCTTACATCAGGCCTCCCCAGCAGAGTCCCTTCTTACATCAGGCCTCCCCAGCAGAGTCCCTCCTTACATCAGGTGTCCCCAGCAGAGTCCCTCCTTACATCAGGCGTCCCCAGCAGAGTCCCTCCTTACATCAGGCGTCCACAGCAGAGTCCCTCCTTACATCAGGCGTCCACAGCAGAGTCCCTCCTTACATCAGGTGTCCCCAGCAGAGTCCCTCCTTACATCAGGTGTCCCCAGCAGAGTCCCTTCTTACATCAGGCGTCCCAAGCAGAGTCCCTTCTTACATCAGGCGTCCCCAGCAGAGTCCCTACTTACATGAGGTGTCCCCAGCAGAGTCCCTCCTTACATCAGGCGTCCCCAGCAGAGTCCATACTTACATCAGGTGTCCCCAGCAGAGTCCCTCCTTACATCAGGTGTCCCCAGCAGAGTCCCTCCTTACATCAGGTGTCCCCAGTATGGTCCCTCCTTACATCAGTTATCCCCAGCATGGTCCCTCCTTACATCAGGTGTCCCCAGCAGAGTCCCTCCTTACATCAGGTGTCCCCAGCAGAGTCCCTCCTTACATCAGATGTCCCCAGCAGAGTCCCTCCTTACACCAGGTGTCCCCAGCATGGTCCCTCCTTACACCCCTATCAAATGACCCCCTCTATATACTGCACCTAAACCGACTTTACAAAACATACTAGGTGTAAAGAAAAGACAGCAGTCACCCCTCCCCCAGCCTGTACGGAGCTCGATGTAACATAATACTGTGCCCCCCTCCCTCCCCTGGGGATGACACATGGGTGCAGAGGACTTGTGTGGAGTGCAGAGCTGTGATTACAGCAATGATGTAGATCTCCATCCTGTGTGATCCTATAGTTTGGCGGCCGTGGCTGTGCGAGCATTATGCACAGTGCCAGCGTGGAGAGGAGGGAGGAGGGGGATCCCCCGCAGTAGTAACAGGACGCTCTCCTTCTCAAAAGAGCCTGAGCTTGTATTCTGAGGGCGATCACATCCTTGTGTTTAGTGGAGACCGGGGAGGGGCTGCCAATCCCTGCAGCCAATAATAGAAGCCGATTGGCTGCCCCTTTCCTCTGCACTGAACACAAGGGGAAACAACACTCATGGCGGTGGCGACGGCGGGCATTTTTGTGTAGCCGCTGCCGTTTTTAGCCCAAAACATTCCCGATTTTCCCAGGGACAAAACGGGACAAAATCAATTGGGCTTGTCCCGAATCGGGACAAGCCCAATCCGGGACAAGGGTCCAAAAATTTCGGGACTGTTGGCAACTATGTCAGGAGGGGACGTGTGGTGCCGGTGAGGTGTCAGCATCATCTGTGCTGCTGCACACTGCTGTCAGTATCACTGTGAGAGTCAATTTCATGCATTCTAATGTATTGCCCTCCTGAGCCCTTAGGGTTACTTTTTACATTAATATCTACCTTAAATCACATTGCTAAATGCATATTGTACTTATTTGTAGCCTAAATACTGGAATTGGCATTTAAAACTGTGTAGCGGGGTGCTGCTAAATTTAAGGGATGTGTTTGAGCACTGGTTAGGCTCAAACACCCGAATTCATTAGGGTTTATGGACCAGTTTTGTCCTCAGGGGATGGTGCTGATGCAGAGTTCCCTGTGGCCTGCGGGTGGCGCTGCCATTCTGGGCCAGGGTTGAACCGAGAGTACGAGTGCTGTGCCTTTTGTGTCCCCTCTCGGCGGTTGTGCAGCGGGGCGGGGAACCTGCTGTGCATGCCGGGAGATGATATAAAAGGGGCAGACGTCTCCTGATCGGGGTCCACGCCCAGGCACCTTCGGCCTGGGTGTGAGTGAGGGTCCGCGCCCAGGTGCCTTCGGCCTGGGTGCACGTGTTCCATCTCGGGCACCTTTAGCCCGGGGTGAGGTACTATCTTGGAGTTCCTGCTGCCCTGGGTATGGAGGCCTAGGAGTGGGAGTAAAGGCTGGGGTCCAGAGCCTTCGTTTGGAGTCCGCTAAGGGTCGGAGAGTCTTTGGGTGCCGCCTCGTTTAGGGGACCATGTTCCAGGGAAGGGAGGATCATTCTGATGGCCCGATGCTGGAGGCACGGTGAAGGAAGGGTCTGTTGACTCCCTGGAGAGATGTCTTCCCCTTGATATGGGCTAGGTTCGTAGAAGGAGAATCTCAAGGTCATCAGGTCTGTACCAGAGGCCTTATTCACCCGGCCCGTGGCAGGGGCCTTATACACCCGGTCTGTGGCAGAGACCAAAGTTCTCCAGGTCTGTGGCAGGGGCCTTATACACCCTGGTCTGTGGCAAAGACCAAAGTTCTCCAGGTCCGTGGCAGGGGCCTTGTACACCCGGTCTGTGGCAGAGACCGTGCACCTAAAACTGTTTGAGAAACCTAAGCAGTGAAGTGAATGTGCTACGTTTGTGCCTGGACCTCCTCCACACCTTAAGCTGTCCTGTGTCTTTGCTCCAACCTTTCCTATCCGAATACAGTTTATTTTGCCATGAGAGAATAAACTAAGAGTTGGAGTTCAGCTGGTGTGGACATTGACTTTACTGGGAATTCAAGGACTTGCCTCTACCTCCAGTAGAGGTGAGAATCATCCTCTGGAGGAGTTTTGGCCCTGGCTGTGGACACGGCCCGTCAAGTACACCGCTCAACCTCTTTATATAGGAGGATACGGGCTGGTAGTGCGGTGTGCCTTTCTCCCTCCTGCGAAGAGCCAATCACATTAAA
Organism: Rana muscosa; assembly: GCA_029206835.1. NCBI lineage: Eukaryota > Metazoa > Chordata > Amphibia > Anura > Ranidae > Rana > Rana muscosa. The sequence goes on along the minus strand of JARGYO010005596.1, from coordinate 229,786 downwards.
GGCAGGTTAAGGCTGCGGTTCCTCTGAACTCCACAAGGTGGCAGACAGGAAGTCTCTATGGAAGACAAACAAGAAGTCTCTATGGAAGACAGGAAGTGATGTCAGGTACAGACAGGAAGTTCCGGGTGAGAGGTGAGTCGGGAGGAAGTTCCGGGTGAGAGGTGAGTCGGGAGGAAGTAGAGAGAAGACATTGCTGGAAGTGGCAGCAGATGAGGTAATAAGATCTTATTTTCTATTTACACCCAATAACCCCGTCATGTCCGTCCTCTTCCTCCATAGTCACTGTGACGTCTTTTATCTCCAGCAGATGATGATACACACATATATATTCACCCCCCACTGCCCCCGCCCACCAACTTCCTTACCGCTCAACAGATTGCCAACCATTTCAAAGGCAAAATCGTCACAATTCCCAAGGAGATATCCAGCATTCAAATTCCTCCCCAACACCTCGGGTCCAACACCACCCTCAATACTCTCCTCCTTCTGTCCGGTTACCACAGATCTCCATGGCCCACCTCACTACCTGTCCCCTCTCAATTACTGCGACCCCCTTCCCGCTCTATCCTCAACCTCTCCCCCTCCTCCGGCACCTTTCCTTCCCCCGCTCAAACATGCACTGGTTACCCCCAGACTTAATAACCCCCTCACTACCTGTCCCCTCTCAATTACTGCGACCCCCTTCCCGCTCTATCCTCAACCTCTCCCCCTCCTCCGGCACCTTTCCTTCCCCCGCTCAAACATGCACTGGTTACCCCCAGACTTAATAACCCCCTCACTACCTGTCCCCTCTCAATTACTGCGACCCCCTTCCCGCTCTATCCTCAACCTCTCCCCCTCCTCCGGCACCTTTCCTTCCCCCGCTCAAACATGCACTGGTTACCCCCAGACTTAATAACCCCCTCACTACCTGTCCCCTCTCAATTACTGCGACCCCCTTCCCGCTCTATCCTCAACCTCTCCCCCTCCTCCGGCACCTTTCCTTCCCCCGCTCAAACATGCACTGGTTACCCCCAGACTTAATAACCCCCTCACTACCTGTCCCCTCTCAATTACTGCGACCCCCTTCCCGCTCTATCCTCAACCTCTCCCCCTCCTCCGACACCTTTCCTTCCCCCGCTCAAACATGCACTGGTTACCCCCAGACTTAATAACCCCCTCACTACCTGTCCCCTCTCAATTACTGCGACCCCCTTCCCGCTCTATCCTCAACCTCTCCCCCTCCTCCGGCACCTTTCCTTCCCCCGCTCAAACATGCACTGGTTACCCCCAGACTTAATAACCCCCTCACTACCTGTCCCCTCTCAATTACTGCGACCCCCTTCCCGCTCCATCCTCAACCTCTCCCCCTCCTCCGGCACCTTTCCTTCCCCCGCTCAAACATGCACTGGTTACCCCCAGACTTAATAACCCCCTCACTACCTGTCCCCTCTCAATTACTGCGACCCCCTTCCCGCTCTATCCTCAACTCCCTAACCCACAACCTCTCCCCCTCCTCCGGCACCTTTCCTTCCCCCGCTCAAACATGCACTGGTTACCCCCAGACTTAATAACCCCCTCACTACCTGTCCCCTCTCAATTACTGCGACCCCCTTCCCGCTCTATCCTCAACTCCCTAACCCACAACCTCTCCCCCTCCTCCGGCACCTTTCCTTCCCCCGCTCAAACATGCACTGGTTACCCCCAGACTTAATAACCCCCTCACTAGACCCCACCTGCTGGAATAACTTAAAGTGGTTGTAAACCCACTTTTTAAACAAAGACCTACAGGATGGCCTAGATTAAGTCTTACCTGGAGGTGCATAAAATATCTCCTTAACCTACACAGTTAAGGAGATATTTGTATGTAAATGCGGCGACGCTGACGTCACCCCATTCACAAATTCGGCTAGGTCGCAACATTCGACGACGTAGCCGAATTTGACAGCTCACGCGCGCATGCGCGGAGTCACGTCTTCGCCGCTCCGGCCAATCACAGCGCCGGAGCGGCGCTGTGATTGGCTGCAGCGGCGATACCCGGAAGTAACATTCCGGCTATCGCCGCAGCGATGGATGCGGCTAGAGGAGGGACACGGACGACTTCGGGGGCCCCGATCGAAGGTAAGTGGTACATAATGAGCTAGTATGCTAGTCATACTAGCTCATTATAGCTTTGTCTTGCAGGTTAGAAAAAAAAAAAAAAAAACACAAAAGGGTTTACAACCACTTTAAGACCCATCTCCCTGCTCCCGTTTGCCTCCAAGCTCATCGAACGCCTTGTCCATGACCGACTGAGTCGCTACCTCACGGACAACAACCTCCTCCACCCCCTACAGTCCGGCTTCCGCCCCACAACATTCTACTGACACTGCCCTCCTAAAACTCACCAATGACCTACTAACTGCTAAAACCAATGGCCATTACTCCACACTCCTCTCTCCATACTCCCCTCTCCATACTCCCCTCTCCGCACTCCCCTCTCCACACTCCCTCTCCATACTCCTAGACCTCTCTGCTGCCTTTGACATCGTCGACCACCTGCTTCTCCTCAGCAAATTACACTCCCTTGACCTCCCTGATTCTGCTTTATCCTGGTTCTCCTCCTACCTATCTCAGCGCACTTTCAGTGTCACTTACAACTCATTCTCCTCCACTCCTCTTCCTGTTGGGGTACCCCAAGGCTCCGTCCTTGGGCCTCTTCTATTCTCACTCTATACCTCTTCCTTGGGCCAGTTGATAACCTCCCATGGCTTCCAATACCACCTCTATGCCAACGACACCCAGATCTATCTCTCCACTCCTCAACTCACCCCTCCATCTCCTCACCTCACCCCCTCCATCTCCTCACCTCACCCCCTCCATCTCCTCACCTCCTCCCATATCCTCTCCTCACCTCCTCCCATATCCTCCCCTCGCCCCCTCCGTCTCCTCTCCTCGCCCCCTCCGTCTCCTCTCCTCGCCCCCTCCGTCTCCTCTCCTCGCCCCCTCCGTCTCCTCACGGATCTCAAACTTACTGAATAACATATCGGTATGGATGTCACACCACTTCCTCAAACTCAATATTTCTAAAACTGAACTTGTTATATTTCCTCACCATTAATAAACAACACAACCATTGGTCCCTCCACACATGCCAAGGTCCTGGGTGTAATCCTTCACTCTGACCTCTCCTTCAGCCCCCACATCCAATCTCTGGCTAAATCCTGCCGCCCTAACCTCTAACATCTCCAGAATTCCACCCTTCCTGATTAATGACACCACAAAGCAACTTATTCACTCCGCGATTATTTCCCGCCTTGACTACTGCAACTCTCTCCTTAATGGCCAACCCTTACACAGGCTCCTCCCCCTTCAGTCTATTATGAATTCTGCTGCTAGACTAATACACCTCACTAACCGATCTGTGACTGCTGCTCCTCTCTGCCAATCCCTTCACTGGTTTCCCCTCCCCCACCGTGTAAAATTAAAAATGCTAACCATAACATACAAGGCCATTCACAACATCGTCCCATCTACATCACCAACCTCATCTGCAGATATCGCCCAAATCGTCCCCTCCACTCCTCCCAGGACCTCCTGCTCTCTAGCTCCCTTGTTACCTTCTCCCATGCTCGCCTTCAGGACTTCTCCAGAGCCTCTACCATCCTCTGGAACTCCCTGCCCCAGTATGTCCGATCAGCCCCTACCCTGTCCACCTTCAGGAGATCCCTGAAAACTCATTTATTCAGGGAAGCCGATCCCACACCCACCTAACAACTGTCCCCGAGCCACCCCATCAAATTCTCTGCAGCTATTACTTTTTATACCACCACCCCCTCCCTTTAGAATGTAAGCTCTATGAGCCGGGCCCTCCTGTACCTTCTATATTGTACTGTACTGTAATTGTGTTGCCCCCCCTATACATTGTAAAGTGCTGCGTAAACTGTTGGCACTATATAAATCGTGCATAATAGTAATAATATATAGTGTGGAAACCTTCATTAACCCCTTCAGGGGGGAATTAGTTGATGATTCCCCCATCTACACATTGGAGGGGGATGGGGGAATCCTCCCCGCTGCACTCGGCACTGCCACAAAGATCCCCACAAGGTGCTGAGAAACAGGACTACAGAGTCCTTACAGGAGTAACCAGGACAAGCCTGCAAAGCAGCCAGCTAAGAGACCAGCCAGGGAGGGACATGCTGCTTTATGTACACAAGATGTCCTCTCCATCCACTCTGCTCTCACACACTGCTGGGGGAGATGTACAGGACATGCAGGACACAGGGGGAGGGGGGATTGTATTACTGTCCTACACTCTGCACCCCATGTGCTGTACCCTTCTCCTGCATCCCATGTGCTGCAGTGACCTACACCCTTCTCTGGTACCCTGCACCCCATGTCCTGCATTCTGTACACTGTACCTTTCCCCTGCACCCCATGTCCTGCGTTATGCACCCTACACCACATTTCCTGCACTTTGCACCCCAGGGTTCTACATTCTGCACCCAGCTCCCCATGTCCTGAAGTCTGCACAATGTACCCTTCCCCTGCACCCCATGTCCTGCATTCTGCACCCTTCCCCTGCACCCCATGTGCTGTGGTTGACCTGCACCCTTCTCTGGTACCCTACACCCCATGTTCTGCACCCCATGTCCTGCATTCTGCACCCTTCCCCTGCACCCCATGTCCTGCATTCTGCACCCTTCTGAATCCCATGTGCTGCGGTGACCTGCACCCTTCTCTGGTACCCTGCACCCCATTGGGGGAAAACCATTGGAGTCAATAATGGAGAAAGATCTGGGGGTCCTAGTAGAAGACAGACTGAGCAATAGCATACAATGTCAAGCTGCAGCTACCAAAGCCAGCAGAATATTGGCATGCATAAAAAAGGGAATTTTCTCAATTCGTCTTCCAGGACGGCACCCTGAGAGATAACTGGTCCCACCTGACAGGGAACACAATTAAAGAAGAGGCCAAAAAACCCCGCCCCTCCTGTGCTCCTCAGTTTTTTTATCGAGTTTCCCCACAGCGAAACGTTTTGTTGTTTTCTAATAGATCCAAAGCAGGGGGCTGGTGGTCTCCCCCTGGGAGCCGGACCGCAGGCTTGTGAAGCCTTTGGGTCTGGAAGGGCTTGCCCTTCCTGGTGGGGGGTTTCCCCATCTTCCTCAGGGGGGGGGCAGCAGAGCTTGGAAGAGCCCCCCTGAGTGCTGAAGGACCCTGGGTACAATGGGGTACCCAGAACTTCAGGGACCATTGTTTCCTGCTTCCTCCCCCTTACCTGGCGGGTGTCCGTTTAGCGGGGAGCTGGCGGTCGGATTTCCCGAGGGGCACGCTGTTGCGGTGGGCCCCGACTCCTGGGGGCATCTGGGTCGAGCAGTGTGGCTTGCAGGGGAGAGGAGATGGCGCCAGCCAGTGCTCGAGCGCCATCTTGCCAGCGGCAGGAATGACCTATCTTCCTCCCTCGCACCGGAAATTACATCGCCGCGTGTCCCACGAGGGCAGATTACTTTCGGGTCTCTGAGACTTTGGTAAAATGGTGGCGTCCTAGGACACCAGAAGCGGAGGTCTGGCCGTCGGTGGAGGCAGGCATCCACAGCCTGCTCTGGCCAGCATCTAGCACCACTCAGCAGGACAAGCTGCGGTGTAGAGATGGAGCGAGAGGAGGGGCCAGCAGCGGCAACAGCAGTTGAGGAGACCACAGGGGGTGAGTCTACCTAGCTGGTGGGGGTACTGAGGGGGGAGGGTCCCCCTAACTCTTACCCCTGCAGGGTACAGTAGCGAGTGATTTCTGTTTGAAGTAAGCGTGAAAATGTGTCTCTTTCAGCGGAGGACGTTACTGCTCAGGTGGTCGCCAGCCGTCCTAAGTCTAAGACCCCTTTCCATTCCAAGAGGTGTGGATACTGTAACGACAAGTTGTCACAGGACCACACAAAACCCTACAAGTATATCCAAAAGTTAGCTGGAAAAGAGACCTCTCAGGTCATGAGGGACTTTCTCTCTGTACAGACGGAGATGTTAACAACCCTCAAGGCTTTCCAGGCAACCCTGAAACCCAGGGAACCCGAGCCCCACTCTAGTAGGGCCCAGGCAGGGCAAGTTTCATCCTCACAGGAGGGCCCCCCCACTAATAGAGCGGAAACTCAGGATCCAGGTGGCAGATTTAGACGCCCTGAACCCCTGCGGTCACTGCCCTCTCAGGACTCGGAAGAGGCGGAGACAGAGGTCTACGATCAGAGCTTTTCTGATGAGGGGGAGGAAATGGAGGACAGCCAGGAGGAGGAAGAGGACTCCAGACCAGGCAGACATCTTTTCTGCAGATGATATGCGTCAGAAGAGTTCCAAGAGCCTACAGCTCAGTTTTCTGCCCAGGACAGGATATATAGAGGCCTGGTTAAACCCCAATCCAGGGTTCTCCCAATCCACCAGGCCCTCAAAGACACCATTCTGAGAGAATGGAAGGAGCCTGAGAGGAAGCTCTTAAAATGTAAGACCTGGAAACACAGGTGCCCCTTCAAGGAGGAAGAGGAGGAAAGGTTTTTTTAAGACACCCAGACTAGATGCTTCCCTAGCACAGGTGTCCAAACAATCTGGCCTCTCCTTCGAGGATGCAGGCAACATCAGGGACCAAATGGACCGACGGTCAGAGACCCTTCTGCACAGGGCCTGGGAGGACAATGCTGCGGCCATTAATCTAGCCTTGGCATCGGGCCTGTGTAGCCAGGAACGCAGACATGTGGGTCAAAAAGTGGATGGACCACGTGTCATGAACATACAAGTCCAAACCGGTCTTGAACTCCTTGGAGGTGATTGGTAGAGCCGTGACCTAGTTGGCAGACGCAGCGGTTGAAACAGTACGTACGACCGCTAAGCCTGCAGCTCTTCTGAATTCAGCAAGGAGGGCCTTGTGGGTTAAGACCTGGGATGGGGACAACACATATAAGACACGTTTGTGTGGACTACCTTTTGGGGGTTCCCTACTCTTTGGTTCTGGATTGGACCAGGCCCTTTCTAGGTCTACAGAGAAGGGCAAGAAGTTTCAGATAAAGGCCCCAGATTAATAACCGGTTCAGGGATAAGAAGAAAGGCAAGAAAAGGGGAGTTGGTATGGGCAAGCAAAAAGGAGGCCTCCTCTTTTCCAGCCCAAAATCCACTGACAAAGATACCAAGTGACGTCAGGGTGGGGGGAAGGTTCTCTCACTTTGTCACTCAGTGGGAAAGGATCACTCAAAGCCCCCACATCCTACGGATAATAATTGAGGGCTACAGGTTGGAACTACTCTCCTCACCTTCCCCAAGCGTCCTTCTAACCCATCTACCCAGGGATCAGCAGAAAGCGGTGGGTCTTCTTCAGAGCTTTAGGCAGCTGGCAGAGCAGGGTGTTATAGTACCTGTCCCAGTGGAGCAACGCGATCAAGGGTTTTATGCTCACATCTTTGTGGTCCCAAAGTCCTCGGGAAAGTACCACCTTATAATAAATTTAAGAAGGCTAAACAGCTTCCAACGGTACAGGAAGTCAGGAAGCATCTTCTGAAGGAGGTGTTTATGGTCACGATAGACCTAAAAGATGCCTACCTTCACGTCCCCATTTTCCCAGGGATTTCTATGGTTTGCGATTCTCTTGGGTTAGGGCGTGGAGCATTGGCAGTTTTGCGCCCCTACCCTTTGTGCTGGCAGCCAGCCCGAGAGTTTTCACAAAGATCCTTGCAGAAGTGGTTTTGTACCTCCATCTCTAAGGGATAACGCTGATCCCCCTATCTGGATGGCCTTTTGGTTTACAACCAGAGTCGCAATCTCCTACTGTCCAACCTGGACAAAGCAGTAAGTACCTTGGAGTCCCTGGGGTGGGTAGTCAGCCAGGAAAAATCCTCTCTGATTACGGTGCAGACCAAGGTTTACCTAGGGATCCTGGTAGATTCCAGGGCACAGAAGCTTGTGTTGCCCCTGGGGAAAGTAGAGGGCCTGATAGCTGCAGTCTCATCCTTCCTATAGGCAGAGGAGGTCTCCTTCAGAGGAGTTATGAGAGTTCCTCGGGTTAATGACAGCTTGTGGTGCCATGGGCTCCACTCCAGGACTCTCCAGCAGTTCCTCCTATCCTCCTGGGATGGAAAAAGGGGAACCTTAGACGAAAAGGTCTCCATTCCAGGAGGGGTAAAGGAGTCTGCAGTGGTGGCTCAACCCTCAGAGGTTGGGGGAGGGTCACCTCTGGGCTCTGCTCCAACCCCTCAGGGTGACGACCGATGCCAGTGCCTGGGGTTGGGGGGCCCATCTGGAAGAACTGCGGACCCAGGGTGTCTGGAACCAAGTTCAGAGGGACTCTTCCTCCAACTTCTGGGAGCTCTTGGTGGTCAGGGAAGCTTTAAAGGCTTTCGAAGAAAGAATCCGGGGGAAAAAAGGTTCAGATCCTTTCCGACAATTCAACCACGATGGCCTTTCTGAATCACCAGGGGGCACCGGGTCCTGCGCTTTCTTGGGCCTGACTCAGGAACTCCTGGAGTGGGCAGGACAGAGGATCCCCTCAATTTCAGCAGTGCATATAAAGGGGGTCTGCAATGTCAAAGCGGACTACCTCTTTCGACAGCCAATTCACCAGGGATAGTGGGAATTGAACCCCGAAGTGTACTCCCTCGTGAGTCGACGCTTCGGCAGACCGGAGATAGAGAGGGAACAGGAAGATGAAGAAGTTCTTTTCACTGTCCAGGGAGAGAGGATCCGAGGGGGTGGACGTGTTGGCCCAAGACTGGGACTTCCACTTGGCCTTTCCCATAGGGCAGACTGATTTTAATCGCTCCCTGGTGGCCCAAGAGGACCTGGTTCCCTACCCTGAGAAAAAATTGTCCGTGTCCCTAGACAGCATCTTCCGGAGCGGCAGGACCTTCTCCTACAGGGTCCAGTCTGCCACCCAAACCCCGGTTTCTTCAAGCTAGCGGCTTGGCTCTTGAAAGGGGGAGCCTGCGGCAGAGGGGGTGTTCAGAGAGAGTAATTGACACCCTGTTACAGAGTAGGAAGCAGGTTACCAGGCGTATTTAAACCAAGTTCTGGGGAGTCTTCTTGCATTGGTGTCAAGCAAGGGGGACTTCCCAGCAGGAGATCCCTGCAATCCTGGATTTCCTCCAGGACGGCGTTGATCAGGGTCTAGCTACTAAGACGCTCAGGGTCCAGGTGGCAGCCTTGTCCAATTTTTTGGACAGGAGACTGGCACTAAACCCACTGATCAAGAGATTTTTGTCGACTAGGGAGAGGATGTCCCCGGTGCAAATGAAAGAATTTCCACCATGGGATCTTACTCTAGTCCTCGGGCCCTGACCAAGGCACTATTCGAGCCCTTGGCTCATATCCTGCTTAAATTACTTGCCCTTAAGACAACCTTCCTGCAGGCCATTACAATGGTCAGGAGGATAGGTGATCTCCAGGCTCTGTCTGTAAAAGAGCCCTTTTTCTTATTATTTGAAGACAGGATTATCCTGAGGCAGGATCCCCTGTACCTTCCGAAGGTGGCCTCACGGTTCCACAGGACACAGGAGATTGTCCTTCCTTCGTTTTGTGCCAATCCTCAGAACAAGAAGGAAAGTTAATTTCTTTGTTTAGATGTCAGACGGTGTCTGTTAGTTTATTTAGAGAGAGTGAAGGATTTTAGAAGGTCCAGTCACTTATTAGTTGGTTTTTGCGGCCAGAAAAAGGGTCAGCAAGCATTGCATGCAACCATAGCAAGGTGGATTAGGCAGACTATTTCCATAGCCTATGAGCAGGCTGGTAAAGGGGTTCCCACTAGCCTTAAGGCACACTCTACACGGTCTCTGGCGACCTCTTGGGCAGAAAGGGCTGGAGCATCGATAGAACAGATCTGCAGAGCAGCTACATGACAAGCCGGAACACTTTCCTGAGGCACTGCAGGGTGGAACTGCTGTCACCTCAGGATTTGGCATTTGGTAGAAAGGTTCTACAGGCTGTAGTCCCGCCCTAAGGTAGGCCTGAGCTACTTGCTCTTCTCTCAGGGTGCCGTCCTGGAAGATGACTTGAGAAAATGACCAGTTACACTTACCGGTAACAGTGTTTCTGGGAAGTCTTCCAGGACGGCAGGACTACTTCCCACACGTTTTTTGTGTGTTGGTGTTGTATGAACATTTGGGGTGGTTCTCACTCTCGTGCACTGGTGTGGGTCAATACTTTTTCACAACTGAGGAGCGGGAGTTTTTGACCTTTTCTTTGATTGTGTTTCTTGGCAGGTGGGACCAGTTATCTCTCAAGGTGCCGTCCTGGAAGACTTCCCAGAAACACCGTTACCAGTAAGTGTAACTGGTCATTTTCTCCAGAGATAAAACTATAATTCTACCACTTTATAAAACTCTGGTCAGGCCACATCTGGAGGATTCCGTCCAGTTTTGGTCACAAGTCCTCAGAAGGGATGTGTTGGTGCTGGAGAGAGTCCAAAGAAGTCAAATACGAGGAGCGACTACAAGCGCTAAATTTTATTAACGCTGGAGAAAAGACACTTGAGAGGAGATATAAAAGCCATTTACAAATATCTCAGTGGTGATCCCAGCATAGGAAAAAGGCTATACAATCTCAGGGGGTGTGAGAGGACACGGGGACACACAATGAGATTGGAGGAGAATCGGTTTAACCTTAACCTGCGTAGGGAGTTTCTTTAACGTACATCACGGGACACAGAGCACCATAGTAATAACATATGGGTTATACGCCACCTTCAGGTGATGGACACTGGCATAATCAAGAACAGGAAGTCCCTCTCTATATAACCCCTCCCATACCAGGAGTACCTCAGTTTTTTCGCCAGTGTCTAAGGTGTTGGTCACGGTTAATGTTGTGCTAAAGAAAAGCCCCGTAAATGGTCCTGCATAGGGCAAGGGGCTGCACAATCGGATCCATCCAAAGAGCCAGCAAAAGCTACAGTGGATGGTACCTGAGCCTCGGTACAGATGAACAAGGTTTTGCCTATAACGCTTCTCTCAGTAGAGCAGGGCCCTGGGATCCAGCACCTTGGTCACATTGCTATACCACAGGTTGCCTTGGCAGGGCGCTATACAGGTCCAAGGCAGTGGACCCTAAATCTAAAAGGGACCCCAGCCTTGAAGGTCTGGCACGGCTCCAACCCGCCATGATGGGTGAAGATTGGGTCGCTGTGATATTCCAGCAGTACCCTGCAGCGGGAATGGCAAGTTAAGAAGATCCTGGGTAAATCCTATGGGCTTCTTTTTTATGAGTACATGATGTCTTGCCTGTTTTTCCACTAGAGGGTGTATTATCATACTTGGTGTCAACATACCATGCTTGCCTGGTGGATTTTTGTGTGTCAGCCAGCACTTGTGCAGAAGTTTTTCTCTCCCTCTCCTGTAGTCAGCCATCCAAAGGGGGGGTGGTTCTGTGGGGACTCCAAATCTGCCGTAAACTGGGGCATTAGCTGGATACCTTCTTCCCCTCCCTCCCCCTGGGTCTTCCCTTTGTGCATCGCGCACGCGCGAGGATTCCCTCTCTCATGTACCAAAGTGAGAGGATGACACAAGGGGGCGGGGTCTGACGCCGCTGACGTGCACGTGGATCGGCGTGCACGTTCCTTCACGGCGCAGGCTCGGACCACCCGGCTTTTTTAAAAGAGAAGCGCAGGCTGTGTCATGGTGGCTGACGGAGAGACACAGACACTAGTCCAGGGGCACGTAAGCGCTGGGTGTTAGGTACAGGCATTTTCAAGACCCATCTACTCCGCATCTGCTGTAACATTTGATAGCAGCATATTAACCATTGCTAAGACTAGGCTCAGCAATAGATGCATGTTAATTAGGACCTCTGCTTTGGGCATAGGATTATGTATTCCCGAAAGGGAGGGGCAAGAACTGGGAGAAGGGGCGCAAGAGCGCAGCAGCCAGGTCCTGGGATTCCTAATCGCGCCTCCTAAGCACCGTCCTCCACTGAAACGGCTGACCAGGCTGAGCCATTGTGGCTACCTCCAACATTCCAGCCTCTGCATACGTCAGTAAGGATGACTTGGCTGCAGCTTTGTCTGGTTTAGAGGGCAAAATATCTAATTTGTTTGCGTCGTCCTCCCAGGCTGGGAAAAAACGTGTCAGATCTCCTTCTCCTGTTTCGGGCCCGTCCTCGGCGGAACAGGAATGGATAGAGGATCCGGATGCACCCTTAGAGGATTCGCTAGAAGGACACGAGGAGGGTTCCTCATGGGAGGGCTCAGCCACAGGCGAGTCTTTTTCAGCCTCACAACCTCAGAGATTGTTAATTCAATCGCTCACTGAGACAGTACGCTTTGGGTATAAGCAGCCCCTGGCAGAAACGGCTGAAGTTCCCTTCTGCTCTTTAGGTTCTCTGAAGCCTCCTCGGGGCTCCCATGCTTTTCCTATGCACCCTTTGCTGGAATAGCTTATTTATGCTGACTGGGAACATCCAGACAGGCATTTTATTCCTCCTAAGAGATTTTCCCAAATGTATCCTATGGAGGAGAAGTTTAATAAGAAATGGAGTGTACCAGCAGTAGATGCTGCTGTCTCTTCCCTGAATAAAAGTCTAACTTGTCCAGTGAACAATGTTCAGGTATTTAAGGATCCAGCAGATAAGAGGCTGGAATCATTGCTTAAAGCATTGTTTTATATGGCCGGTGCAGTAGCACAACCTGCTGTAGCAGCGATTGGCGTTTGTAAATTCCTTAATGACAAAATGAAACAGATTGTCAAAGGGGAAGAGGTCCCGGACCTAGCAGAACTGCCTAGGGCCCTTTGTTTTGTGGTTGATGCCATTAAAGATTCTATTCATCTGACGGCACGCATTGCTCTTCTCCTAGTGCATATGTGAAGAGTCCTATGGCTTAAATATTGGTCAGCAGAGTTACCTTGCAAAAAACTACTGACTGGGTTTCCCTTCCATGGGGAGAGGTTGTTTGTCAATGACTTGGATAAAAACATCCAGAAGACTTCTTGTGGAAAAAGTACCCTTCTTCCAGTGAAAAAAAGGAGCAGGCGTCCTTCATTTAAACGTCCTGCTTCTCCTTCGCCTGGGGCATCAGCCTCCAGGCAGTCCCGACGGCCTCCGCCATCAACCCCAAGAGGAAGACCTCCGAACCAAGTTCAGGGGCAGAAAAAGCCCTGGGGACAAAAATCTGCGAAACAGAGTCCAAAGGCCTCTTTGTGAAGGGGTGCCCCCGCTCGATCGAGTGGGGGGGGGGAAGGCTCCTGCAGTTTGCAGAAGCCTGACAGGAGGAGATCCAGGACAGATGGGTCATCTCCATAGTGTCTCTAGGATACAAGCTGGAGTTTCAGGAGTTTCCGCCTCCACGTTTCCTAAGATCGAGCGTTCCCAAGGACCTGATAAAAAAAAAAGGGTCTTTGTTTCAGGCACTAGACCGGCTGCTGCTTCAGGGGGTGATCATGGAGACCCCCCCCCCCCCAGAGGAACAAAGAAGAGGGTTTTATTCAAATCTCTTCACGGTGCCAAAACCGAATGGAGATGTCACACCCATTCTAGATCTCAAGGGTCTGAACCGATTCTTAACCACTTCCCGCCCAGTCAATAGAAGATTGACGTCCAGGAAGTGGTTGTGTTATCCACAATGGACGTCTATTGACGTCCTGCAGGATAACAGCCGCCGTGCGCCCGGGGGGGGTGCGCATCGTTTCGATCGGTGGAGCGGTGGGTCAGTCTGACACACCGCTACACTGATCTCGGTAAAGAGCCTTCAGCGGAGGCTTTTTACCACGTGATCAGCCGTGTCCAATCACGGCTGATCACAATGTAAACCGGAAGAGCCGTTGATCGGCTCTTCCTCACTTGCGTCTGACAGATGCGCGTAGAGGAGAGCCGATCGGCGGCTCTCCTGACAGGGGGGGTTCGCGCTGATTGTTTATCAGCGCAGCCCCCCCTCGGATACCCACACTAGACCACCAGGATGCCGCCCAGGACCACCAGGGAAGCCCCAAGCATGTGGATGGCCAGGTAAGTCCCCCATGGCCATCCACATGTACAAAAACATATGCCAATCAGTGCCCACAAATGGGCACTGACTGGCACCATCATAGCATGACCACAATGTGTGGTGGCTGGCATTGCTGGGCATCAGTGCCCATAAGTGCCCACCTATCAGTGCCGCCTATGAGTGCCCATCGGTGCCGCCTATGAGTGCCCATCGGTGCCGCCTATGAGTGCCCATCGGTGCCGCCTATGAGTGCCCATTGGTGCCACCTCATCGGTGCCCATCAGCGCCGCCTTATCAGTGCCCGTCAGCGCCGCCTTATCAGTGCCCGTCAGCGCCGCCTTATCAGTGCCCGTCAGCGCCGCCTTATCAGTGCCCGTCAGTGCCGCCTTATCAGTGCCCGTCATTAAAGTAGAAAAGGTACTTATTTACAAAAAAAATTAACAGTAACAAAGAAAAACATAGTTTTCTCTTATCGTCCATGGACTGACGCAGCTCCCATACTGATTACATGTGGGTATATGTCCCTGCTCGCAGGAGAAGATCTAGGCAGAATGTTAGAGGTTAAAACATTCTAGAACAAGCCAGAGCTGAACAGCCCCGCCCAGGGGGGCGGTCCCTCCGGACATTACCCTCCCACCTGCAGCTAGCAGCCTCAGTTCGTAACAAAGCAGTACAAACTTAAAAGGAAGGGTGGGTGCTGCGTCGGTCCATGGACGTCAGAGAAACTGATTTTACGGTGAGTACAAAAATCCTATTTTCTCTTATCGTCCATGGACCGACGCAGCTCTCATACTGATTACATGTGGGACGTCCCAAAGCAGTATAAGAAAGGGGTGGGAGCAAAAAAGGTAAAGAATAACCAAAACTTCACTCCAAACCAGCAGAGCCCCTCAACGGAGGAGTTGCAACATTAGACAGCGGCCTGCAAAACTTTGCGCCAAAGGAAGCATCCTCCGGACATTACCCTTCCACCTGCAGCTAATCAGCCTCAGTTTTTTTCTGCCTAGCAGAAGGAGAAGACGTGGCTCTCTCAGGAGCCAGTCTCCTGGAAGATTTTACTTTTAAATTTTATTCCTTTGGAAATTTTTCTATTTTTTATTTTTGAGACCTTCAATCAACTGTCGGCTGGGCAACAGGTTGGGTACACTAGTATCCTCGTAGTCTTCCCTGTCCAACCATCGAGCGTGCTGATCCTCGCCTTGTGTGCGTGAGACTCCGTTCACGACATACCCCATGGCTCCAGGGGTGGCCGGGTTGCTTTCATGCTCCCACGGTCCTCTCAAGATCGAACAGTACATGACTGACTGTATCTCTCGCGGTGGACCGGGCCGACAGCTACGCAGTACGACTCTGTGATAGGTCTGTCTGAAACAAGCCAGTGGGTCCCTCTATTGGCACCGGGGGTATTCTCCAAGGTGCTTGCGGGACGGGTAAGTAGTCTCTCCTGCTGCAAGGTGAGTGCATGCTGGCTGTGTTTCTGTGTGTGGGGGGTTCCCCCTGTCTCCCCCCTGTTATGCTGCTCTCTGCACCCTGTTGTGCTGTTGTGCTGTGTGGGGATGCTTGGGGTGTCACTCTGCCCTGGGGGGGCCACTCCATGACTGTTATTTTGCTTGGGAAGTGTTCTGGGGGACTGGCTGTGTTTTTTTTTCTGTGCGCCATTGGCGCCGTGTTTTATTTTTAAAGAAGTGCGCCATTGGCGGCCATTTTGCTGGGGCCTAATACGCAGTTATACTGGTGCCCAGCGGCCTTTTTCTTGTAGCCGCAGCACTTTTGGTTTCGTTTTCGGCCTCTAGCAGCGCTGCTGAACGGCGCGAAATGCACACATCCTCACAGATTCTTCACCTCAGGCTGCACCCGCACTACAGCGCGACTCATACAGCGCTACAGCGCGACTCATACGGCGCTACAGCGTGGCTCATACAGCGGTACCGAGCGGTCCCTAGGGGGTGGTGAGTACTCCAGGTATCCCCTCCTCAGCCCCAGCACGGCCTGTGGGTGGGCTGTATTGTTCACTGTAATGGTGAATAAGGTCCCAGAGGGTGGCAATATTGGAGTCTGGTTCACCTGTTTCTTCACACTGTTGGAGACAACTGGCAGTACTCCTGCACCTGCGGTCCTTAGGGACCAGTTGTCGGCAGTCCTAAAATCATTAATCTGACCAGGAGGAAGCAGTGTGTGAGCGCAAGGGAGCGAAAAAGCCCCGCTCCCCACTTTTTTTCCACCAAAAAAAAAGGGGGTGTGCGCTGATTCAGATATGGGCCTAGCCACTACCGCTCAGGACCCTAGCTCTGAATATATTTGATGGTTTTGAACAGGACATTCCTGGCAAGGAAGACTCCAGTTCTGTGTCAGTAAATGACTACTTAAAACGTGGGCTTCTCCCCCAGTGGTCGACCGGTTGAACAAGGCCACCATTCTCCTGGTGGAGGGGACTCCTGCATTCAAGGACCCCACTCACAGGAGGTCAGAAGTGGTGAGTAGAGCCATGTTGCCTTGTTGGGGTCCGCCCTACGGCTTGTGGTAGCGGCGACCCTTGTGTCTCCAACACTTACGGGATGGGCAAAAAATGTTTGCACCAAACTGTACAGGAGCATGATCTTCTTCCAGACACTATTGCTCTGGCCCGCAGATGGTGCAGGGCCGGGTTTATGTGGCGACGCCACGTTTGACGCAGCCCCTTATAACTCAGGGCCTCTGTCTTGACGGTGGTATTGCGTTGTCTGATCTGGTTGAAATGCTGGTCTGCTGACCTAGCTTCTAAAAAGCCTCTGAAGGATTTACCATTTAAAGGTGGTAGGCTTTTCGGTGCTGCGCTGGATGACATCATCAAGTACTGTATTTATTGGCGTATAACACTCACTTTTTCCCCTTGAAAATAGAGGGTAAACTGTGCCTGCGTGTTATACGCAGGGGGCTGTGTAAAGTTTTTTTCCTGAAACTTTCCTCTTAAAGTTAGGGTGCGTGTTATACGCCTGTGCGTGTTATACGCCGATAAATACGGTATGTCACGGGAGGTAAGAGCACTGTTCTTCCTCAAGCTAGCAAGGGTAAGGAGACAGCCGTAAGCAGGGTCCTTCCTTTCCAGCAAAAAGGGTTTTTTTTTCGTCAGTCAATGGGAAGGCCCTCCCAGACTGACAGCGGTACGGTTGGTGGACACGTGCGCCCCTGGGTGCGTATGCCGAAGAAGCCGGCTCCCTAGCCCGCCTCCGCGTGAAGTCTTGCCCCCACCCAACTCTGGGGTAGGGGGGAAGACTTTGCAGGTCCACGGATCAATGGACCTCCCGGATCTCCTACTGGTGGGTGTGCGAGGTGATCACCTTAGGTTACAGGATAGGTTCCGTTCCTAATACCAGACAGATTCTTCCCTCGAATCTTCCTCTCCTTCCTGCCCGTCGGGCGGCCCTATGGGCCTATCCAGGTTTGAGGTCCGGAGTGATTGTGCCGGTTCCGTCACAGGAGAGGTTTCAGGGCTTCTACTCGAATTCGTTTGTCGTCCCAAAAGACGGACGGGGTTCGGCTTATCTTGGACCTCCAGGTCCTGAATGCCTTCGTGATGGTGCAAAAGTTCTGCATGGAATCCATTCGCACAGTGGTCAGTACACTCCGTCAAGGGGTTTTTCTGGCGACCTTGGACATCTAGCTGCAGGTGGGAGGGTAATGTCCGGAGGGACCGCCCCCCTGGGCGGGGCTGTTCAGCTCTGGCTTGTTCTAGAATGTTTTAACCTCTAACATTCTGCCTAGGTCTTCTCCTGCGAGCAGGGACATATACCCACATGTAATCAGTATGAGAGCTGCGTCAGTCCATGGACGTCAGAGAAAAAGATTTTACGGTGAGTACAAAAATCCTATTTTTTTTTCAAAATTTTCGCTCTTTTTTTTTTATTTGTTGTGCAAAAAATTAAAATCGCAGAGGGGATCAAATACCACCGAAAGAGAGCTCTCTTTGTGGGAACAAAATGATAAAAAATGTGTTTGGGTACAGTTTAGCATGACCGCACAATTGTCATTCAAATTGCGACAGCGCTGAAAGCTCAAAATTGGCTTGGGCAGGAAGGTGTATAAGTGCCTGGTATTGAAGTGGTTAAACATTCAGACTTTTCCCATGGAATCAATCCGGTTAGTGGTATCCACCCTTCAGGGAGGAGAACTCCTTGCGTCAATAGACATCAAGGACGCATATCTCCATGTTCCAATATTTCCTGCTCACCAGAAGTTTCTGCGTTTTGCAGTAGAACAGCGACACTTTCAGTTTGTGGCCCTGCCATTCCGATTGGCCACAGCGACACGAGTCTTTACAAAGGTCCTGGCCCCGCTTCTGGCAAGACTGAGGGCCCAGGGTATTGCGGTAGTGGCTTACCTAGACGACCTACTACTAGTGGATGTCCGGGAAATTAGGCTGTACGCCATGCGCACAGCATATCTCCTGTGCTAATAAGCACACATTTCATCTAATGATATAATGCATGTTACTTACAACTCTATTTCTCTTATCGTCCATGGACTGACACAGCTGGATACTGTAAACGTGTGGGTATATGTCCCTGCTCGCAGGAGAAGATCTAGGCAGAATGTTAGATGTTAAAACATTCTAGAACAAACCAGAGCTGAACAGCCCCGCCCAGGGGGGGCGGTCCCTCTGGACATTACCCTCCCACCTGAAGCTAGCAGACCTCAGTTTTTTTCTGCCTAGCAGAAGGAGAAGACGTGGCTCTCAGAAGCCAGTCTCCTGGAAGATTTTACTTTTAAATTTTATTCCTTTGGGAATTTTATTATTTTATTTTTGAGACCTTCAATCAACTGTCGGCTGGGCAACAGGTTGGGTACACTGGTATCCTCGTAGTCTTTCCTGTCCGACCATCGATCGTGCTGATCCTCGCCTTGTTTGCGTGAGACTCCGTTCACGACAAAACCCCATGACTCCAGGGGTGGCCGGGTTGCTTTCATGCTCCCGCGGTTCTCTCAAGATTGAACAGTACTTGACTGACTGTATCTCTCGCGGTGGACCGGGCCGACAGCTACACAGTACGACTCTGTGATAGGTCTGTCTGAAACAAGCCAGTGGGTCCCTGAAAGGGACGGGTAAGTAGTCTCTCCTACTGCAGGTGAGTACATGCTGGCTGTGTTTCTGTGTGTGGGGGTTTCTCCCTGTCCCCCCTGTTATGCTGCTCTCTGCACCCTGTACTGGTGCTGTGCTTGGGGGTCACTCTGACCTGGCTGGGCGCTCATGTCTGCAGTTTTTTCTGGTGTGTGAGGTGATTATTGCGTGCGCCATTGGCGCGCATTAGAGCTTTGAATTTCGCGCTCTGCAGCCATCTTGGCGTTCAGTGGCGCAGTTATAGCTGCGGCCGGCGCCCATTTTCTTGTGGCCGCCGCGCATTTATTTCTGGCGGCGGCGCGAATCCCCTCACAATCTCCTCACAGACTGAGCGGTCCTTAAGGGTTGGTGGGTCCTCCCGGGTATCCCCTCCTCAGCCTCAGCGTAGCCAGTGGGTGGACTGTATATTCACTGTATAGTGTATAAGGTCTCAGAGGGTGGCGTTATGGAGTCTGATACACCTGCTCTCCACACTTGCCTGAGGCAACTGGCAGTGCTGCACAGTTAAACATGTTCATATGTTTCCTGCACCTGTGGTCCTTATGGACCAGTTGTCGTCAGTCCTGGAATCATTCCTGTCAGAATGGAAGCGGTGTGCGAGCAAAAGGAGCTATAAGCCCCCTCCCCCCACAAAAATCTTTACTGAAGGGGTGCTCTGAGTCAGATATGGGCCTAGCTACTATGCTCAGGACCCTACCTCTGAATATTTAATGTTTATGAACAGGACATTCCCTTGTGAGGAAGACTCCAGTTCTGTGTCAGTGAATGACAGGGCGCTTGTAAGTGATCTCATTGATGATGTGAGAAACACTCTCAGGCTGGAATTGCTGTGACAAGCTTTTCTTTTACACAGTTTCCTCACTGTTTTCCTCACACGCTAGCTCAAGAGCAGCATGGATGAGGGAGGACTTTATTCATTTATGTCTCTAATCCCTGTGAGCCTTGTGTGTGTGATACCTGAGGTAACATTTCCCGCCATTTCCTGGGGAATGATTTGAGCTCTGACAGACACACGGTCTGAGGATCAGAGGTTACCTGCATGCTGCTTCAGCAGCACAGTCAAGCAGGTTGGAATGATACAGAGAAGATTATGCGCCTCTGCGCCATAATTTAAACTCATCCTATACCTCTACACTGCATACATTCATAGTGTATGTATGTGTTATTGGTCTCTGTGTCTGCGTGGCTGTCCCCACGTTCCAATGCTGTGTTTCAGTGCCATACATGATATAAACGTACAAAATATGTTTATGCACGACTCCAGATACATTCACAGTATATGTATGTATCATATTCTCTGGGCTGGCGGGGGCTCCGGTGTCCTCCCGCACTCTCATGGTATGTGCGCTTCGGCTCTCTGCACAGTATAGACATGTTCAATATGTTTATTGCACATATTATACATGTTTACAGTATGGGTATACTGTTTGCGTGGGGTTCCTCCGGGTACTCCGGTTTCCCCCCACGCTCCAATGGAAATGCACAGCATAAACATGTGCAATATTATGTTGATTCACATGCTATCATTCCTACACGGTATCTGTGTGCTGTCTGCGTGGAGTTCTTCCGAGTGTTCCGGTTTCCTCCCACGTGCTGACGGTATGTGCGCCTTTGGCCTTCTGCACAGTTAAACATGTTCAATGTTTATCACGCATGCTATAATACCTACACGGTATGTGTAGGCAGTCTGTGTGGTTTTCTTCCGGGTACTCCGGTTCCCTCCCACACTCCATTGGTATGGGCGCTTCGGCTCTATGCACAGTCTAAATTTGTGCGATTGGATATCCACATACTAACATACCTACCCGGTATGTCTTTGCAGTCTGCGTGGGTTTCCGCCCACGCTACATGACATGCATGCCTTTGGTGCAATACACGGTGTAAACATACACATTATGTTTATACACTACACTAAATACATTAACAGTAGTTGTAGGTATTGCATTCTCTGAGTACTTCGGTTCCTCCCACGCGCCAACAGTGTGCGCGCCTTCGGTGCTATGCACACATTGGGCCTGTGCAAAATGTTTAGCACACATACTATAATACCATACACGGTATGCGTATGCAGTCTGCATGGGTTTCATCCGGGTGCTCAGGTTTCTCCCCTGCGTTCCAATGGTGTGCGCATTCTCAGCGCTATGCACAGTATAAACATGTGCAATTTGTTTATTCGCAGGCTAACATACCTACACGGTTGTGTACGCAATCTGCGTGGCTGGTTTACGTCCAGGCCCCAATGATGTGCGCGCCTTCGTCGCTGGCACAGTATATACGTGTTTAATAGGTTTATCCACAAATACTAAACTACATACGCCGTATGTGGTGGTATTGTGCTCTTTGTGGCTGGGTGGGTTTCCTCCCACACTCTCCATTTGTGCGTTTGACGCAATACATAGTATAAACTATGTGTTTGCACAATCAGCACCTATCCATGGGTAGCTGCTGGATGAAGCATTGTCACAAGGATCCCTGGTTTCAGGGGTATCACTTTCCACCTGCTTTCAGTGGTGATCGGAAGCGCTGGCTTGGACTGTGTTCGCCAGGCTGGGGTTAGCGTTACGCCCGTTAGTGGCTGCGTCTCTGGCATTTTTTGTAGCTCAATGACTGGGCAAAAGCCTCTGCTTCATCCATCAGTCGTCTAGCAGGTGCACTACAACTGCTTTAGCCTTCAGGGTCTCTGTGCCCGGGGTGGGTTTGCGCCACCTGTGGAGGCTGAAGTACTAGTCCTCTGACCGAGTTTCTAGGGAAGTTCCGTCAAGTTGCCTTTATTGGCCAACATTTGAGGCACCCTGTACACTGGGGCCTCCCTTCTCCGATACATTGCGGAGTCTCTTTGGGATTTTCATACATCTCGCTGCAAGACGGTCCTGTCGGCCGGGTGCATTGCAGGCGAAGGGTCCTTGCATCCGGAGGTGTTTCCACCTTCTTTACCGGAGGTGGGGCACCGGAAGTGGACCTTGTGGCCTCTCGACTCACTCGCAAGGTGGCAAGATCGTGGTCAAGTCCAGGGTCCCCTGGGTGGATGCGTCAGACGCATTGGAAGCCCGTGGGGGCAGTATCGCCTGATATATGCTTACCCTCCGCTACTGTTGTTGCCTCGTCGGCTTCGCAGAGTAGGGGCTGAGGCCATTCCAGTGCTCCGGAACGGCGACATTGGTACGCCGATCTACTTCGGCTAGTCGCAGACATTCCTGGCGACGGCCTATTGGGGTGGACCTTCTGTCTCATGATCCCATTCTTCATCCTGCTTTACAGTCCTTGGCTTTAATGGCATGGCTGTTTAAAACCAGGTGCTGAAGGACCGAGTTCTCTCGTATTCGGTCATCTCGTCTATGTTGTTGACACGGGAATCTTACTCCAGAAAGATATCTCACCGTACCTGGAAGGCTTACATCGCTATCTGCGAGGAACTTGAGTGGCATCCTCGGATGTATTCCGTTCCCAGGATTTTGCTGTTCTTACAGCATGGTGTGACCCAAAAGCTGGCCTTGCATACCTTTTTTTTTTGAGGGTCGGATTTCGGCCCGAGCTGTTTTTTTCAACAACCGCTACCGGGCCATTCCTTGATTAGCACCTTTTGTGCAGGGGGTTCGCCATGTGATCCCCCCTGTCAAGCCTTCTCTCTCTACTTTGGATCTGATTTTGATGCATCTCGGTTCTCCAAGAACATCCCTTTGAGAATATCAGAGAGATTCCTCTCTTGACCTTGTCCCGGAAGTTGGCCTTAGTGGCCATTGCTTCGGTTAGACGGGTGTCTGAGTTGGCGGCCTTGTTCGGCAAGTCGCCTTACTTGGTCCTCCATAAGGATATGTTGGTGTTGCGCCTACGACCGTCCTTCTTTTCTAAGGATGGTCTCGGCCTGTCACTTTAAGAAGGACATTGTTCTTCCGTCCTTGTGTCCTCACCCATCGCATCACTGAGAGTTTGCGCTTCATACATTAAGATGGGTACAAGCCTTACGAGTGTACCTGTCTGCTACTGTTTCCATTCGGAAATCTGTGTCTGGTCCAAAACAGGGCCGAGCAGTGTTGTCTGCCACCGTCTTTAGGTGGATCAGGCAGACCGTCATACAGGCCTATGCCCTTAAGGGGCGGGTGCCTCCCTTTCCGGTTGCGGCGCATTCCACCAAGGCAATTGGTGCTTCCCGGGCCTTCCGACATCAAGCGTCGGTTGCACAAGTGTGCAAGGCGACGACCTGGTCGTCCGTTCATACCTTTTCAAGATTTTATAAGGTTGATGTGGCTGCATCTTCGGATGCTCCCTTCGGCCGCAAAGCATTGCAGGCCGCTGTTTAATGTCGCAACTCCTCCGTTGAGGAGCTCTGCTTGTTTGGAGTGAAGTTTTGGTTGTTCCTTTGCTACCGCTCCCACCCTTCTGATACTGCTTTGGGACGTCCCACACGTTTACAGTATCCAGCTGTGTCAGTCCATGGACGATAAGAGAAAATAGGATTTTTGTACTCACCGTAAAATCCATTTCTCTGACGTCCATGGACTGACACGGCACCCACCCTTCCTTTTTAAGGTTTGTACTGCTTTGTTACGAACTGAGGTCTGCTAGCTTCAGGTGGGAGGGTAATGTCCGGAGGGACCGCCCCCCCTGGGCGGGGCTGTTCAGCTCTGGTTTGTTCTAGAATGTTTTAACATCTAACATTCTGCCTAGATCTTCTCCTGCGAGCAGGGACATATACCCACACGTTTACAGTATCCAGCTGTGTCAGTCCATGGACGTCAGAGAAATGGATTTTACGGTGAGTACAAAAATCCTATTTTCCCATATATCCCCAAGTAAACAGACATCACCATAGCTTACGTCTCGGCTCCATCAGCATGACTGCCCTCTGCCCAGCATGCTTGGCTTTTTATTCATAAAAGAAAAAAGCTATGACAAAC
The DNA here is from genome assembly GCA_029206835.1 of Rana muscosa. Classification (NCBI taxonomy): domain Eukaryota; kingdom Metazoa; phylum Chordata; class Amphibia; order Anura; family Ranidae; genus Rana; species Rana muscosa. The sequence goes on along the minus strand of JARGYO010005596.1, from coordinate 205,902 downwards.
AGAAAGTGATGGCTCCAGCAGCCAATCACTTCCTCCAAGGGAAGTGACATCACAGGATATGACCTAACAAGAAATCCTTCCAACAGGATGAGTTAATACAAACAACCAATGAATAATGGCTAAAGGAGTCCTATGGGTGTGTCTGAGCAGAGACAGAGTGTATTGCCTTTCCTGGAACAAAGGAAGCCGCATGGCTGAACAAACATGGACTCCGTCTCTGATCATAAAAACCCAAAAGCTCCCATATTACCGCTGATGGGAATCCTTATTCTGCACTGTTCCAGAGAACAACGCATACCCGGATTATACTACCGTTCCTTGTGGATGGGAGGCTATCTGCAGGTGCACGCTACGAATCCCTACCTGTGCTGATCAGACACAGCAGAGACAAGAGCGTACATCTGCCTATAACCAATAATGTCCTTGGAGAGTGAACATATCCCCTCCAGACAAACGTCTGTGCTAACACACAGGGGCCCTTTCGCTGGTGGACATATCCCCACTCTGCAAACACCTCTCTCTAATCTTAGGAAGTTTTCCACTATCAGACGGGACTTAACCAGCATCAGTCTGTCCCAATCAGTTCTTTAGAGCGGGCTGCGGGAGAACTAACACTGGGCGACACTATGACAATACATATTAAATACATCTTCATAAAATTTCCACAACATGGATCAGTCCCTGACAAGGCTGGACCAGAGTGTGGTCAGCACAGTCAGGTATCTGGAGCATCTAGGTTGGGTTATCAACCTAGGAAAATCATCCTTATGCACAGTAAGAAGGCTGGAATACTTGGGTCTGGTCATAGACACAGCTCACAAGAAGGTGTTTTTACCTCAGCAAAAGGTCTGCGCTATAAGAGATCTGGTCCACGCGGTCAGGACAAGGGAGAGTCCTTCCATCCGCCTGTGCATGAGGTTGTTAGGGAAGATGGTAGCTTCATTCAGTTCCCTATTCTCAGTTCCATTTAAGGTTGTTACAGAACGGTATCCTGTCTGCCTGGAGCAAGAAGATCCAGGATTTGGATTGCCCAATGCGTTTGACTCCAAGCGTACGCCAGAGTCTCAATTGGTAGTTACTGACCAAGAACTTGCAGAAGGGGAAAACCTTCACGCCGGTTACTTGTAAGTTAGTGATGACCGATGCCAGTCTTTTGTGCTGGGGAGCAGTTCTGGAAGACAACACAGTTCAGGGGATATAGTCAGAGTCCGAGAAGACCTTACCCATCAACATTCTAGAGATTCGGGCGGCACGCCTGGCCCTGAGGGCCTGGACGGGCAGGTTAAGAGGCTATCCAGTCAGGATTCAGTCTGACAATGCCACAGCAATGGCCTATATCAACCACCAGGATCGCACCAAAAGTCATACTGCCCAGAGGGAGGTAAGCTATATTCTGGCTTGGGCAGAAGAGCATGTACCTTGCCTGCCTGCAGTTTTTAGCCCAGTGGTGGAAAATTGGCAGGCAGACTTCTTAAGCCACCAGCCATTGCTCCCAGGGGAATGGTCTCTACATCCCGACGTCTTTCTGGCCATATGCCTGAAATGGAATGGAGCCCTTCCTCCTCGAGTCGACGTGGGAGGGCGCGCAGTGACGTCACCACGTCGACTCGAGGAGGAAGGGCTCCTTTTGCCATCCGGCATCTTTTACATGTGTTTTTAACTTGGAACTGTTGTAAGTATAACTTACTTTTATAAACAAACACCACTTGTTGCGGAGTTACGCTCTGTTCCCCCTTCTTTTTGCATATTACTGGTCCTATGGACCGCATGTGTGCGGAGGTAGCCTAGCACCCGGAACATCCCTCCTGAGTGAGTCCACTTCAGTGTCATCATTCCCCGGAGGTTAAAGGCCGCGGCTGGGTTACAGCCGAATGCTCATTCGTGCTTGCCCTCTGGTAAGCGGCTTTTATATATGGTGGTGGGCTTCTCACTTACTCTGTGCATTCACTGCGGTGTTGTCTCAACAAATGCCTATGGAACCATGCTTCATATATACATACCTCCCAACAGGCACGGATTCTGCGGGTTTTTCCCGCATAGGCCCCTCCTTCCCGCATTCCCGCGAGAGTAGTGTTTTTCCCGCAGAGCAGGCACAGCAGGAAGTGGAGGAACAACGACCCAGTGGAAGCAGGTAAGCCCCCCCCCCCCCGCGAGCGCCGCCCCCCCGCGATCAGCGGCATTCCCCCCCCCGAGATCGGCAGCAGCGCCGAAAAATTTCAAATGTCCCGCGTCCTGTCCCCGCTCAACAACTTTCGTTTACAGGACGAAAATTTTTTCAAATGTCCCGCGGCAGCCGCCCGCTCAACAACCTTCGTTTGCAGGGGAGAGGGAAGATCATCTATGTCCCGCGGTGGGACTTTTAAAAGTTGGGAGGTATGTATATAGACTGTTGTGCGGTGACTTACCTTGAGTGGTATATGCCTAGAGGACATCTATACTAATTTATTCCCGTCATCTGAGGATTTTTTGTGGACTTAATGTTTGGCGCAGCTTCATCTTTTTCCTATCAGGGTTCCATCCTGCCTTATGAACGCTAAGTTTGACGGTTTGGCTGTTGAGGCCCTCATTTCAAAGCATTGAGGGCTTTCAGGCTCAGTAGTAACTCCCCTGATTAATGCAAGGAAGCCGGCCTCTAGGGCTATTTACTATAAGGTCTGGAAGGCCTATGTTTCTTGGTGTGAAAACAAGGGTTGGCATCCTCACAAGTATGTCATAAGCAGAATTCTCGCCTTCCTTCAATCAGGAGTGGAGATGAAACTAGCCTTGAGTACTACTAAGGGTCAAATCTCAGCCTTGTCAGTCTTTTTCCAAAGGCCTCTTGCTTCACATTCCTTAGTTCAGGCCTTTGTACAAGGCGTAACGCGTATAAATCTGCTGATTATATCACCTCTATGTCCATGGGATTTAAATCTAGTCTTGTCTGTTCTTCAGGAACCCCCTTTTGAGCCAATATGCGATGCTCCATTGGCTCTTGTGACAAGAAAATTTGTATTTTTAGTTGCGGTAACCTCCGCAAGAAGAGTTTCTGAGTTGGCAGCTTTATCTTGTAAAGAGCCTTTTCTAGTGGTACATAAGGATAAGGTGGTGTTACGTCCTCGCCCATCCTTTTTGCCTAAGGTAGTATCCAGTTTTCATATGAACCAGGATATTTCCCTACCTTCGTTTTTTCCAGAACCTGGTTCTGCAGAAGAAGAGTTACTACACTCTCTTGATGTAGTAAGGGCAGTTCATTTCTATCTGAAAGCAACTGCTCAGATTCGGAAATCTGACGCTTTGTTTGTGTTGCCAGAAGGCCCCAAAAAAGACGACCATCTCTAGATGGATTCGTCAGACCATTGTTCAAGCTTATGGTTTAAAGGGAAACGTTCTCCCTTTTCACCCAAGGGCACTGTCGGGTATCAGATAAGACCAGAACTGTGTGGACTGCAACAGAGGAAACCCAGACGTGTTTAAGTGAAGTATGATAATTTATTAAAGTAAGTAACTACAACCACCTCCAATACCACACAGTGCACAACAACCAATACCAACAGAACCCACAAATAATAACAGTAACAGACAAATATGTGCAAGTAATGGGGAAAACCAGAATCATAAACAGGGCCAGGCCAGGGTCATCAACGGGAGATCAGCAGCTGGGGAAAGGGAAACAAACAGGACAAGGAGAGGATGGATGGATCACAGGAGGGACGGGTACAGGTACAAGGCTCAGGGTTCAGATAACAGACAAGATCAGATGCAGGGCTTCTCTGGTTCAGGGTCAGGGCACAAGGAGAGATACCAAGGCCAGCATGTGAGGGCTCGCTGGGTATTTATAGGACTGTAGTGATTGTCCTCATGTGACAGCTGAGCGGAGGAGGTGCTGCCTGCCCCACACTGCCGAAATACACCCGCTGGTGGACGCCGGTACTACGGCCTATGGATCAGGCATTACCACCAGCAGGTGAGATCCTCTATCAAAGATGCTGGCTGCAAGAGGACACCTGCTGGTGGACACTGGTACTGCAATCCATAGGACCAACAGCACCACCAGCGGGTGAAGCCCTTCCTGACAGGCACATTCTACCAGGGCAGTCAGTGCCTCTTGGGCGGTGCGTCATCAAGCCTCCATGGCTCAGGGTTGCAAGGCCGCAACTTGGTCATCAGTGCATACATTCACAAATTCTACCAGGTGGATGTAGGTCAGCAGGAGGATGCCGCCTTTGGGCGAAGCGTTCTGCAGGCGGCAGTATAGGTCCCTCATGTCTGACGGTGGTCTGCTTTCTTTTTTTGTGTCTCCCTCCCCTCAGATGGCATTGTTTTGGGACATCCCATATGTTATTACTATGGTGCTCCGTGTCCCGTGATGTACGTTAAAGGAAATGAGAGATATTTATAACAGCTTACCTGAAAAATCCTTTTCTTCATAGTACATCACGGGACACAGAGGTCCCTCCCCTCTTGTTTGGGAGATATATATATATATATATATATATATATATGAGGGGGACTTCCTATTATGCCACTGTCCATCACCTGAAGATGAAGATGGCGTATAACCCATATGTTATTACTATGGTGCTCTGTGTCCCGTGATGTACTATCAAGAAAAGGATTTTACAGGTAAGCTGTTATAAAAATCCTATTTTTTTTTTCACTGTCAGGGCGGTAAGAATGTGGATCTCTCTTCCACAAGTGGTGGTGGCTGCGGGGAGCATTGATATTTTTAAGAGCCTCTTGGACGTGCATCTTAAAGAACACAATATACAGGGATATGGGAAATGATTATTGACACTGACACACCTACACAGGTCAGACTGGATGGACTATTGTCTTTATTCAACCTTACCTACTATATAACTATGTCCTGCATTCTGCACACTGTACCCTTCTCCTGCATCTTATGTCCTGTGGTGACCTACACCCTTCTCTGGTACCCTGCACCCCATGTCCTGCATTCTGCACCCTACACCCCATGTCCTGCATTCTGCACCCTACACCTCATGTCCTGCATTCTGCACCCTACACCCCATGTCCTGCATTCTGCACCCTACACCCCATGTCCTGCATTCTGCACCCTGCACCCCATGTCCTGCATTCTGCACCCTGCACCCCATGTCCTGCATTCTGCACCCTGCACCCCATGTCCTGCATTCTGCACCCTACACCCCATGTCCTGCATTCTGCACCCTACACCCCATGTCCTGCATTCTGCACCCTACACCCCATGTCCTGCATTCTGCACCCTACACCCCATGTCCTGCATTCTGCACCCTACACCCCATGTCCTGCATTCTGCACCCTACACCCCATGTCCTGCATTCTGCACCCTACATCACATGTCCTGCATTCTGCACTCTACACCCCATGTCCTGCATTCTGCACCCTACACCCCATGTCCTGCATTCTGCACCCCATGTCCTGCATTCTGCACCCTACACCACATGTCCTGCATTCTGCACCCTACATCACATGTCCTGCATTCTGCACCCTACACCCCATGTCCTGCATTCTGCACCCTACACCCCATGTCCTGCATTCTGCATACTGTACCCTTCTCCTGCATCTCATGTCCTGTGGTGACCTACACCCTTCTCTGGTACCCTGCACCCCATGTTCTGCACCCTGCACCCCATGTCCTGCATTCTGCACCCTACACCACATGTCCTGCATTCTGCACACAGCACAACATGTCCTGCATTCTGCATCCTACACCCCATGTCCTGCATTCTGCACCCTACACCCCATGTCCTGCATTCTACACCCTACACCCCATGTCCTGCATTCTGCATCCTACACCCCATGTCCTGCATTCTGCATCCTACACCCCATGTCCTGCATTCTGCACCCTACACCCCATGTCCTGCATTCTGCACCCTACACCCCATGTCCTGCATTCTGCACCCTACACCCCATGTCCTGCATTCTGCATCCTACACCCCATGTCCTGCATTCTGCACCCTGCACCCCATGTCCTGCATTCTGCACCCTACACCCCATGTCCTGCATTCTGCACCCTGCACCCCATGTCCTGCATTCTGCACCCTGCACCCCATGTCCTGCATTCTGCACCCTGCACCCCATGTCCTGCATTCTGCACCCTGCACCCCATGTCCTGCATTCTGCACCCTGCACCCCATGTCCTGCATTCTGCACCCTACACCCCATGTCCTGCATTCTGCACCCTACACCCCATGTCCTGCATTCTGCACCCTACACCCCATGTCCTGCATTCTGCACCCTACACCCCATGTCCTGCATTCTGCACCCTACACCCCATGTCCTGCATTCTGCACCCTACACCCCATGTCCTGCATTCTGCACCCTACACCCCATGTCCTGCATTCTGCACCCTACATCACATGTCCTGCATTCTGCACCCTACATCACATGTCCTGCATTCTGCACCCTACACCCCATGTCCTGCATTCTGCACCCTACATCACATGTCCTGCATTCTGCACCCTACACCCCATGTCCTGCATTCTGCACCCTACACCCCATGTCCTGCATTCTGTACCCGGCACCCCATGTCCTGCATTCTACACCCTACACCCCATGTCCTGCATTCTGCACCCTACATCACATGTCCTGCATTCTGCACCCTACACCCCATGTCCTGCATTCTGCACCCTACACCCCATGTCCTGCATTCTGCACCCAGCACAACATGTCCTGCATTCTGCACCCAGCACAACATGTCCTGCACCTTGCACCCCAAGTCCTGTGTTCTGCACCTCACAAATTACTTGCCCTGCCCCAGGCGCCGATAACCCACACTTCCTTTAAAAACTCTCCTAACTTTTTTAGCTTGCCCCCAAGATTCAAAGCAAATTTGTCAAGCCCCGCCTTAAGTGACTTCCTCCCTTCCCCCTCATCTCCTTCATTATGTAAGTCATGCTGAGATCTCCCATTGGCTGAGCAATATTCTCATTTGTCTCTGAGCTCCTTCTTGCTCTTCCTCGTCCTGCCTGTTTCCTTGGATTGATTTTCTGTGCAGTGACCCCGGCTTCATCTCTTGGATTCGCTCGTCTGTTGCTTGCCCTGACCTTTATCCTGATTCCTGGATCTCCTCCTCATCTCTCCTCCATATCCTCTTACACAGCTTTTCTCCACACCTGCAGTGATCATGGGGGGTGGAAACTTGGACCCAGCACTCAGCAAAATCCATCCCCACCATTAGGAGCTCTGGAGAAAATTGTCTGGTGTGTACACTCGGTTCCTCCGCATGTCACCTGATCACATGAGGGCTTACATTCACAGATTCCTGACAGATTTCTGTATGGTAAAGGTCAAAGTTCACTCTTCAGTTTAGGAGAGGTAGGACACACCCAGGAACAATGATTTGGTTTGCATGGGAGCCTCATATAGAGGACCCCTCGAATCTCCCCATCCAAATGTCCCTCCATCCAGAGTCTATATGTCCTATGACATCACACTGACCTCACAGCTCCTCCTCCTAATGTCCCTCCATCCAGAGTCAGAGAATCCTATGACATCACACTGACCTCACAGCTCCTCCTAATGTCCCTCCATCCAGAGTCAGAGAATCCTATGACATCACACTGACCTCACAGCTCCTCCTCCTCCTAATGTCCCTCAATCCAGAGTCAGAGAATCCTATGACATCACACTGACCTCACAGCTCCTCCTCCCAATGTCCCTCCATCCAGAGTCCGAGAATCCTATGACATCACACTGACCTCACAGCTCCTCCTCCTAATGTCCCTCCATCCAGAGTCAGAAAATCCTATGACATCACACTGACCTCACGGCTCCTCCTCCTCCTAATGTCCCTCCATCCAGAGTCAGAGAATCCTATGACATCACTCTGACCTCACAGCTCCTCCTAATGTCCCTCCATCCAGAGTCAGAGAATCCTATGACATCACACTGACCTCACAGCTCCTCCTCCCAATGTCCCTCCATCCAGAGTCCGAGAATCCTATGACATCACACTGACCTCACAGCTCCTCCTCCCAATGTCCCTCCATCCAGAGTCAGAGAATCCTATGACATCACACTGACCTCACAGCTCCTCCTCCTAATGTCCCTCCATCCAGAGTCAGAGAATCCTATGACATCACACTGACCTCACGGCTCCTCCTCCTCCTAATGTCCCTCCATCCAGAGTCAGAGAATCCTATGACATCACACTGACCTCACAGCTCCTTCTAATGTCCCCCTATCTGTTTTTTTTTCTGATGCTCTTAGGATGTGGGCGGACCCTTGGCATCCTCACTAGCAAAGTGGGACTGTTGGTCCTGCATTGTATGTAATGACATCAGAATACCTGCTACAAGCTTTTACCCTGCATAGTGTGGGGGTCCTGTGTGGGTAAATTATATCTCAGTCTGAAGTGGGGCTTTAATACAATGGAAGCCTGAATGGTGAGGAGGATTCTGGGAATGAGGAAAAAATGAAGAAGTCTGGATAGCCGCACTCCAATCCAACGTGGCTTTTATTGGAAAAATAAAATAAAATAAAAGAGGCACTACATGTCACAGCAACGGGGTAACAGGGACAGCTAACGCGTTTCACACTTAGCAGTGCTTACTCATAGCTAGTGTTCATAAAAAAATACAATCCAACATATATAGATGCTAGTTCAAACATGTGATCAAAACGCAGGTGTTAATTAGCGTGATTGGGGGCTGGAGAAGCACCGCAATCAAAGCCAATTGTGTTCTGCTGTGATCAAAATGAAACACCTTAACATGAATGGTGTCGTGTGTTTTAAAATAAATACATATATGATTAATTGTAAAAGTGTTGATCTTATAGATAAACAATCCATAGTGGTAATATAAAATAAAATAAAATGACACATGACCATAATGGTACAATACAATATTAACCACTTCCATACCGGGCACTTATACACCTTCCTGCCCAGACCAATTTTCAGCTTTCTGTGCTGTTGCACTTTGAATGACAATTGCGCGGTCATGCTACACTGTACCCAAACTAAATTTTTATCATTTTGTTCCCACAAATAGAGCTTTCTTTTGGTGGTATTTGATCACCTCTCCGATTTTTATTTTCTGCTAAAAAATAAAAAAAAGACCGAAAATTTAGAAAAAAAAAAGTTTTTTATTTGTTTCAGTTACAAAACTTTGTAAATAAGTTAGTTTTCTTCTTCACTGATGGGCACTGATGGGGCTGCACTGACGGGCACGGATAAGGTGGCATGGGTGGGCACCGATGAGGCGGCACGGATGGGCAACGATCTACGGCACGGGTGGGCACAGATAGGCGGCACGGGTGGGCACGGATAGGCGGCACGGGTGGGCACAGATAGGCGGCACGGATGGGCACGGATAGGCCGCATGGATGGGCACTGATAGGTGGCATGGATGGCACTGATAGGTGGCACTGTACTAATGGATGCCAATCAGTGCCAAACAATAATGCCTGCCAATCAGTGGTGCCCATTGTGGGCACTGATTGGCATCCATTGTGGCACTGATTGGCATCCATTTGGCATTTGCATCCATTATCCCTGGTGGTCTAGGGTGGCATACCTTATGGTGGGCTTCCCTGGTGGTCCAGTGGGCATCCTGGGGGGGGGGGGGGGCTGTGCTGATAATGGATCAGCACAAACCCCCCCCCCCTGTCAGAGGAGCAGCCGATCGGCTCTCCTCTACTCGCGTCTGATAGACGCGAGTGAGGAAAAGCCGATGACCGGCTTTTCCTGTTTACACTGTGATTGGACACGGCTGATCACGTGGTAAAGAGTCTCCGTCGGAGACTCTTTACCTAGATCGGTGTTGCGGGGTGTCAGACTGACACCCCGCAGCAACGATCGCCGCGATGCGCGCCCCCCGGGGGCGCGCAGCGGCTCAAAATCCTGAGGACGTCATATGACGTCCAGTCAGGATTTTGAAACCACTTTGCCGCCGTCAATCCTCTAAAGGGCGGGCGGCAAGAGGTTAAAAAAGACACCCATCCACTAGATTTAAAATGTGAGCACATATAGTGCAGGGAAAGTCAATAATAAAGTGAAAAATCTCAAAGTGGATAAATAGTCCCATTGTGAGCAATAACTGTGTTGCATAATGTGCGTTTATAACCAGAATCATAAAAGAGTATAGTAAAACAAGTGTGTATGACCAAAGTCTATACCATATAATAAGATGTGTGAATGAGACTAAATGGTCTATAAGTGCAGAAATAAAGTATAAAAGAAAGAAGAAAAATATGTGTGTGTGTGAATAAAAGGCGTGAACACCAAAAAGGAAGGACAAAGGTAAGAAAAAAAATAAATAAAATTTTAGGGTAAAAATTGTATGTGCAAAGCTGTGAATAGATAGGCCTCATGCCCACTGGCGTTTTTACAGCTGCGTTTTTTGCAGCTTAAAAACGCCTGTCCATGTTATTGTAAATATTTTTTTTTTTTTTTTTTTTTTTTAAAAACAAAACGTCGGAGCTAAAAACGCGACCGCGCGTTAGTGCGCGTTTTTGCGCGTTTTTTGACGCTCGCGTTTTTTTCTGCCTAATTCTGACGCTGAGGAACGCACTGGCCCTGGGTTTTTTTTACAGCTTACAGACGCCTATGCTCTTTACAGCTCAAAAACGCCTAGGTGGGCATGAAGCTATAGACTAACATGAAGTACACATACAAGATTACTGTGAAATAACATATATGTATTAATATCCATATAATGTGTACTAATTCCGTGATATGACATAATATATTATAAAATGTCAGTTTCTATTTATATTTATATTTTTAATTTTATTTTTATCTGTTTTATTTTATGTATCTTATAAGTATATTTCCTTCCTTTTTCTTATGTAATTATCTATTTTATCCATAATATATCTTAAATGTCCGTGTGTGGTGATCATTTTCGATTCTTTTATTTTTCACATTTCACTTGTTGGTATTTAATTCATTAGTTCTTACAGAAACAAGAACCATAGCCACGTCGCAAGTGAGAATAAATCATTAACAATACTCCAGATATGCACATATATAATGGCTAAAATCTCAAAAGATATCGTATATATATTGGAAGGAAACATTGTTTAAAAGTCAACACTGGAAAACACCCTTTTTTCCAAATTTACAAAAATCCAACTAAAACATAAGTAAGATCTAAATAGAATGAATAAAGGAAAAAGTCCAATTAGAGAGACTCAGGCGTGGCAACATAGCTAGAGCAAAATCAGTGTATCGGCCGGTGTAATGAGTGTCAAAACCCGCAGGCATCTGTCAGTCCATATTGTACCGTGTATGTGTGAAAGATGTCTAAGGCTGGGTTCACACTGATACTACACGACATTCATCCAACTTTCATCCTACTTTGCTCTGCGACATCAGTCCTACATTGATCCTACATCCATCTGACATCCATCCGACATTCATGAACAGGATACTACTTTGATCCGACATTGTGCTAGTCTGACTTGTCCTTTGACCAATCAAAACAATCCCAGTGTGAGATAAATTCCTTTAAGGCCTGGTTCACACTTGTCCGACAAACGCTCCGACATTATGAGCTCATGTCGCATGACGTGTGAAAATCAATGAATCCCTATGAGAGCCGTCTTAACTGGTCCGACACAAGTCGGTCCGACATTAAAAATGCTCCCTGTACTACTTCTGTCCGACTTTGATCCTACTTCAGCCCATTGAATATCATTGAAGTCGGATCAAAGTAGGATCCTTGTCCTAACCATCCGACATTTGACATCCAACATGGTGATTACAGCAGCAGTAAAAGGAATTTATCTCACACTGGGATTGTTTTGATTGGTCAAAGGACAAGTCAGACTAGCACAAATGTCGGATCAAAGTAGTATCCTGTTCATGAAATCGGATGGATGTCGGACCAATGTAGGATCAATGTAGGACTGATGTTGCAGAGCAAAGTAGGATGAAAGTCGGATGAATGTCGTGTCGTATCAGTGTGAACCCAGCCTCCCTGCTGCTGTAATCACCATGTCGGATGTCAAATGTCAGATGGTTAGGACAAGTATCCTACTTTGATCCGACTTCAATGATATTCAAGGGGCTGAAGTAGGATCAAAGTCGGACCAAAGTAGTACAGGGAGCATTTTTAAAGTCGGACCGACATGTGTCGGACCAGTTAAGACGGCTCTCATAGGGATTCATTGATTTTCACACGTCATGCGACATGAGCTCCCAATGTCGGAGCGTTTGTCGGAGAAGTGTGAACCCAGCCTAAACGATCGGTCAGAGGACTGCACAGATCATGCATGGTATGACCACTAAATGTCCCGACATAATGCGCACATGCAACAGTCCACCTGAGTATCAAAACTGAAAATAAAAATAAAAACATTAAAAAAAAAAAGGGAAGAAAAAGAAGGAAAATCTATAAATAGGATAAAAGGAAGAGGAGCAACACAATGTTGATATTAATGAAAATATACTTAGCAGGTGAATAAATAGATGAATGAATGAATGACACAAACATCTATCTATATCAAGATGCTGGGTGAGCATACATCTATCCCTTATGTAGAAAAATATATCCCCCACCCAAGGGCTAGAAGTGTAGCTCCTCTCAACAAGATTACCGAAAATCTGCACTAAATGTTTTATGGATGGAATGATGTATATGAACAAAAAAAAAAATGATTATTATTACACATACGGATATCCGCTCTAGTATTCCTATTAAATATGGACAGGTATACAATACAAAAAATAAGTAAGGAGGAGTGGAAAAAAATGTGTAGTTAGCTGAACCTTATGTGTAAAAGCACTGAGAGTATGAATATAGATAATATGCATGTAGGTCCCCCAGAAGTCTCATGAAGAAAACACCCAAATTGCCGTTGGCTAGTAAATATGCACCAATTGGGTGTCAAAAAAATATATGTATGTATATTTTGTTTATGAAAAACTTGTAAAAGACATCGGAGGCAAAAAAGGAAAGGGGGGGGGGGGGGCGAGAGAAGAGAGAACAACCAAAATGGTAGAACAACATGCATATGTATATATAGTAAGAATACAACTATATACAGGGGGTCCCCTACTTACAAACATCCGACTTACAAACGACCAGGGATGAGCCGAACAGACAAAGTTTGCGTGAACTTTAGAACCCTATTAAATACAATGGACTCGAACATTCGAAATCTAAAGTGCTAATTATAAAGGCTAATATGTAAGTTATTGTCCTAAAAAGGGTTTGGGGACCCGGGTCCTGCCCCAGGGGACATGTGTCAATGCAAAAAAAAGTTTTAAAAACGGCAGTTTTTTCGGGAGCAGTGATTTTAATGATGCATAAAGTGAAACAATAAAAGTGAAATATTCCTTTAAATTTCGTACCTGGGGGGTGTGTATAGTAGGCCTGTAAAGTAGCGCATGTTTCCCGTGCTTAGAACTGTCCCTGCACAAAGTGTAATTTTTGAAGGAAAAAAAGTCATTTAAAACTCATTTGCGGCTTTTAATGAATTGTCGGCTTTTATCAATACATAGAAAAGTCATTGATAAAAAAAAAAAAACGTGGGGGTCCCCCAGAATTCAATTACCAGGCCCTTTAGGTCTGGCATGGATTTTAAGGGGAACTCCACCCCAAATTTAAAAAAAACGACGTGGAGTCCCCCTAAAAATCCACACCAGACCCCTTATCCGAGCACGCAACCTGGCCGGCCGCAGGGGAAAAGGGGGGGACGAGAGAGCGGCCCCCCTTTAGATTCCGATAAGCCCCCCGCCCGCAGACCCCCACAACCACCGGGCAAGGGTTGTGGGGATGAGGCCCTTGTCCCCCTCAACATGGGGACATCCTCCCCATGTTGAGGGCATGTTGCCTGGTACGGTTCAGGAGGGAGGGGGGGCCGCTCTCTCGTCCCCCCTCTTCCCATGCGGCCTGCCAGGTTGCGTGCTCGGATAAGGGTCTGGTATGGATTTTTCCCCTTAAAATCCATGCCAGATCTCAAGGGCCTGGTATGGATATTTGGGGGAACCCCACGCCATTTTAAAAAAAAATTTGGGGTGGGGTTCCCCTTAATATCCATTCCAGACCTGAAGGGCCTGTTAATTGAATTCTGGGGGACCCACACGCTTTTTTTTTTTTTTTATCAATGACTTTTGTATGTATTGATAAAAGCCGACAATTCATTAATAGCCGCGAGTGAGTTTTAAATGACTTTTTTTCCTTCAGAAATGACACTTTGTGCAGGGACAGTTCTAAGCACGGGAAACATGCGCTACTTTACATGCATATCATACACACCCCCCAGGTACGAAATTTAAAGGAATATTTCACTTTTATTGTTTCACTTTAAGCATTATTAAAATCACTGCTCCCGTAAAAACGGGCGTTTAAAAAAAAAAAATTTGCATGGACACATGTCCCCTGGGGCAGGACCCGGGTCCCCAAACACTTTTTATGACAATAACTTGCATATTAACCTTTATAATTAGCACTTTAGATTTCTCCCATAGACATTTCGAATTTGCCGCGAACACCCCAATTTGTTCCTTGTTCGGCGAACAGGTGATCAGGCAATGTTCGAGTCGAACTCGAAGCTCATCCCTACAAACGACTCCTACTTACAAACGGAAGGAGACAACAGGAAGTGAGAGGAAATCTACCCCTAGGAAGGGAAATTCTCTCCTGTAAGAGTTAATATGGGAAAAATGTGTCTCCACAGAAGCTTTATCACCAGTCCTTGTTTCCCTAACAACCAAAAATTTTCAAAATCCATTTGTCATTGGGATGGAAAGTGAGGTGAAATCTTCTGAACAGGGGCACAGACAGCAAAACAAATGTTACAGGGGTGATAACCCTTTCCTATGTTTTCCAAAAAGTATAAAAACAATTTTTTGGGCTTGAGCTACCCCTAAAAAATGTACCTGTTCCGACTTACAAACAAATTCAACTTAAGAACAAACCTACAGTCCCTGTCTTGTTTGTAACCCGGGGACCCCCTGTACCTATATAGAGGACTGCAGCCGGACCAATATACTACACCAACGTCATCCTATATGAACACTAACCCCATGGAGTGGGTCAAAGGTGACGTAAGGGTATGGAGACTAAACAGAGCAAAATCCAATGAAGCAAAACCAAAACAAAAAGGCACCTTGGACGTAACAAAACGAATACTGTGTAAGCCAGGTGGCCAGACCATCAGATGGAAAATGTTTGGGATATGTTAATAAGATGTATTAGTCCTAATAATGAGAAACATCCCATTCAAAATGAAGTCCAGCTGGAATTCTGGTATGTAGTGAAAAGATATGGAATACCTCACGTTTGCACAGTATACGAAATCTATTTCCACAGGGGTATTAACCTTTTCAACCCCCTGGGATGGAAAGACTAGACACATCTTTATGGTGAACTGTGTTCCAATGATTGGCTACGTTGGTATTGTGGTTTTTCTCGAGGTGGTCATAGAGTCTGTCTCTAAGCCTACGGATGGTACGTCCCACATATTGTATATGACATACGTCACAATTAATGACATATACAATGTATTTAGTATTGCAGTTAATAAACTGCCGGATCTTAAAATCTTTGTTCCTAGTGTGGGAGTGTATGGTCTGACCAAGTTTAATGTATTTACAGTAGTTACATCCTTTACATCCCCCCCCCCACCACTTGCCTTTACTAGCGTCCTTTCCTCTTTGCTAGATAGAGCTGTAGACACAGGCATTTTTCCCATTCAAGAAAAAGCGCTCTTCATACCCGAGAGCCCCATCATGCCGGTGTTCCACCACCTCCCCAAAGTCCCCAAGGGACTTGATCCTCTTGTGGGCTGACCTATAGTGGCTGGTATAGGTTCCCTCAATGAGCGGTTGGGGGAGTGGGTCGATGGACAGCTCCAACCCTTGGTATGTGAGCTCCCCGGGTTCTTGAGGGATACTAAACATCTTTCTCATAAAACTTAATGATTTCAAATGTTAGGACAACTATAGGTGGGTTACATGCGATGTAACTAGTCTCTATTCTAGTATACCACATCATTTGGGGGTCAATGCTTTATCGGTTTTTCTTAAAGAATCAGGAACATTCTCTTTAATTATGCAGGAATTCATTTTACAATCATTGGATTATTTACTTGCGCACAATTTCTTTATGTTCGGCGACTACTACCTCCAGAGATGCGGGGCCTCCATGGGGGCCAAATTTTCGCCCTCCCTTGCAAACCTCTACATGGGTTTGTGGGAGAGGTCCCGCATTTTTGGATGTGATAGTCCCCGCCGTGCCGACACTAAGTTTTTTTTTTGTCGCTATATTGATGATCTCTTGTTTATAACATCTGACAGAGACATCGATATAGAATCCTGGCTTGTCTATTTCAATGACAACCTTCAGTTCACAGGCAACATGCAACCCCATTGCATTGATTTTCTAGACATCAAACTTTTTAGTCATAATGGCATGGTTGCTACCGGCATTCATAGGAAGGCCACCGCTGGGAACACCTTGTTAAGGGCAGATTCTGCACACCCCAGCCATACAGTCAGAGGGGTCCCATACGGACAATTCCTGAGGCTTAAGCGCCTATGCAGTAAAGAAAATGACTATGTAAGAGAAGCCAATTCTATGTCACAAAGATTTAGGAATAGAGGATACTCGGATAAAATTATTAACAAAGCATTGTCATCAGTCAATACTATTCCTAGAATATCTTTGTTACAAGACAATAGGACTAGACCTAACCATCACACAAGTGTTCCATTTAACAACATCCCAATTTTTTCTACTCCATTCAGCTCAGAATTCCATCAAATTAGACAAACTGTCACCAAATATTTACCCATTTTACTTTAGAGCCCATTCACACAGGGGCGGCACGACTTGTGCCGCGACTGTGCTGGGCGATCTCAAGACGACTTCAAAGCAGACTTCCAAAATGACTTCTGTATAGAAGTCAATGGAAGTCGCCTTGAAGTCGTCTTGAAGTAGTACAGGAACCTTTTTCGAATTCGGAGCGACTGCAGTCACTCCTATTAGAACGGTTCCATTGTACAGAATGGGACGTGACTTGTCAGGCGGCTGAGACGCCTGACGAGTCGCCCCTGTGTGAATGGGGTCTAACGATCCCATATATCAAGAGATTCTAAACAAAGGTATTAAAACCTTAGGCGTCACGGAGAGCACCCACATTAGGGGGTTGTCTCTCGGCCAGTTTGTTTCAAAGTAAAAGTGCGGGTTCTAATTGGTTGCAATTCAGAGGCACATTCAAATGTGGATGTAAGGGATGTAACTACTGTAAATACATTAAACTTGGTCAGACCATACACTCCCACACTAGGAACAAAGATTTTGAGATCCGGCAGTTTAATAACTGCAATACTAAATACATTGTATATGTCATTAATTGTGACGTATGTCATATACAATATGTGGGACGTACCATCCGTAGGCTTAGAGACAGACTCTATGACCACCTCCATGAGATCGAGAAAAACCACAATACCAACATAGCCAATCATTGGAACACAGTTCACCATAAAGATGTGTCTAGTCTTTCCATCCCAGGGGGTTGAAAAGGTTAATACCCCTGTGGAAATAGATTTCGTATACTGTGCAAACGTGAGGTATTCCATATCTTTTCACTACATACCAGAATTCCAGCTGGACTTCATTTTGAATGGGATGTTTCTCATTATTATGACTAATACATCTTATTAACATATCCCAAACATTTTCCATCTGATGGTCTGGCCACCTGGCTTACACAGTATTCGTTTTGTTACGTCCAAGGTGCCTTTTTGTTTTGGTTTTGCTTCATTGGATTTTGCTCTGTTTAGTCTCCATACCCTTACGTCACCTTTGACCCACTCCATGGGGTTAGTGTTCATATAGGATGACATTGGTGTAGTATATTGGTCCGGCTGCAGTCCTCTATATAGGTACAGGGGGTCCCCCGGGTTACAAACAAGACAGGGACTGTAGGTTTGTTCTTAAGTTGAATTTGTTTGTAAGTCGGAACAGGTACATTTTTTAGGGGTAGCTCAAGCCCAAAAAATTGTTTTTATACTTTTTGGAAAACATAGGAAAGGGTTATCACCCCTGTAACATTTGTTTTGCTGTCTGTGCCCCTGTTCAGAAGATTTCACCTCACTTTCCATCCCAATGACAAATGGATTTTGAAAAATTTTGGTTGTTAGGGAAACAAGGATTGGTGATAAAGCTCCAGTGGAGACACATTTTTCCCATATTAATTCTTAGGCCTCGTACACACGACCGAGATTCTCGTTGAAAAAAACATGTCGTTTTTTTCGACGAGATTCTTGGACAAGAAACTTGTCCCGGCCGAGTGTACACACGCTCGTTTCAAAGAACCCGCGGTTCTTTGAATGGAGCGTACGCGGTGACGTCATCGACTACGACGAGCATGCGCTCGTCACATTCGATGCCGTCGCCGCCATCTTGGTATACCCTACGTATGCCTAGGAAGCTACCGCGCATGCGTCGAATTCATTTCGAACATGCGCGGGCTTCCGGGAGGACAGGTAAGTGTACACACACTCACTTTTCTCGTCGAGAAACATGCCGACGAGAATCTCGACGAGAAAATAGAGAGCAGGTTCTCTATTTTCTCGTCGAGGTTACTTGTCGGTTTTCTCGACGAGAAACCCGATAGCCGCGTACACACGACCGATTTACTCGGCAAGACCTCTCTGCTAGCAAGTTTCTTGCTGGTTCTTGCCGAGAAAATCGGTCGTGTGTACGAGGCCTGACAGGAGAGAATTTCCCTTCCTAGGGGTAGATTTCCTCTCACTTCCTGTTGTCTCCTTCCGTTTGTAAGGAGGAGTCGTTTGTAAGTTGGATGTTTGAAAGTAGGGACCCCCTGTATATAGTTGTATTCTTACTATATATACATATGCATGTTGTTCTACCATTTTGGTTGTTCTCTCTTCTCTCGCCCCCCCCCCCTTTCCTTTTTTGCCTCCGATGTCTTTTACAAGTTTTTCATAAACAAAATATACATACTGTGAGGGGGTTGGCTCGGCAGCGGGTGTGTGTGACCCCCGAGATGGGCTCCCCACACAAAAACAGGCCCAGCAAACGGAGGTTGTGGTTTTCAAAATCAAAAAGGTGCGGTTTATTTTCTATTTACAGTGACAAAACACAGCAAAGAAAAAGAAACATAAACAAAATAAATCCTGGTCAACTTGACCTCTGACTAAACATACAGGTTTCCTAACTAACAACTGGGATCAGCCTAGTGCTGTCCTAGTCCCTAAGTCCCTGGTTTTAAATGTCCAAGCAAATAGCCACACAGGCTTTGTCTCACCGCACAGGGGTTCACTCTCCCTAGACAGTCCACACAGGTCTGGGTCCAGGCATGAGCTAACACCTAATGAATCTGGGAGTTCTTATAGAGGCCTAAATGAGCTGACAAGCTTCAGCTGGTCTCATCAACTCCCTGTCTGCACGACGCCCCACACTCTCCCTAGAGGTATGAGTCATCCATGAGCCCACTAGCCTTATACAACTCTCCACCTAGTTGTATAAGTCGGCGTAAAGCCTGAATCTGGGCGAAATATATCTACCCCCCTGGATGCAACCAGGTGACTTTACCTTCCTGCTGTCACATACCCCCCCTCTTGTTTTAACCTCGGGGTTGGAACACCAGCAATCAGGCATTCATGTACTCGAGACAAAGCATCCACATTCCCCATTTGAACGCCAGGGCGATGCTTTACTGTGAAGTTGAATTCCTGGAGGGCCAGGAACCACCTATTCACTCTTCTATTTGTTTCCTTGTTTTGAGCCATCCACTTTAACGGAGCGTGATCCGTAACCATGTCAAAGTGCCTACCTAGCAGGTAGTACCGAAGGGAATCTAGAGCCCACTTCACCGCTAAACACTCCTTTTCAACGGTGGCGTAATTTACCTCATGGGACTTCAACTTCCTGCTGAGGTAAATGACTGGGTGCTCTTCCCCGTTCCAGACCTGGGACAATACTGCTCCTAACCCCACATCTGACGCATCACTTTGTACGACAAAGTCTTTAGAGAAGTCGGGTGAGTACAACACTGGCTGGCTACATAAGGCTTGTTTCAAGAATTGGAATGCTGCCTCAGCCTCGGGGGTCCATTTAATCATGACCGACCCTTTCCCCTTCGTCAGGTTGGTTAGGGGCACAGCCTTAGAAGCAAAGTGGGGAATGAATCGCCGATAATACCCAGCGATTCCCAGAAAGGCTCGTACCTGCTTCTTGCTGTTGGGACGTGGCCAACTCTGGATGGCCTCGACTTTGTTGAGTTGGGGTTTTATTACTCCCCTCCCAATGGTGTACCCAAGATATTTGGCCTCCTCCTGCCCAATGGTACACTTCTTGGGGTTAGCCGTAAACCCCGCTTCCCGAACAGAGTCCAGGACTGCTTGCACTTTTGGCAGATGTGAGGCCCAATCTGTGCTATGGACAATTACGTCATCCAGGTAAGCCGCAGCATACTTCCGATGGGGCCTCAGCATCTGGTCCATTTTCCGCTGGAATGTGGCCGGCGCATTCTGTAACCCGAACGGCATTCTTTTATATTGGAACGCCCCGTCTGGGGTTACAAATGCGGTTTTCTCTTTGGCCGACTTGGCCAGGGGGATGTGCCAATACCCTTTTGTGAGGTCAAGAGTCGTCATGTATCGGGCTGTTCCCAGCCGGTCGATCAACTCATCTATACGTGGCATGGGGTAGGTGTCAAATTTTGTAACTTTGTTCAACTGACGAAAATCGTTACAAAATCGCCAGCTCCCATCCGGTTTAGGCACCAACACAATGGGACTAGACCAATCACTTTGGGACTCCTCTATCACCCCTAAGTTCAGCATTTTCTGTACTTCCTCCCGTATTGCCTCCCGTCGGGCCTCTGGGATCCGATAGGGTTTTAACTTCACCCTTTCACCGGGCGGGGTAATAATATCATGCTCTACCCCAGATGTTTGTCCCGGCAGCTCAGAGAATACCTCCTTGTTGCGAAGCACAAACTCCTTAACCTCCTGTTGTTGGGGTTGTGACAAGGTGGCTGCTATTCCAACCTCAGGAATCACGCAACCAGTTTGAGCTGGTGACCAAGTGTCTGCGACTAGGGACTCTCTATCCCTCCAGGCTTTCAACAGATTAACGTGATAGATCTGTTCGGGCTTTCGCCTTCCTGGTTGTCTGACCTTGTAATTCACTTCGCTCACTTTTTCCATTATCTCGTAGGGGCCTTGCCATTTGGCAAGGAATTTACTTTCAACCGTAGGGACAAGTACCAGTATCCTATCCCCCGGGGAAAAGGTACGGGTCTTGGCTCCACGGTTTTACACTCTCTGCTGTGCTAACTGCGCTTGGGCCAAATGTTCCTTCACGATGGGCATTACCTGTACAATTCGGTCTTGCATCAGGGCGACATGCTCAATCACACTCCTGTGGGGAGAACTCTCACTTTCCCAAGTTTCCTTGGCAATATCCAACAGCCCTCTTGGGTGTCTCCCATACAGTAACTCAAAGGGGGAGAATCCCGTAGAGGATTGGGGCACCTCCCTAATAGCAAACATCAGATAAGGAAGTAGACAGTCCCAATCCTTTCCATCTCTATCCACCACTTTCTTCAACATTTGTTTTAGGGTTTTGTTGAATCTTTCAACCAGCCCATCGGTTTGGGGGTGATACACAGATGTACGTAATTGCGTCACTTTGAACAATTTACACAGCTCCTTCATAACCCGGGACATAAAGGGTGTACCTTGGTCCGTAAGCAGTTCTTTACAAATACCCACCCGGCTAAACACAAGAGATAGCTCTTTGGCTATGGTTTTGGCCGAGGTATTTCGGAGAGGGATCGCTTCTGGATAACGGGTGGCATAGTCCATTATAACTAATATGTACTGGTGCCCCCTAGCGGACTTGATTATAGGACCTACCAAATCCATGGTGATCCTCTCAAACGGGACCTCAATGATGGGTAGAGGGACCAGCGGGCTACGGAAATGTGGCATCGGGGCCGACCTCTGACACACAGGGCAGGAGGAACAATAATTTTCTATGTCCTTCATCACCCCCGGCCAATAGAATCTCTGTAATACCCTCTCTTGGGTTTTCTCTGTCCCCAGATGACCTCCAAGAATGTGCCCATGGGCCAACTCCAACACCAACTTCCTGTAAGGTTTGGGCACCACAAGCTGCTCAACGGTTTCTTCTGCCCTTTTTGCCACCCGATAGAGTAGGTCCTTCTCTACGCTGAAGTATGGGTAAGTGCAGGTATTATCTGGGTTCACTAACTCGCCATCTATTTTCACTACGTTTTCCCGTGCCTTTATTAGGGCGGGGTCTTTCAACTGTTCTGTGGCAAAGTTTTCCCTGTGAACCTCAAGATCAGAAAACTCCACAGACGGTAGGTTTTCGTCTGAGGAGGTGGGCTCCTCTCCAGTTTCTTGAGTCTCCCCTGCCAATACTGATAAGGGAAATTCCGGAGAGTCCTCACTACTCTCAGGGGAGTTCTGGCTATCACATTCCTGGTACATAGGGGCACCAGTGGGGGGCTCAGGATCATCCCACAGTTCCCAGAACTTCGGAAAATCCCTTCCCACAATGGCGTCATGCAGTAACTGAGATACTAAGCCCACTGGATGAGAGAGGGTACCTTTGGGGGTCTCGAAACACACTGTAGTCACTGGATACTCTCGGGTGTCCCCATGCACACAAATAACAGCTACCTTGCTATTCCCAGAGACCTCTGTTTTAACTAACTCAGCCTTTATCAGGGTCACAAGGCTACCTGAATCCAGCAATACCACAACATTTCTACCATTAACACACATTTTGCATAAATGTTTCTCAGTTCCTCGAATGGCAGTGCATGCGACTGTCGCACACAGCGACTGACGTCTGCCCGTCAGAAAGTCACACTGCATGGGTTCCTCCACAACCGGGCAATTGGCTGCAATATGTCCCGCTTGCCGGCAGCGGTAGCAAACGATCCTTCTTGCGGCCTCTTGAGCCGCTGATTTCCCAGGCTGTTCTCGCCAAACTTGGGGTAGAGCTCCCACCCTCTCACTCTCTCCACCCTCACCCCTTGGAATCCTCTTATCCGCCCCTGGGGATGGTCTGGTCTTAGGGTGGAAAGTCCGAGTGTCTCTGGAAGAGGCCGTCAGGTTCTCTGTAGCCAAGTATTTCTCCACACGATCCACAAGACCATCGGCCGTCTCTGGGTCTCCATGGCTTACCCACTTTTGGATGGCAGTAGGAAGAGCTCTCAAAAACCGATCCATTACAACACGTTCCACAATCTTTGGTGCGGACAAAGTCTCTGGCTGTAGCCACTTTCTGCTCAGGTGAATGAGATCATACATTTGAGACCTGGGGGGTTTTCCAAGCTGGAAAGTCCAGTTATGCACACGCTGAGCCCGGACAGCCTGGGTGACACCCAGCCTTGCCAATATTTCAGCTTTTAGCATCACATAGTCTTTTGCTTGGTTAGGCTCTAGGTCATAGTAAGCTTTCTGCGATTCACCAGTTAACAGAGGAGCCACCAGTCCAGCCCACTGCTCCTCAGGCCACTTTTCTCTTTCAGTGGTCCTTTCAAATGTGGTCAAAAATACCTCTGGATCATCCTCTCCAGTCATTTTTGTCAATAAACGACTCACCCCAAAGGACGCGGTATTAGTGGGACGGCTTTCCTCACTGGTCTGCGGACGTTGCTGCATTACTGCTTCCATCTGTTGTTGTAGTCTCTGCTCTTGCTTCTGCAACAGGTCTATGAAGCGGGCCTCAGATTGCTGCTGGGCTTGTTGCTGAGCCTCCAGACTCTGTTGCAAAGTTGCGTTTGTCTGCTGCTGGGCTGCAAGGCTCTGTTGATGAGCTTGCTGCTGGGCTGCAAGGCTCTGTTGATGAGCTTGCTGCTGGGCTGCGAAGTTCTGTTGTTGAGCTGCAAGGCTCTTTTGCAAACCTGCATTTGTCTGCTGTTGATTGGCATTTGCTAGAGCCAGCTGCTTCAGTATCTCCTCCATGCTGGCTTAAAAAAAAACTGCCACTGGTTCTCCACCAACTGTGAGGGGGTTGGCTCGGCAGCGGGTGTGTGTGACCCCCGAGATGGGCTCCCCACACAAAAACAGGCCCAGCAAACGGAGGTTGTGGTTTTCAAAATCAAAAAAAGGTGCGGTTTATTTTCTATTTACAGTGACAAAACACAGCAAAGCCAAAAGAAACATAAACAAAATAAATCCTGGTCAACTTGACCTCTGACTAAACATACAGGTTTCCTAACTAACAACTGGGATCAGCCTAGTGCTGTCCTAGTCCCTAAGTCCCTGGTTTTAAATGTCCAAGCAAATAGCCACACAGGCTTTGTCTCACCGCACAGGGGTTCACTCTCCCTAGACAGTCCACACAGGTCTGGGTCCAGGCATGAGCTAACATCTAATGAAGCTGGGAGTTCTTATAGAGGCCTAAATGAGCTGACAAGCTTCAGCTGGTCTCATCAACTCCCTGTCTGCACGACGCCCCACACTCTCCCTAGAGGTATGAGTCATCCATGAGCCCACTAGCCTCAGCTGGGCTTATACAACTCTCCACCTAGTTGTATAAGTCGGCGTAAAGCCTGAATCTGGGCGAAATATATCTACCCCCCTGGATGCAACCAGGTGACTTTACCTTCCTGCTGTCACAATACATATATTTTTTTGACACCCAATTGGTGCATATTCACTAGCCAACGGCAATTTGGGTGTTTTGTTCATGAGACTTCTGGGGGACCTACATGCATATTATCTATATTCATACTCTCAGTGCTTTTACACATAAGGTTCAGCTAACTACACATTTTTTTCCACTCCTCCTTACTTCTTTTTTGTATTGTATACCTGTCCATATTTAATAGGAATACTAGAGCGGATATCCGTATGTGTAATAATAATCTTTTTTTTTTTTTGTTCATATACATCATTCCATCCATAAAACATTTAGTGCAGATTTTCGGTACTCTTGTTGAGAGGAGCTACACTTCTAGCCCTTGGGTGGGGGATATATTTTTCTACATAAGGGATAGATGTATGCTCACCCAGCATCTTGATATAGATAGATGTTTGTGTCATTCATTCATTCATTCATCTATTTATTCACCTGCTAAGTATATTTTCATTAATATCAACATTGTGTTGCTCCTCTTCCTTTTATCCTATTTATAGATTTTCCTTCTTTTTCTTTTTTCTTCCCTTTTTTTTTTTTTTATGTTTTTTATTTTATTTTCAGTTTTGATACTCAGGTGGACTGTTGCATGTGCGCATTATGTCGGGACATTTATTGGTCATACCATGCATGATCTGTGCAGTCCTCTGACCGATCGTTTAGACATCTTTCACACATACACGGTACGATATGGACTGACAGATGCCTGCGGGTTTTGACACTCATTACACCGGCCGATTCGCTGATTTTGCTCTAGCTATGTTGCCACGCCTGAGTCTCTCTAATTGGACTTTTTCCTTTATTCATTCTATTTAGATCTTATTTATGTTTTAGTTGGATTTTGTAAATTTGGAAAAGGGTGTTTTCCAGTGTTGACTTTTAAACAATGTTTCCTTCCAATATATATACGATATCTTTTGAGATTTTAGCCATTATATATGTGCATATCTGGAGTATTGTTAATAGGGCTGTGGAAATTAACTATTAATTCCTCGATTAATCGATTAATTGTTTTGATCGATTAAAATTCTTTTGATCGATCAAAGTTCTTTGGGCTTGCCGTGTCCATCTGAAGGGCTCCTTTGCTGTGCTTTCATATCTGCATGCCGGCGGGACCTTACTATCTGCCACACGCAAGGGCTGTTACACTTCCCTCTATCACTTCCCTCTATCATCCTGGGATTCTACAGCCATCCACTGAGAGTTGTGATCGTTCCCTTCACGGGACATCTACATGCCGACGGACTGATGTTAGCCCCTCCTCATCTGGATTCAGCAGTGGTATCCTTGTGCACATTTTTATACCAGTATCATCCTTAGCTACATGTTTTTATGACTGCTTTTGCTACCGTTTGGTATTCCTCGCACCATTTTTACAGTTTATGTAGCTACATCGCTTTTATCTCCAGTGCAATATTTATTTTGTTACCTACTTGAAGACTATAAAAGTTTTAATGGTATTCCCATCGAGCGCTGCCTTTGTGTGTTTTTTTGTATCCTGCTATCCATTTTTCCAGTGGTTGGTAGCTGCACTGGGAATCGGCCTGCAAGGAGATCAGCTAAAAGTAGGATCTATGTGCGTTCTAATTAATCAAAATTAGTCGATTGATTGATTTAAAAAAAAAAAACGATTAATCGAACACGAAAATTTTAATCAGTAACAGCCCTAATTGTTAATGATTTCTTCTCACTTGCGACGTGGCTATGGTTCTTGTTTCTGTAAGAACTAATGAATTAAATACCAACAAGTGAAAAGTGAAAAATAAAAAATCTAAAATGATCACCACACACAGACATTTAGAGCCGGTTCACAACTGGGCGGCGCGACGCGGCACGACTTGTGGGGGCGACCTCAGCGGCGCGATCTCAAGACGACTTGAGACGCCTGCCGAGGCGATTTGCATAAGACTTCTGTATAGAAGTCAATGCAGGTCGCCTTGGGTCGCCCCCAAAAGTAGTACAGGAACCTTTTTTTAAGTCGGAGCGACCTGAGTCGCTCTTACTTAGAACGGTTCCATTGAAAAGCGTGGGACGCTACTCGTCAGGCGACTGAGTCGCCTGACGAGTCCCCCTGGTGTGAACCGGCTCTTAAGATATATTATGGATAAAATAGATAATTACATAAGAAAAAGGAAGGAAATATACTTATAAGATACATAACATAAAACAGATAAAAATAAAGTAAAAATAGAAACTGACATTTTATAATATATTATGTCATATCACGGAATTAGTACACATTATATGGATATTAATACATATATGTTATTTCACAGTAATCTTGTATGTGTACTTCATTTATTCCCTCTCACTTCACTTTATCTATTAACAACTTTGCGCATACAATTTTTACCCTAATTTTTTTTTTTTCTTACCTTTGTCCTTCCTTTTCGGTGTTCACGCCTTTTATTCACACACACACATATTTTTCTTCTTTCTTTTATACTTTATTTCTGCACTTATAGACCATTTAGTCTCATTCACACATCTTATTATATGGTATAGACTTTGGTCATACACACTTGTTTTACTATACTCTTTTATGATTCTGGTTATAAACGCACATTATGCAACACAGTTATTGCTCACAATGGGACTATTTATCCACTTTGAGATTTTTCACTTTATTATTGACTTTCCCTGCACTATATGTGCTCACATTTTAAATCTAGTGGATGGGTGTCTTTTTTAATATTGTATTGTACCATTATTGTCATGTGTCATTTTATTTTATTTTATATTACCACTATGGATTGTTTATCTATAAGATCAACACTTTTACAATTAATCATATATGTATTTATTTTAAAACACACGACACCATTCATGTTAAGGTGTTTCATTTTGATCACAGCAGAACACAATTGGCTTTGATTGCGGTGCTTCTCCAGCCCCCAATCACGCTAATTAACACCTGCGTTTTGATCACATGTTTGAACTAGCATCTATATATGTTGGATTGTATTTTTTTATGAACACTAGCTATGAGTAAGCACTGCTAAGTGTGAAACGCGTTAGCTGTCCCTGTTACCCCCTTGCTGTGACATGTAGTGCCTGTTTTATTTTATTTTATGTTTCCAATAAAAGCCACGTTGGATTGGAGTGCGGCTATCCAGACTTCTTCATTTTTTCCTCATTGCCTTGTGCATTGCCAGCACCCTTGGTTCCTGGAGAGGTATTTGTTGTTGGGGTGAGTCTATTTGGAGCAGCAATTTTTGTTTTGACTATACTGAGGATTCTGGGAACATTAATTGATTTTACTATTTGTGTTTAGATCTAGAGTTTTCCTCCTGGGAAGTCTGGAGATCACATGAGCATCACATTGCCTCCACCTCCCTCCCTGATAGAATAGAGAAATACAAAGAAGATTCTAGAAATCACCAGAGAGATGATGGAGGAGAGGTGAGCGGTGCCGGGAATTCTGGGACATTCTCCAGTAACAGACAAGGGATGTGTCTGGATGGTGACTGTATCATTGTGTGTGTCAGGTTCCTATAAGGTGTCAGGATGTCACTGTCTATTTCTCCATGGAGGAGCGGGAGTATTTAGAAGGACACAAGGATCTCTACAAGGACGTCATGATGGACAATCAGCCGCCCCTCACATCACCGGGTAAGAGGAGACTTTATTGTAAAGGAGAGAGCAGTACGGAGGCTCCACCTAGATCCCCCATCATCTGATAAACACATAGAAACAATGTATTCAGTCAGTGTGTGTGTTATCTACAGATGGATCCAGTAATGGGAACCTACCAGAGAGATGTCCCCGTCCTCTGCATTCCCAGCTAACAGTGGGGCCCAAACTGTAGGGTGGTGCACATTATTGTAAAGGAGAGAGCAGTACGGAGGCTTCACCTAGATCCCCCATCATCTTATAAACACATAGAAACAATGTTTCTTTCTCGTACATCACGGGACACAGAGCGACATGGTCATTACTAATGGGTTATATAGATACCTTCAGGTGCTGGCACTGGCAACTTCCAAAACCGGAAGTACCCTCCCCTATATAAGCCCCTCCCATCCGTGAGCACCTCAGTTTTTTGCCAGTGTCTAAGGTGTTGGCCAAGAAGTAACATGTGTTTTTCACTGAGCTTGCGTACAGGTTCTTTTGGGCCTCAGTAAGCTATTCCGGATCCGACCAAA
The DNA here is from genome assembly GCA_029206835.1 of Rana muscosa. Taxonomy (NCBI): domain Eukaryota; kingdom Metazoa; phylum Chordata; class Amphibia; order Anura; family Ranidae; genus Rana; species Rana muscosa. The sequence goes on along the minus strand of JARGYO010005596.1, from coordinate 177,164 downwards.
AAAGCTTCATAGCTAAACGGTCGGTACCCGGGCCTTGCAAGAGAAGAGCAAGGTTTTGCCTGTAATGCCTCTCTTAGGAGGGCTGGACCCTGGGATCCAGAGCTCTGGTCATACCCATGACCAAGATGTTTTCTGTGCAGGGTGCTATACAGGTCCAGGGGAGTGGAATCCTTGGGAACCCGGTCCCTGAAGGTTTAATTACAATGCCTGCCGTGATAGGTGAAGTTTGGGCTTCTGTGGACCAAACAGAGTCCTGCGGCGAGGAAAAGGTAAGTGGGGGCCCTCGGGAACTTGGTTCTATTGAGGGACCCCCAAGCCTATTTTGTCTTTCTGCCTGTTACCTAAGGTATTCCCGCTAATATTCTGTGTATGCCTGTTACTACTGAGAAAATGTAAAAATTTTAATAGTAGGCAAGAAAAAAAAAAAAAAAAGTAAGACCGCAGTACCTGTGTTAGACACTAGAGGCCGCTATGGTTCTTTTTCTTGTAATGTGGATTTTTTTCTTCCAAAATCAAATCCAGGCAGTTGGTAAGTTCTCTGCTGGGAAGCTGTCTCCTCTGCCCTGTTGCTGCGCTCATCCATCCCCGGGCCCTGCGGCAGGGACCCTGGCTCCCATCTAGCTCCTTATTTTTTTTTCAAAAAAGGCGCCGAAGGCGCACGTGCCCGTGCGCGTGCACGCGCCTCTATATATAGAGGCGATCTGGAAAAAGGGGCGGAGCGGGTGGATGACGCTCGGTGTGCGGCGCTACTGCGCATGTGCGGGCGTCCAGCGTGTTTTAAAGCACAATCATAGCTGGCTATTGAAGTGCACAGACAGAGCTAGCAACAGTATAAAGGCACACAGAGGCGGTTGATGCAGGCATCCCCTAGAAAGGCACTTTAGTAGACACCAACTGTTATATAGCAGCAATTGTGCTAGACTATTCTCAGTAAAAGTGGTGTATTACGGCTGGAATACCTCAGCTTTAGGCTTAGGAATATGCCGTCCAGAAGCTCCGGAACTGAATCTTCCAGGAAGCGAAGGGGGTCTCATCGGGCTCTGAGGATCTTGGGCATGCTTCTGCTGCACCAGTCTCCCCTGAAGTTCAGAGGTAAGTGACCGTAGAGACCCCGCAGGGGTACTTGGTACTGTGGCTGTCCTCAGTTCACCTGCTCCTGTGTATGTAACAGAGGAGGTTTTTTCCTCAGCTCTGGGAGGATTAGAGAGAGATTGTCAACATTGATCGCTGCCTCCCTGTCAGGGAAAGCACGCCCGATCTCCGTCTCCTCCTTCAGAGTACCTGTTAGCAGAGCAACAGTCCCATACAGGGATCGACCTGCCTGAAGGGGATCAGGATGAGGTTGATTCTGTTATAGAGGAATCAACAGTGGGGGAACCTTTTCTCAGCATCTCAAGCTGAAAGATTATGGGTTCAGTCTCTGACTAACATGGTCCGATCAGCATTTAAAAATGCACCTTGCGGAACCATCAACCACTACTGTATCCTCGTTGGGGTCGCTAGAAGCCCCCAGACTGTCTGTTCTTTTCCACTTCACCCTTTACTGAAAGGGCTCATTTACCAGGATTGGGAACGTCCTGAGAAAATATTTATTCCCCCAAGAGATTTCCGGTGGTCTATCCCATGGAGGATAAGTTCATCAAAAAATGGAAGGTCCCTACAGTGGACGCAGCCATCTCTTGTGTGTATAAATCACTGACATGTCCAGTGGATAATGTCCAAATGTTCAAGAACCCAATAGATAAAAGATTGGAGTCCTTATGAAAGTCTGCTTCTTTCTACAGCAAGCTTGGTGACACAACCAGCAGTGGGGTCTGCTAAGCAGTGAAGGATCAGTTGAAACAGGTCTTGAGGGACTTGACAGATCAGCAGGCCCTTGCCCTAGCTGATCTACCTAGAGCCTTAGGCTTTGCGGTTGACGCCATAAAGGATTCAATCCATCAGGCCTCCCGCCTTACGCTGTCTGTAGTACATATGCGTAGGCTTCTATGGCTCAAAAAACTGGTCTGCTGAAGCTCCCTGTAAAGAATGGCTGGTTAGCGTCCCATTTCATGGTGAACGCTTATTCAGGGAAGACCTGGACAAATATATCCAGAAAATTTCCAGCGGTAAAAATACGCTCTTGCCGGTTAAAAACAGAGTTAGAGGTCCCTCTTTAAGAGGCCTGCTTCTCCAGTCCCTGGGGCATCGGCTGTGTAACAGTTCCGACGGCCTCCTCGGTCAATTCCTGGGGGTAAAAAACAGGGACAATCGCAGGGTAATGAGAAACCCTGGGTCAGGGGAGGTACAAAACCTCCCCCAAAGTTAAATTCATTGAAGGGTTGCCCCCACTCAGTCGGGTGGGGGGAGGACTCCAGTTGTTCGCAAGAGACCTGGCGGGACACGATCAAAACAGATAGGTGCTCTCCGCAGTATGTTTGGGATACAGATTGGAGTTAAAAGACTCTCCTCCTTCCCATTTTTGAGGTCAAACGTGCCAAGGGATCCCCGGAAGAGAGAGTCCCTCCTGTTGGCACTAGAACAACTATTGCTCCAAGGAGTAATTATGGAGGTTCCCCTGGAAGAATGAGGGTTCGAGTTTTACTCAAACCTCTTTACAGTCCCGAAGCAAACGGGGACGGGAGGCCCATATTAATTCTAAAAGGGCTATACAAATTCCTGTATATCAGGACTTTCCGATGGAGTCGATCCGATCGGTGGCCACTGCCCTACAAGGGGAGGATTGGTTAGCCGCGATCGACATCAAAGATGCTTATTTGCACATTCCCATCTTTCCAGTCCACCAAAAATTTCTACGCTTTGCAGTAGAAGGGCGCCATTTTCAGTTCAGAGCCTTACCCTTCGGTCTGGCCACAGCACCATGAGTGTTTACAAAAATTCTGGCCCTTTATTGGCCAATCTAAGAACACAAGGTGTAATGATAATGGCATATCTAGATGACTTGTTGCTGATAGACCACTCAGTGAAAAAACTAGACGTGGTCGTTCACAAGACAATCAAGTATCTGGAATCTCACGGTTGGATTATCAACCGAGACAAGTCAGCCCTAAAAACCAGTCAAAAGTCTGGAATACTTGGGGCTAAGGTTGGATTCAGGCCAGAGAAAAATATTCTTGCCTCGAGGAAAGGTGTTGTCTTTGAAAGATTTGATCCACTTAGTGGGTACAAAAAAGACAGCCGTCCATACGCCTGTGCATGAGGCTGCTGGGAAAAATGGTGGCATCATTCGAAGCAGTACCCTACGGTCAATTCCATTCAAGGAATTTGCAAGGGGCCATACTGTCAGCCTGGAACAAAAAAGTTCAGGCCCTAGACTTACAATGTCCTTGTCCCCTTCCGTTCGCAAGAGCCTCCGTTGGTGGTTGGTTCCCCAGAATCTGGAAAAAGGGAAATCCTTCAGTCCGATTTCTTGGAAGGTGGTCACTACAGATGCCAGCCTTATAGGCTGGGGAGCAGTACTGGAGCAATGGTCTCTCCAGGGCAGATGGTCGGATGCAGAAAAGGCCCTGCCCATCAATCTCTTAGAGATACGAGCATCGTGCAGCCCAGAGGGAAGTAAATTACATCCTGAAATGGGCAGAAAGATATGTCCCAGCCATATCTGCGGTATTCATTCCAGAAGTGGAGAATTGGAAGGCGGACTTTCTAAGTCGCCAGCAATTATGCCCAGAGGAATGGTCCCTTCACCCCGAGGTTTTCTGGACAATATGTCAGCGGTGGGGAACACCGGATGTAGATCTTCTAGCATCCAGATTCAACGCAAAGGTGGACAGGTTTGTCTCTCGGACAAGGGATCCCCTAGCTTGCGGCTCGGATGCCCTAGTGTTCCCTTGGGATCAGTTCAAGCTGATATATGCATTCACACCGCCACAATGGTTACCTCGATTACTCCGCAGAATCAGGGTAGAAAAGAAACCAGTGATTCTGGTGGCTCCAGCGTGGCCCCGAAGAGCATGGTACGCGGAGATTGTAAAAATGTCAGTGGGGAGTCCTTGGACTCTCCCACATCGTCCGGACCTGCTTTCGCAAGGACCGATATACCACCCTTCCTTACCAGCCCTAGGTTTGACGGCCTGGCTATTGAAGCCCACATTCTAAAAAAGAGAGGGCTCTCTATTCCTGTGGTATCTACCATGATCAATGCCAGGAAGCCGGTATCCAGGCAGATCTACTATAGAATCTGGAAGGCGTACATCGCGTGGTGTGAGGCCAAGAAATGGCATCCACATAAGTACGTAATAGGTAGTAGTCGGGACTTCCTACAGTGGGCTGTAGATAGGAAGCTTGCCTTGAGTACTATCAAAGGTCAGTTTTCGGCCTTGTCAATATTTTTTCAAAGGCCCTTGGCTTCGCATTCACTAGTCAAAGCCTTTAGATAAGGAGTGATGCGTATTAGTCCTCCGGTTAATATTCCCATATGTCCATGGGATCTAAACCTGGTTCTGTCGGTTCTACAGAAACAACCATTTGAACCATTACAGCATATTTCTTTGGTTCTTCTCACCAGGAAATTGATTTTTCTAGTAGCCATTTGTTCGGCTAAAAGAGTGTCGGAATTAGCAGCTATGTCCTGTAGGGAGCCATATCTGGTTATCCATAAGGACAGAGTAGTGTTAAGTCCTCATCCAGCCTTTCTTCCTAAGGTGGTATCGAGGTTTCATTTGAACCAAGATGTGGTTCTTCCTTCTTTTTTCCCCAAACCTACTTCGGTAGAGGAAAAGTTATTGCATTCTTATCTAAAAGCCACTGCTCAGATTCGCAGAACGGATACTTTGTTTATTCTGCCGGAAGGCCCCAGAAAGGGTCAGGCAGCGTCAAAATCTACTTTAGCCAAGTGGATTCGACAGGTCATAATACAAGCCTATGGCTTGAGAAGGAGACCGCCTCCGTTCAAAGTTAGAGCGCACTCCACGAGAGCAGTTGGAACTTCATGGGCAGTGCATCACCAGGCCTCCCTGGCTCAAATCTGTAAGGCCGCAACATGGTCTTCAGTACACACGTTTACTAGATTCTACCAGGTGGACGTTAGAAGTCAGGAGGATGTCGCCTTTGGGCGCAGTGTGTTGCAGGCCGCAAAAGATCCTCATGTCTGATAGCGCTCAGCTTATATATGGTGTATCCCCCCCCTCATTTGGCATTGCTTTAGGACATCCCATTAGTAATGACTATGTCGCTCTGTGTCCCGTGATGTACGAGAAAGAAAATAGGATTTTTATAACAGCTTACCTGTAAAATCCTTTTCTTGGAGTACATCACGGGACACAGAGCACCCACCCCTCTTTAGGGACACTTATTGCTTTGCTACAAAACTGAGGTGCTCCCGGATGGGAGGGGCTTATATAGGGGAGGGTACTTCCGGTTTTGGAAGTTGCCAGTGCCAGCACCTGAAGGTATCTATACAGTCCCTGACAAAAGTCTTGTCGCTTGTGTACAAATTGACCTGAAGTGCTGCTAAAATATATTTATAATCAAGATTTTGTTACAAGAAATGGGTCATTTTAATCCCAACAGCTTTTGTAATAATGTTTCAGTGCAAAACGAAACTGACAAAAAGTATTCTAATATTCACAGCTTGGTAAAGCCCATGGAGTCAATTTTTGCCAAGACATAAGTGTTGTCGCCTTGTTATATGAGCTTCACCTGTGACTAATAATGGATAAATTAGGTCTCAGGTGTGTATAAAAAGAACACCAGTACACTAGACCTTCTCAACTGCAACTGCAACTAGACCTCTGCAAACATGCCTAAGATTCACCCGGAGACTAAAGTGTTGTTTATCAAGAGGCTGAAGACCAGATCCACTGCTGATGTGGCCGACACCTTCAATGTGACTCAGCGTCAAGTTCAGAGGATAAAAAAAAGATTTGAAGAGACTGGAGACGTTTTGGACAAGGCCAGGTCAGGCCGACCCTGCAAGACAACTGCTCGAGAGGACCGTTTGTTGGCTCGAAAATCCAAGGCCAGCCCATTTTCCACTGCAGCAGAGCTCCACGAGACCTGGTCACCTGAAGTCCCTGTGTCAACCAGAACAGTTTGTTGGATTCTGTCTCGAAATGGCCTCCATGGTCGAATCAGTGCCCATAAGCCAGCACTAAACAAAAGACAATTGAAAAACCGTATGGCATTTGCCAAGGGCCACAGCCTGCTAAAAGGATGGACTCTGGAAAAGTGGCAGAAGGTGGATTTTTCAGATGAATCTTCTGTTGAATTACACCACAGTCGCCGCAAATATTGCAGGAGACCAACTGGAACCCGCATGGAGCCGAGATTTACCCAGAAAACAGTGAAGTTTGGTGAAGGCAAAATCATGGTCTGGGGTTACATCCAGTATGGGGGTGTGCGAGGGATCTGCAGGGTGGAAGGCAACATCAATAGTCTAAAATACCAAGAAATCTTAGCTACCTCTTATATTCCCAACCATAAAAAAGGCCAAATTTTGCAGCAGGATGGTGCTCCATCGCATACTTCCATCTCCACATCAAAGATCCTTAAGGCAAAGAAGATCAAGATGCTCCAGAATTGGCCAGCCCAGTCACCAGACATGAACATCATTGAGCATATGTGGTGTAGGATGAAAGATGAAGCATGGAAGACGAAACCAAAGAATATTGATGAACTCTGGGAGGCATGCAAGACTGTTTTCTTTGCTATTCCTGATGACTTCATCAATAAATTGTATGAATCCTTGCCAAACCGCATGGATGCTGTCCTTCAAGCTCATGGAAGTCATACAAGATATTAAATTTGGATCTCACAGCACCACTACTTAATTTGCTGACATATTTTTGGATTTTCAGTAAAGTTGTTCAATTTCTGTATAGGCGACAAAACTTTTGTCTTGCCAAAATTTGACCTGTCTGTCTTGATTAAATGATAAATCTTTTTTCAGTGAAACTAATTTATTTCAGTGCATAAAACATCATTTGGGAGGGCTTTAGCTTTTCATATGAGCTATTTCTAACACCAATTGATTAATTAAAAGTCAGGTTAATAGCAGGAGTTTCTACAAAATAGAGAAGCGACAAGACTTTTGTCAGGGACTGTATAACCCATTAGTAATGACTATGTCGCTCTGTGTCCCGTGATGTACTCCAAGAAAAGGATTTTACAGGTAAGCTGTTATAAAAATCCTATTATTCAGTCAGTGTGTGTGTTTCCTACAGATGGATCCAGTAATGGGAACCCACCAGAGAGATGTCCCCGTCCTCTGTATTCCCAGCTAACAGTGGGGCCCAAACTGTAGGGTGGTGCACATTATTGTAAAGGAGAGAGCAGCACGGAGGCTCCACCTAGATCCCCCATCATCTTATAAACACATAGAAACAATGTATTCAGTCAGTGTGTGTGTGTTTCCTACAGATGGATCCAGTAATGGGAACCCACCAGAGAGATGTCCCCGTCCTCTGTATTCCCGGGATTCCACACAGGAAGGTCACACCATCCCCCACCATCATCAGGTAGATGAGTGACAATTATTGGTAGTTCTGATTTATACACAGCATGATTGTTACAATGAATGTTTTATTGTTTTTGTTTTTATTATATATCCAGAGTGGAAACCTCGGGGATGATAATATTGATGTTAAAGAAGAGTATAAAGAGGAGGATGAGGAGTATGGAGTGATGGAGGAGTTATCAGAAGGACACAAGGATATGATGGAACCACCTAATACCAGGAACCCACCAGAGAGATGTCCCCGTCTTCTGTATTCCCGGGACTCCACACAGGAAGGTCACACCATCCCTCACTGTTACAAGGTTGGTGGGATGGATCTGAAACGCAAAAGTGACTCATGAAGTTGATGTATGAACCCTACAAGATGATATTTTCTATCGTTCTCTTGGTTTAGGGTGAAGATCTGATAAATATAAAAGTTGAGGTGAAATCAGAAGAAGAGACGTATGTGAGGGATGATCAGCAGTCTATGGAGGAGGATGGAATAACGGGGACATTTATAGAGGAGGACACTCTTATTTCTTGGGATTCCACACAGGAAGGTCACACCATCCCTCACCATCATCAGGTAGATGAGGAACAATTATTCGTAGTTATGACTTCTACACAAGCATGTTTTGTTACTATGAATGTTTTATTATATATCCAGAGTGGAAACCTCGGGGATGATAATATTCATGTTAAAGAAGAGTATAAAGAGGAGGATGAGGAGTATGGAGTAATGGAGGAGTTATCAGAAGGACACAAGGATATGATGGAGCCACCTAATACCAGGAACCCACCAGAGAGATGTCCCCGTCCTCTGTATTCCCGGGATTCCACACAGGAAGGTCACACCATCCCTCCTTATTTAAAGGTTGGTGGGACGGAGCATCTAGAACATGAACTTGAGTAGGCAAGGGGATTTATTTATGTGATGTCACAATAATAATTCCTATTGTTTACAGATGATATTCTCTCTCATTTTCTTGGTTTAGAGTGGAGATCCAATCGATATAGAATTTGAGGTTAAATCAGAAGAAGAAGAGACGTATGTGAGGGATGATCAGCAGTCTATGGAGGAGGATGGAATAACGGGGACATTTATAGAGGAGGACACTCCTACAGAGATCAGCACAGGTGGGTCATTAACACTAAATCCATTCCTCCATCCATACTGCTCACTGATTGGTCCAGAGTAGGGCAGGGACTGGGTAATGATCTTCCTTCTCTGTGCTGCAGACACAATTTATGGATCTAGACTGGATTTATGGAGATTCTGGGGATCAGCTGGCAGCAAAAGGTTGATTTTCACCATAAATGTTTCTCTACCTAGGCACCTTGGACATGTGCTTTGGGTCTTCTACCTCATGCCCGGGTCTAGCATGATCTCTGACAGAACAATCCTCCCAGGATTACTTGTTCTGTTGTCTGCTGGCTGTGCCGGGTGGAGGAATATGTCTGTATAGTCTCAGACCCAAGTCACTGAGTGCAGTCTCAGGAGATGGGAGGCAGTGGTGTGGGACCTCTGCAACTTGTCTCATGTAAACATTTAAGCTTCCACTGATTACTGAATACCAATATTATGAGTCCTGACCCTTCCACTGTATATTTTATATTGTAAATTACATACTCCTGACCCCTGCACTATATACTGTATGTTGTACATTACATACTCCTGACCCCTGCACTATATACTCTATGGTGTACATTACATACTCCTGACCCCTGCACAGGCCCGGACTTGGACAAAAAATAGGCCCGGGCATTTTAGACTGAGCAGCGCGGCGGCGGTTAATGATGGGATGTGGGGTTCCAGCACCTTGTACCTCTGGACCCCTTTACATTACATAGCACCCTGCACCTCTGGACCCCTTTACATTACACAGCCCCACACAGTTTGTTACACAGACACCCCCCTAACAGTTCTGGACCCCCTGCATATTACACACACCTCCCTACAGTACAGACCCCCTTCCTACAGTACAGACCCCCTCCCTACATTACAGACCCCCCCTCCCTACAGTACAGACCCCCTCTACAATGCAAACCCCCCTACATTACAGACCCCCTCTCCAATACAGACCCCCTCTGCAGTACAGACCCCCCTACATTACAGACCCTCCTCTACAATACAGACCCCCCTAAATTACAGACCCCCCTACAATACAGAACCCCCCACATTTCAGAACCCCCCCACAATACAGAACCCCCCACATTTCAGAACCCCCTATATTTCAGACCCCCCCCTACATTTCAGAACCCCCCCTACATTTCAGAACCCCCCCTACAATACAGAACCCCCCCTACAATACAGAACCTCCCCTACATTTCAGACCCCCCTATAATACTGACCCCCCCTACATTTCAGACCCCCCCTACATTTCAGACCCCCCTACATTACAGAACCCCCCCTACATTACAGACCCCTCTACATTACAGACCCCCCTAAAATACAGAACCCCCCTACATTACAGACCCCCCCCCGAAATACAGAACTCCCCTACAATACAGACCACCCTACAATACAGAACCCCCCCTACATTTCAGACCCCCCTACATTACAGACCCCCCTACAATACAGAACCCCCCTACATTTCAGACCACCCCTACAATACAAAACCCCCCTACATTTCAGACCACCCCTACAATACAAACCCCCCCCCTACATTTCAGACCCCCCTACATTTCAGACTTATAATGTACCTCAGATCAGCGTGGGACTGCATGTTGGGTCCCCTCCCCCTGTGTGGACATAAAGGAGGAGGGGGAGGCGGCTTCACTCTGCTCGGCTATATGAGACAGCCGAGCCGAGACTGATCAGATCATCAGTGCCGCGGCCACCTTGCTAGAGAGAAGGGGTGCGTTGCGGGTCCCGGCCCCCTGATGTGCCGACGGGTGTCACTGTCACTCGAGTGCAGCTCCAACTCGAAGCTGAGAGTGCACTGGGGCAGTGGCGTCACTAGGGTTGGTGTCACCTGGTGCGGCAAAACATGGTGTCATCCCCCTCCTGTCTATCCTGCCCTGCAGGCAGCGCACGGTCACGAGACGCACCTCCAAATGACCCCTGTAAATTAAAGTATAGGGTGGTATTGGGGCGATATAGGGCAGGTTGGGGTGGCACAGGGCAGGTTGGGGTGGCATAGGGCAGGCTGGGGTGGTATGGTGCCAGGTTAGGACTCTATGTAGTGACATGTGCAGTAACTTAGACCATGCCTGGAGATGAAGACACTCTGGCTGCTGAGTCCTTGTTTCTTTCTCCTTCAGCGGTGGGATCAGCCAGAGTGAGCGAGTCTGTGGGAGGAGTGGAGGGGGCAGCCACACCCCCAGCTCCGCCCACCAACTCCGGCTGCCTCCAGAGACCTTGGAGATCTCCAAGGGACGGGGGAGTATTACTGGCCGCCGCAGCCCACCGGGCATATGCCCGGTATGCCCTATGGCCAGTCTGGGCCTGCCCCTGCACTATATACTCTATGTTGTACGTTACATACTCCTGACCCCTGCACTATATACTCTATGGTGTACATTACATACTCCTGACCCCTGCACTATATACTCTATGGTGTACATTACATACTCCTGACCCCTGCACTATATACTCTATGGCAGCCTTTCTCAACCTTTTCAACACAGAGGAACCCTTGAAATAGTTCTCCGGTCTCGGGGAACCCCTGCTAAAAATTTGAACTCTACAACTCATGATACATTAGTGTGATGGTCAGTGGGAAGAATGGTCCTTACACTTGTGGTCATTGGGAAGAATCACCTCCTTACAGATAGATAAAAAGATCACTGGTGTCAGTGGGAACTTATCTGAGAGGCAGAAATTGCCCAATGCTGAAGGAACCCCTAGTAACCTCTGGAGGAACCCTAGGGTTCCACGGAACCCTGGTTGAGAATCACTGCTCTATGGTGTACATTACATCATTCTGATACTATATAGTCCTGTCTGTTGTATCTTATACAATATGTTGTACATTACATAGTCCTGACTTCTGCTCTCTCCCCTCTACTATATATACTCATAACAACTCTTTTGTTACCCCCATTTTCTACCAGCTGGACATTTTTTATCTGATGATGTGATTGGATTACAGACTTTTCCATGTTGATAATAATGTGATAACATCCTCAAACTTTGGAACCTTAAACAGAAAGTGATAATGAGGGAGGAGTCAATAACCCAATGATGGTGGTCTTCAGGATAAGTCCAGTCTTCATCTTGGTTGTTCTCCCCCCATCCTCACTCTCTGACTAAGGTCCATGAATAAAGAAATGAACTGGTAGGAGATCAGAGGACCCATTTACTAGTTACCTTGAGGGGGGAATTGTAAGATCCTCAGAGACAAAGCTGCCTGATGTGGGCGGAGTCCTGGTTTAGGGGAACCAATCAGCTCATGTCTGGTAATAATCTTTGTATTTCTATTTTAGTAGATGGACGGGAGATGAGGAAAACCTCAGAGGATTGTCTCACTTTGTCTCCAGACTGTAAAGTAGAAGATGAGGACATCACACAGTATAGTCCAGGAGAAAACCCGACTACCTCAAATGTCCATCCGGCACCACACAGTGTAGATGGACCATCGTATTCCTCTTATCCTGAGGAACCTCAGACTGTGCGGGACGGTGCCGGGCCATCGTATTCCTCTTATCCTGAGGAACCTCAGACTGTGCGGGACGGTGCCGGACCATCGTATTCCTCTTATCCTGAGGAACCTCAGACTGTGCGGGACGGTGCCGGACCATCGTATTCCTCTTATCCTGAGGAACCTCAGACTGTGCGGGACGGTGCCGGACCATCGTATTCCTCTTATCCTGAGGAACCTCAGACTGTGCGGGACGGTGCCGGACCATCGTATTCCTCTTATCCTGAGGAACCTCAGACTATGCGGGACGGTGCCGGACCATCGTATTCCTCTTATCCTGAGGAACCTCAGACTGTGCGGGACGGTGCCGGACCATCGTATTCCTCTTATCCTGAGGAACCTCAGACTGTGCGGGACGGTGCCGGACCATCGTATTCCTCTTATCCTGAGGAACCTCAGACTGTGCGGGACGGTGCCGGACCATCGTATTCCTCTTATCCTGAGGAACCGCAGACTGTGCGGGACGGTGCCGGACCATCGTATTCCTCTTATCCTGAGGAACCTCAGACTGTGCGGGACGGTGCCGGACCATCGTATTCCTCTTATCCTGAGGAACCTCAGACTGTGCAGGACGGTGCCGGACCATCGTATTCCTCTTATCCTGAGGAACATCAGACTGTGCGGGACGGTGCCGGACCATCGTATTCCTCTTATCCTGAGGAACCTCAGACTGTGAGGGGCGGTGCCGGACCATCGTATTCCTCTTATCCTGAGGAACCTCAGACTGTGCGGGACGGTGCCGGACCATCGTATTCCTCTTATCCTGAGGAACCTCAGACTGTGCGGGACGGTGCCGGACCATCGTATTCCTCTTATCCTGAGGAACCTCAGACTGTGCGGGACGGTGCCGGACCATCGTATTCCTCTTATCCTGAGGAACCTCAGACTGTGCGGGACGGTGCCGGACCATCGTATTCCTCTTATCCTGAGGAACCCCAGACTGTGCGGGACGGTGCCGGACCATCGTATTCCTCTTATCCTGAGGAACCTCAGACTGTGCGGGACGGTGCCGGACCATCGTATTCCTCTTATCCCGAGGAACCTCAGACTGTGCGGGACGGTGCCGGACCATCGTATTCCTCTTATCCTGAGGAACCTCAGACTGTGCGGGACGGTGCTGTCCTTCCAACAGAGAAGAGGTTTTCCTGTCCTGAGTGCGGGAAGTGTTTCCATTATAAATCCAATCTTAATGTGCATAAAAGATCTCACACAGGGGAGAAGCCATATTCCTGTCCTGAGTGCGGGAAATGTTTTACACAGAAGTCTGATCTTTCCACACATCAGAGATTTCACACGGGGGAGAAGCCGTATTCCTGTCCTGAGTGCGGGAAATGTTTTTCACGTACGTCCAGTCTTTACACACATCAGAGATTTCACACGGGGGAGAAGATGTTTTCCTGTTCTGAGTGCGGGAAATGTTTTTCACAGAAGTTCCATCTTTACACACATCAGAGATCTCACACGGGGGAGAAGCCGTATTCCTGTCCTGAGTGCGAGAAATGTTTTTCACTGAAGTCCAGTCTTTCCAGACATCAGAGATCTCACACGGGGGAGAAGCTGTATTCCTGTCCTGAGTGTGGGAAATGTTTTTCACAGAAGTCCAATCTTTACAAACATCAGAGATCTCACACGGGAAAGAAGCCGTATTCCTGTCCTGAGTGCGGGAAATGTTTTTCAGACAAGTCTTGTCTTTCCACACATCAGAGATATCACACGGGGGAGAAGCCGTATTCCTGTCCTGAGTGCGGGAAATGTTATTCAGATAAGTCCTATCTTTCCAGACATCAGAGATCTCACACGGGGAAGAAGCCGTATTCCTGTCCTGAGTGTGGGAAATGTTTTTCAGATAAGTCCAAATTTTACACACATCAGAGATCTCACACAGGGGAGAAGCCGTATTCCTGTCCTGAGTGCGAGAAATGTTTTTCACTGAAGTCCAGTCTTTCCAGACATCAGAGATCTCACACGGGGGAGAAGCCGTATTCCTGTCCTGAGTGTGGGAAATGTTTTTCAATGAAGTACAACCTTACCAGACATCAGAGATTTCACACGGGGGAGAAGCCGTATTCCTGTCCTGAGTGAGGGAATTGTTCCTCACTGAAGTCCTGTCTTCCTGTACATCAGGGAATCCCACACAACCCTTGAGGTGTATTAGTGCCTTGAGTGCGGGAAATGTCTTGTATATGAATGTTGCTCTCATGTGGGGAAGAAGCACACCCTGATATACACCTCAGATATACTCCATGGCTGATCTTCATCATGTAAGAAACAGTTCATAAGGACCCCTTTACATTACATAACACCCTGCATCTCTGGACCCCTTTACATTACACAGCCCCACACAGTTTGTTACACAGACACCCCCCCTAACAGTTCTGGACCCCCTGCATATTACACCTCCCTACAGTGCAGACCCCCGCCCTACAGTACAGACCCCCTCCCTACAGTACAGACCCCCCTACATTACAGACCCTCCCGGGTGTTGCGGTTTTATGTACACATATATTCTACACGAATTTGAAGTCGCCATGGATATACCGAAGTTTGATTGATTGCATTTGTTCTCAGTTCACTTACTGAGCATCCCATTGGACTTTGTTGTCAGTCACATCACTTTATACATGAGTTTGCACATTTTATCATTCACAACTGTTTGGTATATATATATATACTTTGGAGTCACTCCCTCCATTTGTATTGTTTAGTTAGTTAAACTATCACATGCCCAGAATTTTATATATATCTGGGTTTTCACACAGTACTTTGGTGCTGCATTTTTTTATTTTCTGGTAACCATTTATATTATTGTTTCACACCAATAGAGATTTATTTTGGTGTTTTTTGATCACCTCTGCGTTCTTTTATTTTTTATTATATAAACAAAAAAAAAATTTTTACTTTCCGCTATAAAACATCCAACAGAAAAATAAAACAAATCTAATTTCTTCATATATTTTGGCCAAAATATATTCTGCTCCATGTCTTTGGTAATAAAAATCCCAATAAGTTTTATATTGACTGGTTTGTGTGAAAGTTCTAATGTCTACAAACTACGGAATATATTGAAATTTGTATTTATTTTATTTGTTTATACTACTAATGGTGGTGATCAGCGACTTCTAATGGGACTGCCAAAGTGTGACGGACAATTTGACGCTGGGAGGGAAACTGACACTCACTGACATCTCCAGTGACACCAATACAGAGATCAGTGAAAATACTATATACTGTCACTGTACTAATGACACCGGCTGGGAACTGACATCACCAGTGACACCAATACAGAGATCAGTGATAATACTATATACTGTCACTGTACTAATGACACCGGCTGGGAACTGACATCACCAGTGACACCAATACAGAGATCAGTGATAATACTATATACTGTCACTGTACTAATGACACCGGCTGGGAACTGACATCACCAGTGACACAATACAGAGATCAGTGATAATACTATATACTGTCACTGTACTAATGACACCGGCTGGGAACTGACATCACCAGTGACACCAATACAGAGATCAGTGATAATACTATTTACTGTCACTGTACTAATGACACCGGCTGGGAACTGAGATCACCAGTGACACCAATACAGAGATCAGTGATAATACTATATACTGTCACTGTACTAATGACACCGGCTGGGAACTGACATCACCAGTGACACCAATACAGAGATCAGTGATAATACTATATACTGTCACTGTACTAATGACACCGGCTGGGAACTGACATCACCAGTGACACAATACAGAGATCAGTGATAATACTATATACTGTCACTGTACTAATGACACCGGCTGGGAACTGACATCACCAGTGACACCAATACAGAGATCAGTGATAATACTATTTACTGTCACTGTACTAATGACACCGGCTGGGAACTGAGATCACCAGTGACACCAATACAGAGATCAGTGATAATACTATATACTGTCACTGTACTAATGACACCGGCTGGGAACTGACATCACCAGTGACACCAATACAGAGATCAGTGATAATACTATTTACTGTCACTGTACTAATGACACCGGCTGGGAACTGACATCACCAGTGACACCAATACAGAGATCAGTAATAATACTATATACTGTCACTGTACTAATGACACCGGCTGGGAACTGACATCACCAGTGACACCAATACAGAGATCAGTGATAATACTATATACTGTCACTGTACTAATGACACCGGCTGGGAACTGACATCACCAGTGACACCAATATAGAGATCAGTAATAATACTATATACTGTCACTGTACTAATGACACCGGCTGGGAACTGACATCACCAGTGACACAATACAGAGATCAGTGATAATACTATATACTGTCACTGTACTAATGACACCGGCTGGGAACTGACATCACCAGTGACACCAATACAGAGATCAGTGATAATACTATATACTGTCACTGTACTAATGACACCGGCTGGGAACTGACATCACCAGTGACACCAATACAGAGATCAGTAATAATACTATATACTGTCACTGTACTAATGACACCGGCTGGGAACTGACATCACCAGTGACACAATACAGAGATCAGTGATAATACTATATACTGTCACTGTACTAATGACACCGGCTGGGAACTGACATCACCAGTGACACCAATACAGAGATCAGTGATAATACTATTTACTGTCACTGTACTAATGACACCGGCTGGGAACTGACATCACCAGTGACACCAATACAGAGATCAGTGATAATACTATATACTGTCACTGTACTAATGACACCGGCTGGGAACTGACATCACCAGTGACACAATATAGAGATCAGTGATAATACTATACACTGTCACTGTACTAATGACACCGGCTGGGAACTGACATCACCAGTGACACCAATACAGAGATCAGTGATAATACTATATACTGTCACTGTACTAATGACACCGGCTGGGAACTGACATCACCAGTGACACCAATACAGAGATCAGTGATAATACTATATACTGTCACTGTACTAATGACACCGGCTGGGAACTGACATCACCAGTGACACAATATAGAGATCAGTGATAATACTATACACTGTCACTGTACTAATGACACCGGCTGGGAACTGACATCACCAGTGACACCAATACAGAGATCAGTGAAAATACTATATACTGTCACTGTACTAATGACACCGGCTGGGAACTGACATCACCAGTGACACCAATACAGAGATCAGTGATAATACTATATACTGTCACTGTACTAATGACACCGGCTGGGAACTGACATCTCCAGTGACACCAATACAGAGATCAGTGATAATACTATATACTGTCACTGTACTAATGACACCGGCTGGGAACTGACATCACCAGTGACACCAATACAGAGATCAGTGATAATACTATATACTGTCACTGTACTAATGACACCGGCTGGGAACTGACATCACCAGTGACACAATATAGAGATCAGTGATAATACTATACACTGTCACTGTACTAATGACACCGGCTGGGAACTGACATCACCAGTGACACCAATACAGAGATCAGTGAAAATACTGTGATGGATTAGGTAAAATGCATCTTTTCTATACTATAAAGTCTATATTTTTCCTGTATATAAACTGCTTTTATACTCCTTGCTCAAAATGGCCTCTCATAGCACCCCCCTCCCATCGAGTGCAGAATGTAACTAAAAGATGGCGCCTCCGCCCAGGACTACACCCTATCTGATGACGCTCAGATCCTGGAGGAAGTTCACCTTACATGGACACAACAAATCAGAAGCTACGAGTATCTAGATGACATTATGCTAATGATACATTTGCTTACAGCATTAGTCGCTCACCTATAAAAACCCCCCATGTATCCGGAACCAATAATGAGAGTATCATCAATCTGAGCACAGTCTCAGTGTGGTCCTTTTCTCGTGCATGCACTACATCATATAGGCCTAATCAGGATGGGGCAGATACTCACCAGACGATTAGTCTGATCCATATCAGCTGGCGCCCTAATGTGAGGCCCCGGGTTGTGGGCCAACGGACAGCCGATCGCGAAGGCGCCGAGGTGGACCAACGCGGACGGGCTGGAGACTGATCACCTCCAGAGTACAGTAAGACATACCCTTCAGTACCTTACCAGTACGTGACCCATCTCCGTTGTTGGTCTATCTCTGTGTCTGGTGTGGCTGCCGGCGGTCACCAGAGACAGGTAATTGCTTGCTCGGGGTCTAATTTGTATCGAACCTGTACCTGAGTATCTGCTGCCCGGTTTTGTGTTTGTGTAAATGTGCCATCTGGTTTCGGAGAGAGGGAGAACCTGTGGGGAAGTGCTGTGCAGAGGGTATTGAATTGACACGGGAACTCCTCGTTCGCGGTGTGCGCGTTGTGAGAGGAGGTGTCGGGTGCGCATCACGGGTGGTGACAGCGTGTTGTGTGGGGGCCCCTCTTCTCGGAAAATATCTCTCTCTCTGTGCGGCCAGTTGATATCTCATGTCCTAAGTGTGTTTGTGGATTAATGTTTGGCATCCATGAGGGTGTTTGGGGTTTACTAAGAGTTAAGGAGTCAGGATATAGTCAGGAACTACTGGGACGCCACCCTCTGCTGCCCGAAAAACCTGAAGTCTTAATCTTCTGCCTGAACGTTCACTATCAGGTCAAAGGGAAAATAGGAAAGTCGATACAGCAGATAGAAGTAGAGGCTGAGCGGGAGGGGTACGGTATTGAGAGGTGTCCCTGTCATCAGGAACAGCCAGAAGAGTGTGAGGGGACAGAGAAAGAGCGAGTTAGAAACCTTGGATTCTTGTTGGGAGGGCCCCGGCAGAGAAGAGAAGATGGGACAGAAAACAGTTAAACCAGAAAAGGGAGTTTCAGCATCTGACCTTGTGGCAGAAAGGGAGGGGGTGGAGTATGTGAAGAGATTGGGAAAGCTGGCAAAAGTATGTGGGATGACCGCGAGTGGAGGCCGGCTGCAGCCGGAAGAATTGGCGGAAGATAATGAAAGACAAACGAGGCGTTTTGTCAGATAACAACTTACTGAAAACAGCAGAAGCCTGGTATAATGTGGCAAAAGCTGTCCACAGAGAACAATGGATAGAGCAGGAAGTGCAACAGGGGAAACAGACAGTGTATGTGTATCACCAATGCATTGATAAGAGTGAACCATTATGCGTGCTGACTGAAAATAATCAGCTGCCTCCCTATGATGACTGTAACACTTGTCACTCCATTGAGCCCCGCCTGCCATCAAATGCCCCGTTGCTGCCCATACTCCCGCCCCCCGCTCAACACACTCTTTCCGGCGGCCATCTTAGTACACCCAGTAAAGATGCCGGAAGACTCCCTATGACTCCTTCCAGTGGCGGCTATCTTGGTACACCTAGTCAGAGCACCGGAAGGCTTACAGGCCCTGTAACCCCCCTCTACCCGGTCCTGACAGTGAACGGTACTTACTACATACCTCCCCCAATGACCCAAACCCCCATCATGCCTATTGTAATGTGTGCCACTGCCCTACCCGGGGGAGTCCCGGCGCTCGCTGACGCAGCAGCGAGACCAGACGGGAGCCTGCATTCATGTCAGAACCCTCCGGCATCCCTATCGGACTCTTTTCCGCCCCTTTTTCTATGAGGGGGAGTTGATTATCTGGAACAATGGATTGTTGACCTACCCAATGCCCTGGGCACCAACGGTGGTTCCTAGGCCGGTAGCCGATGCACCTGTTATAGATGTCACATCCATCCCATCCCAGGCATCCGCTTTAGTAACCATCCTACCAGACCCAGAAAAACAACCCATGCCTTTCTACCGAAGGTTGGCCCAGATCCAAAAAACCTACTCAGCCGCGTGGAGGGACCTAGTTAGCTTGTGTGAGATAAAGGCAGGAGACGCTTACTGGCCAATCATGGAAAAGTGTTTCCAGGATGCAAGAATTGTCAATGACAATACCTTTACTTCAGGTGTGGAGTACTGTGAACAATTGCATGGATGGGCGAGGGAAAAGCTGGCCGACCAAGCCACTAGTATCCAAGATGTCACCCAAGACAAAACAGAGTCAGTGGAGAAGTTTTATACTAGGCTGACACAAGTTTTCTCCAATTTGGGATTCACCACCCATAACAAGGCATATAGCCAGATGCTGTCTTCAGCCTTCGTGGCAGGCCTCAAGGAGTTCATACGAAAAGGCCTCACCATGGCCTGGCCAGGCCCGGATTTACTCCCTTTGCCACCCCAAGGCCGGGTCCTTCAATGCCGCCCCCCCACACACACCATCACATAGGGGGCTTCTGAGCCCCCCCTATGTTCTCCACTGTATACCCCCCAGCACCTCTGTTCTCCACTGTATACCCCCCCAGCACCTCTATTCTCCACTGTATCCCCCCCAGCACCTCTGTTCTCCACTGTATCTCCCCTGCACCTCTGTTCTCCACTGTATCCCACCCGCACCTCTGTTCTTCAATGTAGACCCCCCACACCTCTGTTCCCCACTGTATCCCCCCTGCATCTCTGTTCTCCACTGTATCCCCCCCGCACCTCTGTTCTCCACTGTATCCCCCCGCACCTCTGTTCTCCACTGTATCCCCCACCTCTGGGCCCCACTGTAACCCCCAACCCCCCCACACACAAATCAGTTTCTCTCTGTATCCCCTGCACATCTGTTCTCCCCCCTGCACATCAGTTCCTCTCTGTCCTCTCCCCCCCCCCCCCCAGCACATCCATTCCCCTGTGTACACAATGCAATGAAGACAGCAGATTCAAACTTTTTTTTAATTCATCTGAGCGTGCTGCCTGAGCCAGCGGCGGTGGTGGACCCACCTCGAAGAGAGTGGCACTGCTGTCTGTCCTCCCACAACAGATCTCTGACGATCCAGGAGGAGGAGGGAGGAGAAATCGTGGCAAGCCCAGGCAGGGTTACATGCAGGGCTTCCATCTCACCTGCCCCAGCCGGCTCCATGTTAATGCAGCACTTCCTGGTTGGCCGGCTGCTCCTTGTCCTGGCTCTTTCCCCTCCTCTGATCACTGATGCTGCTGGGGTGTCTCTGCAGGCTGGGGACAGAAAGGAGGCTGACAGAAAGGATGCGGAGAGAGCGAACTGTTTCTGCACAGAGCGCTGGGATGTCTTTACAGGCGCATTTTATTGCCCCCCTAGTCTGGCACAATAAGACGCCTATGCTCGGCGCCGCTCCTGCACCCACTGCCGCCCCGAGGCCTGGCCTCGGTGGCCTTGTCTGGAATCCGGCCCTGGGCCCGGCCGGAGTATCGTGTGCTGCCCCTAGACACCCTCCTTTTGGTAGCAAAGGGTCTGGAATCCTCTTAGACCACCAAGAAAACCACACCACTTAATGGTTCCGGAGACCACCCCATACACACCGAGGCCACCACCAACATGTTTCAACTGTGGAAAGGAAATCCTGGACATTTCAAAAGGGACTGTAAAGTAGGGATGGGCAAACGGTTTGGCCAGAGCATAAGTTTGGGCCGAACGTTCATTGTTCAGGAAACAGCTGAACTTTTGGGTCGTTCGACCGTTTGTTCGACCCCCCCCGTACCGACCACAATGCATTGCGGCACTGAACAGTGCATTGCAAGCCCTGATTGGCTGAATAAGTGAAAGCTTTATCCAATCATGGCACAGAGCACTGTCAGAGTCATGATTGGACACTGTCATCATGACTTTATCCAATCATGGCTTATTCCCGCCCCACAGTATACAAGTATTCTTTCAAAGGCAGCCATTTTCAGTGTGATTTCGGCGTGGAGAGAAATAGAACAGGGCTCTGTTCAGTGCTATTAGTTAGTGTGCTCCTGCTATACTGTGCTATTTTGCTTCAATTGTCAGTGTAGAATATTAGTTTAGTGTCAGTCTAGGGATAGTGTGAGTGTAGTGAGGAGGACCATCATTCAGCTTTGCATAGTGTGCAGCTAGATTAGGGACATCTCAGATAGTTTTACTGTAGTGTAGTGAGACCGTGTCATTCATACATACATTAGTGTGGAGTAGGGACAGCTCAGATAGTTTCAGTGTAGTGTAGTGAGACCGTGTCAGTAAACTTGACATTAGTGTATAGCTAGAGTAGGGACAGTTCAGATAGCGTCAGTGTAGTGATGGTTGAACACCGTCTATTTGATTGCGTTACTGCCAGTTTAACGCCATATAGTTTTGCGTGCGATACTGCCAGTTTAATGGCATATCGCTTTGCGTGCGTTAATGCCAGTTTAACGCCATATAGTTTTGCGTGCGTTACTGCCAGTTTAACGCCATATCGCTTTGCCTGCGTTAATGCCAGTTTAACGCCATATAGTTTTGTGTGCGTTACTGCCAGCTTAACACCATATAGATTTGCGTGCATTACTGCCAGTTTAACGCCATATCGTTTTGCTTCGGTACTGCCAGTTTAACGCCATATAGTTCTGTGTGCATTACTGCCAGTTTAATGCCATAAGGTTCTGTTTGCGTTACTGCCAGTTTAATGCCATATAGTTTTGCATGCGTTACTGACAGTTTATAGTTTGGGTTCCCTGCTAGTTGCCATTGATATTGAGTCTTTATACTCGAGTGTCCCGCACAAGCAGGGCATCCGGGTGGCTGGGACCTTCCTCATGGAAGAGGACAGAAATGTCTGGCCTCGGAATTTGTTCATTCTTGAGTTACTGTCATTTATTTTGACTAAAAATGTGTTTGTCTTCATGGATTAATTGTACCTGCAGGCCCAGGGGGTTGCCATGGGCACATGTTGCGCACCCTCCTACGCCAACCTCTATCTTGGAGGTTGGGAGAGGGAGGTGTTTTCTAGTGAGCGACATGTGCCCTGGCTCCCCCTGATCCTGTGTTGGTACAGATTCATTGATGATCTGTTAATGATTTGGACTGGTGCAAAATCTGATCTGCACGACTTCATGAGAGAACTAAATACAAACAATTATAATCTAAAATTCACGTACACGATGAGCCAGACAGAGATCTCATTTTTAGACCTCAATATTTCAGTAGATCATGAAGGTTATATACAGTCGGACTTGTTTCACAAACCCAGTGCAGGAAATACATTACTGCATGCAAACAGTCTGCACCCTGAGTCCCTAAAAAGGAGTATTCCCTATGCACAATACCTACGACTTCGTAGAAACTGTACATCTGATCTAGATTTTAAAAAACAATCCGATGCTTTACGCACCAGATTGTTGGCGCAAGGCTACTCGAAGACCCTGTTGAGGCAAGCATTTAACAAAGCTGGGGGAAAAACAAGAGGTGCGTTGTTATATGACCCTCCTAAAAAATGGGCACACACAACCATGGGAATCGTGACTAAATTCTCCTCACATGAATTACAGTTACGGAATCCTTTTGCAAAAAATTGGCACTTTCTCACAGAAGATCACACTGTTGGCAAATATGTTCAACCGACTCCAGAAATTATCTCTAGAAGGGCGACCACCCTTAGACAAAGGTTGACCTCAAGTCACTACTTACCGTGTAAGGACAATTGTCATCTTCCACAAGGAACTTATCAATGTGCAGAATGTCCACGATGCTTCCTGATAAAGGAAGGTAAGTGAATCATGCTACCAAATGGAGTGTGGCACCAATCCAGAACTTATTCCGATTGCTCCACAAGGGGGGTCATTTATATAATGACCTGCCTTTGTGGGACATTTTATATCGGCAAGACGATACGCAAATTGAGGAAGAGAATTGGTGATCACACCTACCTATCAGAGGGAGGTAAGATCATTACACCAGTGACAAGACACATTGGCCTTTATCACAGGTACAGCACCAAGACAATAAGTTTCTTTGTTTTGGAAGTTATACCCATGAACCCCAGGGGGGCAATTGGGACAAAATCATTCTCCAGCGTGAAACGCTATGGATAGAGCATTTAAACGCCATGACCTCATCGGGCATAAATGAGGTTAACTCTACAAGCCATTTTTATAATCCAATGAGGCCAATGATATACTGTTAAATTCTATTAAGTGAATATAGGACATATTCATTTTCCTTTCTCTTCTTAGTCTTTTTCTGCATTTCATTTTTCCAGGTTTATTCCTTCCTTGATGTTGATCCTTATGCTTTTGTGATGTGGGGGATACATATTAGGCT
Organism: Rana muscosa; assembly: GCA_029206835.1. Lineage (NCBI taxonomy): Eukaryota > Metazoa > Chordata > Amphibia > Anura > Ranidae > Rana > Rana muscosa. The sequence goes on along the minus strand of JARGYO010005596.1, from coordinate 153,003 downwards.
CTTTTAGGTCAATATGGGCGGATTTTATATATATATATATATATATATATATTTCATATGTTGTTTTTTTTATATTAAAATAATGTTTGTATTTATGCCACTAATCTTGTACAATAATTGTATGTATTTACAGACTTGCATCCAATATCTGAAGCCTTCCCCCAGAGTGACACAGCAACTGACATAGTGGAAATGCAGTTTGACTGTTTCACCACTGGGGAACCCAGGCAATCTCACTGTTATCTCACACTGAGGAAGGTCATTGCCCTTCAAGATGGCGCCCACGGCATCGGCCCGGGACCCGCGCCATTGGCTGAGTACCGGATCATCTTCAGTGCCGCCCTTGGGACATTTTTCCTGTGGGAGGTGCCCCAGCGGCTATCGCCGCTTTGGGGCACCTATTGTCCTCACGGTGGGGCACCTTAGTGTGAATATACCACTTGGGACGACTGCGCATGCGTCTTCTGATGCATGCGCACCACGGGAGATGACGCGGTGACGTCAGACCTTCGACGTCGTGGGCGTCACCGGGCTGGACCTCTCATAGACACAGATATAAGCAGACACAGCAGCTGGTATATCAGCTGTGTGCTGCTTTTAAGACACATCTATGCACTCCTGTTTGGCATCAACAGTAAGTACTAACTGCAGTCCTGACCTTTTTAAATAGATGGGGGGGTAATTTACTATAACTCCAGGAAGTACTGAGCACTATTGCAAATAATAGCTCCAATTTTAGCCAATTAAAAATTCAATGCGCAAATTTGTGAATGAAAAAGAGCACTATTAGCAGCAAACAATTTGTTAGTAAATATGGAATCCGCGCTAATTAGCGAATCCGCGTACATGCAAATGCCAATTTCCACTAAGTTTTTATATAGGACTGCAATGTAACCATGATCCATGTATGTGAAAACGGAAAATTTATATCAAATACTTACCGTAATTTTCCTTTCCTGATGGACTCCATGGCAGCCTACGTGTGGGTTAATCCCGCCCCTCATACCTCATAGGACCCTTCTCCCATAAATCTTTGCTCTGGGCCAGAGGCCGTGTTCCATAATTTAGCCTACTCCAGCCACTGGGAGGGAACTCCTGCTGCCATGGAGTCCATCAGGAAAGGAAAATTACGGTAAGTATTTGATATAAATTTTCCGTTTTCCTGACAGACTCCATGGCAGCCTACGTGTGGGAAATAACTAGCCATACACACCCGGGTGGGCAGAGTGCTGGACAAAAGAAAAAAGGTTTAATTGGCACCATCAACAGACAAGATACGTAAACCACTACGCAGTAGTGTGCCATGAACGTGTTAATTGAAGACCACAAGGCCACCTTGCAAATAACTTCTGGAGGCACGTGGCGTGATGCCGCCCATGATGAAGACACTTCGTTGAGTGAGCAGTCACCGCTTCTGGAGGCGCCAAGCCCTTGGCTTTATAGGCCCACTGAATGGCCTGAACAATCCATGCTCCGATAGATCTGGAAGAGGCACGCATTCCCTTATACTTCCTGTGAAAAGAACGAGCAGGTGGTCGGTCTGACGGAAAGAAGCTGTAGCTTCAAGATACTGACTCAGAGCTTTTCCAACATCTAAGGGATAAACACTGGAATCCTCGGTAGATCTGAACGTTGGAAGAGCAATCTCCTGATTGTCATGAAAAACAGATGCCACTTTGGGGTTTGAACCCAACATAGGAATTAAAAAGTTTAGAAATGGCCCCTTGCATCCCTGAGAGCTGATTTCAGAGACCCTCTTGGCCGATGTTATAGCCACCAAGAAGACAACTATTAGAGAGTCATTTGACAGAAGATTGATCTTCATGTTCCAACTCTCTACCTAAGAAAAAATCCAGGACAAGGAGAAGATCCCAATTAGAAAAACTTGGCTCTGAGGTCTGAGCCTTATTGCTCCTCTGAAAAACTACTGAGTAAGAGGGTGTCTAGCCCAGGAAACACCCGTAAAGGCAGAGATTACAGCGATTTGGACTCGCAGCAAGCTGACTGACAATGAGAGATCCAATCCTGATTGTAAGAAGCCCAGGATATCATGTATCTTTGGGTTATTGCAAGAACCTGCAGTGGAAGAGGTGTAGTCTGAAAACTTTTTCCAAATCCTCTGGTAGACCCTGTTGGTGCCTGTTCTTCTGGCATTTAATATTGTGGAGATGGCCCTACTTGGACAGCCTAGGGCCTCCAACCTCCCCCTCTCAAGAACCAGATCATCAGATGTAGATGGGTCGGGCATGGATGTAGAAATGCCCCTTGTGATAGGAGATCTGGTCTGGAGGGTAGAGGAACTGGGTCCCGGAAGCTGAGTTGCATCAGCAGTGGAAACCATGGCTTGTTTGGCCAGTACGGGACTATTGCCACTATCTCTGCTTCTTCCATCCTGAGCCTCGAAAAAAACGGAGAATGACAGGAACCGGGGGAAAGGCATAGGCCCTGTGGAACCGCCAATGGTCTGTCAGAGCATCTACCCAAAAGCCTGGGGATACCAAGACCTTGTGTAGTATCTCACTAGTCTGAAGTTGCATGGGGAGGCAATCAAGTCTACTTCCGGAACGACTCCCAGGGACAGGACCCACCTGAAGACTTTGGGGGGAAGTCCACTCGTTGTCCAGAGAAACTCTCAACAGAAAATCTGCCTGAACATTCTGGACTCCAGGGAGATAGACAGCTGTCAGGTTGGCCAGGTTTTCCTGGGCCCAGATCATGATGGGCTCTATTTCCTTTGACAGGGAGAGACTGGGAGTACCCCCTGTCTCTTGATGTATGCGACTGCCGTTGTGTTGTCCAGTCTTAGGAGGTCTCCTGCTGTTAAGTGGTGAAAGGCCTGCAGAGCGCAGAACGCTGCCCGGAGTTCCAGAACATTGGAGACTATCCTGTGAGAGAGAAAATTCCATATGCCTTGGGCTACTTCTGTCAGCCCCTGTTGCTGGCATCTGTAGTGATGGTGACCCAAGACACAGGTGCGATGGAGTGACAATTGAGGAGGTTCCTCTGTTGTAGCCACCAAGGAAAGCTCTCCCGCCATGGATGAGGTTATTTGGATAAAGTGATCCCGAAGCCCTGGATTATACTGCTGGAGGAAACCCTTCTGGAAGGGCCGCATTTTCCACTGAGCCCACTTTACCATGGGTGGTGTTGCCACCATGGTACCAATGATCTTTAGGCATTGAGAGGCTTGGAGATGAGGACGACATTGCAAGCCAAACTCTGTCCCGGATCACTGGGATTTTTCCAGGGGTAACAAGATGGTGCTCTTGATAGCGTTGAAGTGTGCCCCGAGGAATACCAGGGACTGCGTAGGATCCAGATGGCTCTTTTCCAGATTCAGAAGCCAACCAAACTCGAGTAGAGTGGAGATGACCTGGGATCTGTGGATTAGCAACTGCTCCTTGTCCCGAGACAACAGCAGGTCGTCTAGATAGTGATACAGACGGACACCTCTGGTCCTGATCAGAGCCACGACAGCCAACAAGTTTTGAAAACACACGAGGCGATGTAAGCCCGAAGGGGAGACAGGTGAACTGCAGACGGATTTAATCGACAGCAAAGCGAAGGTATTTCTGGAATTCTGACGCTATTGGAACATGGAAGTAGGCGTCCTTCAGGTCTATAGAGACAAGCCAATCGCCTGGTTGGATTGCTTGACTGATCATGAGTAGTGTCTCCATCTTGAACTTCTCCTTCTAGATAAAATAATTCAAGTGGGTTAGGTCTATAACTGGCCTCCAGGAGACGTTTTTCTTCAACACCATGAAGAGGGGCGAGTAGACCCCTTAAAACCTTTTGTCATCTGGAACTGGAATTGCAGCGCCCTGAGCCACAAGAGAGACAGGAGAATTCACTTTTTCTCTTCCGAGAGAGGCAAGGATGCCGACTCGCTCTGTTTTAGGCAGGTGAAATATCATAAAGACTTGGGGCATCTTCCGGTGGACAAGAATCCCCTTTTTGAAAACTTCTGGCCTGAAGGCTGTTTTTTCTTCCAGGTCTTCTTGAACTCACGGCCAGGCCTATAGTAGCGAGCATTCCTTGCTCGATCTGAACTTTGCCTGGGCTGTGTTCTCTTCTGGTTTAGCAGACGGCGATCCTGGGAAAGGAACCCCGACTTGCCCCCTGTGGCACGGGTGATGGCACTGTCCGATATGTTCCCAAAGAGGGACGAACCCCCAAATGGAATCCTGCACCATGCCTGCTTGGAGGCAGGGTCAGCTACCCATGGGCGCAGCCACAAGGCACGCTTAGCCGTGACAGATGTCAGCATGATCCGAGCCACCAGGCGAATTATGTCTAGGGAAGCCCCACGAGAAAAGCCAACGTCAACCTTAGCCCATGAATAGGTGAGCTCCTGGCCAGTTCTTCCGAGATGCTCTTCAGAGAAGCATCTACGTCGTCTGTCCAGACTTCCATCACTTTAGAAAGGGCTGCGAGAGCTAGAGCTGGTTTGCAGGTCATACCCGCTGTAATGTAGATCCGCTTGAGGTTGGTATAAATTTTCCACTCCAGGCAATTCCTAAAGGAAACAGTATCCTCCAATGGGAGTGTGACGTGCCTCACCATCCTCATTAGGGCTGAGTCAATGAGAGGAGCCGACTCCAGGTGTTTTACATCCTTGCTTTTAAATAGGTACATTTTTGATACCTTCATTAACAGGCAATTCTTCCTTTCAACACCACCCCATTCGTCGGTAATTATTGCGCTGAGTTCACCCGAAAAGGAGAAATTAGGGTGTTCTTTTTTGAGGCGTTTAAAATATTTCCTCTGTTTGGAGGGTGCCTCCACTGGCTCTTCCATCTCAAAGCTTCTTTGACAGCTTTTGACCAGCTGTGGTACTAGGGCAAATTCAAAACCTGCACCAGGGTCATCTACCTCCACCTCACTGTCTGAGGCTTCAATTGAGGAATGGCTCGGCTGTGAAGGGCCTGGAGCCTTGAGATCATCCCTAATAGGGACTGACATAGTGTCGCCAGCAGGGTTGTGGGTATGACCAGAATCCCCTTTACTCAGGGACTCATGGACCACCTTTCTGACCAGTGCTTCCACTTGTTGGTCTCCACCCTCTCTTTCTTATGCGACTTTAGAAAAGCATCGCTCGCAGAGCGATTTGCCTTTAGGAACCTGGGCCCCGCATACCCAGCAGGCTTTCCTCACAGAGCGGCTGGAGTGGCGGTGAGAGTGACGCCCAGAGGTGGTTTTAGACTCCTATCTGTGGTACCTAGATCTAAAGGAAGATCTGACGTCTGGACCTTGAAGAGGAGTGACAACGTTGAGACCTAGGACGGTCTTTGCCGTGCTTTGGTGTTCAGACCTAGAAGAGCTGAGTGAAAAAGAAAGGGTTAAGAGCTCCTGAATGAGTGAACCCAAGCATCACAGGTAGAAAAGAAATAAATCCTACCTGCAGCGCAAGGGTTGGCCACAAGAGGGCGGTGACAGATCCATGGAAAGGCAGTTTGAAAGTGAAATGAATCATTAAAGCGTTATGAGAAACAGGAGTGACAACAGGCATGAGAGAGCACATAACAAAACATAGCCAGCACCCAGGGAGCCTGCAGCAAACAATTTACCTTGTAAACCAGAGCCCAGTGCCTGGGTAAATACCGCATAAGCCTGCAAGTCATCCCAAGTAATAGCTGCTTTGACAGCTATTTAAATCTGCCACCGTAAACGATGTCACCGCCCCATAGCGGTTGCCATCCGGTGGCGGCCAATCGCATGCGCGACCGCCGCCGCCATTTTGGCAAAACTGCGCCTGCACGAACCAAGCACGGAATCTTTGTTCGCGGCTTGCGGATGCGCAGCGACTTCCTGAAACGGCGAGCTGGAACGCAGCTGCGCTCCAGCCGCCGTGGCCACTCACTGGAGCTTGATAGAAAATAAGGAGACACACAGAGATACGGCTGCCATATAAAAGGAATATCTTTGTACATTACCACCACCACGGCACGATCCGGACCAGAACCTGGGACTGGGGAGCTGTTCGCTCGACCCACCGCACGATCGGGCGTTTACAAAGCCTCCCGCTAATAGCTGGGACGTTTGGCCATATTGCCGCTTGCCTGCCAATGGCCAGGTTAGTAAGCTCTTCATGGTATCACATCATATCGCCCATGTCCACCTGCTAATAGCTAGGATTGCTGGACTGCAGAGAGGATCACCGCTAACCACCAACGTATCGCCGTGCACACCGCCAGGCCTGGATTACAGGAAAACTTCATGAAAATGTAAGACTATATCTTGGTCCTAGGAGGAGGACAAAAAAAGGAACACGGCCTCTGGCCCAGAGCAAAGATTTATGGGAGAAGGGTCCTATGAGGTATGAGGGGCGGGATTAACCCACACGTAGGCTGCCATGGAGTCTGTCAGGAAAGAAACATTTTTATGTGAGATGTGCTCTACCTCGTGTGCATCTATTGATGTATATTGCAATTAGTATTCCTAGTTTTTTTCCTTCTTTTGCTAACGAATGCAGTTATGAATGATTATTACATAGTAATGTCTGCTATTCTGTAAAGTTACATGTATCAAACATTTAGGTTACCTATTTGTTGTATGTTGTTTTTTTCATGTTTTTTTTTTTTTCATTTAGGTGGCTATAAAGCGGTAATTATTTATGTTCATTCTTTAACCATACTACACTATTATGCAGGTCTTGTACTTAGCACAATGGCTTAGTGGTCTGCTCAGATGTCTCCACAGCTCTCATGGTACAAGTTCAAATACCAACCAACCTACCATCCAACAGCTATGTATATTTTTTGTACAAACAAATTAAAATAAACAAACAAAGAAATGTAAACTGCCCATTAGCTAGTGTGTGATGTTTGGAAGTCCACACCATAATATTATTGAATAAAAGTGCATTGGCTAATTGTCATTCACCTATTTTCAGCATATGCTGCTTTGGCTAATTGGCATTTGCCTTTTTTTTACCAATTCAATCTTTTAATATCTCTCTGTGGGATTTGAGCCCATGAGTGCTTCAAAGCCTGAGTTTTTTAAGGTAGAAGTGCTGACCACTAGCCTAATGAGCGTAGCACAAACATCTACTAGGGTGTGATGTTTCTTTCTCGTACATCACGGGAGACAGAGCGGCATAGTCATTACTATGTGGGTTATATAGATACCTTCAGGTGCTGGCACTGGCAACTTCCAAAACCGGAAGTACCCTCCCCTATATAAGCCCCTCCCATCCGGGAGCACCTCAGTTTTTTGCCAGTGTCTAAGGTGTTGGCCAAGAAGTAACATGTGTTTTTCACTGAGCTTGCGTACAGGTTCTTTTGGGCCTCAGTAAGCTATTCCGGATCCGACCAAAAAAGCTTCATAGCTAAACGGTCGGTACCCGGGCCTTGCAAAGAGAAGAGCAAGGTTTTGCCTGTAATGCCTCTCTTAGGAGGGCTGGACCCTGGGATCCAGAGCTCTGGTCATACCCACGACCAAGATGTTTTCTGTGCAGGGTGCTATACAGGTCCAGGGGAGTGGAATCCTTGGGAACCCGGTCCCTGAAGGTTTAATTACAATGCCTGCCGTGATAGGTGAAGTTTGGGCTTCTGTGGACCAAACAGAGTCCTGCGGCGAGGAAAAGGTAAGTGGGGGCCCTCAGGAACTTGGTTCTATTGGGGGACCCCCAAGCCTATTTTGTCTTTCTGCCTGTTACCTAAGGTATTCCCGCTAATATTCTGTGTATGCCTGTTACTACTGAGAAAATGTAAAAATTTTAATAGTAGGCAAGGAAAAAAAAAAAAATGTGTAAGACCGCGGTACCTGTGTTAGACACTAGAGGCCGCTATGGTTCTTTTTCTTGTAATGTGGATTTTTTTCTTCCAAAATCAAATCCAGGCAGTTGGTAAGTTCTCTGCTGGGAAGCTGTCTCCTCTGCCCTGTTGCTGCGCTCATCCATCCCAGGGCCCTGCGGCAGGGACCCTGGCTCCCATCTAGCTCCTTATTTTTTCAAAAAAGGCGCCGCAGGCGCACGTGCCTCTAATATATAGAGGCGATCTGGAAAAAGGGGCGGAGCGGGTGGATGACGCTCGGTGTGCGCCGCGGCGCTACTGCGCATGTGCGGGCGTCCAGCGTGTTTTAAAGCACAATCATAGCTGGCTATTGAAGTGCACAGACAGAGCTAGCAACAGTATAAAGGCACACAGAGGCGGTTGATGCAGGCATCCTCTAGAAAGGCACTTTAGTAGACACCAACTGTTATATAGCAGCAATTGTGCTAGACTATTCTCAGTAAAAGTGGTGTTTTTACGGCTGGAATACCTCAGCTTTAGGCTTAGGAATATGCCGTCCAGAAGCTCCGGAACTGAATCTTCCAGGAAGTGAAGGGGGTCTCATCGGGCTCTGAGGTCTTGGGCATGCTTCTGCTGCACCAGTCTCCCCTGAAAATTCAGAGGTAAGTGACCGTAGAGACCCCGCAGGGGTACTTGGTACTGTGGCTGTCCTCAGTTCACCTGCTCCTGTGTATGTAACAGAGGAGGTTTTTTCCTCAGCTCTGGGAGGATTAGAGAGAGATTGTCAACATTGATCGCTGCCTCCCTGTCAGGGAAAGCACGCCCGATCTCCGTCTCCTCCTTCAGAGTGCCTGTTAGCAGAGCAACAGTCCCATACAGGGATCGACCTGCCTGAAGGGGATCAGGATGAGGTTGATTCTGTTATAGAGGAATCAACAGTGGAGGAACCTTTCTCAGCATCTCAAGCTGAAAGATTATGGGTTCAGTCTCTGACTAACATGGTCCGATCAGCATTTAAAATGCACCTTGCGGAACCATCAACCACTACTGTATCCTCGTTGGGGTCGCTAGAAGCCACCAGACTGTCTGTTCTTTTCCACTTCACCCTTTACTGGAAGGGCTCATTTACCTGGATTGGGAACATCCTGAGAAAATATTTATTCCCCCCAAAAGAGATTTCCGGTGGTCTATCCCATGGAGGATAAGTTCATCAAAAAATGGAAGGTCCCTACAGTGGACGCAGCCATCTCTTGTGTGTATAAATCACTGACATGTCCAGTGGATAATGTCCAAATGTTCAAGAACCCAATAGATAAAAAATTGGAGTCCTTATGAAAATCTGCTTCTTTTAACAGCAAGCTTGGTGACACAACCAGCAGTGGGGTCTGCTAAGCAGTGAAGGATCAGTTGAAACAGGTCTTGAGGGACTTGCCAGATCAGCAGGCCTTGCCCTTACTGATCTACCTAGAGCCTTAAGCTTTGCGATTGACGCCATAAAGGATTCAATCCATCAGGCCTTCCGCCTTACGCTGTCTGTAGTACATATGCGTAGGCTTCTATGGCTCAAAAACTGGTCTGCTGAAGCTCCCTGTAAAAAATGGCTGGTTAGCGTCCCATTTTTATGGTGAACGCGTATTCAGGGAAGACCTGGACAAATATATCCAGAAAATTTCCAGCGGTAAAAATACACTCTTGCCGGTTAAAAACAGAGTTAGAGGTCCCTCTTTTAAGAGGCCTGCTTCTCCAGTCCCTGGGGCATCGGCTGTGAAACAGTTCCGACGGCCTCCTCGGTCAATTCCCGGGGGTAAAAAACAGGGACAATCGCAGGGTAATGAGAAACCCTGGGTCAGGAGAGGTACAAAACCTCCCCCAAAGTTAAATTCATCGAAGGGTTGCCCCCACTCAGTCGGGTGGGGGGAAGACTCCAGTTGTTCGCAGAGACCTGGCGGGACACGATCAAAACAGATAGGTGCTCTCCGCAGTATGTTTGGGATACAGATTGGAGTTAAAAGACTCTCCTCCTTCCCATTTTTTGAGGTCAAACGTGCCAAGGGATCCCCGGAAGAGAGAGTCCCTCCTGTTGGCACTAGAACAACTATTGCTCCAAGGAGTAATTATGGAGGTTCCCCTGGAAGAATGGGGGTTCGGGTTTTACTCAAACCTCTTTACAGTCCCGAAGCAAACGGGGACGTGAGGCCCATATTAATTCTAAAAGGGCTAAACAAATTCCTGTATATCGGGACTTTCCGATGGAGTCGATCCGATCGGTGGCCACTGCCCTACAAGGGGAGGAATGGTTAGCCGCGATCGACATCAAAGATGCTTATTTGCACATTCCCATCTTTCCAGTCCACCAAAAATTTCTACGCTTTGCAGTAGAAGGGCGCCATTTTCAGTTCAGAGCCTTACCCTTCGGTCTGGCCACAGCACCACAAGTGTTTACAAAAATTCTGGCCCTTTATTGGCCAATCTAAGAACACAAGGTGTAATGATAATGGCATATCTAGATGACTTGTTGCTGATAGACCACTCAGTGAAAAAACTAGATGTGGTCGTTCACAAGACAATCAAGTATCTGGAATCTCACGGTTGGATTATCAACCGAGACAAGTCAGCCCTAAAAACCAGTCAAAAGTCTGGAATACTTGGGGCTAAGGTTGGATTCAGGCCAGAGAAAAATATTCTTGCCTCGAGGAAAGGTGTTGTCTTTGAAAGATTTGATCCACTTAGTGGGTACAAAAAGACAGCCGTCCATACGCCTGTGCATGAGGCTGCTGGGAAAAATGGTGGCATCATTCGAAGCAGTACCCTACGGTCAATTCCATTCAAGGAATTTGCACAGGGCCATACTGTCAGCCTGGAACAAAAAAGTTCAGGCCCTAGACTTACAATGTCCTTGTCCCCTTCCGTTCGCGAGAGCCTCCGTTGGTGGTTGGTTCTCCAGAATCTGGAAAAAGGGAAATCCTTCAGTCCGATTTCTTGGAAGGTGGTCACTACAGATGCCAGCCTTATAGGCTGGGGAGCAGTACTGGAGCAATGGTCTCTCCAGGGCAGATGGTCGGATGCAGAAAAGGCCCTGCCCATCAATCTCTTAGAGATACGAGCAGCCCGGTATGCCCTAGTAGCATGGACATCCAAACTCCAAGGGTCCCCTGTCAGAATTCAATCAGACAATGCCACAGCAGTGGCATATATCAATCATTAGGGTGGCACCAGGAGTCGTGCAGCCCAGAGGGAAGTAAATTACATCCTGAAATGGGCAGAAAGATATGTCCCAGCCATATCTGCGGTATTCATTCCAGGAGTGGAGAATTGGAAGGCGGACTTTCTAAGTCGCCAGCAATTATGCCATGGGGAATGGTCCCTTCACCCCGAGGTTTTCTGGACAATATGTCAGCGGTGGGGAACACCGGATATAGATCTTCTAGCATCCAGATTCAGCGCAAAGGTGGACAGGTTTGTCTCTCGGACAAGGGATCCCCTAGCTTGCGGCTCGGATGCCCTAGTGTTCCCTTGGGATCAGTTCAAATTGATATATGCATTCCCACCGCCACAATTGTTACCTCGATTACTCCGCAGAATCAGGGTAGAAAAGAAACCAGTTATTTTGGTGGCTCCAGCGTGGCCCCGAAGAGCGTGGTACGCGGAGATTGTAAAATGTCAGTGGGGAGTCCTTGGACTCTCCCACATCGTCCGGACCTGCTTTCGCAAGGACCGATATACCACCCTTCCTTACCAGCCCTAGGTTTGACGGCCTGGCTATTGAAGCCCACATTCTAAAAAAGAGAGGGCTCTCTAATCCTGTGGTATCTACCATGATCAATGCCAGGAAGCCGGTATCCAGGCAGATCTACTATAGAATCTGGAAGGCGTACATCGCGTGGTGTGAGGCCAGGAAATGGCATCCACGTAAGTACGTAATAGGTAGGATTCTGGACTTCCTACAGTGGGCTGTAGATAGGAAGCTTGCCTTGAGTACTATCAAGGGTCAGATTTCGGCCTTTTCAATATTTTTTCAAAAGCCCTTGGCTTCGCATTCACTAGCAAAGCCTTTATACAAGGAGTGATGCGTATTAGTCCTCCGGTTAATATTCCCATATGTCCATGGGACTTAAACCTGGTTCTGTCGGTTCTACAGAAACAACCATTTGAACCATTACAGCATATTTCCCTGGTTCTTCTCACCAGGAAATTGATTTTTCTAGTAGCCATTTGTTCGGCTAAAAGAGTGTCGGAATTAGCAGCTATGTCCTATAGGGAGCCATATCTGGTTATCCATAAGGACAGAGTAGTGTTAAGTCCTCATCCAGCCTTTCTTCCTAAGGTGGTATCGAGGTTTCATTTGAACCAAGATGTGGTTCTTCCTTCTTTTTTCCCCAAGCCTAGTTCGGTAGAGGAAAAGTTATTACATTCTTTGGATGTAGTAAGAGCAGTTAAAGCTTATCTAAAAGCCACTGCTCAGATTCGCAGAACGGATACTTTGTTTATTCTGCCGGAAGGCCCCAGAAGGGGTCAGGCAGCGTCAAAATCTACTTTAGCCAAGTGGATTTGACAGGTCATAATGCAAGCCTATGGCTTGAGAAGGAGACCGCCTCCGTTCAAAGTTAGGGCGCACTCCACAAGAGCAGTTGGAACTTCATGGGCAGTGCATCACCAGGCCTCCCTGGCTCAAATCTGTAAGGCCGCAACATGGTCTTCAGTACACACGTTTACTAGGTTCTACCAGGTGGACGTTAGAAGTCAGGAGGATGTCGCCTTTGGGCGCAGTGTGTTGCAGGCCGCAAAAGATCCTCATGTCTGATAGCGCTCAGCTTATGTATGGTGTATCCCCCCCCCTCATTGGGCATTGCTTTAGGACATCCCACATAGTAATGACTATGCCGCTCTGTGTCCCATGATGTACGAGAAAGAAAATAGGATTTTTATAACAGCTTACCTGTAAAATCCTTTTCTTGGAGTACATCACGGGACACAGAGCTCCCACCCCTCTTTGGGGACACTTATTGCTTTGCTACAAAACTGAGGTGCTCCCGGATGGGAGGGGCTTATATAGGGGAGGGTACTTCCGGTTTTGGAAGTTGCCAGTGCCAGCACCTGAAGGTATCTATATAACCCACATAGTAATGACTATGCCGCTCTGTGTCCCGTGATGTACTCCAAGAAAAGGATTTTACAGGTAAGCTGTTATAAAAATCCTATTTTCTTCTCCCCGAGCTGTCTTCTCCCCGAGCCGTCTCTCCTGCCACCGCCGTCTTCTCCCGCTGCTGTGTTCTTCCGCGCAACAGTTACCCGCTAATAAAAAAAAACTGCTCTTCTTCTGGGGCTATCCGATAACGTCACCCGGAGAGCCCGCTCCATGGCTATGTAAGAGACACCACACAGCGGATGACAACACAGCGGAGGAAGACCGCCACAGAAGAAAAGCAGCTTTTTTTTTATTAGCGGGTAACCGACTGTGCGGAAGAACACAGTAACGGGAGAAATATGCTGCTGAGTAAAATGCACACTTTCAGGAGTAGGGATGAGCTCCGCGTTCGAGTCAAACATACATTCGACTCGAACATCGTCTATTCGATCGTTCAACTAAGATCGAACGTTTTGGGTCGTTCGCGGCAAATTCGAGTAACGCGAACGGCCCAGAATACACTGCGCCATCGCAGTGCAATCCTGGCGCTGTGATTGGCCAAGCATGCACTGTGACCCCGCATGCTTGGCCAATCACAACGCCGGCAGCGAGGAGAGCCATAATTGGCCACAGGCAGGATGCCTGTGGCCAATTATAGCTCAGGGGGTTTAGTACACGCCCCACACTATAAAAGGCCGCCAGCGCGGCGGCCTTGTGTAGTGTGTTCCGGCATGCAGGGAAAGAGTTACATAGGCAGGGACAGTGCCAGTGCCATTTGTTCTTTAAACTTGTGTGCAGGGAGAGAGAAGGATAGGCAGGGAGAGTGTCAGTGATATTCTTTGCTAAACCTTGTGTGCAGGGAGAGAGAAGGATAGGCAGGGACAGTGTCAGTGATATTCTTTGCTAAACCTTGTGTGCAGGGATAGAGAAGGATAGGCAGGGAGAGTGTCGGTGATATTCTTTGCTAAACCTTGTGTGCAGGGAGAGAGAAGGATAGGCAGGGGACAGTGTCAGTGTCATTTTTGCTAAGCCTCCTGCACAGTATACACCTGAAGCTAGCCCTTATTGCTGTTTTTTCCTGTTGTGTAACACAGGCAGTCATCTGCAGCACTTACAGTGGGCGTAGTGTGCCTCCTGCACATTATACACCTGAAGCTACCCCTTATTGCGCATGTTTTTTTCTTTTGTGTTACACTAACAGGCATCTGCAGCACTTACAGTGGGCATAGTGTGCTTCCTGCAAAATATACACCTGAAGCTAGCCCTTATTGCTGTGTTTTCCTGTTGTGTAACACAGGCAGGCATCTGCAGCACTTACAGCGGGTGTAGTGTGCTTCCTGCAAAATATACACCTGAAGCTAGCCCTTATTGCTGTTTTTTCCTGTTGTGTAACACAGGCAGTCATCTGCAGCACTTACAGCGGGCGTAGTGTGCCTCCTGCACATTATACACCTGAAGCTAGCCCCTATTGCTGTTTTTTCCTGTTGTGTAACACAGGCAGTCATCTGCAGCACTTACAGCGGGCGTAGTGTGCCTCCTGCACATTATACACCTGAAGCTAGCCCTTATTGCTCGTGTTTTTTTTTCTTTTGTGTTACAATAACAGGCATCTGCAGCACTTACAGTGGGCGTAGTGTGCTTCCTGCAAAATATACACCTGAAGCTAGCCCTTATTGCTGTTTTTTCCTGTTGTGTAACACAGGCAGTCATCTGCAGCACTTACAGTGGGCGTAGTGTGCCTCCTGCACATTATACACCTGAAGCTAGCCCCTATTGCTGTTTTTTCCTGTTGTGTAACACAGGAAGTCATCTGCAGCACTTACAGCGGGCGTAGTGTGCCTCCTGCACATTATACACCTGAAGATAGCCCTTATTGCTCGTGTTTTTTTTCTTTTGTGTTACACTAACAGGCATCTGCAGCAATTACAGCGGGCGTAGTGTGCCTCCTGCAAAATATACACCTGAAGCTAGCCCTTATTGCTGTTTTTTCCTGTTGTGTAACACAGGCAGTCAATAAAAACCCCACTTTTCAAAAACATTTGTCATTGGGACGGAAAGTGAGGTGAAATGTTCTGAACAGGGGCACAGACAGCAAAACAAATGTTACAGGGGTGATAACCCTTCCCTATGTTTTCCAAAAAGCTTAAAAATAGATTTTTTGGCTGGAGCTACACTTAAACAATGTACCTGTTCAAAATTACAAACAGACTGTACTTAAGAACAAACCTACAGTCCCTGTCTTGTTTGCACCGCCTGTATACGGCTGTTCAGAGTATATAGGGCCTTTTTTATTTTGTGTGCGGGGTTCCCCTTAATATCCATACAAGACCCAAAGGGGCTGGTAATGGGTAGGGGGGGGGGGTGATGGGGTAGCCATGCCATTTTTCTCAAAGATTTTCATCTATATTGCCGGGACCAGACATGACATTAAAGCCGCAAGCAGTTTTAAATGGCTTTTTCTCCTTTAGAAATGTCATTTTGTGCAGGGACAGTTCTAAACATGGGAAACACGCGCCACTTCACAGGCATACTTTAGACACCCCCCAGGTACGATATTCAAAGGAATATTTGACTTTTTTTTTCACTTTATGCATCATTAAAATGACTGCTCTCGAAAAACGGCAGTTTTTAAAACTTCGTTTTGCATTGATACATGTCCCCTGGGGCAGGACCCGGGTCCCCAAACACTTTTTAGGACAATAACTTGCATATTAGCCTTTATAATTAGCACTTTAGATTTTGAACGTTCGCGTCCATTGTATTTAATAGGGTTCTAACGTTCGCGTGAACTTTCGGTCCGTTCGCGGGTTCTGGTGCGAACCGAACCCGGGGGTGTTCGCCTCATCCCTATTCAGGAGATGATGCGTCAGTAGCCTCCTGAAGTCGCCCAAAGTAGTGTAGGAACTACTTTTGGGAATCTGTGTGGTGTCGCACCCATTCTGACAGTTCTATTGTCTGTCGTCAATAGGCGCCAATTTGACATGTCAATTCAGAGCTATGTGAACATGGGTGAAGTTGCATAGATATGAATGGAGTTAATGGGGGGGTAACTTTTAATGCGACTCTGAGGCCCATAGCTGCATGAAAAGTCACATAAGTGTGAAAGTAACTGAAGGAATATGAACCAATGTGACTCCATCTTAGGTGTAAGCATCCATCTTAGAAATCATTGCTTAGTTATATATAGTCAGTGGCGGTGCATCTATAGAGGGCGCCGGAGCGCCGCCCCCTCTCGCTCCCGCACCGCCACTGAAAGACAATACACAGATTCATGCATTGCATGAATCTGTGTATTTTCGCCGCTGCCGTGCTGCCCACTATTCAGATGGCCGGCCTCCTGGTGAGCGCCGGCCATATGAATTAGAGCGGCGGCCGGTGGTGGGTGTAACTTGGAAGTGCCTATCAGAGCCAGCGGCTCTGATAGGCTTTCCGAATACAGCTCTCACGCTGTATTCGGCTTCCAAAAACTCCTCCCAGGTACGCACGGGGGTGCGTTCCTGGGAGGAGACTGTGTGGAGGTTTCAGCCAATCAGGTTCACCGGATCTGGTTACCGGTAACCTGATTGGCTGAAGCGACATCGAGGGCGGGGGAACACATCGAGGACGGCGCGGACCGAGGAAGGTAAGTGCAGGGCTGGGGGGGGGGAACAGGCTGCATTTGGGGGACAAACTGGCTGAATATGGGGGACAAACTGGCTGAATATGGGGGACAAACTGGCTGTATATGGGGGACACGCTGGCTGCATTTGGGGGGAACTGGCTGAATATGGGGGACAAACTGGCTGCATTTGGGGGGAACTGGCTGAATATGGGGGGAACTGGCTGTATATGGGGGCCAAACTGGCTGAATATGGGGGACAAACTGGCTGAATATGGGGGACAAACTGGCTGCATTTGGGGGGAACTGGCTGTATATGGGGACAAACTGGCTGTATATGGGGACAAACTGGCTGTATATGGGGACAAACTGCCTGTATATGGGGGCAAACTGGCTATATATATGGGGACAAACTGCCTGTATATGGGGGCACACTGGCTATATATATATGGGGACAAACTGGCTGTATATGGGGGCACACTGGCTATATATATATGGGGGCACACTGGCTGTATATGGGGGCACACTGGCTGTATATATGGGAACAAACTGGCTGTATTTGAGGGGGCAAACTGGTGGCGTTTGGGCACAGTGGCTGCGTTTAAAGAGCACAGTGGCGGCAATTGATTTTTATTTATTTTTTTCAGTTTGTTTGCGCCCCCCCAAAAATTTTGAGCACCAGCCACCACTGTATATAGTTCTGCATAGATAACTTTTCTGGCCTTGGTTGCAAAGACTGTTTAGTTACAAATGTTCTCACAAAGATAAACAGTCCCGTCATGACGTTAGTAAATGCTCCTAATCACATTCCTGTCTGTATGTTGTCTTGTATATACTGAGAATGTCCCATATACAATCTAGATGTGATATTGTTTACTGCTTATGTTCTATAAACAATGGAAAGCTACCGTATGACAAACTTTGCTTGTAAACAATGTTATCCTGTCTATATAAGCCCTGTATAATATATCATCAATAGACTTGCTTTGATAAGACTCACTGTGTGTGACTCAAGTTATTTCAGAGTAATTCTCAGAGGCCCGTACTGAGACGGAAGAATGGACTTGGTCAGAAATTATTAAAAATCTATTGGTCGAGGGAGGCCTGAACCCCTTTAGTAACCTAATGTGATTAAATGATAACACCTTTGAATAAAGCCCCATTTGCACTTGTGCGACCTTAAAATTGCACAGCTTTGCCATGACTTGAAGCTATGTCTGTGTAATCTTGTGGTGTATGGACCTCAAATCGAATCAAACTCAAACCAAGGTAGTGCAGGGATGAATTTGCCCCACTTTCAGGATGCACAAGTGACAATAGGGCCAAATTCAAAGATATTCTTGAATCTCTTTCACACTGCTGCAACCTGAAAGTCACACTAATTTTCTGCCACTTTGCCGCTGCAACTTGGCCCCAACTTCTGGGAATGCCTGTGTAATATTGCGCCCTATGTACCTCAAGTCACATGAGGCTCTGTTTCCACTATTGCAACCCTAAATTGGCATGATTTTGCCGCGATTTTGATGCGACTTGGAGCAATGCCTGTATATTCTTTAGGTCTATGAACCTCAAGTTGTATCAAAGTGGGACCAAAGTAGTGCAGGGACTACTTTGAAGTCGCTACTACTTGATGTCGCACAGATATGAACCATACTCATTGGAAATCATAGGGTATGACATGTCATGTGACTTTGCAGTCCTAAGTTGCATGACAAGTCGCACTAGTGGAAACCGAGCCTGAAAGTCACACCAAAGTAGTACAAGGACTACTTTGAAGTTGGTGTGACTTAAAGTAGCACAGATATAAATTGTTATCATTGAGAATCATGAAAAGTCGCCCAACTGTGAATCAAGTCATACATATTTTAATAGAAAGGAGCTCTCATTCATACTTGCATAGTCCTTACTGATTTACATCAGTAGAACAAATGCAGGAAGTAGTGATGTGTGCACATGGGCCAGAAGCAAACGTGTGGTGATGCCAAACAAATCAATGAAGCCCACCCACACCAAATCCACCCCCACCTTGCATAAACACAAGAACATATCATACACTTACCCGAAAAATCAGCAGCACCTCCTCTTTGCTAAAGAGGGACCTCGCCATGTCCACCTAGATGGAGATCCTGACCAGCACAGGAACTTCCGGGTGATTACAGTGACTCATTTCCGGGTCAGGAGGTGAAACCACGCTCTGTTGATTGCAGCTGGAAATATTTGATCTCAATCACACTTAGAATTTATTATTTTTGATTATTTGCAGATATGCAAATCTGTATTTTTACATATAATAATATTTGAAGGTAAACTGAAGGGAGTTTGATAAGAAATGGTGTCTCTGGCATAGCAGCAGGTGAATTACAAAAGGCAAAAGGCCCAGTTTGAGCCCTGCTTCACACTGACAGCGGGAGGAAATCGTTCAGCTGAACTCACACGATTTCATTCCCGCATGTCAGTCCCGACTGCAGGGGGGGAACATCAGAGACATCTGTGCAGGTTTCTGCACTGATATCAATACAAATCACACCAATTAGAACAGCGCAATTGCCACCAAATTGACATGTCAAATCGCACCAATGTGAACCAGAGCTGACACATACAACACTGCCTATCCTCCAGCTGAATTTATTACCTGCAATTCTCCACAGCTGTTATATATAAAGATTCCATGTTTATCATTTACTTGCAGGTGTGCTGAAGCCTAGGTTTACATTGGGGCGATTTGTCATGCAATTTCAGAAATCAAAGCACATGACTATTGGTGGCAATGGCACTGTTCCAATCGATGCAACCCCAATTTTGTGGCACCGCACCGATTTGCAAAAGTAGTTCCTGCACTACTTTTTCCGATTTCAGGTGCGACTTCACTAGACATTTGTGTATGAAGCCACACAGATGTCTATCAAGTAGTACCTAAAATCGCGCTAGCTTAAGTGAAGTAGCGCAATTTCAAAGTAGCATCAATGTGAACCAGGGCGAAGAAATTAGTTTTTTGGTGCACAAATGCATATAGAAATAAAATTTAAAGGATCTTTCACTTTGCCACCACCATAAAAAAGAACAAAAAAGAACAAAAAAGAACACCAAAGCTCAATAACGTACATTTATTTTGCCAGCAGAAACAAAATTATGTACATTCATTTACTAGCTTCAAAAAAATTTGGACAGGATACATGGTGCTACATTTAGCAATTGGATTTTAAGGGCCCTGCTCATAGGAGCTTACAATCTAAAATTTGTCAAAACCTTAGAGTGCACAAAGCTTTACTTTTAGTGTATAACGGGCAACACATCACATTTTTATTGATTAAGATTTAAGATTATAGAAACATACTTAAGTCATTATTCTTACAAAGCATTCCAACATAATATTAAAAAAGACACTTATTCAAAAGCCCCACCCCCACCCCACAATCCACATATACATACATTGGGGACCATGTTCTGCTGGAATCTGCATTTCTGTGTACATGATTCAGCAATGAGATCCAAGAGTAGAAGGTCAGCAGATGCTTCCAAACGATTTTGCACAGTCAGACAGAAACAATACACACACAATTTTTGATTGAAAAAATGCACAAGAATTTCAGCAAATTCACTAGTTGGGGGGTTTGTCAATCTGCACAATATCATTCCTTCTCTCCCCCCACAAATCACAGCAAAAAACCTGGCCTTCTCAGACCAAACAATCCCCCATACTGCAGGCCTTTATATAAGAGAGGTTGTATTGTTAGCACACTGACACACGCCCAATAGAAGTACACGCCCAATAGAAGTACACGCCCACCAGTATCTTTCAATCTGTCTCTTCATGTATGTCTAAAGTGATTTCACCTGATGTGCAGGAACACCTAATACTATTTGCAACTGTGTTAGCCCTTGGCTATGTGCATCAAATCTCCAACTACAGGCCAGAGATCCAAGTCCATTTGCATGCACATAAACAAAGCAACAGTTTTCTAAGCATATGTACCTGTGCAGTGTAAACCCTACAATTTTAAATGTCCAAGTCCCTGGGCATGATTAGTGCTAACAAACATTAACATCAGGCCCTGGCTCTAATGAGCTTCCAATCTAAAGTCCAAAACAAACTTTCTTACATTAGAGACTATTTTGACAGGAGACAAATAAAATGCCAGCATGTCTTTGGATTGTGGTGAGAAACCCACACAGGGAGAACATATAAACTTCAACATAAGCATTAGCATGTTGGGGAATTGAACCAGCAACCCCAGTGCTGCTAGACGGAATTGCTACCCACTTAGCCACCAGGCAGCCTCACACATGTTCTCTGCATCTCTGTGGTGTGAACCAGCCCTAAGTCCATAGCCAAGTTCAGTGTCTCCAAGCAATATACAATATATTGGCCTAAGTATTGGGATGCCTGCCTTTAAACGCACATGAACTATAATGGCATCCCAGTATTAGTCCGTAGGGTTCAATATTGGGTTGGCCTACCCTTTGCAGCTATAACAGCTTCAACTCTTCTGGGAAGGCTGTCCACAAGGTTTAGGAGTGTGTCTATGGGAATGTTTGACCATTCTTCCAGAAGCGCATTTGTGAGGTCAGGCACTGATGTTGGACGAGAAGGTCTGGATCATAGTCTCCACTCTAATTAATCCCAAAGGTGTTCTATCGGGTTGAGGTTAGGACTCTGTGCAGGACAGTCAAGTTTCTCCACCCCAAACTCGCTCATCCATGTCTTTATGGACCTTGCTTTGTGCACTGGTCCAAATCATTTGGTGGAGGGGGGATTATGGCGGGGGGTTGTTTTTTAGGGGTTGGGCTTGGCCCCTTAGTTCCAGAGAAGGGAACTCTTAAGGCATCAGCATACCAAGACATTTTGGACAATTTCATGCTCCCAAATTTGTGAGAACAGTTTGGGGGTGGCCCCTTCCTGTTCCAACATGACTGCACACCAGTGCACAAAGCAAGGTCCATAAAGACATAGATGAGCGAGTTTGGGGTGGAGAAACTTGACTGGCCTGCACAGAGTCCTGACCTCAACCCGATAGAACACTCTTTGGCTGAATTAGAGCAGAGACTGCGAGCCAGGTCTTCTCATCCAACATCAGTGCCTGGCCTCACAAATGCACTTCTGGAAAAAAGATCAAACATTCCCATAGACACACTAAACCAGGGGTCTCAAAACTGTGGCCCTCCAGCTGTTGCGGAACTACAAGTCCCATCATGCCTCTGCCTATAGGAGTCATGCTTGTAACTGTTTAGCCTTGCAATGCCTCATGGGACTTGTAGTTCTGCAACAGCTGGAGGGCCACCAGTTTGAGACCCCTGCACTAAACCTTGTGGACAGCCTTCCTAGAAGCTGTTCTAGCTGCAAAGGGGGTGGGGCCAAATAAAATTTTAACCCTACGGACTAAGACTGGGCTGCCATTATAGTTCATGTGTGTGTAAAGGCAGGTGTCCCAATACTTTTGGCTAAATTTTGTATCTGGCAATATTTACAATCTTGGTGGAACCCTCCTACACATAAATACAACATTTAGACATAGTTTTAAGACCTGGGAGATGAGACTTCTCTACATGAAGCAGCATGTTTGGGATTTGAACCTCAGACACTCAGGGATGCTAAGCAGAAGTTCTAACCTCTAAGCCACGGAGCTGCCACATGTGAGATCCTCATGCACATAAATACTGCATTTCTTTGGACATACAGGTGATGGAATTACATTACTCAAGAGTTATTCTTCTTGATTTATTCTGTGAAATTTGGTGTTTTTTTGTGGGTGAGTTTAGAATAGTGATATTACCCTCAAATTTTGGGGAATTACATTTTTATTTCTGATGTTGGAACACATATCAATTTTTTGGGGCTCAAATTATGATTATTTCGAAATAATAAAAAGCTCAAAAAAAGTGACTAATTTTAAATTTGCATCAGCAATGGTATTGTTTGTGCTTTGTAAAGACACCTGTGTGAGTCTGGGTAAAGATTGTTGTGAGATCGAGAGTAACAAGTGAAAGTTACAATTGTATCATTAGAATCAATGGCTAAAACTTGCATTGGACTAAAATAGAGCAGATTTTCACTTCCAAAACATGCTCTTTAATTAGCTCTCATTTCGGTATTTACTATAACTCTTGTGAAAAAAGACACTTGAGTTAAAATTTTAGTTATTTTAGTTCTGAGCATGCTCAGTTGTGTTGCATCTAGTTTTACAAAAAAAAACACACGGAACTTTTCACTTCTCAGACTTTTAAAGATATTTCAGTGTAGAAATCACTTTTTCACACAGTTTAAATGCAGATTATCTTTAAATAATATACCGCATATTTCAGTACCATTTAGGCAATTATATCATGCTCTAAACATTATTTCCATGTGCACTACTCCAGGTTTTAGTAGAGTAATGATTTGGGCGCTATTTGGATTCTGGGAGCTATAGTAAATTCGATTTTGGGAGTATTTTCTCTCCAGCGCTATAGTGAATACCGTTTTAGCGTTAATTAGCGCAAATTGCCGCGATTTGCGCTAATTAGCGCGTATACGCTGCAATTTGCGCTAATTAGCGCCGCGGCGCTATAGTAAATTACCCCCCATACTGCCTTATGCAGTGTATATGAAAGCTTATAAGCACATCCAGATAGGTCCTTAAGCACTCTGCGTATAGTCATTAGAAAATCATACACTCTCTGTTGTAGTGAAGTAGTATAGTGGTAGATAATTGATGTTTAGTTATTACAATGATGATATAAGTTATGTTTCCGCAGCAACACCCAGGTTCTCCAGAGAGTGCACTTTAATTGACTTCAAATACAGAACAAAGTCCAATACTTGCACAGATGCCAACGAATCCAACAGTATATATATATGACCCAGATAAGTAGTTTTTAGAGTCCCATGTTGTGACAGGGGTCACTTTGGGCACAGGGTGAGCCAGGAAATAATTGACATTAAGAATATGTCTTGGATTGCTTTAAATTGGGATAGTAATATTAATCCACAAAATGTACTGGTTGTTTGATTCTGAACTCAACAAGTTAATTAAGAGATGCTGATGTGTCACCTGTCTGCTTGTGTAATGTTAATGAGTCTCAACTATGCTACAGATCCTTTCATTGTGAATAGTGATAATTAAGTCTGTACTTGTGTGTATTGTAAAGCAGACAGACAGTCTGGTGAATATAAAGGTCATGCATAGTCATTTAAGATGTAAAGGGATTAGCTAAGAGATGTCAGAATATGTGTATTGGGAGCTCGTTAGGTAACTATTGTGTGATGTTGTGGGTGGAGTTGGACCATTGTTCATTTAGATTAATGCAGTATTATTTTGGTGTATAAAAAGAGCCTGCTCTCATTAAAGATTGTGATTCCTGTTGGAAAGATACAGAGCGTTTTGTCTCGTACTTCTGGAAGAGTTATTCCTATGGGAAGTGGTCGCCTGACTGTGGAGTATTTTAAACGGCGTTAACCCCTTTCATACTTGGGCAGTCGTTACACATGTTATCTAGATCTGCTCTAGACCTGTGCCTTCATATTCATACAGAATATATCTAGAGTAGACTGAATATCAGCTTATATTGCATATCTACTGAATGACTGAGCAATTTGATTGGCTGTCTTTGATCTACCCTCTGTCTTTCAGAATGACAGAGAATGACCCCCCTAGCCGGAGACGGCTACAGTCATCACATGCCCTAATTCGCATAATAACATCAACAAGCTCCCTTTGGCATATGCAATTAAATTACAGATGCCAATGTCGACTGAAATCTGGCCGGGTCAATCTTGTACATATATATATATATATATATAAATATATATATATATATATATATATAATGTCCCACATAAATCGGCCAACATATTACATTCTCTGTATCGCTAGGTGTATTTCCCCATACCCCATATGTTTATGCAAGTTAGGTCGCTGTATGATCACAAGCTGTAGGAATTAATTTTATGAATTAAGAGGGGACTGAAAAAATATGAACCAATGTGACTCCATTTCAGATATTCCTATGGGAAGTGGTCGCCTGACTGTGGAGTATTTTAAACGGCGTTAACCCCTTTCATACTTGGGCAGTCGTTACACATGTTATCTAGATCTGCTCTAGACCTGTGCCTTCATATTCATACAGAATATATCTAGAGTAGACTGAATATCAGCTTATATTGCATATCTACTGAATGACTGAGCAATTTGATTGGCTGTCTTTGATCTACCCTCTGTCTTTCAGAATGACAGAGAATGACCCCCCTAGCCGGAGACGGCTACAGTCATCACATGCCCTAATTCGCTTAATAACATCAACAAGCTCCCTTTGGCATATGCAATTAAATTACAGATGCCAATGTCGACTGAAATCTGGCCGGGTCAATCTTGTACATACATATATATATATATATATAAATATATATATATATATATATATATAATGTCCCACATAAATCGGCCAACATATTACATTCTCTGTATCGCTAGGTGTATTTCCCCATACCCCATATGTTTATGCAAGTTAGGTCGCTGTATGATCACAAGCTGTAGGAATTAATTTTATGAATTAAGAGGGGACTGAAAAAATATGAACCAATGTGACTCCATTTCAGATATGAGCATCCATCCTATACCTTGCTATGTTTCTATAGTTATCTCATTTGTTAGCTAGTTTTGTTTTCCTGTAAAACATGTGAATTCCTATAAATGACGTTCGTCCTTATCATAGATAAGCTGTCTAGGTCACATTCCAAGTATATTGTAATCTATGGGAAAGTATTGTGTGAACTAAACTGATGCTCGAAATAAATATTTGTTATTGTTAATGGCTATATAAGCCCTGTGAAATATATCGTCAATAGACTTGCTTTTGATAAGACTTGTGTGTGTGACTCAAGTTATTTCAGAGTAATTCTCCGCGGCCCGTACTGAGACGGAGGAACGGAAATTGGTCAGATCTTATTAACATATCTACAGGTCGAGGCAGACTTGAACTCCATCAGTGGTATTTGATCACCTCTGGGTTTTTTATTTTTTTGCGCTATAAATGAAAAAAGACTGAAAATTTTGGAAAAAAAAAGGATTTTTTCTTTGTTTCTGTGATAAAATTTAGCAAATTAGTAATTTTTCTTTAAAAACTTTGGCCACAATTTATGCTGCTACATATCTTTGGTAAAAATAACCCACATTAGTGGATATTATGGGGGTAATTTACTATAGCGCCTCGGCGCTAACTAGCGCTAATTGCTGTGAATTTGCCCTAATTAGCGCAAATTGCGCTAATTAGCGCTAAAACCGTATTCACTATAGCGCTGGAGAGAAAATACTCACAAAATCAAATTTACTATAGCTCCCAGAATCCAAATAGCGCCCAAATCATTACTCTACTAAAACCTGGAGTAGTGCACATGGAAATAATGTTTAGAGCATGATATAATTGCCTAAATGGTACTGAAATATGCAGTATATTATTTAAAGATAATCTGCATTTAAACTGTGTGAAAAAGTGATTTCTACACTGAAATATCTTTAAAAGTCTGAGAAGTTAAAAGTTGCCCGTTTTTTTGTAAAACTAGGTGCAACACAACTGAGCATGCTCAGACCTAAAATAACTCAAATTTTAACTCAAGTGACTTTTTTCACAAGAGTTATAGTAAATACCGAAATGAGAGCTAATTAAAGAGCATGTTTTGGAAGTGGAAATCTGCTCTATTATAGTCCAATGCACGTTTTAGCCATTGATTCTAATGATACAATTGTAACTTTCACAAATAAATCTTCTTTTATTGTTGAGATGTATCTTTCTCTGAAATAAATTTTCCTTTGCAACAATGTTGCTTCTAATTAAAATACTTTGTTTTTAAGAATGCTAGAATGTGGAATGTTTTGGTAAAATATATTTTTCTCTGTCACTTTCACTTGTTACTCTCCATCTCACAACAATCTTTACCCAAACTCACACAGGTGTCTTTACAAAGCACAAACAATACCATTGCTGATGCAAATTTAAAATTAGTCACTTTTTTTGAGCTTTTTATTATTTCTAAATAATCATAATTTGAGCCCCAAAAATTTGATATGTGTTCCAACATCAGAAATAAAAATGTAATTCCCCAAAATTTGAGGGTAATATCACTATTCTAAACTCACCCACAAAAAAACACCAAATATCACAGTATAAATCAAGAAGAATAACTCTTGAGTAATGTAATTCCATCACCTGTATGCCCAAAGAAATGCAGTATTTATGTGTATTTATGTGCATGAGGATCTCACATGTGGCAGCTCCGTGGCTTAGAGGTTAAAACTTCTGCTTAGCATCCCTGAGTGTCTGAGGTTCAAATCCCAAACATGCTGCTTCATGTAGAGAAGTTGTCTCATCTCCCAGGTCCTAAAACTATGTCTAAATGTCGTATTTATGTGTAGGAGGGTTCCATCACCATTGTAAATCTTGTCAGATACAAAATGTTGCCAAAAGTATTGGGACACCTGCCTTTACACACACACATGAACTTTAATGGCAGCCCAATCTTAGTACGTAGGGTTAAAATTTGATTTGGCCCACCCTTTGCAGCTAGAACAGCTTCTGGGAAGGCTGTCCACAAGGTTTAGTGTGTCTATGGGAATGTTTGATCTTTTTTCCAGAAGTGCATTTGTGAGGCCAGGCACTGATGTTGGATGAGAAGGCCTGGCTCGCAGTCTCTGCTCTAATTCAGCAAAAGGGTGTTCTATCGGGTTGAGGTCAGGACTCTGTGCAGGCCAGTCAAGTTTCTCCACCCCAAACTCGCTCATCCATGTCTTTATGGACCTTGCTTTGTGCACTGGTGTGCAGTCATGTTGGAACAGGAAGGGGCCGTCCCCAAACTGTTCTCACAAAGTTGGGAGCATGAAATTGTTCAAAATGTCTTGGTATGCTGAGGCCTTAAGAGTTCCCTTCACTGGAACTAAGGGGCCAAGCCCAACCCCTGAAAAACAACCCCACACCATAATACCCCTCCACCAAATGATTTGGACCAATAAACAAAGCAAGGTCCATAAAGACATGGATGAGTGAGTTCGGGGTGGAGGAACTTGACTGGCCTGGACAGAGTCCTGACCTCAACACAACAGAACACTTTGGGGATGAATTAGAGTGGAGACTGTAGGCCAGGCCTTCTCATCCAACATCAGTGCCTGACCTCACAAATGCACTTGGAAGAATGGTCAAACATTCCCATAGACACATTCTCCTAAACCTTGTGGACAGCCTCCCCAGAAGAGTTGAAGCTGTTATAGCTGCAAAGGGTGGGCCAACTCAATACTGAACCCTACGGACTAAGACTGGGATGCCATTATAGTTCATGTGCGTGTAAAGACAGGCTTCCCAATACTTAGGCCAATATATTGTATATTGCTTGGAGACACGGAACTTGGCTATGGACTTAGGGCTGCAGAGCACCACAGAGATGCAGAGAACATGTGTAAGGCTGCCTGGTGGCTAAGTGGGCAGCAATTCCGTCTAGCAGCACTGGGGTTGCTGGTTCAATTCCCCAACATGCTAATGCTTATGTTGAAGTTTATATGTTTTCCCTGTGTGGGTTTCCCACCACAATTTAAAGACATGCTGGTATTTTATTTGTCTCCTGTCAAAATAGTCTCTAATGTAAAAAAGTTAGTCTTGGACTTTAGATTTGAAGCTCATTGGAGCCAGGGCCTGATGTTAATGTTTGTTAGCACTAATCATGCCCAGGGACTTGGACATTTAAAATTGTAGGGTTTACACTGCACAGGTACATATGCTTAGAAAACTGTTGCTTTATTTATGTGCATGCAAATGGACTTGGATCTTTGGCCTGTAGTTGGAGATTTGATGCACATAGCCAAGGGCTAACACAGTTGCAAATAGTATTATGTGTTCCTGCCCATCAGGTGCAATCACTTTAGACATACACGAAGAGACAGATTGAAAGATACTGGTGGGCGTGTACTTCTATTGGGCATGTACTTCTATTGGGCGTGTACTTCTATTGGGCGTGTACTTCTATTGGGCGTGTGTCAGTGTGCTAACAACACAACCTCTCTTATATAAAGGCCCGCAGTATGGGGGATTGTTTGGTCTGAGAAGGCCAGGTTTTTTGCTGTGATTTGTGGGAGGAGAAGGAATGATATTGTGCAGATTGACAAACCCCCTGACTAGTGTTATTTGCTGAAATTCTTGTGCATTTTTTCAATCAAAAATTGTGTGTGTATTGTTCCTGTCTGACCATGCAAAATGATTTGGAAGCATCTGCTGACCTTCTACTCTTGGATCTCATTGCTGAATCATGTACACAGAAATGCAGATTCCAGCAGAACATGGTCACCAATGTATGTATATGTGGATTGTGGGGTGGGGGTGGGTGTTTTGAACATGTGTCTTTTTTAATATTAGGCCACAAAGACAATGTTTGCCTAACAATAGAGAACTAGCATATAAACGCCTAACTTCCCTAAGACACAATCTTCAAAGGAAACCAGAGATGAGAGAATATTTATTTTCCTTCATGGACAAAATATTCCAGAATGGTCATGCTGAGATAGCCCCAAACCTCAAAGAATGTTGTTACTTACCCATATTTGGGGTCTATCACCCTAAGAAGCCAGGGCAGATTAGAGTGGTGTTCGATTCCAGCGCCAAGCATGAGGGTGTCTCTCTAAATGATGTCCTTCTCTCTGGCCCTGACCTTAACAACAGACTATTAGGAGTACTTCTCCGCTTACGCAAGGATTCAGTCGCCTCCATGGCAGACATTCAACAAATGTTCTATTGTTTTCTTGTTAAAGAAGAACACCAAAACTTTCTGAGGTTTCTTTGGTTCAGGGACAACAACCCCTCTGGAGACATCACAGAATACTGCATGAAGGTGCACATATTTGGGAACAGCCCTTCCCCTGCAGTTGCTATATATGGCCTCAGACACTCTGCTAGAGTGGGAGAGTCAGAGTATGGGTCAGATGTCAGACAATTTGTGGACAAGGGTTTCTATGTAGACGATTGCTTGAAATCACTACCCACAAATGAAGCTGCAATCAGTCTCCTCAAAAGAACTCAGGCAATGCTTGTGTAGCGCCCACCCCATTTCTGGGGCGCTATATGCCTAAATTTAGGGGTGGTCTGAGCTAATAGTTAGGCTCAGACCTGTTGATTGTGTTTAAATTAGCTTCTGCCCGGGTGTGATGCTGCCTGGCAGTACAGTTCCCCGTGGCCTGTGGGTGGCACTGTCGCCTCTGGCTCAAGTTGAACCACAGGTAGCGTTGCAGCACCATTGGGTGTCCTCTCTCGGCAGCCGTTCAGTGGGCATGGTGATTCCAGGGGGACCCCTGGTGGAGAGACACGTACCCCACCTTTGGTGGCCCTCATGGCCAGGGGTGCGTGCGTGTGTGTTCAGTCCCGGGCACCTTTAGCCAGAGGCTGCATCGCTGCAGGTAGGCCCAGCACCTTTAGCTGAGGCCTACACCAGAAGAGGAGTCCCAGGGTGCCCAGGTTAGGGTGACCCGCTCTGAATGAGAGGAAGCTGGGGGAGGATCGGTCCCAAGGGGATTAGTGAAGGAAGTCACTGTCTCGGGAGAGGCCTGGCTACCTATCAGAGGGAAGGATTCCTATCCGCCACAAGCCTTGTAACGTGCCCCATTGGCACTTCAGTTCTAGTTGTTACTAGGCCGGGAAGTTCGGGACTTAAAGATTCTGTGGCAGAGGATCTCCCGTTTGTATCTCAAGGAAAACTGCAAGTAAATGATTCGTGCTCCACATCGGCTGCTAGGACCGCTCTT
Organism: Rana muscosa; assembly: GCA_029206835.1. Taxonomy (NCBI): domain Eukaryota; kingdom Metazoa; phylum Chordata; class Amphibia; order Anura; family Ranidae; genus Rana; species Rana muscosa. The sequence continues at coordinate 122,796 of JARGYO010005596.1, read as the reverse complement.
ACAGGGACTATCCGGGTGAGCAAAACCCACTCAGGCTTGAGTGGCAACGAGAGTGTTCTACAAGTGTTGCGTGCCTGAACCTTCCCCTATTCTGTCTGTCTACTCTCTTTCTTCTTCCAAGTTTTACCCAAGCAAAAGAAAGAAAAAGAATAAAGCCTTGCTGTTCAGGTTTTACCCCTGTGTGGACATTGACTTTATTCAAAGGGACTTACGCCTGGACAAATGGAGCTGAAGGATCCACTCGTGAGGGGTAACTCGCCGCAAGGCCCAAAAATCTAACACCGCTCGCCTCTCTACAAATGGAGTTGGATACCGGGCAAGTAGCAGGTGTGCCTTACTGCGAATGGGGTGAAGCAGGAGGGTCTGTGTGCTACACTTGCTTGTTCCAACCTAAGGCTCCACAAGATTGCTTCCAACAGTAGAGAAGTTTTCTGTCCAAGATCATTCCAACGAGTTAAAGGCACAGACTCACTTCCCATGCAACGCAGCCTTGGTTTGCTTTGGGACTTAAGATCTGACACCTTTACTTTCCAAGTAAACACAGAAGAAAAACCCTTTACCCGTAGAGGTGTCCTGTCTACCATAAACAGCCTGTATGATCCTTTAGGCTTTTCAGCACCTGTCACCATCCAGGGTAAGGCACTACTCAAGGACTCACTAACAGCTCTATCCAACCTTAAAATTCCACGCCCATATGCTCCTCGGTCATCTGCAGACGTTCAGATGCAAAGACTGTGTGTTTGCGGATGCATCTGTTAAAGCAATTGCTGCTGTAGCTTACCTGAAAACCATAGACATTAAAGGACAATGCCACATAGGGTTTGTAATGGGAAAAATAAAACTTGCACCACTGCCTGAACACACCATACCCAGGCTGTAACTTTGTGCTGCAGTATTGGCTACAGAGCTAGCTGAACTAATTGTAACAGAGACAAACCTAGAAATCCAAGAAGTTCTACACAGACAGTAAAGTAGTTCTGGGTTATATTCATAATGAAACTAGGCGTTTCTATGTCTATGTCAATAACAGAGTGCTGAGAATAAGGAGGTCCACCCGCCCTGAGCAATGGCATTTTGTGCCTACAGACTATAATCCTGCAGACCTAGCGACCAGATCTGTAGCGGCCAGCTGCCTTGAAAGTACTTTGTGGTTCACAGGTCCCACCTTTCTATGCAGTCCCGACTGTACTACTAATGACCTCACCACGTTTGACCTAGTAGGAACTGCAAGGCTTACTCACGAATGTTTAGTGACATTTATGGCAGAGGTTACAGCTATCATTAACGCCAGACCCTTGACTTAAACTTCAAGTGATTCCGAAGATCCAGTGGTTCTCACACCTGCCATGTTGCTCACGCAAAGGACTAGCCTTGCCGGTGCTTCAGCTGGAGAGTTTTGTGAGAAGGACCTTTACAAATGTCAATGGAGACAAGTACAAACCCTTGCCAATACCTTCTGGAGTCAGTGGAAGGAGCAATACACATCTACTTTACAACTAAGGAGGAAGTGGCACACTGAAAAACCTAATCTTAAACTTGGTGATGTTGTGCTCATGAAGGACTGCTGCCAAGCAAAGATAATCTTGTCCGTAAGGTCGAGGTCAAGACCTTTCAACAGAATGAGGTCAAAGTGTTCTTAAAGTGGTTGTAAACCCACTTTTGCAACTTGCACCTACAGGTAAGCCTAGATTAAGGCTTACCTGTAGGTGCAAGAAATATCTCCTAAACCTACACGGTTTAGGAGATATTTGCTAAAAACGACATGCATCCGTGTCTACGGCGCATGCGCGCCGTAGACAACGGCGCATTCATAGGGTTATTTCCCATTCACAAATTCGGCTAAGTCCCAGCAATGCTTGGGCTTAGCCGGATTTGACGTCTTCGCCGCTCCGGCCAATCACAGCGCCGGAGCGGCGCGGCGCTGTGATTGGCTGGAGCGGTGATACCCGGAAGTAACCCTCCGGCTATCGCCGCAGCGATAGCTGCGGCTGAAGAGGGAGACCAGGACAGCTTCGGGGGCCCCGATCTAAGGTAAGTGATGCATAATGAGCTATTATGCTAGTCATATTAGCTCATTATGGCTTTCTCTTATAGGTTGTTTTAAAAAATATATTTTTTTTAGGGGTTTACAACCACTTTAAGACCAGTGACTGAACTTTTTCTGTTACTTTCTACGGAGGACTCTGTTAGTGACGTCACTTGACGTCAGGCGGGGAGTGTTCTGTCCATCAGATGTCTATATTTCGATTATCTGCATTGTGTGATTAAAATGACATTTAATGTTGTAATTTCTATAGAAATCAGTCGCAGAGCGTAGGCGCCATCTAGCATCCTTTTTTGGTATTGTTTCAGTTTGTTTATCATTAAAATGCATTAATGTGTAACCTAGGAAGTGATTAGAAAGCAAAGTATTCTGGGTACATCTTCACAGGAAGAGACACATTCACCATGCTTTAAAAGACACTGCAGGAGGCAGGATATGTCTTATTTCAATCTATCACCATCACCCTTAGAGAACTTAAAAAGTATGTTTTTACTGTCTCATATTGTACTGTGTATCGTTGTCTCTGCAATGTATGCTGAATTTATGGGATATTGTACTTATCAAGGTTTTTTTTTGTTATTTGTAGTTTCACCTAGCGTGTTCTAATAAACTGTGATCGAAGAAATATGGTATCAAGTTTATGGGATAAGAATGGTTTAGCTGAATGTCCTTGAGACAGAACAACCACCGGTCAGTGTTGGAAATACAATGGGCTGGATGCATTGAGTACCTCTTAACCCAGAAACAGCCCAGTGGGAGTGGTTCCCCTGCGGTGCATTCTGGAAGAGGGTACTTAAGGGACAGACACCGTTTTCAGGCTCTATCTGAGCTGATGGCCCTCCTTGCCTAAGGTATGTCGTAGCAGTTCTTTTGCCTCTGGGCCTGCTGGCCCGAGGCCTTGTTACTGAAAAGTAGGCCCAGGAGTTTCTGGGGCCTACTAGTCAGGGGTGGTCCTGTGCTGTCTTGCCTGCGGGGAGCAGCCGAGCAATTGGAGAAACCAGGGGAGGACTTTTCTCAGAGAGGACCGAGCAAAAAGGCTGGTATCTCAGGAAGAGCCTGGAGACTCAATTGGAGGACGCATCCCGACCAATCTACCTCACAGTATTGCCGGATGGCTTAAAGAAACTGGTACTGTGTAACAGTTCTTTGACTTTGCAAAAGTTCTTGGTTATACAATCCTGTGGCAGAGGATTGTACAACGACTCTAGTATATTCATCAAGTCTGTGGCAGAGACTATAACCGAGCACCGCACCGGCTGCTAGGTCATTGAGAGAGGACTATCCGGTGGTTGCTAGATCCAGTTGTGGAAGCTGTTTGTCCTTTGGATCAAAGAAGTACCCGTGATCTGCAAAACAAGGTACCTAAATCTCCCCTAACCCTCCATCCCTCTATCTGACATTGTTAATAAAAGCATTGGAAAAAGAGACTAAGTGTTTGGTGCGGACATCTGTGAACAACTCTCCAATGGGACCCCTATGGCGGATACAGTGAACAGTAAAGTAATGGCAGACCCAAAATTAAACCAACAGCTCCTATGGGGGTAGTGCTACACACACAACACAAGTAAAATCAAAAAGTGAACAAGTGTTTATATATATATATATATATATATATATATATATATATATATATATATATATTTATTGTGGCGGTGGGACCCTGTGCGACCTTAAAGAGTGTCACGTACCAAGTGTGACCAGAACTGTGCAGCTAGCAACAGAGGAACACCAAACACGTATAAGTGAAATATAAAGATTTATTAAAGATAAGTGAAATAATATATATATAACCACCTCCAATACCACACAGTGCACAACAACCAATACCAAACAGAACCCACAATTAATAACAGTAACAGACAAATATGTACAAGTAATGGGGGAACCAGAATCATAAACAGGGCCAGGCCGAGGTCATACACAGGGGGATCAGCAGATGGGGTAAGGATGGATCAGGACAGGGAGACAGGATCAAGCAGGGGGCAACCAGGCTGCAGAGCAGGGATCAGGGATTAGGACGGACACAACAGGTTCAGGATCAGGTTACAGGTTCAGGTTACAGGGATCAGGATACATGGATCAAGGTTCAAGCAGACAGGCTACAGGTCAGGGCACGAGGACGATACCAGGGCAGTGTGTGTATACACCTGCCGGGTATTTATAGGAATGCCTGATTAGCTTCAGGTCACACCTGATCGGAGGGAGGGCAGTCTGCTCCACACTGCCAGGATCCATCCGCTGGTGGAAACCAGTACTGCGTCCAAAAGATAATACAACACCAGCAGGGAAAGATTCTCCTGACAGTCACAAACTGCCAGGAGACACCTGCTGGTGGACCACAGTACTGCAAGATAAATAATAAATGCCACCAGCGGATGGAACCTTTCCTGACAGTACCCCCCCTCAAAGGAGCGGCCTCCGGACGCTCCAACTAGCTGTTGCCGGGGAAAGTTCATGGCAATCAGCTGGGTAGTAGGCAAAGTCACATCCGGGCAGACAATCACATCAAGCTGGGCAGCAGGCAGGAACACCTCGGGCTGGGCAGCAGGCTCCGGGTCATCGAGCTGGGCAGCAGACAGGAACACTTCGGGCTGGGCAGCAGGCCCCGGGTCATCGAGCTGGGCAGCAGGCAGGAACACCTCGGGCTGGGCAGCAGGTTCCGGGTCATCGAGCTGGGCAGCAGGCAGGGACACTTCGGGCTGGGCAGCAGGCTCCGGATCATCAAGCTGGGCAGCAGGCTCCGGGTCATCGAGCTGGGCAGCAGGCAGGAACACCTCGGGCTGGGCAGCAGGCTCCGGGTCATCGAGCTGGGCAGCAGGCAGGAACACCTCGGGCTGGGCAGCAGGCTCCGGGTCATCGAGCTGGGCAGCAGGCAGGAACACCTCGGGCTGGGCAGCAGGCTCCGGGTCATCGAGCTGGGCAGCAGGCAGGGACACTTCGGGCTGGGCAGCAGGCTCCGGATCATCAAGCTGGGCAGCAGACAGGAACACTTCGGGCTGGGCAGCAGGCTCCGGGTCATCGAGCTGGGCAGCAGGCTCCGGGTCATCGAGCTGGGCAGCAGACAGGAACACTTCGGGCTGGGCAGCAGGCTCCGGGTCATCGAGCTGGGCAGCAGGCAGGGACACTTCGGGCTGGGCAGCAGGCTCCGGATCATCAAGCTGGGCAGCAGACGGGATCATCTCAGGCTGGGCAGCGGACGGGATCATCTCAGGCTGGGCAGCGGACGGGATCATCTCAGGCTGGGCAGCAGACGGGATCATCTCAGGCTGGGCAGCAGACGGGATCATCTCAGGCTGGGCAGCAGACGGGATCATCTCAGGCTGGGCAGCAGACGGGATCATCTCAGGCTGGGCAGCAGACGACATACCCTCGAGCCGGGAAAAGGGCTCCACAACCTCGGGCCGGGAAACGGGCACCACAACCTCAAGCCGGGAAACGGGCACCACAACCTTAAGCCGGGAAACGGGCACCACAACCTCAAGCCAGGGAACGGGCACCGCAGCGGGCACCACAACCACAGGCCGGGAAACGGGCACCACAACCACAGGCCGGGAAACGGGCACCACAACCACAGGCCGGGAAACGGGCACCGGATCTTCCGACTGGGACACTGTCATCAGGGCTTCAGTTTGGAAGGCTGGCATGGGAACTCCATGTTGGCAGGCTGGCACAGGGTCTTCAGGCTGGCAGGCTGGTACAGGGTCTTCAGGCTGGCAGGCTGGCACAGGGTCTTCAGGCTGGCAGGCTGGTACAGGGTCTTCAGGCTGGTACAGGGTCTTCAGGCTGGCAGGCTGGTACAGGGTCTTCAGGCTGGCAGGCTGGTACAGGGTCTTCAGGCTGGCAGGCTAGCTCGAGAACCGCAGACTGGAAGGCTGGCTCGAAAACCGCAGGCTGGAAGGCTGGCTCGAAAACTGCAGGCTGGAAGACTGGCTCAAGGACCGCAGGCTGGAAGGCTGGCTCAAGGACCGCAGGCTGGAAGGCTGGCTCAAGGACCGCAGGCTGAAAGGCTGGCTCAAGGACTGCAGGCTGGAAGGCTGGCTCTGGGACTGCAGGCTGGAAGGCTGGCTTGAGAACTGCAGGCTGGAAGGCTGGCTTGAGAACTGCAGGCTGGAAGGCTGGCTTGAGAACTGCAGGCTGGAAGGCTGGCTTGAAGGCTGGCTCTGGGACTGCAGGCTGGAAGGCTGGTTCTGGAACTGCAGGCTGGAAGGCGGGCTCAAGGACCGCAGGCTGGAAGGCTGGCTCAAGGACTGCAGGCTGGAAGGCTGGCTCTGAAACTGCAGGCTGGAAGGCTGGCTCTGGAACTGCGAGCTGGAAGGCTGGCTCTGGAACTGCAGGCTGGAAGGCTGGTTCTGGAACTGCAGGCTGGAAGGCGGGCTCAAGGACCGCAGGCTGGAAGGCTGGCTCAAGGATTACAGGCTGGAGCAGGTTGGTGGGTGTGGAGGAAGGTGGGATTACTGGTTGGATTGTGTGGGTAGGGAAATACTTCCGCTTCTTTTTAGATTTGGTCACTGCAGGTTTGCACATAATGGGGGGAGTATATGGAAAAGATGGAATCGAGCAAATGGAAGAATATGGCAGGGATACGGGGACAGTGGCTGGAGGAGGTTCTTGTGGGCTTGCAGGCAGCTGAGAAGAGGCAGGTGGGTTGAATGCAGGATAGGTGCAGGGAGCAGAGACTGGATATTGATACCTGGTGGGAAGTAGTGTGTACTGAACTGCGACTGGGGTTGCCATGGGTGATGGAGAAATAGACTCTTGGGCAGGCAGGTGTCTGGCAGCAGAGATGTTTTTTTTGTGGGCTGGCTGGGGCGGATTGCAAAATATCAGACCATGCTGAGAGTAGTGGCTGCACAAACTGCAGTTTACATTCTGCCTGTCTGACAAGGGATTGTACACAATCAACACACTCTATTATTTTCTGTTGGGAACAAGCTGTGTAATGTTCAAAAAAGTATGGGGAGTCATCCTCCAGAAGCCAAACCAAAGATACGACCTGATTAACATTAAAGGGGGGAGAAAAATCATCATGGCCCTCTGGGATACAAGGCAAAGCCAGCTCAGTGCAGATTTTAATTAAAGGTTGAACATCCCCAAACATCATACAGCCCTGATCAACCCAGGAGTGAGCTAAACGAATAATCTCTAGCAGCTGATCACTGGTCCACTCTTTCAGTGTCTGACGGAGATATTCACCACTCTCTGACGCCAGCAGAGTATAATAAGGAATCATATCAGAGTTCATTTTAGCAGAGTAACAGAACCAAAATGGGTCCTCTGTGCAGCTACTTCTGATCATTAATGGCCCTGGTATACTGTCACGTACCAAGTGTGACCAGAACTGTGCAGCTAGCAACAGAGGAACACCAAACACGTATAAGTGAAATATAAAGATTTATTAAAGATAAGTGAAATAATATATATATAACCACCTCCAATACCACACAGTGCACAACAACCAATACCAAACAGAACCCACAATTAATAACAGTAACAGACAAATATGTACAAGTAATGGGGGAACCAGAATCATAAACAGGGCCAGGCCGAGGTCATACACAGGGGGATCAGCAGATGGGGTAAGGATGGATCAGGACAGGGAGACAGGATCAAGCAGGGGGCAACCAGGCTGCAGAGCAGGGATCAGGGATTAGAACGGACACAACAGTTTCAGGATCAGGTTACAGGTTCAGGTTACAGGGATCAGGATACATGGATCAAGGTTCAAGCAGACAGGCTACAGGTCAGGGCACGAGGACGATACCAGGGCAGTGTGTGTATACACCTGCCGGGTATTTATAGGAATGCCTGATTAGCTTCAGGTCACACCTGATCGGAGGGAGGGCAGTCTGCTCCACACTGCCAGGATCCATCCGCTGGTGGAAACCAGTACTGCATCCAAAAGATAATACAACACCAGCAGGGAAAGATTCTCCTGACAGTCACAAACTGCCAGGAGACACCTGCTGGTGGACCACAGTACTGTAAGTTAAATAATAAATGCCACCAGCTGATGGAACCTTTCCTGACAAAGAGTGTTGGTTTACGCCAGATTTTGTAGAGAAAGACACGCTGATTGCACAGCTCTGTGTTGGGCTATTTAGTTCTGACCTGACTATGGCTCAGGGCTCCACCCAACAGACAGGAAGTCTGTGTATGGGAGTCAGGTGGACTCCCATCCCTTTGGGAGTGGCCAGTCCCTGACAGATTTCATGGAAGTGGGTCCCAAACAGTCCTGGGAGAGTAGGTCTGTGGAAGAAAAAAGAAGGATTCTGAGGCCAGAAGGTAGAAGGGATAGAGAGATTAGGGGGAGCCCACGGTTCAGGAAGAAGTGCTGGTGGAAAAACACCCGGAGGAAGATGTGGGTGGAGTGCCCCTTTAGAGAAAAGGTTGGGCAGATTAGGACTTCTACTGCTGATAGTTGGCACAGAGGCGCCAAAGTGAAGTGCTGGTGGAAACATACCCGGAAAAAGAAATGGGTCTACGCAGCTAATGGCTGGCACAAAGATGTCCCATTCATGGTAACGGGTTTATGTGTTCCTCCCTCCGGTTTGAAACAGGGGGGGAGGATATGTGGCGGTGGGACCCTGTGTGACCTTAAAGACTGTTGGTTTATGCCAGATTTTGTAGAGAAAGACACGCTGATTGCACAGCTGTGTGTTGGGCTATTTAGTGCTGACCTGACTATGGCTCAGGGCCCCTCCCAAAAGACAGGAAGTCTGTGCATAGGAGTCAGTGGACTCCTATCCCTCTGAGAGGAGTCAGATGCTGCATGTCTGCAGCCAAAGCATGCATGTCTGCAGGAGGCAGATGTCATTGATGATTGAGCAACAAGGCACTGATCAGGAGTAAGCTAGGAAACTCTAGGAAACTGTTTGTTCTGAGGAGCAGACCTAAGGCCTAGGCTAAAGGCCTGAAACAGCCGGCTGGCAAGAATGAAAGCCAGTAGGCTAAAGTGTTGAGTATGCAAGCTACAGTAATGGTGGAACCCCCCTGTGAGGGCTACTGATGTATTTGTGAACTTTTTACGCTTTTGAATAAAAGTGGGCTACCAGCCACTTAAAAATTCAGTTCTGGACTGGTGTACTCACTAAAAAACGCACCTACCGCTGGAGTCTGATCACCCCAATCTTACATATGGTGGAGAATGCGGGCAGTTTTGGAAGAGTTCCAGATACCAAAAACAGTGAGTAAAAAGAAACTGTGTGTTTTGTAGCAATGCTGTGATGGGCAGTGAGGCGAACTGCATTGCACAGGAGTTCAATTGATGGACTGTGTTGCATACAGGTGGAGTACCTGTGGAAGTGAGCTCAGAGTGGCCTGAGAAGATGTATCCACTTTGGAAGGCTCAGTGAATAGATGGTTCAAGCGGAATCGCAAAGAGTGAAGTCTGCATGTGAAAGTGTGCTGTTTGCAAGTCTTGGAGACAGTATGTCAAATTTTTCTGTGTTAAAAGGAACTGTGTTAAAAATCGTTGTTGGCCTGACTGCAGAGAGGGGACGGTCAAAATACAAAAAGGAAGCCATGTTTGCTGAAATGAGAGACAGAACCTTGTGGCTGGAGGGGTTGTTACTGACAGAACAAGCCCCAGACTGGTGCAAGATGCACTTGGCCACACTGAACCAAGTCAAAGGGGAAGTGCATGCTGTTGCCCCTGACAACGCTGGTGCAAGCTGCCAGCTATTAATGTGCAAACTGCTAAGAACCAAGTGCGCTGTTTGCGGTGCCCTTTGTCCCAGGCTCCAGCAAAGCAAAGGTATGAGAAGCCTGCTCTGAGTGTAAAGAGTAAGCAGATGGGTGCGGTTGCCGTGGCAACAAAGCAGAAATCCGTACAGCTGACTTCACACGTCCTATGTTGCCTTCTGAATATGTATGAAAATAAAAACAACTCATGCGTTCCAACATGTAGTTGCCATCATCCCGAGTAAATATTAGTGAAAAAACCTCTAGTATTTGGGATTGTGGAGGCAACAAAAAAAGAATGTTTATACAAAAATATATTTATTTATACCATAAGAAAAAAGAAAAAAAAAGAATACATATTCATAGAAAAATACATAAATTTGCAATAACATCCATAAAATCAGTAGCATGATTGAAAAAATGTAAATGAATACAATAGTCTAAGTTGACCACTCCAACCGGAGGCGAATCAAGGAAGGCTTCAACCAACGCGTTTCAAACTGTCTTCATCAGGGATTTCAACTGTATTCTTTTCTATGACAGATCACAGAATTCCATTAGATACAAAAAAACAAAATGAGTTTCCCATTCTCCACTCCCCAATATTACATGTGAAAGCAGAAAACGGAAAAGAACTTACTCAATCAAATTCATTAAAAATTATACATGCACTTCATGTTCCAATCACATTATGGTGTGAGCTCCCTTCTAATGTCCTCTCCAAGTATTCTCATATATTGCAACATGCTCATATAAGGAGTCAGGACAAATGAAAAAAAGGGGTCCAAACAAAAGGTGCCTTAAAGAAAAATATAGGGAGATGATGAATATCAGGAAATTAAAAGAAAGAAAATATTCTCCAAGGGGATTCAGTACACTACCTACCAGAGAGAGGTGTCAGTCCAAGGATTAAGGTTCAAACAGCAAAGGACCATGTTTGAGAGTTCCCTTCAGCAAAGCTCCATGTGAGACATCCTCTGCTTGCAAGCAGAGGAGAGGAATGACACCATGTAACTCCTTTGGTGCCCTTTTATATCTCTCTGCTTCGTCTGATTGGTCGAATGGGGGGTCACATGACGCGCCGGCTCATCGAGGGGGAAAATCCACAGTAGACTTTTCAGGAAAGAAACGGCTGGCAATACCATGCTGCACGCAGCTAGTTTCCACCCTGTGGCGCTTAAAAAGTCTATCCCCTTCAGCCAATTCCTCCGTATTAGAAGGAACTGTACATCAGATACTGACTTCCAAGTTGAATCGAATGAATTAAGTAACCGTTTACTAGCTAGAGGTTATAGTAGAACAACTTTGAAGAAGGCATTCAATAGAGTAAAGGGAACTAAAAGACACAATCTTGTTTTCAAAACATCAAAGAAAAAAATCAAAGAGGACAACATCTCAAGGATAATCATGAATTATTCAAATGAACATGAGAAAATTAGACATATCCTCACCAAGTATTGGCCAATCCTTACGGAGGATCCAATCCTGAAGAAATTAGTATCATAGACACACAAACAGTCTCCTGCGCTTGGAAGTTTGGTCTCTTAGTGACACAACCAGAGTGTTCCGTAGGAAAGGAAATGACCAGGGATCTTGCTGCCCTCCTCAGAATAATTGGTATTCTTTAGGACTAAAAAGTAAAAGGAAAAAAGAGGACGCACCGACCTAGTGCATTACCAATGGCTAGGTTTATTAAAAATATATAAAAAGATTACAAATACTCACAAAGCAAGTATAAAAATAGGCACGTATAACATTCCATCAATGGGAATTGCCTCCTGCTGGAACCAGACACCAGAGAGTCCAGATGACAGGTGTTACAGCTACGGCTGACGCGTTGCGAAGGCGAACCCTCTTCCTCAGAGCCAAAAAGTGATAGTATCTGGACCCCTCTCTGGACTCTCTTAAATCCATGTGTAAGTGGGTGTAAGTGGTCATCTGTCTACAGCTCCACCCACCACAGGTCACTCCTCCTCTCACCCAAAAGGCATGCCCATATGAAGTTAACCCCTCACTGCCCACACTGATGTACCCATCAATACATCAGATAGTATATGCATACACCATGTAATAATGTGTATATGTGCTTCAGCTGGCGGAGGATGAACAGCATATATACATGGTGGGACTTACCCCTATCGCACAGGCCATCAAGGACAGTCAATCAATGCTGCCACCCATCTGAATATCACCACATTTGCTTCCCGTGGTGCTGAGCTATGGTCCCACCACTCGATGGGACGTACACTGGCCGAAGACCCGGAAGTAGCGGTGGATGTGCGTTCCACCCGCCACTTCCGGTAACTGAATGTGTCACGTCCGCCCTCAGATGGGCTGGACAGGCTTCAGAGGTTGTCCCGGATACGGAGGCGGGCCTCACACTCCGCATCCGGTATCAACAAACCTCCCTATAGAAACGCCAGTGCCAGCCAGAAACAATGTCCCCGAGTAATAGATCCGCGCGCAGCACACCGTGCACCGCGCAGACCAAAAAAACAGGAGACATACATAGCCACCAACACAGCCTCCAATCTATATGGGCTCCCATAGCCGCCATAGTAGCAGTGAGCCTCCGCCCCTCTATGGATAAGGAAGTCAGGGTGTGCACAAGGGGGCCAATACACATATCAAAAACGGGGGGGGGAGACTGGGGAAGATGGAAGGGGGGGTCCCCAGGAGCCAATTGATGACCAACGCAAATTGGTGACACCCCACATTCTCCAACCCATGGCAACTCAAACCATAAGAGGGAACCCAAAATAATTGGAGAAAGACAATACTATTTTAGGTGACCTGTGAGGGCTGTCGCTCCAGCATGTGACCCCTCTCCTATACATAGACAGGGCAAAATACACACCAAAAATTGATGGTGTATGCGCCCGTAGTTTCATAATTAGTACTTGCCCAAATACACATGGAATCCAGATGCCAGATACACTGGGTTAAAGGAACACACAGTTCCTTGATTGCTCCAGGAGAAGTCCAATCCCACACTTTGGTCCATACATATATCATAATATGGCACCAAATATTACAAACCAAAGCAATTTAAATAGCATGTATGTGTTCGCATACCACCCACTCGGGACACACACCCGCCCCACCGCTTCCCCATAGCATTTGAGCCAGCGGCAGGCGCATATGTGCACCGAGTCAACCAACCCTCTGGGTACATACGCATGCGCCCACACACATGTACAAACTCTCGAACAGTGTGCCCAATCTATGCAGGAGCATTAAAAACATCTAAAATAACCCACCCACAGTCCAAATCCAAAATTTATGAAAGACTATTACAATTAGTGGGAATATACTCTAAAATATGATGGCCTAACAATTAACTCGGGACTATATGGCTGGCCTACCATGAGCCCCACTACCACAATGTAAATCTATATAAAACCTATTAAATAGTTACCTAATTATAATTGGTAATTAATAGCTAAAAATATAAAAATATTAAAATTATAACTAGTGTATATAATGTAATGCACTCCCTGTGATTTAAAAAATCCTAAACCACTATAGAAAATAGGACCCAAGGTACTACTACACTAGAGGACCAATGGGTCTGACCAAAGTATATGGAATCGCTACTTGACGGAGCAAATAGCCCCACTAACTTAAGGACGTGAGATTTAACTATCTCGACAGTACAGAAATTAAATGTAACGCCACATGACCCAAACGAAACAGGAGGGGGTCTATACTACATTATGTAACTCGATCCCTTCGTTTAGGCCATGAGGGACTAGAGAGCCCAAGGTAAATATCCAATAAGCCTCTCTAGTACACAGAATCTGGTGTTTTTTACCACTGTCGAAATCATTCGATATAGCCTCAATCCCAAAAGCTTTAAGGCCACTTACTGAACTATCATGAGCCTCTTTGAAATGTCTGGGTACCGAATAGTTATCTTTTTCCGTCAGGATACTACTCCTATGCTCTCCCATTCTCGTTCTCATTGGTCGTGAAGTACGACCAACATACAAGAGGCCACATGGACAGAGAAGACCATAAATCACAAATGAGGTCCCACAGTTAATGAACTGCTTGACTTTATGGTACTTTCCGTCTGTTCCCTGGACTTCCTTTTTGCGATGGCTCATGTATAGACAGTTACCACAATTTCCAACCCCACATTTGTAACTACCTTTTTGGTCAAACAGTGTGGTCCAGGGTTTGTTTAGGCCTGTGTTTCTGATCTTCTTAACTCTGCTCGGGGCCACCATACTTCTCAAATCTCTTGGTCTTCTAAAAACTAAGTTTGGATATAAAGGCAGGCTAGTTCGCAGGATAGGGTCAGATCTTAAAACTTTCCAGTTTTTCCTAAAGATCTTCTGAATCATTGGCACTTTGTTATTGTACCTAGTACAGAATCTCACCTGCGGTTTCTCATCATTGGCCTCCAACTTAGCCACATTGTCCAAGTCATTTACCAGATTGTTATCATATAATTTAAGGTACTTCTGGAATGCTTCGTCCACATGCTTGTCCTCATATCCTTTCTCGCTAAATTTGTTTTTGAGGATCTGTGCCTGTTCCTCATAATCTTTCTTAAAGGTGCACGTTCTCCGCAATCTACAAAACTGTCCAAAAGGGACATTTTTGATCCACCTAGGGTGGTGATGGCTGCGAGCATGAAGGTAAGAGTTACCTGCACTCGGTTTAAAAAGCGTCTTTGAATAAATCGTGCCTTTGTCATCTACCTGTAGTTCCAAATCTAGAAACACTAGAGATTTCTCATCTATAATATGGGTAAAGGAAATTCCAAAGGAGTTTTTTGAGCAATGTGTCAGGAAGCCATCCAATTCTTCATCTGTTCCATTCCAAATAATAAGGATATCATCTATGTAACGTGAGTATAAGATAAGATTGCCTCCATAGGGATTGTTGGCCCAAATATGCATGTGCTCCCAATACCCCATAAAAAGGTTTGCATAGCTGGGTGCAAACTGTGCACCCATAGCCGTGCCTCTCACTTGTCTATAGAAATTGCCTAAGAATGTGAAATAGTTGTGAGTGAGTGTAAACTCAATACACTCGTAGAGGAACTGTGCCTGCATAGGATTAAACCGGTGAGCCTCTGCAATGTAATACTCGATTGCCCTAAGGCCAAACTCGTGTTGGATGGACGTATATAGTGACGACACATCCAACGAGAGCCACCTATATCCTTTTTCCCATATATATGGGGCTAGAATTTCTAGGGCATGCCCTGAGTCCTTGATGTAGGATGGTAAACTCGTTACCAAGTCCTGAAGAAAGTGGTCAATATAGCTACCTAGATTGCTCGTAAGGCTGTCAATCCCTGCTATAATCGGCCTGCCGGGCGGCTTTTCCAAATCTTTATGAACTTTTGGTATATGGTAAAAGTGAGGAACCACAGGATATTTGGAATACAGGAATTGGTGTTCGTGTTTAGTCAGAATCTTATCCGCTAGGGCTTTATCCAAAAGCTTCTTAAGCTCAGCATTATAGATAGCTGTAGGGTCCCACATGAGTCTTTCATAAGTACTTGTGTCCCCAATCAGTCTATAGGCTTCTTCTAAATAATGCTCTCTGTCTTCAATCACCAACCCTCCGCCTTTGTCGGCTTTTCTTATCACCACATCAGAGTTTTTCTTTAGACTGCTCAAAGGGCCTGTTAGATCTAATTGATGACCCCGAACCATCTTTTTCTTCCCACAAAGATTTCTAAACTCATCCATAACAATTTCGTAGAACGTTGGGATAAAGTTCCCTTTATTCCAATGTGGATAGAAACTAGACTTTGGTCTAAACAAAGTATTAATGATAGCTCCAACCTCCTCGACAGGTACAGACACCTCCCCTTGGAGTGTTTGTCCCCCTTCCATATATAGCTCCTCCAGTATTTCGAGCATTTCTCTCTCCAATGTATCAGACGGGGACGACGGTAATGGTACCTCTCCTTCTTCGTCTTTTTTCGTCCCTCTATTGATTTCTTTCAGCCTATAATGGCGTTTCACGGTTAAATTCCGTACAAATTTATTTAAATCGATAAAGAGCTCCAAGAGGTTAGGGGGGCTTTCGGGGGCATAGTTCAAACCTTTTCTAAGTAGATCTAACTCTGTTTCTGAAAACACATTTTTTGAGAGGTTATAGATTTTTATGGTGGAGCATCCCTCGGTTATTTCTGATCTCTTCTTCGACTTCTTACCTCCCCTCCTACCTCTTCTCGTTGGCTTTTTTGTCCCCTGGTATTTGGGGGGGATAGGAGTTTTGATGTTATTTTCTTCGACGCTGCAGGTTTCAGCTTCCCCGCAGCTCCATCCACAAAAAAAGAAGAGGACTTATCTTTGTTTGATTCTATACTATTTGTGATGGTGGTGCCATTGGCTTTAGTAGTGTCCCTCAACATGTTTTGAATCCCTATCGTTTGACCCGATTTAGAAGGAAACTCCCGTTGTTCTTTTGGCGACTCCAAAGCGGCACCAGCCACTACAGGAATATCCATCATCTCCACATAGGTTGAGGTCACATCAACCCCCGGAGCCATATCTAACTCTGTGGCTCTCATAGGGCCTTGCGGTTGAGTATTCCATTGGTCTTTTTTCCACTGCTCTATAAGTCCCTCTCTGGGTACCAGAGGAGGTGGAAAATGGTCATTGCCCCTATATTCCAAGGGAAACCCGTGGGACCTTTCTGTATCGTTGGTGTTCCTATGTGCACCCCTAAAGCTGAATGTATTAATGTCTCTAATTTTGTCCTTTTCTCTATTCTTGTTCTTATTTCTATTCCAATATCTATTATTTTTCCTAGTGACATTCCTCCTAGTGCTTTTACGCTGTGTATCACCAGAACGAGAGGGAGAGGTATACGTGTCATTATTTTGTTGGTAGTTAGAATTCGACTGTCTACAATGTTTGTCCTTGGCCCCTTCCTGTTCGATAGCAGGGGGCCCTTTACCTCTCTGTTTCTTCCAGTTAAACTCACAGCCCAAGGCATAGTCTTGTCGATCCCTCTCAAATTTTCCTGATTTTTTACTTATTAGTTCTGTTTCAAAGGCACCTGTCTCCTCATTAATTTTAGTATCCCATCCTACAAAGGACTCTAGATCCGTGAATGCTATCAATTCTTCCTGAATATTAGAGATATCAGTTTTGATATTTAATTGATTCCTTTGCCTCTGTCTAATGATGAACTCGAGCAAGGATCTATTAAATTTCCTCATTTCTCTGACCCATTTTTCATCAATATCCTTCTCAAGGAACCCACATGTTTTGGTAATTCTCAACCCTCTAGGTATTCTATTAACCTCTAAATATTTCTCCAACAACACAATGTCCCACCATTGAGTCATTTCGTTCTCCAGCAGATGCTTTAGTTTGTAAAAAGCTGATGTCATGTTGTCCTCTCTAGTTGTTATATCCTGGTTGATTGCAACATGTTCCGATCCTTAAAGTTGCTTCTCATAGTCATCAATACTGCTTAAAAAACCTTTAGCCAAGGAGTCTCTTCTAAGTTGTCTCTCTTCTATGGACAATACCATTCTCAAGATTTGCGAAGCACCTTCATATACCACTTCAGACCTATCTTCCAGCTGCTGGAGTTCCCAAAATAGAAATTTCACAGACACACAAACAGTCTCCTGCGCTTAGAAGTTTGGTCTCTTAGTGACACAACCAGAGTGTTCCGTAGGAAAGGAAATGACCAGGGATCTTGCTGCCCTCCTCAGAATAATTGGTATTCTTTAGGACTAAAAAGTAAAAGGAAAAAAGAGGGCGCACCGACCTAGTGCATTACCAATGGCTAGGTTTATTAAAAATATATAAAAAGATTACAAATACTCACAAAGCAAGTATGAAAATAGGCACGTATAACATTCCATCAATGGGAATTGCCTCCTGCTGGAACCAGACACCAGAGAGTCCAGATGACAGGTGTTACAGCTACGGCTGACGCGTTGCGAAGGCGAACCCTCTTCCTCAGAGCCAAAAAGTGATAGTATCTGGACCCCTCTCTGGACTCTCTTAAATCCATGTGTAAGTGAGTGTGAGTGGTCATCTGTCTACAGCTCCACCCACCACAGGTCACTCCTCCTCTCACCCAAAAGGCATGCCCATATGAAGTTAACCCCTCACTGCACACACTGATGTACCCATCAATACATCAGATAGTATATGCCTACACCATGTAATAATGTGTATATGTGCTTCAGCTGGCGGAGGATGAACAGCATATATACATGATGGGACTTACCCCTATCGCACAGGCCATCAAGGACAGTCAATAAATGCTGCCACCCATCTGAATATCACCACATTTGCTTCCCGTGGTGCTGAGCTATGGTCCCACCACTCGATGGGACGTACACTGGCCGAAGACCCGGAAGTAGCGGTGGATGTGCGTTCCACCCGCCACTTCCGGTAACTGAATGTGTCACGTCCGCCCTCAGATGGGCTGGACAGGCTTCAGAGGTTGTCCCGGATACGGAGGTGGGCCTCACACTCCGCATCCGGTATCAACAAACCTCCCTATACAAACGCCAGTGCCAGCCAGAAACAATGTCCCCGAGTAATAGATCCGCGCGCAGCACACCGTGCACCGCGCAGACCAAAAAACCAGGAGACATACATAGCCACCAACACAACCTCCAATCTATATGGGGTCCCATAGCCGTCATAGTAGCAGTGAGCCTCCGCCCCTCTATGGATAAGGAAGTCAGGGTGTGCACAAGGGGGCCAATATACATATCAAAAACTGGGGGGGGAGACTGGGGAAGATGGAAGGGGGGGGTCCCCAGGAGCCAATTGATGACCAACGCAAATTGGTGACACCCCACATCCTCCAACCCATGGCAACTCAAACCATGAGAGGGAACCAAAAATAATTGGAGAAAGACAATACTATTTTAGGTGACCTGTGAGGGCTGTCGCTCCAGCATGTGACCCCTCTCCTATACATAGACATGGCAAAATACACACCAAAAATTGATGGTGTATGCGCCCGTAGTTAATTAGTACTTGCCCAAATACACATGGAATCCAGATGCCAGATACACTGGGTTAAAGGAACACACAGTTCCTTGATTGTTCCAGGAGAAGTCCAATCCCACACTTTGGTCCATACATATATCATAATATGGCACCAAATATTACAAACCAAAGCAATTTAAATAGCAAGTACACTACCTACCAGAGAGAGGTGTCAGTCCAAGGATTAAGGTTCAAACAGCAAAGGACCTTGTTTGAGAGTTCCCTTCAGCAAAGCTCCATGTGAGACATCCTCTGCTTGCAAGCAGAGAAGAGGAATGACACCATGTAACTCCTTTGGTGCCCTTTTATATCTCTCTGCTTCGTCTGATTGGTCGAATGGGGGGTCACATGACGCGCTGGCTCATCGAGGGGGAAAATCCACAGTAGACTTTTCAGGAAAGAAGTGGCTGGCAATACCATGCTGCACGCAGCTAGTTTCCACCCTGTGGCGCTTAAAAAGTCTATCCCCTTCAGCCAATTCCTCCGTATTAGAAGGAACTGTACATCAGATACTGACTTCCAAGTTGAATCGAATAAATTAAGTAACCGTTTACTAGCTAGAGGTTATAGTAGAACAACTTTGAAGAAGGCATTCAATAGAGTAAAGGGAACTAAAAGACACGATCTTGTTTTCAAAACATCAAAGAAAAAAATCAAAGAGGACAACATCTCAAGGATAATCATGAATTATTCAAATGAACATGAGAAAATTAGACATATCCTCACCAAGTATTGGCCAATCCTTACGGAGGATCCAATCCTGAAGAAATTAGTATCATCCAAACCCCAAATAACCTTAAAAAAGGCAGGATCGATCGGTGGAATGTTGGTTCAGAGTGAATATAAGGGTGAGGCAAGGAAGGATCCGTGTAAAACCTTTGGGACCTATCCTTGCGGTGCATGCTCTCAATGTGCTGTCATTGGCGGGGGGTCCACACTGGCTTTACCCAATGGGGAGACCTTCACACTTAAGCATTTTGCTAACTGCAGGACGCAGGGTGTGGTCTACCTGATGGTTTGCCAGTGTGGATCCTTCTACGTAGGAAAAACTCGACAGGAATTAGGGAAGAGAGTGGAAAAACACATGCACAGCATGAAAATAGGGAACCTCTATTTGCCCCTTGGCAGACATATTGCCAAAAAGCATAGGTATAAAATGCCCAGGGTAATGTTCTCAGTTGTGGAGAGAATTCACATACCACGTAGGGGTGGTGATTGGAATAAGGTCCTGCTCCAGCGGGAAATGCGCTGGATCAGGTACCTTAGGGCAACCACGCCCCCTGGACTGAATGAGATTGAAAGCTTTCGTCCATTTCTGGAGGGCTATAGTTCTGGGAAGACTGATTGATGTTACAAGGTGATTCAGGTTGGTATGCCTGCCGGGATGTTCCACTTTGATCTACCCTGGAATTGTCCTTTTCCATCTATAGGATCTTTTCTTCCCCCCTCTATTTCTATGGAGGTGGAAGTGGGGTAATTTTTAAGACACACAAACATACAATTTGGGGTTTACATACATTCTTTTATTGTTTATTGTATATTCTTTAACTGTTTAAACTGTCATATTCTGTCAAAGCGATTTATGATCATTTATTGCTTTTTAACAGATGGTTGACAGATGGTTTTCTATGCATGCACTTCGTGTTGGTCCTGGACATAACCAGATGTCCTTTGGTAATGTAGTTCATCCTGTCCTCCCTCCGGGTTTACTCTCTTCCAATTTTTTTGCCGCATGCTCATATCCGGTGCCTGTGAGGGGCTTTTCACTTTGTGGATACTGGCCCTTTAATAATTTTTTCCTATTGGAAAGAATCGGCACCGGTGGTAATTTGTCCCTGGTCCACCCTTCTCCCCACCCATCCATCCCAGTGGGAGTTTTTGGATCTTTATCTTGGGTTCCAATTTGCCATGCATTGGTACCCAATTCGGTCTGGTGGTCTTTCTGTTTTAGCCAGCCTTCAATCTTCCCCCCATTGCTTATTCCAACTAGGTGTCCCTTTAGTTGGCCCTCATCCAAGATGGCCATCTCTGCACTTCCTGCGATGTGAGAAGGACCTCGGTGATGACCTGGGGAGTGGCGGCACTCTTTCCTTGATCCATGCTATGTAGCGTGGTCATGTGAGCGGCGCGACCAATCACCTGCTGACTGGTGGGGTGACTGGCTTCAGCACTTACACGGTGCGTTCCACACACACGCTGCGGGGCACATCAGTGGCGGACATGCCGCTCATTGGTGCGGCTATGTCATGTGACTGACGTTCGGCGAGGCCTGCTCTCTGGAATGCGGCGCGTTGCCGGGGAAACATGACGCGCGGCTCGATGAAGAACGTTTACATAGACAGTTTGAAACACGTTGGGGGAAGCCTTCCTTGATTCGCCTCCGGATGGAGTGGTCAACTTAGACTATTGTATTCATTTCAATTTTTTCAATCATGCTACAGATTTTATGGATGTTATTGCAAATTTATGTATTTTTCTATGAATATGTATTCTTTTTTCTTATGGTATAAATAAATATATTTTTGTATAAACATTCTTTTTTTGTTGCCTCCACAATCCCAAATACTAGAGGTTTTTTCACTAAGCCTTCTGAATATGTTGAAGACTTTTTGGATGAGTTTGTGATGATTGCTTCCTACAGAGGATGGCCCAAAAGTCGCTGGGTTGAGTTGATGCAACCTTTTCTGATGGAGGAGTACCAGGAGGTGTACCGTGGGATGTATAGTAACCGAGGTGATTACAACAATTTCCTAGGAGCAATCCAATCTGGAGAGCCGTGGAAAAGATCAGCGGGGAGAATGTGGTCTCCCATAGAAACCGGAGAAAATGGGCCAATGGGAAGGAGGAGCTACAGGGAAGAGGTATACTACCATCCCCATAGAGATACCAGTGAAATTCTGCAGGTTGGGAGAGTGCCATCTCCCTTAGCAACAGGAGAAAGTCGCCAAATACCATGCCTGGAATGTGGTTAGCTGGGGCACGGGATCTTTTCTTGTCCAAGCTTGTGGAATACAGCTGCTGATCTTGTTGCTGGGCTTAATGCTTCGCCTGCAAGCCCAGAGAAGACGGCATCGTATCCAGCATCCTGCAAGGGGTATGACCAGGTGTGTGGGTCTGCTGTTACCCCTGGCAACAGGAAATTTGTTTGGCCTGCAGGGGGTGTTGGAAATCCAAGAAGGATGCAATGTTACCCCGTGTCCATGAGGGGGCATCTGCTTGTGAAAGCGCAGCAAAGAAGGGACAACACCCTCAATTGACGTTTTCAACCCCTGCTAAAGAGAATGGTAAGACTGTTCCTGTTAAAATCATGGGAAAGACTGACTGTGGGGTTGCTCACACTGAAGTGGAAGTGATCCCAGAGGGGATATTCACTGTGGGTTCAGAAAAGGACTTGCCTCGCTGCAGTGCCCTGTCCAGTAGGGAGGCAAGTGTAAAAATTGAAAAT
The DNA here is from genome assembly GCA_029206835.1 of Rana muscosa. Classification (NCBI taxonomy): domain Eukaryota; kingdom Metazoa; phylum Chordata; class Amphibia; order Anura; family Ranidae; genus Rana; species Rana muscosa. The sequence continues at coordinate 100,628 of JARGYO010005596.1, read as the reverse complement.
GGTAGTGTGAAACTTATTGATAAATACGATCATACTGGTTTTGAATTGTCTAATGCTGATAATGTGATGCTTAATGAGGTAGGGGTGATCGCTAAGCAGGATATGCGATTCCCCTTAGCAACAGTATATAAGGCTGCAGAGGTGTCCTTAGAAACCTCCCGGGAGCTCTGTGTGTTGGAGCCAGAGGTTGCCGGGGACAACTGTGGTGCCGCTCTGATGGATAAGAGGGTACTGGACCTTGGTGATGAGAAAAATGGTAAAACTCAAATGTCTGAAATTGCTTGTGGTGATAATGGGTTTAGTGAAGCACCACCCGAGCAAAGTGGTAAAGTTATGTTATTTCAGCCTGCTGTGTTTAAAAATGTTTTGCCACAAGTTCATTTATACAAAAGCGATATGTGCAACGTGTCTGCTGTGGAGCCACTCTGTCCTGTGTCTCCTTTGGCAGTAGACTTGGACAGATTGGCAACAAGTCTGTTAGCTTTATTGAAAGAAGGCTCAGTGTGTAACAGTGGAGTGGACACAATTTCTGCTGTGCTAAATGGAGAGGCTGCAGGGCCGGTAGACACGGGTGCGTTGGCTTTTGCAGAAGTTAACCCTCTCCAGTTGGAAGGATCTGAAAAGAGCGCATGCATAGCAGAGGTTTTGTCCACAGCAAAAGAGATGAGTAATGTTGAGCGTCAGGATGATGGGATAATGGATAGGGACTTGGAAGGGCTCAGTGTTGCTGAAAGTGAGAGGATGAGTATGACGCATGCGATTTGCAGTGCTTAGGGGGAGTCGCAAGTTTTGTCAGTTGCCTTTGAGGTAGAGGTTTCTTTAACCACTTGTCCACTGCCCACCGTCAAATGACGGCGGGCGGAAGACTCTATTGTTCTGATCGGACGTCATATGACGGCGTGCCTTTAAAAGCCACTGGGGACCCGATGCGCGTGCCCGGCGGCCGCGATGGCCGCCAGGCACCCGCGATTTCCCAGTAACCGAGCAGGACCGTGGATCTCTGTGTGTAATGATGGGATGTAAACACACAGATCTACGTCCTGTCAGGGAGAGGAGACCGATGGTGTGTCCCTTGTACATAGGGACAAGCATCGGTCACCTCCCCCAGTCAGTCCCCTCCCCCCACAGTAAGAATCACTAATAGGGAATACATTTAACCCCTTCCTCGCCCCCTAGTGTTAACCCCTTCCCTGCCAGTCATGTTTATACAGTAATCAATGCATTTTATAGCAGGGATCGCTGTATAAATGTGAATGGTCCCAAAAATGTGTCAAAAGTGTCCGATGTGTCCGCCGCAATATCGCAGTCACGATAAAAATCCCTGATCACCGCCATTACTAGTAAAAAAAGAAAAAAAAAAGAAAAATGCTATAAATCTATCACCTATTTTGTATCTGCTATAACTTTTGCGCAAACCAATCAATATACGCTTATTGCGATTTTTTTTTTTGCCAAAAATATGTAGAAGAATACATATCGGCCTAAACTTAGGAAAATAAAAAAAAGAAAATAAAAAAAAAATGGATATTTATGATAGCAAAAAGTAAAAAATATTGTGTTTTTTTTCAAACTTGACGCTCTTCTTTTGTTTATAGCGCAAAAAATAAAAACCGCAGAGGTGATCAAATACTACCAAAAGAAAGCTCTATTTGTGGGGAAAAAAGGATGCAATTTTCGTTTGGGTACAGCGTTGCACGACCACGCAATTGTCATTGAAAGTGTGACAGCGCTGAAAGCTGAAAAATGGCTTGGGCAGGAAGAGGGTGAAAGTGCCCAGTAGGCAAGTGGTTGAGTGTCTCAGCCTCTCACGCCTTAGCAAATGAGCCCCTCCACGTCGTTAGTAAAGAAAAAGTTCCTAGAGTTCTATGTTTAGATGCGGCATGTCTAGAAGTAACTGAGATGTTGTCGGAATTGGTGAAAATCTTTCCAATGTACACCTGCATGTATCCACAGCAGAGGGGCGACATGGTACTGCTTAGTACCAATCGGTGGACGTAGGTGGTACAGGCGATGTTAAGCAATGTTGATGAGAATTGGTTGCTGCACGGTTGGTTACTTTTGTGGAAAGTTGTCTCGCAGTTCTCTTCGAGAGTGCTTCCAGCGGCAGTTATGTGCAGAAGGCACTCAGGGGAATTGCCAGAGGAATCAGAAATAATAGACATAGTAGAAGTCTCTCCGTATGCTGGTGTGATGGGGTGCATTCCTGCTGGTGCGGTCCGAGGTGCGGCTGAGCAGTGGTTGGTACGTGGCGCGCGTACTGTCTCACCCGCTGAACCTCATGTAAAGGAAGGGCCCGGAACAGACGTGGCACTAGTGGGAATTCGGTCCATCAGTCGCAGCGAGGTGCAGTTTGAGGTACCCGGAGACACTTTGATAAGAAATAACAGTGATGGTAACTGTAACGAAAAAGTGTATGAGAGGCACTGTAGAGCACTGTCGGACAGCTTGGAGGTATTGGTTGAGGTACCAATGGACACAGAAATGGTTAAAGAGATTGGTGTGGAAAAATGTGGTGAAAAATGTGCGTTGGTAAGACAATTGCTATTGGAGTGTTGGACAACAGGGAGCGATGTGAAACTGCGGGACTGTCCGATAGGGAGTAACTGCTTGCCTGTAGGTGGTCCCTCCATAGATACTGTCCTAGCAAACAAGGGGAGAAGAGGTCCCAATGACAATATTGATTTGAATAACCCCTTGTGGAACATTGCGGTTAAACAGAAGGATATGGTGTTGATCTCAGATCGTTTGGTTGCCAAGGGTAACCGCACAGGGGTTAGTGAACCTGAAAAACAAATGTTGTTGGTTAATGTTGCGTCAGGTAGTGGGAGTGGCCAGTCCCTGACAGATTTCATGGAAGTGGGTCCCAAACAGTCCCGGGAGAGTAGGTCTGTGGGAGAAAAAAAGAAGGATTCTGAGGCCAGAAGGTAGAAGGGATAGAGAGATTAGGGGGAGCCCACAGTTCAGGAAGAAGTGTTGGTGGAAAAACACCCAGAGGAAGATGTGGGTGGAGTGCCCCTTTAGAGAAAAGGTTGGGCAGATTAGGACTCCTACTGCTGATAGTTGGCACAGAGGCGCCAAAGTGAAATGCTGGTGGAAACATACCTGGAAAAAGAAATGGGCTTACGCAGCTAATGGCTGGCACAAAGGTGTCCCATTCATGGTAACGGGTTTATGTGTTCCTCCCTCCGGTTCGAAACAGGGGGGGAGGATATGTGGCGGTGGGACCCTGTGTGACCTTAAAGACTGTTGGTTTACGCCAGATTTTGTAGAGAAAGACACACTGATTGCACAGCTGTGTGTTGGGCTATTTAGTGCTGACATGACTATGGCTCAGGGCCCCTCCCAAAAGACAGGAAGTCTGTGCATAGGAGTCAGTGGACTCCCATCCCTCTGAGAGGAGTCAGAGGCTGCATGGGTGCAGCCAGAGCATGCATGTCTGCAGGAGGCAGATGTCATTGATGATTGAGCAACAAGGCGCTCATCAGGCGTAAGCTAGGAGAGAGCTTAAAGCCCCGTACACACGGTCGGACTTTTGCCCAACAAACTTCGTTTTAAGCAAGTTGGACCAACAATCCGACCGTGTGTACGCTCCATCGGACAAACTTTTTTTCGTTTGGTTTTGTTTTCATCGGACAAAAGTTGGGTCTGCAAACGGACAAACTTTTGCCCAACAAAAGTCTGATGGAGCAAAGTCCTACCGTGTGTACAGAAAACCATAGGACTTTTGTCCGATGGACAAAACAACTAATGTTAAAATCAACCAACAATAGCAGAAGTTGACCAAAGGGTGGCGGTAAAGAGCAGAAAAACCACGTGATGTTGCAAAAAGTTTTGGGAAAGTTTGCAGAAATGTCCTGTGGTGTGTATGCTATGGGTGTGCCCGGCCAACTCCGTTCGGACAAAAATCCACGGAAAAGTCCGATGGAAGTCCGACCGTGTGTACGAGGCTTAACTCTAGGAAACTCTGTTTGTTCTGATGCCCCATACACATGATCATTTTTCATGCCGTTAAAAATGGCCATTAAAACCGATCGTGTGTATGCTCCAGAGCATTTTTAACGACGTGAAAAACGGCCATTAAAAATTTCGAACATGCTCTATTTTTTCACGTCGTCTTTCATGTCGTTTTTTTTAACTACGTGAAAAACGATAGTGTGTATGCTTTAACGACGTGAAAAAAACGCGCATGCTCAGAATCAAGTATGAGACAGGAGCGCTCATTCTGGTAAAACTAGCGTTCGTAATGGAGATATCACATTCGTCACGCTGTAACGGACTGAAAAGCACGAGGCTGAACAGAGCGAATCGTCTCTCAACAAACTTTACTAACATGAAGGGTGGCGCCATTCGAATGGAACTTCCCCTTTATAGTGCTGTACGTCACTGCGCTTTGCTCGAGCGTTTTTTTAATGATCGTGTGTACGCAAGACAGGCTTGAGAGGAAACAAGAAAAAAAATGACGAGAAAAACGTCAGTTTTAAAAATTACATTAAAAATAATCAGGTGTATGGGGCATGAGGAGCAGACCTAAGGCCTAGGCTAAAGGCCTGAAACAGCCGGAAGGCAAGAATGAAAGCCAGGAGGCTAAGGTATTGAGTATGCAAGATACAGTAATGGTGGAACCCCCCTGTGAGGGCTACTGATGTTTTTGTGAACTTTTTTGTGCTTTTAAATAAAAGTGGGCTACCAGGACCTTAAAAATTCAGTTCTGGACTGGCGTACTCACTAAAAACGCACCTACCGCTGGAGTCTGATCACCCCAATCTTACAGTATATATAATGTGTGCTGTCTCATGCTGTTGGACTATTTGCTGTGATGGGGTGGGGTGTGACTGTATTCTATTGTCTTTTGTGCCTGTCTGCCTCAACTATTATGGGATGTGTAAGTGTCTTGCTGTGAGGAAAGAGGGAGGGGGGATTCCTCCAGCAGCCCCCTGCAGATAAGACTGTTTACTGATGAGAAGTTTAAACACACCTGACCTGTGTGTCCATTGTCATTGGACAGTTTATCCCGCCCTGTTTTCCAAGGGTGGGGGGAAGTGTTTTGAAGTGAGAGATCTGTATAACATGTGCTTGAATAAAGTCTGGTGGTTTGTACCCTACACCGAGGTGTTGTCTGGTGACTGGGGGGGCTGGGGAGTTTTGGATGGTGCCGGTTCTGAACAGAGGAAGCATTGACGGCGGACCAAAGTTTTGTTTGAGGACAGAGGGTTCGTCACAGTAACGCACGCAAAACTATATGACGTTAAACTGGCAGTAACACACACAGAACTATATGGCGTTAAACTGGGCAGTAACGCACACAAAACTTTATGGTGTTAAACTTGTAGTAATGCACACAGAACTATATGGAGTTAAACTGGCAGTAACACACACAGAACTATAGGGCATTAAACTGGCAGTAACACACACAGAACTATAGGGCATTAAACTGGCAGTAACACACACAGAACTATAGGGCATTAAACTGGCAGTAACGCACGCAAAACTATATGGCATTAAACTTGTAGTAACGCACACAGAACTATATGGTGTTAAACTGGCATTAACGCACGCAGAACTATATGGCGTTAAACTGGCAGTAATGGACGCAAAACTATATGGCGTTAAGCTGGCAGTAATCAAATAGACGGTGTTCAACCGTCACTACACTGACGCTATCTGAACTGTCCCTACTCTAGCTATACACTAATGTCAAGATTACTGACACAGTCTGACTACACTACAGTGAAACTATCTGATCTGTCCCTACTCCACATTAATGTATGTATGAATGACACGGTCTCACTATACTACAGTGAAACTATCTGAGCTGTCCCTACTCTAGCTTCACACTATGCAAAGCTGAATGATGGTCCTCCTCACTACACTCACACTATCCCTAGACTGACACTAAACTAATATTCTACACTGACAATTGAAGCAAAATAGCACAGTATAGCAGTAGCACACTAACTAACTAATAGCACTGAACAGAGTCCTGTTCTATCTCTCTCCACGCTGAAATCACACTGAAAATGGCTGCCATTGAAAGAATACTTTTATACCGGGGGGCGGGAATGAGCCATTATTGTATAAAGGCATTATGACAGTGTCCAATCTTGACTCTAACAGTGCTCTGATTGGCTGAAGCAGTGAAAGCATCAGCCAATCAGGGCTTGCAATGCACTGTTCAACGCCGCAATGCATTGTGGTCGGTTCGGGGGGGCGAACAAATGGTCGAACGACCTGAAAGTTCGGCTGTTTTCCGAACAACGAAAGTTCGGCCTGAACTTATGCTCGGGCCGAACCGTCTGCCCATCCCTTCTTTACAGTCCCTTTTGAAATGTCCAGGATTTCCACAGTTGAAACAGGTTGGTGGTGGCCTCTGTGTGTATGGGGTGGTCTCCGCAACCATAAGTGGTGTGGTTTTCTTGGTGGTCTGAGAGGATTCCAGACCCTTTGCTACCAAAAGGAGAGTGTCTAGGGGCAGCACACGATACTCTGGCTGAGCCATGGTGAGGCCTTTTCGTATGGACTCCTTGAGGCCTGCCACGAAGGCTGAAGACAGCATCTGGCTGTGTGCCTTGTTATGGGTGGTGAATCCCAAATCTGAGAAAACATGGGTCAGCCTAGTATAAAACTTCTCCACTGACTCTGTTTTGTCTTGGGTGACATCTTGGATACTAGTGGCTTGGTCGGCCAGCCTTTCCCTCGCCCATCCGCGCAATTGTTCACAGAACTCCACACTTGAAGTAAAGGTATTATCATTGACATTCCTTGTATAGCGGGGTGCCAAATTTAGGGGTTGTGTTTGAGCGTTATTTAGGCTCAAACACCTTAATTTGTCAGGGTTTAAGGACTGATTTCATCGTCGAGAGATAGTATTGGTGTACAGTTCCCTGTGGCCTACAGTTGGCACTGCCATGGTAGGCTAGGGTTGAACCGCCAAGAGGGCTGTGCCTTTTTTGTCCCCCCTCGGCAGTAGTGCAGCTGGGCGGGGAACCTGCTGTGCATGCCGGGGAGGATATAAAAGGGGCAGACGTCTTCCGATCGAGGTCCGAGCTCCAGGCACCTTCAGCCTGGGGGCTGCTGTTCCAGTTCGTCCGCGCCCAGGTGCCCTTGGCCTGGGTGTGTGGGATTGAGTTCCATCCCAGGCACCTTCAGCCTGAGGTGAGGTACTACCAAGCGTTCCTGCATGCCCTGGGCATGACTGCTCAGGGGTTGTGAGAAGGCCTGGGGCCCAGTACCTTCGACTGGGTCCCGCAAGGGATCGAGGACTCCTAGGGGACCACCGCGTGAGGGGACCCGAATCTAGGACGAGGAAGCCAGAGAAATTACCCTTCCCGAAGACCCATGGCAGCAATTTGGTGACGGTGGGGCCTCTGGTAACTCTCCGGATGGATGTCTTCTCCCTGACAGGGGTCGTTACTTAAAGAAGGTAGTCCACGTTCTCATGGTCTGTAGCAGGGACCCAACAACCAGGTCTGTGGCAGGGACCAACTTCACGGTTGGTGGCAGCGACTGTGCGCCATAACTGTTTGTGAATCCTAAACAGTTTAGATTGATTAATAGGTTTGTGCCTGGACCTCCTCCCCACCTTATCTGAACTGTTCTTGTCTCAACCTGTCTGCTCTCAAAGAGACTATTTATTGCTCTAATGAATAAATAAGAGTTGGACTTTCAGTGGTGTGGACATTAACTTACTGGGAGCTAAGGGTCCTACCACCACCTGCGTGGACGGTGGGAATCATTCTCAGGAGAAGTTTGGCTCTGGACGGAAACAGACCTGAAGGTACGGTTTAGCTCCACCTCTGCACACAAGAGGGTACGAGCTGGTGGTGCGCCACACTCTCCTCCCTGGTCCCCTAGACAAGAGCCAAACACCAAGAAGAGAAAAGGGAGAGAGGTGGGGTCGCTACACTTGCATTCTGGAAACACTTTTCCATGATTGGCCAGTAAGCGTCTCCTGCCTTTATCCCACACAAGCCAACAAGGTCCCTCCACGCTGCTGAGTAGGTTTTTTGGATCTGGGCCAACCTTTGGTAGAAAGGGATGGGTTGTTTTTCTGGGTCTGGTAGGGTGGTTACTAAAGCGGATGCCTGGGATGGGGTGAATGCGACATACATAACAGGTGCATCGGCTTCCGGCCTAGGAACCACCGTTGATGCCCGTGGCATTGGGTGGGCCAATGGTCCATTGTTCCAGTTAATTAACTCCCCCTCATAGGAAAGGGGCGGAAAGGAGTCCGGTAGGGATGCCGGAGGGTTCTGATATGAATGCAGGCTCCCGTCTGGTCTCGCTGCTGCGTCAACGAGCCCTGGGACTCCCTCGGGTGGGGCGGTAGCACCCATTACAATAGGCATGATGGGGGTTTGGGTCATTGGGGGGGTATGTAGTAAGTACCATTCGCTGTCAGGACCGGGTAGAGGGGGGGGGGGGTTACAGGGCCTGTAGGCCTTCTGGTGCTCTGACTAGGTGTACCAAGATGGCCGCCACTGGAAGGAGTCATCTGGCATCTTTACTGGGTGTACTAAGATGGCCGCCCGAAGGAGTGTGTTGGGCTGGGGACAGGAGTATGGGCAGCAACAGGGCGTTTGATGGCAGGCGGGGCTCAAGTGAGTGACAAGTGTTACAGTCATCATAGGAAGGCGGCTGATTATTTTCAGTCAGAACACATAATGGTTCACTCTTATCAATGCATTGGTGATACACATACACCAACTGTTTCCCCTGTTGCACTTCCTGCTCTATCCATTGTTCTCTGTGGACGGCCTTTGCCACATTATACCAGGCTTCTGCTGTTTCCAATAAGTTATCTGACAAAACGCCTCGTTTGTCTTTCATTATCTTCCGCCATTCTTCCGGCTGTAGCCGGCCTCCACTCGCGGTCATCCCACATACTTTTGCCAGCTTTCCCAATCTCTTCACATACTCCACCCCCTCCCTTTCTGCCACAAGGTCCGATGCTGAAACTCACTTTTCTGGTTTAACTGTTTTCTGTCCCATCTTCTCTTCTCTGCTGGGGCCCTCCCAACAAGAATCCAAGGTTTCTTACTCGCTCTTTCTCTGTCCCCTCACACTCTTCTGGCTGTTCCTGATGACAGTGACACCTCTCTATACCGTGCTCCTCCCGCTCAGCCTCTACTTCTATCTGCTGTATCAACTTTCCAATTTTCCCTTTGACCGGATAGTGAACGTTCAGGCGGAAGACTAAGACTTCAGGTTTTTCTGGCAGCAGAGGGTGGAGTCCTAGTAGTTCCTGACTACATCCTGACTCCTGAACTCTTAGTAAACCCCAAACACCCTCATGGATGCCAAACATTATTCCACAAATACACTTAGGACATGACATATCAACCGGCCGCAAAGAGAGAGATAAGTTTCTAAAAGAGGGGCCCCACAGAGTCTCCGCGCCGTCACCACCCATGACACGCACCCGACACCTTCTCTCACGACCAAACACCTCGCTGCCGTGAACAAGGAGTTCCTGTGTGAATTCAATACCCTCTGCACAGCACTCCCCCCCCCAGGTTCTCCTTCTCTCCGAGACCAGATGACACATTTACAAATACAAAACTGGGCAGCAGATACTCAGGTACAGGTTCGATACAAATTAGACCCCGGGCAAGCAATTACCTGTCTCTGGTGACTGTCGGCAGCCACAGAGATAGACCAACAACGGAGATGGGTCACGTACTGGTAAGGTACTGAAAGGTATGTCTTACCGTACTCTGGAGGTGATCAGTCTCCAGCCCGTCTGCGTTGGTCCACCTCAGCGCCTTCGTGATCGGCTGTCTGTTGGTTCACAACCCGGGGCCCCACATTAGGGCGCCAGCTGATATGGATCAGACTAATCGTCTGGTGAGTATCTGCCCCCATCCTGATTAGGCCTATATGATGTAGTGCATGCACCAGAAAAGGACCACACTGAGACTCAGATTGATGATACTCTCTTTATTGGTTCCGGATACATGGGGGGTTTTATAGGTGAGCGACTAATGCTGTAAGCAAATGTATCAGCATAACGTTATCTAGATACTCGTAGCTTCTGATTGGTTGTGTCCATGTAAGGTGAACTTCCCCCAGGATCGGAGTGTCATCAGATAGGGTGTAGTCCTGGGAGGCGCCATCTTTTAGTTACATTCTTCACTCGATGGGAGGGGGTGCTACTAGCGGCCATTTTGAGCAAGAAATATAAAAGCAGTTTATATACAGGAAAAATAAAGTCTTTATAGTATAGAAAAGATGTATAGAAAATGGGCATTTTACCTAATCCATCCCAGTATTATCACTGATCTCTGTATTGGTGTCACTGGTGATGTCAGTCAGTGTTGAATAGCAAACAATGGCCTGGGCTGGTCATGAAGGGAGGGGGGTAAAACCTTCCCAAGGCTAAACTGGGTAAAGAATATATAAGTCCAACATTTCCTCTTCCTGATCTGTGTCTGCTGTCCCATGTACTGGTATGAAGAAGTCTCCTGTTCTCTTTGTATTGCTTCCTTTGTATGAAATCCCTGGTGATCCTGCCAATCCCTCTACTTTCCGGTTAAGAACTGACCACACTAGGCAGGAGAGCACAATATTGTCAGTTTGCTGGCTGTGGTGAGCTTGGAAGACAACCTGCTCTCCTCCAATGATTAAACTTGTGCTTACAACCTCCCCCTGCACAGCCATTCACTGGAAAGACCGGTGTGTTGCTGTTTCTCCTATCCCAACTCTTATGCAGCTGAGAACAGAGGGAATGTGATGACTTATAAAAAAGGGGAGAAAAGTACTTATAATATATTTTATATCTGAACACAAATGTTTTGCCTTTCATTTCTATTTTATACTGAATGGGTTGTATTACAAGGTGAGGCTTACATAGACTTTACCTTCTATCCCCCAATATCTGCTGTACTGATAAGTGTATGAGTATGATCTCAGGTATTAGTATGAAATCATGTCTGACAGAGCAAACTGAGGGCTCTACTTATAGGAAATTCATTCAGCTGTTACACATATTGCTAGAATATAACACAGTGATTTCCTATGATTGTCGGCTCCATCTAGTGGCCATAAAACTGTATTTTTCATGAAATCCCTCAATCAGTAAAAATAGCACAATAACGCTTTATGGCCACTAGATGGAGCCAAGGAAATCAGAGTATGAAATAAAATACATCCAATATTCATCAAGGCCGCTCACATTCATTCAACTATTTTTATTTTATACAGACCTCTAAGTGTTTGTGAAATCTTCACCCCAAAATGTACTCAGCCAATGAGAGGTAATGACTCCATTTTTATTTTTCTACTGCTATCAATGGCCAACACGGTACAACACTTCATCCATGTCTTTGGTGATCTCTGATCTCCTTATCAACTGTTTCTTACATGATGAAGATCAGCCATGGAGTATATCTGAGGTGTATATCAGGGTGTGCTTCTTCCCCACATGAGAGCAACATTCATATACAAGACATTTCCCGCACTCAAGGCACTAATACACCTCAAGGGTTGTGTGGGATCCCTGATGTACAGGAAGACAGGACTTCAGTGAGGAACAATTCCCTCACTCAGGACAGGAAAGTGGCTTCTCCCCCGTATGAGATCTCTGATGTCTGTTAAGACTGGACTTAACTGAAAAACATTTCCCACACTCAGGACAGGAATACGGCTTCTCCCCCGTGTGAGATCTCTGATGTATGTAAAGATTGGACTTATCTGAAAAACATTTCCCACACTCAGGACAGGAATACGGCTTCTGCCCCGTGTGAGATCTCTGATGTTTGTAAAGAATGGACTTATCTGAAAAACATTTTCCACACTCAGGACAGGAATACGGCTTCTGCCCCAGGTGAGATTTCTGATGTTTGTAAAGATTGGACTTATCTGAAAAACATTTTCCACACTCAGGACAGGAATAAGGCTTCTCCCCTGTGTGAGATCTCTGATGTGTGTAAAGAGGGGACTTCGCTAAAAAACATTTTCCACACTCAGGACAGGAATACGGCTTCTCCCCCGTGTGAGATCTCTGATGTGTGGAAAGATTGGACTTCTGTGAAAAACATTTCCCGCACTCAGGACAGGAATACGGCTTCTCCCCCGTGTGAGAACTCTGATGTTTGGAAAGACCGGACTTCTGTGGAAAACATTTCCCGCATTCAGGACAGGAATACGGCTTCTCCCCCGTGTGAGATCTCTGATGTGTGGAAAGACCGGACTTCTGTGAAAAACATTTCCCGCACTCAGGACAGAAATACGGCTTCTCCCCCGTGTGAGAACTTTGATGTTTGGAAAGACCGGACTTCCGTGAAAAACATTTCCCGCACTCAGGACAGGAATACGGCTTCTCCCCCGTGTGAGATCTTGTATGCCTATTAAGATGGGATTTAGACTGGAAACACTTCCCGCACTTAGTACAGGAAAATCTCTCATCTGTTGGAAGGACGGCAGTGTCCTGCACAGTCTGAGGTTCCTCAGGATAAGAGGAATACGATGGTCCGGCACCGTCCCGCACAGTCTGAGGTTCCTCAGGATAAGAGGAATACGATGGTCCGGCACCGTCCCGCACAGTCTGAGGTTCCTCGGGATAAGAGGAATACGATGGTCCGGCACCGTCCCGCACAGTCTGAGGTTCCTCAGGATAAGAGGAATACGATGGTCCGGCACCGTCCCGCACAGTCTGAGGTTCCTCAGGATAAGAGGAATACGATGGTCCGGCACCGTCCCGCACAGTCTGAGGTTCCTCAGGATAAGAGGAATACGATGGTCCGGCACCGTCCCGCACAGTCTGAGGTTCCTCAGGATAAGAGGAATACGATGGTCCGGCACCGTCCCGCACAGTCTGAGGTTCCTCAGGATAAGAGGAATACGATGGTCCGGCACCGTCCCGCACAGTCTGAGGTTCCTCAGGATAAGAGGAATACGATGGTCCGGCACCGTCCCGCACAGTCTGAGGTTCCTCAGGATAAGAGGAATACGATGGTCCGGCACCGTCCCGCACAGTCTGAGGTTCCTCAGGATAAGAGGAATACGATGGTCCAGCACCATCCCGCACAGTCTGAGGTTCCTCAGGATAAGAGGAATACGATGGTCCGGCACCGTCCCGCACAGTCTGAGGTTCCTCAGGATAAGAGGAATACGATGGTCCGGCACCGTCCCGCACAGTCTGAGGTTCCTCAGGATAAGAGGAATACGATGGTCCGGCACCGTCCCGCACAGTCTGAGGTTCCTCAGGATAAGAGGAATACGATGGTCCGGCACCGTCCCGCACAGTCTGAGGTTCCTCAGGATAAGAGGAATACGATGGTCCGGCACCGTCCCGCACAGTCTGAGGTTCCTCAGGATAAGAGGAATACGATGGTCCGGCACCGTCCCGAACAGTCTGAGGTTCCTCAGGATAAGAGGAATACGATGGTTCGGCACCGTCCCGCACAGTCTGAGGTTCCTCAGGATAAGAGGAATACGATGGTCCGGCACCGTCCCGCACAGTCTGAGGTTCCTCAGGATAAGAGGAATACGATGGTCCGGCACCGTCCCGCACAGTCTGAGGTTCCTCAGGATAAGAGGAATACGATGGTCCGGCACCATCCCGCACAGTCTGAGGTTCCTCAGGATAAGAGGAATACGATGGTCCGGCACCGTCCCGCACAGTCTGAGGTTCCTCAGGATAAGAGGAATACGATGGTTCGGCACCGTCCCGCACAGTCTGAGGTTCCTCAGGATAAGAGGAATACGATGGTCCGGCACCGTTCCGCACAGTCTGAGGTTCCTCAGGATAAGAGGAATACGATGGTCCATCTACACTGTGTGGTGCCGGATGGACATTTGAGGTAGTCGGGTTTTCTCCTGGACTATACTGTGTGATGTCCTCATCTTCTACTTTACAGTCTGGAGACAAAGTGAGACAATCCTCTGAGGTTTTCCTCATCTCCCGTCCATCTACTAAAATAGAAATACAAAGATTATTACTAGACATGAGCTGATTGGTTCCCCTAAACCAGGACTCCGCCCACATCAGGCAGCTTTGTCTCTGAGGATCTTACAATTCCCCCATCAGGCTGGGTTCACACTTGTGCGACACGACACTTGTCCTACTTTGGATCCGACTTTGTCCTGCGACTTGAAGCCGACATACGTCCGACTTTCAATGAACGGGGATCAGACTTGGATCCCTGCCAATACCCGGCATGTGTTTGGTATGAATCTTGAGGGGGAACTTCACGCCAAAGTTTAAATAAAAAACCGGCATGGGTTCCCGCTCCAGGAGCATACCAGGCCCTTTGGTCTGATATGGATATAAAGAGGAACACCCTACACCGAAAAAACGGCGTGGGGGTTCCCCAAAATCCATACCACTTATCCGTGCACGCAGCCCGGCCGGTCAGGAAGGGGGGTGGGGACGAGCGAGCGCCCCCCCCCCTCCTAAACCGTACCAGGCCGCATGCCCTCAACATGGGCGGGTAGGTGCTTTGGGGCAGGGGGTACCCTGCAGCCCACCACCCCAAAGCACCCTGTCCCTATGTTGATGAGGACAAGGGCCTCTTCCTGACAACCCTGGCCGTTGGTTGTCAGGGTCTACGGGCGGGAGGCTTATCGGAATCCAGGAGCCCCCTTTAATAAGGGGGCCCCCAGATCCAGTCCCCCACCCTATGTGAATGAGTATGGGGTACATCATACCCCTACCCATTCACCTGGGGGAAAAAATGTCAAGAAAAAAAAACCAAACACATTAGACAGGTTTTTAAAAGTCATTTATTAGGCAGCTCCAGGGGTCTTCTTCCAACTCTCCGGTGCCTTCTCCCCGCTCTCCGATGCTTTCTGCCGGGCACCTCCGCTATCTTCTGCCAGCTCTTTTACTAGCGGGGGCCCGGTCTTCCCCGTTGTCTTCTTCCCTCTTCTCGTCCCGATGTTGACACGCCGCTCTAATGCCGTGTGCGCGGCGCGCAACGACTTATATAGGTATGGGGCGTGGTCACCGGGTGATGTCACTCGGTGACCCTGCCCCTTATGACGTCACAGCCCTATAATGCCCCAGGACTGTGACGTCATAAGGGGGCGGGGTCTCCGGGTGACATCACCCGGTGACCACGCCCCATGCCTATATAAGTCGTTGCGCGCCGCGCACACGGCATTACAGTGGGAGAGAGCGGCGTGTCAACATCGGGACAAGAGAAGAGGGAAGAAGACAACGGGGAAGACCGGGCCCCCGCTAGCAAAAGAGCTGGCAGAAGAAATCGGAGGTGCCCGGCAGAAGGCATCGGAGAGCAGGAGAAGAGGCCGGAGAGTCGGAAGAAGTCGCCTAATAAATGACTTTAAAAACCTGTCTAGTGTGGGGTTTTTTTCTGGACATTTTTTCCCCCCAGGTGAATGGGTAGGGATACATTGTACCCCATAATCATTCACATAGGGTGGGGGGTCGAGATCTGGGGGCGCCCTTATTAAAGTGGGCTCCTGGATTCCGATAAGCCCCCCGCCAGCAGACCCCGACAACCAACGGCCAGGGTTGTCGGGAAGAGGCCCTTGTCCTCATCAACATGGGGACAGGGTGCTTTGGGGTGGAGGGGCCGCAGGGCGCCCCCCTGCCCCAAAGCACCCACCCCCCATGTTGAGGGCATGCGCCTGGTACGGTTCAGGAGGGGGGGCACTCGCTCGTCCACACCTCCTTTCCTGACCGGCCGGGCTGCGAGCACGGATAAGGGTCTGGTATGGATTTTGGGGGAACCCCCACATCGTTTTTCTGCCTGGTATGCTCTTGGAGGGGGAACCCATGCCGGTTTTTTATTTAAAATTTGGCGTGGAGTTCCCCCTCAAGATCATCAGAGCACAAGTCGCATGCCAAAGTTGGATCATGCAAGACGGCGTTCCGACTTTGATCCGGCTTCCATGATAGTCAATGGGCTGAAGTAGGATCAAAGTCGGACCAAAGTAGTACAGGGAGCATTTTCAAAGTCGGACCGACATGTGTCGGACCAGTTAAGATGGCTCCCATAGGGAAACATTGATTTTCACACGTCATGCGACATGAGCTCCCAATATCGGAGCATTTGTTGCACCAGTGTGAACCCAGCCTCAAGGTAACTAGTAAATGGGTCCTCTGATCTCCTACCAGTTATGTTCTTTATTCATGGACTTTAGTCAGAGAGTGAGAAAACAACGAGAACTGTCTTTTATAGGAGTGACAGTGATGAGGGGATTATAGGACGAGTGTCCTCTCCCCCTCTATCACTCATTGCCATCTTCCCAACACAAGAAGTCCTGCACTTCCTTATTTAGTCCATGATTTAGTCATGAATAACAGCGGGGCTGAGCCCCACCAGAGGTCAGAGAGTGAGGATGAGGGAAAACAACCAAGATGAAGACTGGGCTGACCATGAAGATCACCATCATTGGGTTATTGGCTCCTCCCTCATTATCACTTTCTGTTTAAGGTTCCAAAGTTTGAGGATGTTTATTACATTATTATCACCATGTAAAAGTCTGTGCTCCAACCAAATCATCAGATAGAAAATGGGTGTAACAAAAGAGAATACATATTATGTGTAGGGATGAGCCGAACACCCCCCCGGTTCGGTTTGCACCAGAACCTGTGAACGGACCGAAAGTTTGCGCAAACTTTAGAATCCTATTAAATAGGAAAAAGTGCTAATTATAACGGCTAATATGCAAGTTATTGTCATAAAAAGGATTTGGGGACCCGGGTCCTGCCCCAGGGGACATGTATCAATGCAAAAAGAAGTTTTAAAAATGGCCGTTTTTTCGGGAGCAGTGATTTTAACCACTTCAATACTCTATTCTGGCACTTCTCTCCTTCATGTAAAAAAAATCATATTTACTCTTTCGTCCATGGACCGACACAGCTTCTCTATTGACAAAGTGGGTATTATCCGTTAATTAGGAGTGACTAGGCAGAAAAACTTGTAAAAAGTGTTGCATCACACCTTCTACAGTACCGCCCAGGGGGCGGACCCTCCGGGTATAACCTCTCAGTCTGCATCTCGCAGATCAGTTTTTTTCTGTCTAGCAAGGAGTAGGACATGGCTCCCTTCGGGCCCATTGGTCCGGGGGAAAAAAGATATATATATTTTTTGCTACATTTTTGTTTCCTGCGATCTTCGATCAACTGCCGACTGGGTGACAGGCTGGATCCTCGATCCTTGTAGTCTCCCCAGTTTCGGCCATCGAGCGTGTCGACCCTAGCTACGCACTGGGTTTTCCACAACATGCCCGTCGCTCCACGAGTGGCCGGTGAGCCTACGCTCCAGGGCCTGCATCGGACTGCTCAGCTTCGGCTGACCTTACGGCCGAGTCGCAGCAGCCTGGCCGGTGAGCTTACGCTCCAAGGCTTGCATCGAACCGCTCAGCTTCGGCTGACCTTACGGCCGAGTCGCAGCAGCCTGTCCGGTGAGCGTCACGCTCCAGGGCATACATATGATCGTCCCTTTTGGGTCCAATCACAGCATGCCTGGCCAACAGTCACCTTCCGTGCGCGGACGATGATCTGTTTGGAATGTCTTCCAGCATAATACATGCAGGATAGGTAAGTAAAACTCCCCTGCCTCGGCTGGGTGATTTAGCTGGACATTCCTGGAGAGATCAAGTAAGTGGTTGTGGCCCCTTTCTTCCCTCTCTCCCTGCCTTTCCCTCCTCCCTGGGCTTCTAGCTAAAGGTTGCTGGGTGCTGGGGGTCACCTAAGAGGTTCCACTGGAGCGGGGCTGGCTGTAACTAACATTTAAAAGAAATTTAATTTCTGCTTACCTGTGTGTGTGTGCTTCCTCCTCCATGCTGTCGGCGGCCATTTTGAGGTGGTCCATGACGAGTTCGGCCTCTTGTGACTGCCCGGCGGCCATCTTCCTGTGGTTCGGCCACACCCACTGGCCCCTATCAGCTGATCGGCGGCCACGTTTGTCCACCCTGTATGTATTGTGAGGGGGTTAGCTCGGCAGCGGGTGTGTGTGACCCCCGGGATGGGCTCCCCACACAAAAACAGGACCAGCAAACGGAGGTTGTGGTTTTCAAAATCAAAAAAGGTGCGGTTTATTTTCTATTTACAGTGACAAAACACAGCAAAGCCAAAAGAAACATAAACAAAATAAATCCTGGTCAACTTGACCTCTGACTAAACATACAGGTTTCCTAACTAACAACTGGGATCAGCCTAGTGCTGTCCTAGTCCCTAAGTCCCTGGTTGTAAATGTCCAAGCAAATAGCCACACAGGCTTTGTCTCACCGCACAGGGGTTCACTCTCCCTAGACAGTCCACACAGGTCTGGGTCCAGGCATGAGCTAACATCTAATGAAGCTGGGAGTTTTTATAGAGGCCTTAAACGAGCTGACAAGCTTCAGCTGGTCTCATCAACTCCCTGTCTGCACGACGCCCCACACTCTCCCTAGAGGTATGAGTCATCCATGAGCCCACTAGTCTCAGCTGGGCTTATACAACTCTCCACCTAGTTGTATAAGTCGGCGTAAAGCCTGAATCGGGGCGAAATATATCTACCCCCCTGGATGCAACCAGGTGACTTTACCTTCCTGCTGTCACATACCCCCCCCCCTCTTGTTTTAACCTCGGGGTTGGAACACCAGCAATCAGGCATTCATGTACTCGAGACAAAGCATCCACATTCCCCATTTGAACGCCAGGGCGATGCTTTACTGTGAAGTTGAATTCCTGGAGGGCCAGGAACCACCTATTCACTCTTCTATTTGTTTTCTTGTTTTGAGCCATCCACTTTAACGGAGCGTGATCCGTAACCATGTCAAAGTGCCTACCTAGCAGGTAGTACCGAAGGGAATCTAGAGCCCACTTCACCGCTAAACACTCCTTTTCAACGGTGGCGTAATTTACCTCATGGGACTTCAACTTCCTGCTGAGGTAAATGACTGGGTGCTCTTCCCCGTTCCAGACCTGGGACAATACTGCTCCTAACCCCACATCTGACGCATCACTTTGTACGACAAAGTCTTTAGAGAAGTCGGGTGAGTACAACACTGGCTGGCTACATAAGGCTTGTTTCAAGAATTGGAATGCTGCCTCAGCCTCGGGGGTCCATTTAATCATGACCGACCCTTTCCCCTTCGTTAGGTTGGTTAGGGGCACAGCCTTAGAAGCAAAGTGGGGAATGAATCGCCGATAATACCCAGCGATTCCCAGAAAGGCTCGTACCTGCTTCTTGCTGTTGGGACGTGGCCAACTCTGGATGGCCTCGACTTTGTTGAGTTGGGGTTTTATTACTCCCCTCCCAATGGTGTACCCAAGATATTTGGCCTCCTCCTGCCCAATGGTACACTTCTTGGGGTTAGCCGTAAACCCTGCTTCCCGAACAGAGTCCAGGACTGCTTGCACTTTTGGCAGATGTGAGGCCCAATCTGTGCTATGGACAATTACGTCATCCAGGTAAGCCGCAGCATACTTCCGATGGGGCCTCAGTATCTGGTCCATTTTCCGCTGGAATGTGGCCGGCGCATTCTGTAACCCGAACGGCATTCTTTTATATTGGAACGCCCCGTCTGGGGTTACAAATGCGGTTTTCTCTTTGGCCAATTTGGCCAGGGGGATTTGCCAATACCCTTTTGTGAGGTCAAGAGTCGTCATGTATCGGGCTGTTCCCAGCCAGTCGATCAACTCATCTATACGTGGCATGGGGTAGGTGTCAAATTTTGTAACTTTGTTCAACTGACGAAAATCGTTACAAAATCGCCAGCTCCCATCCGGTTTAGGCACCAACACAATGGGACTAGACCAATCACTTTGGGACTCCTCTATCACCCCTAAGTTCAGCATTTTCTGTACTTCCTCCCGTATTGCCTCCCGTCGGGCCTCTGGGATCCGATAGGGTTTTAACTTCACCCTTTCACCGGGCGGGGTAATGATGTCATGCTCTACCCCAGATGTTTGTCCCGGCAGCTCAGAGAATACCTCCTTGTTGCGAAGCACAAACTCCTTAACCTCCTGTTGTTGGGGTTGCGACAAGGTGGCTGCTATTCCAACCTCAGGAATCACGCAACCAGTTTGAGCTGGTGACCAAGTGTCTGCGACTAGGGACTCTCTATCCCTCCAGGCTTTCAACAGATTAACGTGATAGATCTGTTCGGGCTTTCGCCTTCCTGGTTGTCTGACCTTGTAATTCACTTCGCTCACTTTTTCCATTATCTCGTAGGGGCCTTGCCATTTGGCAAGGAATTTACTTTCAACCGTAGGGACAAGTACCAGTATCCTATCCCCCGGGGAAAAGGTACGGGTCTTGGCTCCACGGTTGTACACTCTCTGCTGTGCTAACTGCGCTTGGGCCAAATGTTCCTTCACGATGGGCATTACCTGTGCAATTCGGTCTTGCATCAGGGCGACATGCTCAATCACACTCCTGTGGGGAGAACTCTCACTTTCCCAAGTTTCCTTGGCAATATCCAACAGCCCTCTTGGGTGTCTCCCATACAGTAACTCAAAGGGGGAGAATCCCGTAGAGGATTGGGGCACCTCCCTAATAGCAAACATCAGATAAGGAAGTAGACAGTCCCAATCCTTTCCATCTCTATCCACCACTTTCTTCAACATTTGTTTTAGGGTTTTGTTGAATCTTTCAACCAGCCCATCGGTTTGGGGGTGATACACAGATGTACGTAATTGCGTCACTTTGAACAATTTACACAGCTCCTTCATAACCCGGGACATAAAGGGTGTACCTTGGTCCGTAAGCAGTTCTTTACAAATACCCACCCGGCTAAACACAAGAGATAGCTCTTTGGCTATGGTTTTGGCCGAGGTATTTCGGAGAGGGATCGCTTCTGGATAACGGGTGGCATAGTCCATTATAACTAATATGTACTGGTGCCCCCTAGCGGACTTGATTATAGGACCTACCAAATCCATGGCGATCCTCTCAAACGGGACCTCAATGATGGGTAGAGGGACCAGCGGGCTACGGAAATGTGGCATCGGGGCCGACCTCTGACACACAGGGCAGGAGGAACAATAATTTTCTATGTCCTTCATCACCCCCGGCCAATAGAATCTCTGTAATACCCTCTCTCGGGTTTTCTCTGTCCCCAGATGACCTCCAAGAATGTGCCCATGGGCCAACTCCAACACCAACTTCCTGTAAGGTTTGGGCACCACAAGCTGCTCAACGGTTTCTTCTGCCCTTTTTGCCACCCGATACAGTAGGTCCTTCTCTACGCTGAAGTATGGGTAAGTGCAGGTATTATCTGGGTTCACTAACTCGCCATCTATTTTCACTACGTTTTCCCGTGCCTTTATTAGGGCGGGGTCTTTCAACTGTTCTGTGGCAAAGTTTTCCCTGTGAACCTCAAGATCAGAAAACTCCACAGACGGTAGGTTTTCGTCTGAGGAGGTGGGCTCCTCTCCAGTTTCTTGAGTCTCCCCTGCCAATACTGATAAGGGACATTCCGGAGAGTCCTCACCACTCTCAGGGGAGTTCTGGCTATCACATTCCTGGTACATAGGGGCACCAGTGGGGGGCTCAGGATCATCCCACAGTTCCCAGAACTTCGGAAAATCCCTTCCCACAATGGCGTCATGCGGTAACTGAGATACTAAGCCCACTGGATGAGAGAGGGTACCTTTGGGGGTCTTGAAACACACTGTAGTCACTGGATACTCTCGGGTGTCCCCATGCACACAAATAACAGCTACCTTGCTATTCCCAGAGACCTCTGTTTTAACTAACTCAGCCTTTATCAGGGTCATAAGGCTACCTGAATCCAGCAATACCACAACATTTCTACCATTAACACACATTTTGCATAAATGTTTCTCAGTTCCTCGAATGGCAGTGCATGCGACTGTCGCACACAGCGACTGACGTCTGCCCGTCAGAAAGTCACACTGCATGGGTTCCTCCACAACCGGGCAATTGGCTGCAATATGTCCCGCTTGCCGGCAGCGGTAGCAAACGATCCTTCTTGCGGCCTCTTGAGCCGCTGATTTCCCAGGCTGTTCTCGCCAAACTTGGGGTAGAGCTCCCACCCTCTCACTCTCTCCACCCTCACCCCTTGGAATCCTCTTATCCGCCCCTGGGGATGGTCTGGTCTTAGGGTGGAAAGTCCGAGTGTCTCTGGAAGAGGCCGTCAGGTTCTCTGTAGCCAAGTATTTCTCCACACGATCCACAAGACCATCGGCCGTCTCTGGGTCTCCATGGCTTACCCACTTTTGGATGGCAGTAGGAAGAGCTCTCAAAAACCGATCCATTACAACACGTTCCACAATCTTTGGTGCGGACAAAGTCTCTGGCTGTAGCCACTTTCTGCTCAGGTGAATGAGATCATACATTTGAGACCTGGGGGGTTTTCCAAGCTGGAAAGTCCAGTTATGCACACGCTGAGCCCGGACAGCCTGGGTGACACCCAGCCTTGCCAATATTTCAGCTTTTAGCATCACATAGTCTTTTGCTTGGTCAGGCTCTAGGTCATAGTAAGCCTTCTGCGATTCACCAGTTAACAGAGGAGCCACCAGTCCAGCCCACTGCTCCTCAGGCCACTTTTCTCTTTCAGCAGTCCTTTCAAATGTGGTCAAAAATACCTCTGGATCATCCTCTCCAGTCATTTTTGTCAATAAACGACTCACCCCAAAGGACGCGGTATTAGTGGGACGGCTTTCCTCACTGGTCTGCGGACGTTGCTGCATTACTGCTTCCATTTGTTGTAGTCTCTGCTCTTGCTTCTGTAACAGGTCTATGAAGCGGGCCTCAGATTGCTGCTGGGCTTGTTGCTGAGCTTCCAGACTCTGTTGGTGAGCTTGCTGCTGGGCTGCAAGGCTCTGTTGATGAGCTTGCTGCTGGGCTGCGAAGTTCTGTTGTTGAGCTGCAAGGCTCTGTTGATGAGCTGCAAGGCTCTTTTGCAAACCTGCATTTGTCTGCTGTTGATTGGCATTTGCTAGAGCCAGCTGCTTCAGTATCTCCTCCATGCTGGCTTAAAAAAAAACTGCCACTGGTTCTCCACCAACTGTGAGGGAGTTAGCTCGGCAGCGGGTGTGTGTGACCCCCGGGATGGGCTCCCCACACAAAAACAGGACCAGCAAACGGAGGTTGTGGTTTTCAAAATCAAAAAAAGGTGTGGTTTATTTTCTATTTACAGTGACAAAACACAGCAAAGCCAAAAGAAACATAAACAAAATAAATCCTGGTCAACTTGACCTCTGACTAAACATACAGGTTTCCTAACTAACAACTGGGATCAGCCTAGTGCTGTCCTAGTCCCTAAGTCCCTGGTTGTAAATGTCCAAGCAAATAGCCACACAGGCTTTGTCTCACCGCACAGGGGTTCACTCTCCCTAGACAGTCCACACAGGTCTGGGTCCAGGCATGAGCTAACATCTAATGAAGCTAGGAGTTTTTATAGAGGCCTTAAACGAGCTGACAAGCTTCAGCTGGTCTCATCAACTCCCTGTCTGCACGACGCCCCACACTCTCCCTAGAGGTATGAGTCATCCATGAGCCCACTAGTCTCAGCTGGGCTTATACAACTCTCCACCTAGTTGTATAAGTCGGCGTAAAGCCTGAATCGGGGCGAAATATATCTACCCCCCTGGATGCAACCAGGTGACTTTACCTTCCTGCTGTCACAGTATATATTGCCATTCGGCGGCCATCTTTTTGTGGGCTACGGCTGCTTGACCTCTATCTTTGGCTCCTCGGCCATTTTCTTGGAGCCCACATTATCTTCCATACAGACGTTTTTGGCAGCCATTTTGCGAGAGCCTCCGGCCTCTAGGGTGCATTACACTGGCGCGAAAATTCACACAGGAAGTGCTGATAAAAGAAGCAGACTGACACAGCAGCGGTGGGACAGCATCACAGGCGCAGCACACGGCAGCATAGCAGTACCGGTCCAGGGTGGTGAGTCCTCTGGGTAACCCAGCATCTCTGCAGCACAGGAGGGTGGCCTATTGATATCTTGCCTGGAGCCCTGTGGGTGTCAGCGTGTGGTCAGCATGGCATCTGAGCCAGATGTCTTCTCCCCTGAAACACCAGATTTAGCAGCTGGTGCCCCTGAGGTGTCTATGAACGCTATGACGGCAATCCTAGAGGCGTTTGCTGCCAGGGTGGAAGCAGCACACGGGAATACAGGGGGTAGTAAACGCCCCGTCCCCTGCAAGCTTCTGGGGATAATTCTGATGCAGAACCAGGTCCAGCTACGGCTCGGGGCCCAGATTCTGACGCATCAGAGACTGCAGACCATGACCGGACAGTGAGGATGACTCCAAGTCCAGGTCAGTACGCGAGACGGCTTTGGTATCTGACCTTATTACTGCAGTGCGGGATATGCTAAAATTGGAAAATACTGCAGAAGCAGCAGAGACTCCGGTCCACTTGGGTTTCATAGACCTGCCCGCACTGCTAAGGTGTTCCCTTGTGTGTCTTTTGATAAACTCTTATACAAGGAATGGGAGAACCCACTGAGGGTCTTTACAGCCCCAAAGAGGTTTGCGGTACGGTACCCCTTTGAGGAGAGTTTTCTGAAGACATGGACCTCTCCCCCTATAGTGGACCCTCCGGTGTCCAGACTTAATAGAGCCACCACAATTCCTGTAGAAGGGGCTCCTGTTTTCAGGGACCCTGTGGATAAGAAGGCTGAAGCACTCGCTTGCTACCTATACTCAGTGGTAGGCTCGGCAGTACGCCCGGCATTGGCGGGGGCCCTAGTGTCTCACACACTTACTGAATGGGCAAGATTGCTACTCCAGGGGTTAAGGAGCGAGATGCTCCTCCTGATGAGATAACATTGGCCGACCTGTTGGTCCAGGGCCTTAGGTTTGTCTGCGAGTCAGACATGAATACTATTCCCCTGCTGTCTAAAACTTTGGTTTATGCAGTAGCAATACGCCGCCTGATCTGGCTAAAAGGCTGGTCTGCGGACCAGACTTCCAACAAAGCCCTGTTGGATCTGCCTTTTAAGGGCGACAGACTTTTTGGGGCTTCTCTGGATGACATCATCAAGGATGCCACAGGAAGTAAAAACACTTTGCTTCCCCAAATTAGCAAGGGTGAGGGGCCACGCCAAGGGCAAGGACCCTCCTTGACTGCACGCAAGCGTTTTTTTCGGCCCCCTAGGGCGACAGGGAAAAGACCCCAAGCCGATTAAGCGCCTGCCCAAGGACAAAAGCGTCCTTGGTCCCGCATACCCAATAAGCCTGCGGACAAATTTGCGTCCGCATGAAGGTCCACCCCCACCCAGCTCTCGGGTGGGGGGACGTCTTCGCAAATTCGCGACTCAGTGGACAGCTCTAATCTCCGACAGGTGGGTTTGCGAAGTAATCTCCTCAGGCTACAAGATAGAGTTTCTCTCTTGTCCACCGGACAGATTCAACACCTCCAATCTCCAGCTACTACGACCCGTCGGGAGGCCCTGTATGGGGCGGTCCAGGGTCTACTGGAACGCGGGGTAGTTGTTCCAGAACTGGAACGGGGTTTTTACTCAAATCTGTTCATTGTGCCGAAGAAGGAGGGGGTTCGTCCAAGCTTGGATCTCAGAGCCCTCAATTGCTTTGTGAAGGTACAAAGATTTCGGATGGAGTTGGTTCGATCTGTAGTCACGGCTCTCCATCCGGGGGACTTTCTGGCCTCCTTGGACATCAAGGACGCATACCTGCATGTCCCCATATACTCCAGACACCAGAGGTTTCTGCGATTTGCTATCGGGAAGGACCACTACCAGTTTGTGGCCTTGCCTCAGCACCCAGGATGTTCACCAAGGTGCTCGCTCCGATTCTGGCACTTCTAAGACAGCGGGGTATCGCTATCACAGGCTACTTGGATGACCTTCTGCTGAAGGCCCCTTCAAGCTCAGAATTAGAGGTAAGCGTGTCCATTACCTGTCAGACTCTTCGAGACTGTGGTTGGATACTAAACACGCAAAAGTCAGTATTGGTGCCCACTCAACGCCTAGTGTACCTGGGGTTGATTCTGGATTCCTCAGAGGCAAAGGTATTCCTCCCTGTGGAGAAGTTGCAGACCCTCCGGGCTGCAGTACGGCAGCGGACTTCCAGCAATTGGTCGTCACTCCGTTTTTTGCATGCGAGTGTTGGGCCTCATGGTAGCCTCCTTCGAGGCGGTCCCATATGCTCAATACCACACTCGAGTGTTACAGAAGGAAGTTCTGTCCAGATGGAACAGATGTCCATCATCTCTGGATTATCAAATCCGAGTGAGCCACCTAGTCAGGAGATCCCTGGTATGGTGGCTGACAGCACCGGCTCTAATGGCCGGGAAGTCATTTCTTCCGGTTTACTGGATAGTGATCACGACGGACGCCAGCCTTACAGGTTGGGGAGGAGTCTGGGGTGTTCAGTCGGCGCAAGGTCACTGGACCCCAGAGGAAGCCCTCCTGCCAATCAATGTCCTAGAAATCCGGGCGATCAGGCTGTGCCTCTTCAAATGGTCTCAGAGGCTGCAAGGGCATCCAGTCAGGATCCAGTCAGACAACGCCACAGCAGTGGCATATGTCAATCATCAAGGAGGAACAAAAAGCTCAGCTGCAGCATCGGAGATCGCTCGCATCCTGAAGTGGGCAGAGAGGAGCGTACCGGCACTGTCGGCCGTGTACATTCCGGGTGTGGAAGACTGGCAGGCGGACTACCTAAGCCGCCAGATGCTGGACCAGGGAGAATGGTCCTTACACCCGGAGGTGTTCCAACTCCTCTGCCAAAGAGGGGGCACACCAGACGTAAATCTTCTGGCTTCCCGACTCAATCGGAAGGTATTGAGGTTTGTGGCCCGGTCAAGAGACCCATGGGCAGACGCAACGGATGCGTTGGTGGCATTGTGGGGTCAGTATCGGCTAATCTATGCCTTCCCTCCCTTAAGGCCTCTTCCTCTTCTGCTCACCAGAGTGGAGGCAGAGGGAATTCCAATGATCCTAATCGCTCCAGATTGGCCTCAGCGTCCTTGGTACGCCGATCTAGTACGTCAGGTAGCAGACGTCCCCTGGCGCCTACCACTACGGAAGGACCTGCTATCGCAAGGTCCCATACTCCATCCTGCTTTACAGTCATTGGCTTTAACGGCATGGCTATTGAGAACCAGGTACTGAGAGACCGGGGCCTGTCAGATTCAGTAATCTCTACTATAGGAAGTGCTCGGAAACCGTCCTCTAGGAAGGTTTATCACCGCACTTGGAAGGCCTACATCTCCATGTGTGAGGAAATGAAATGGCATCCGCGTACCTATTTGGTTTCCAGAATCCTGCTGTTTTTACAGCATGGGGTGGACCAAAGGCTTGCCCTAAGTACGATTAAGGGACAGATATCTGCCCTGGCTGTCTTTTTTTGGCGACCCCTGGCGGCTCACTCTCTCGTGAGTACTTTTGTGCAGGGGGTTCGACATGTGGCCCCCTCTGGTCCGCCCCCCGCTACCTCCGAGGGACTTGAACCTGGTCCTCTCGTTGCTTCGGAAGGCACCGTTTGAGAATATTAGAGATATTCCCCTGTTGACACTTTCTCAGAAAGTGGTCTTTTTGGTGGCTGTTACGTCAGTTAGACGAGTCTCTGAGCTGGCAGCCTTGTCCTGCAAGGCTCCTAATTTGGGTTTCCACAAGGATAAGGTGGTGCTGCGGCCGCAGCCCTCCTTTCTTCCGAAAGTCGTTTCGGCTTTTCATCTCAACGAAGACATTGTACTTCCATCCTTGTGTCCTCATCTGTCGAATCCTAAGGAGTCGGCGTTGCATTCCTTGGACGTTGTCCGAGCTTTTAGAGTATACCTATCTGCTACTTCCCGGTTCCGGAAGTCAGACTCACTGTTTGTTTCGGTGGCTGGTCCCAAGAAGGGCCAAGCAGTCTCGTCGGCCACCATCTCTAGGTGGATCCGACAGATAGTAATCCAGGCTTACGCCTTAAAAGGGTCAAGCGCCCCCCTTTCCGGTCACGGCGCATTCGACCAGGGCAATAGGTGCCTCTTGGGCTTTTCGACATCAAGCGTCTGTTTCCCAATTATGTAAAGCGGCGACTTGGTCGTCCGCTCACACTTTCACAAAATTCTACAAAGTTGATGTAGGTGCATCTTCGGATGCCTCTTTCGGCCGCAAAGTTTTGCAGCCGGCTGTTTAGAGTTGCAGCTCCTCCGTTGGAGGAGTGCTGTTTTGTGTTTTGGGGTGAAGTTTATTTTTATGCTGTTACCACCCCTCGTTTTTTCTCTGACACTGCTTTGGGATGTCCCACTTTGTCAATAGAGAAGCTGTGTCGGTCCATGGACGAAAGAGTAAATAGGATTTTTTACTCACCGTAAAATCCTTTTCTCTGAGTCCATGGACCGACACAGCACCCACCCCTCCTTTTTAAGTTTGTACTGCTTTTTGACGAACTGATCTGCGAAGATGCAGACTGAGAGGTTATACCCGGAGGGTCCGCCCCCTGGGCGGTACTGTAGAAGGTGTGATGCAACACTTTTTACAAGTTTTTCTGCCTAGTCACTCCTAATTAACGGATAATACCCACTTTGTCAATAGAGAAGCTGTGACGGTCCATGGACTCAGAGAAAGGGATTTTACGGTGAGCAAAAAATCCAATTTTTTTGCTAGAAAATTAATTTGAACCCCCCAAACATATATATTTTTTTAGCAGACACCCTAGGGAATAAAGTGGCGGTCATTGCAACTTTTTATCTCGCACAGTATTTGCGCAATAATTTTTCAAACGCCTTTTTTTTGGAAAAAAAGCGGTTTCATGAATTAAAAAATACCAAAAGAGTAAAGTTAGCCCAATTTTTTTGTATAATGTGAAATAAGATGTTACGCTGAGTAAATAGATACCTAACTTGTCACGCTTTAAAATTGCGCACACTCATGGAATGGCGCCAAACTTCGATACTTCAAAATCTCCATAGGCAATGCTTTAAATTTTTTTACAGGTTACCAGTTTAGAGTTACAGAGGAGGTCTAGTGCTAAAAGTATTACTCTCGCTCTAACGCACGTGGCGATACCTCACATGTGTGGTTTGAACGGCGTTTACATAAGTGGGCAGAGACTTACGTGCGCGTTCGCTTCTGAGCGCGAGCTACCGGGGACATGGGCGTTTAAAAAAAATGTTTTTATTATTTCATTTTTTATTTTACTTAAATTTTTTTTATTTATACACTTTAAAAAAAAAAAAAAGTTTGATCACTTTTATTCCTATTACAAGGAATGTAAACATCCCTTGTAATAGGAATCATTGTGCCAGTCCCTCTTTATGGAAAGATGCGGGGTCAATAAGACCCCACATCTCTCCTCCAGGCTGGAAAGCATGAGATCAGGAAAAAAAATAATTCACCGATCTCATTCTTTCAGCCGCGATTGCGGCTTTGTTGACTACCGGGTACCCGGGCGTGACGTCATGCCCAGGCCACCAACGATCATAGAGATGACCGGTGACCATCTGGTCACCGGAAATCTCTATGGTCCTCATCCGACGCCGGCCGATTCATTCTCTGGGCCCCCAATGGCACGGGAGAGCCCGGAGAAGCACCGGATGGCGGCGGGAGGGGACGGAACCGCCGCTATGATCATTCTTATGGTGCGCAGAATTGCCAGCTGCAAACAATGATATCTGAATGATGCCTGTAGCTGCAAGCATCATTCAGATATCCCCACCTCAATACCAGGACGTCATATGACGGCCTCCGGTATTGAAGTGGTTAATGATGCATAAAATGAAAAAAAAAAAAAAGAAGTGAAATATTCCTTTAAATATCGTACCTGGGGGGGGGTGTCTAAAGTATGCCTGTGAAGTGCCACGTGTTTCCCGTGTTTAGAACTGTCCCTGCACAAAATGACATTTCTAAAGGAAAAAAAAATAGGATTTTTATAACAGCTTACCTGTAAAATCCTTTTCTTGGAGTACATCACGGGACACAGAGCGACATAGTCATTACTAATGGGTTATATAGTTACCGTCAGGTGCTGGCACTGGCAACTTCCAAAACCGGAAGTACCCTCCCCTATATAAGCCCCTCCCATCCGGGAGCACCTCAGTTTTGTAGCAAAGCAATAAGTGTCCCCAAAGAGGGGCGGGAGCTCTGTGTCCCGTGATGTACTCCAAGAAAAGGATTTTACAGGTAAGCTGTTATAAAAATCCTATTTTCTTTCTCGTACATCACGGGACACAGAGCGACATAGTCATTACTAATGGGATGTCCTAAAGCAATGCCAAATGAGGGGGGGGATACACCATATATAAGCTGAGCGCTATCAGACATGAGGATCTTTTGCGGCCTGCAACACACTGCGCCCAAAGGCGACATCCTCCTGACTTCTAACGTCCACCTGGTAGGACCTAGTAAACGTGTGTACCGAAGACCATGTTGCGGCCTTACAGATTTGAGCCAGGGAGGCCTGGTGATGCACTGCCCATGAAGTTCCAACTGCTCTCGTGGAGTGCGCTCTAACTTTGAACGGAGGCGGTCTCCTTCTCAAGCCATAAGCTTGCATAATGACCTGTCGAATCCACTTGGCTAAAGTAGATTTTGACGCTGCCTGACCCTTTCTGGGGCCTTCCGGCAGAATAAACAAAGTATCCGTTCTGCGAATCTGAGCAGTGGCTTTTAGATAAGCTTTAACTGCTCTTACTACATCCAAAGAATGCAATAACTTTTCCTCTACCGAAGTAGGTTTGGGGAAAAAAGAAGGAAGAACCACATCTTGGTTCAAATGAAACCTCGATACCACCTTAGGAAGAAAGGCTGGATGAGGACGTAACACTACTCTGTCCTTATGGATAACCAGATATGGCTCCTTACAGGACATAGCTGCTAATTCCGATACTCTTTTAGCCGAACAAATGGCTACTAGAAAAATCAATTTCCTGGTGAGAAGCACCAAGGAAATATGCTGTAATGGTTCAAATGGTTGTTTCTGTAGAACCGACAGAACCAAGTTTAGATCCCATGGACATATGGGAATATTAACTGGAGGACTAATACGCATCACTCCTTGTATAAAGGCTTTGACTAGTGAATGCGAAGCCAAGGGCCTTTGAAAAAATATTGACAAGGCCGAAATCTGACCCTTGATAGTACTCAAGGCAAGCTTCCTATCTACAGCCCACTGTAGGAAGTCCAGAATCCTACCTATTACGTACTTATGTGGATGCCATTTCTTGGCCTCACACCACGCGATGTACGCCTTCCAGATTCTATAGTAGATCTGCCTGGATACCGGCTTCCTGGCATTGATCATGTTAGATACCACAGCATTAGAGAGCCCTCTCTTTTTTAGAATGTGGGCTTCAATAGCCAGGCCGTCAAACCTAGGGCTGGTAAGGAAGGGTGGTATATCGGTCCTTGCGAAAGCCGGACGACGTGGGAGAGTCCAAGGACTCCCCACTGAAATTTTACAATCTCCGCGTACCACGCTCTTCGGGGCCACGCTGGAGCCACCGGAATCACCGGTTTCTTTTCTACCCTGATTCTGCGGAGTAATCGAGGTAACCATTGTGGCGGTGTGAATGCATATATCAGCTTGAACTGATCCCAAGGGAACACTAGGGCATCCGAGCCGCAAGCTAGGGGATCCCTTGTCCGAGAGACAAACCTGTCCCCCTTTGCGTTGAATCTGGATGCTAGAAGATCTACATCCGATGTTCCCCACCGCTGACATATTGTCCAGAAAACCTCGGGGTGAAGGGACCCTTCCTCTGGGCCTAATTGCTGGCGACTTAGAAAGTCCGCCTTCCAATTCTCCACTCCTGGAATGAATACCGCAGATATGGCTGGGACATATTTTTCTGCCCATTTCAGGATGTAATTTACTTCCCTCTGGGCTGCACGACTCCTGGTGCCCCCCTGATGATTGATATATGCCACTGCTGTGGCATTGTCTGATTGCATTCTGACAGGGGACCCTTGGAGTTTGGATGTCCATGCTACTAGGGCATACCGGGCTGCTCGTATCTCTAAGAGATTGATGGGCAGGGCCTTTTCTGCATCCGACCATCTGCCCTGGAGAGACTATTGCTCCAGTACTGCTCCCCAGCCTATAAGGCTGGCATCTGTAGTGACCACCTTCCAAGAAATCGGACTGAAGGATTTCCTTTTTTCCAGATTCTGGGGAACCAACCACCAACGGAGGCTCTTGCGAACGGAAGGGGACAAGGACATTGTAAGTCTAGGGCCTGAACTTTTTTGTTCCAGGCTGACAGTATGGCCCCTTGCAAATTCCTTGAATGGAATTGACCGTAGGGTACTGCTTCGAATGATGCCACCATTTTTCCCAGCAGCCTCATATACAGGCGTATGGACGGCTGTCTTTTTTGTACCCACTAAGTGGATCAAATCTTTCAAAGACAACACCTTTCCTCGAGGCAAGAATATTTTTCTCTGGCCTGAATCCAACCTTAGCCCCAAGTATTCCAGACTTTTGACTGGTTTTTTAGGGCTGACTTGTCTCGGTTGATAATCCAACCGTGAGATTCCAGATACTTGATCGTCTTGTGAATGACCACGTCTAGTTTTTTCACTGAGTGGTCTATCAGCAACAAGTCATCCAGATATGCCATTATCATTACACCTTGTGTTCTTAGATTGGCCAATAAAGGGCCAGAATTTTTGTAAACACTCGTGGTGCTGTGGCCAAACCAAAGGGTAAGGCTCTGAACTGAAAATGGCGCCCTTCTACTGCAAAGCGTAGAAATTTTTGGTGGACTGGAAAGATGGGAATGTGCAAATAAGCATCTTTGATGTCGATCGTGGCTAACCAATCCTCCCCTTGTAGGGCAGTGGCCACCGATCGGATCGACTCCATCGGAAAGTCCTGATATACAGGAATTTGTATAGCCCTTTTAGAATTAATATGGGCCTCCCGTCCGCGTTTGCTTCGGGACTGTAAAGAGGTTTGAGTAAAACCCGAACCCTCATTCTTCCAGGGGAACCTCCATAATTACTCCTTGGAGCAATAGTTGTTCTAGTGCCAACAGGAGGGACTCTCTCTTCCGGGGATCCCTTGGCACGTTTGACCTCAAAATGGGAAGGAGGAGAGTCTTTTAACTCCAAACTGTATCCCAAACCTACTGCGGAGAGCACCTATCTGTCTTGATCGTGTCCCGCCAGGTCTCTTGCGAACAACTGGAGTCCTCCCCCCACCCGACTGAGTGGGGGCTTCATGAATTTAACTTTGGGGGAGGTTTTGTACCTCCCCTGACCCAGGGTTTCTCATTACCCTGCTACTGTCCCTGTTTTTTACCCCCGGGATTTGACCGAGGAGGCCGTCGGAACTGTTACACAGCCGATGCCCCAGGGACTGGAGAAGCAGGCCTCTTAAAGAGGGACCTCTAACTCTGCTTTTAACCGGCAAGAGCGTATTTTTACCGCTGGAAATTTTCTGGATATTTGTCCAGGTTTTCCCTGGATAAGCGTTCACCATGAAATGGGACGCTAACCAGCCATTCTTTACAGGGAGCTTCAGCAGACCAGTTTTTTGAGCCATAGGAGCCTACGCATATGTACTATAGACAGCGTAAGGCGGGAGGCCTGATGGACTGAATCCTCTATGGCGTCAACCGCAAAGCCTAAGGCTCTAGGTAGATCAGCTAGGGCAAAGCCTGCTGATCTGTCAAGTCCCACAAGACCTGTTTCAACTGATCCTTCACTGCTTGGCAGACCCCAATAGCTGCCACTGCTGGTTGTATCACCAAGCAGATTTTCATAAGGACTCCAATCTTTTATCTATTGGGTTCTTGAACATTTGGACATTATCCACTGGACATGTCAGTGATTTATACATACAAGAGATGGCTGCGTCCATTGTAGGGACTTTCCATTTTTTTTTTTTTTTTTTTCGATGAACTTATCCTCCATGGGATAGACCACCGGAAATCTCTTGGGGGAATAAATATTTTCTCAGGACGTTCCCAATCCTGGTAAATGAGCCCTTTCAGTAAAGGGTGAAGTGGAAAAGAACAAACAGTCTGGGGGCTTCTAGCGACCCCAACGAGGATACAGTAGTGGTTGATGGTTCCGCAAGGTGCATTTTTAAATGCTGATCGGACCATGTTAGTCAGAGACTGAACCCATAATCTTTCAGCTTGAGATGCTGAGAAAAGGTTCCCCCACTGTTGATTCCTCTATAACAGAATCAACCTCATCCTGATCCCCTTCAGGCAGGTTGATCCCTGTATGGGACTGTTGCTCTGCTAACAGGCACTCTGAAGGAGGAGACGGAGATCGGGCGTGCTTTCCCTGACAGGGAGGCAGCGATAAATGTTGACAATCTCTCTCTAATCCTCCCAGAGCTGAGGAAAAAACCTCCTCTGTTACATACACAGGAGCAGGTGACTGAGGACAGCCACAGTACCAAGTACCCCTGCGGGGTCTCTACGGTCACTTACCTCTGAACTTCAGGGGAGACTGGTGCAGCAGGAGTATGCCCAAGATCCTCAGAGCCCGATGAGACCCCCTTCGCTTCCTGGAAGATTCAGTTCCGGAGCTACTGGACGGCATATTCCTAAGCCTAAAGCTGAGGTATTCCAGCCGTAATACACCACTTTTACTGAGAATAGTCTAGCACAATTGCTGCTATATCACAGTTGGTGTCTACTAATGTGCCTTTCTAGGGGATGCCTGTATCAACCGCTTGCTGTATGCCTTTAAATGTTGCCAGTTCTGTCTCTGTACTTCATAGCCAGCTTACTGCAATAATGTGGCTTTTTAAAAACCTGCTGGGACGCCCGCACATGCGCAGAAGCGCTGCGGTGCGCACAGAGCGTCATCCCCCAGGCCCCGCCCCTTTTTCCGGCCACCTCTATATATAGAGGCGCGTGCACGCGCACGCGCGCGGCCACGTGCGCCTCGGCGCTAATTTTTAAACATGGAAACCAGGGACAGGAGCCAGGGCCCCCTTTGCCGCAGGCCGGGGGATAGACGAACACTGCAACATGGCAGAGGAAACAGTTTCCTGTAGGAGAACTCACCAGCTGCCTGGACTTTGTTCTCTGAGAAGAAACTAGTCCATATGACAAGAAAAACATTCCACAGCGGCCTCTAGTGGACAAACACAGGTACCGCAGTTTAATATACTAAACATATATAAAAAAACATTCTTTTTTTTTTTTTTTTTTTTTTTTCTTGACCACCATTAAAAATTATTACATTTTTTTAGTAGTTACAGGCATGCACAGATATTAGCGGGAATACCGTTAGGTAACAGACAGAAAGACAAATTAGGCTTGGGGGTCCCCCAATAGAACCAAGTTCCTGGGGGCCCCCACTTACCTGTTCCCCGCCGCAGGACTTTGTTTGGTCCACAAAAGCCCAAACTTCACCTATCACGGCAGGCATTGTAATCAAACCTTCAGGGACCGGGTTCCCAAGGATTCCACTCCCCTGGACCTGTATAGCACCCTGCACAGAAAACATCTTGGTCATGGGTATGACCAGAGCTCTGGATCCCAGGGTCCAGCTCTCCTAAGAGAAGCATTACAGGCAAAACCTTGCTCTTCTCTGCAAGGCCCGGGTACCGACCGTTTAGCTATGAAGCTTTTTTGGTCGGATCCGGAATAGCTTACTGAGGCCCAAAAGAACCTGTACGCAAGCTCAGTGAAAAACACATGTTTCTTCTTGGCCAACACCTTAGACACTGGCAAAAAACTGAGGTGCTCCCGGATGGGAGGGGCTTATATAGGGGAGGGTACTTCCGGTTTTGGAAGTTGCCAGTGCCAGCACCTGACGGTAACTATATAACCCATTAGTAATGACTATGTCGCTCTGTGTCCCGTGATGTACGAGAAAGAAAAGCCATTTAAAACTGCTTGTGGCTTTAATGTCATGTCTGGTCCCGGCAATATGGATGAAAATCATTGAGAAAAATGGCATGGGTACCCCCCACCCCACTTGTATGGATATTAAGGGGAACCCCGCACCCAAAATTAAAAAAAGGCCCTATATACTCTGAACAGCCGTATACAGGCGGTGCAAACAAGACAGGGACTATAGGTTTGTTCTTATGTAGAATCTGTTTGTAATTTTGAACAGGTACATTGTTTAAGTGTAGCTCCAGCCAAAAAATCTATTTTTAAGCTTTATGGAAAACATAGGGAAGGGTTATTACCCCTGTAACATTTGTTTTGCTGTCTGTGCCCCTGTTCAGAACATTTCACCTCACTTTCCGTCCCAATGACAAATGTTTTTGGAAAAGTGGGGTTTTTATTGAAACAAGGATTGGTGATAAAGCATCAGTAGAGAGGAGACACCTTTTTCCCATATTAACTCTTACAGGAGAGAATTTCCCTTCCTAGGGGTAGATTTCCTCTCACTTCCTGTTGTATCCTTCCGTTTGCAAGTAGGAGTCATTTGCAAGTTGGATGTTTGAAAGTAGGGGCCTGCTGTATATACTCTGCAGAAATTTGCCCCTTAGGTGTTAGTGTTGCCACAACACTGTGAGCCCTCACAGTTACTCTTGGTGGGCGCAGGAATGGGCCCTGCTGTGAATTATTAGATCAAGAATTGTAATTACATGCCCCTGTTGAACAGGGGCTGAAAAATTGGGCCTTAGGCACTGGTGCCACAACACTGCAACCCCTCACAGATACTGTACTTGGAGCACAGCAATGAGCCCTTGTAAGGTACCTGCGATAGGTAGTGTCTGAAGTGAAACTTGTGTGCTGAGGATTCAGGCGAAAACGTAGTCAGGCAGATTAGGTTGGCAACAGGTCAGGCAAAACAGTACACAATCGAAATCCAGAGAGTGGTCAGGCAGGAAAAGGTCATACACGAGCTGGCGGTGAAGTACAAGATCAGCAGGCTAGAGAGTAGTCAGGGATTTAGGCAGAAGTTCAACTCGATAATCAAGATCACAAGCAATCAGAACACCCAGGGAGCTAATCCACAAAAACGGGCGCCGAGTGATTGCATCACTTCATATTTATGGGCTGCATTGATTGAAAATTGTCCACAGCTGGCAGCAGGTGGGGCTAGTGAGTCCAAGGCTTAATACTGCAAGGCCATTTCCAAAAGTCCAGATCTCCTCCGTAGCACAACAGGTAAGGCTGCAGCTGGGTGGACCAGGAAGATCCCGGTTCAAACACACCCAGGTACATGACAGCCCTGTTGCAAAGTATTGCATCAAAAATTGTAATTACACGCCCCTGTTAAACAGGGGCAGAAAAATTGTGCCTTAGCCACTGGTGGCGGTGCCTAGAACCAAAAATGTTTTTTCAAGCTATCAGCATGATTATTGAGGAGGAAGAGGATAGTCACTCAGCATAACAGGATAGTCACTCAGCATTAGCATAGGCAGTCTTGAAGGGATCTGACATTTCAAAGAAAATTATTCTGTTACATCAGCATCAGGTGCTTGGTAGCTGGTGGTGATCCAAGACTGATTCATTTTAATGAAGGTCAGTTGATCGACCGAGTCGGTGGACAGGCGCACCCTGTGATCGGTTACAAAGCCTCCAGCAGCACTGAATGTGCGTTCCGAAAGAACGCTGGATGCAGGACAGGCCAGTAGCTCAATTGCATACTGTGCAAGCTCTGGCCAGTGATCCATCCTCAAGACCCAGTAAGCCAGAGGATTTTCGGTGGTAAAGGTGTCCAAGTCTGATCTTGCCCCTAGGTATTCCTGCACCATGTTAACCAGACGCTGGCGATGGTTGCTGGAAGCGATTATACCTTGGGGCTGCGTACTAAAAAAATTGTCTGAATGCATCGGTCAGAGAGCCACCTTCTCCACCGCTCCTTCTTTGACTGACCGAAGCCTCAGCAACACGTTGTCCAGGACCAGGAATTTGTAACATCCCAGTCTCTGGAAACACGTTGCACAGACCTTTCTGCAAGACCTCCCGAAGATGCCTCATCCTCTGCGACGGCAAGATAAGGTCCGCAACCTTACCCTTGTAACGTGGATCAAGGAGGGTTGCCAGCCAGTAATGATCCCTCTCCTTGATTGCACGAATACGAGGATCCTTCCGCAGGCTTTGCAGGATCAGGGAGGCCATGCAGCGTAGGTTTGCTGAGGCATTCGGTGCGGAGTCCTCTGGGTCACTGAGGACGACATGATCCGCAACCACCTCCTCCCAGCCACGTACAAGTCCATGGGTGTATTGGGACTGTAATTGATCCCTTGAAGACTGCTGCTGATGCTGAGTGCTAGTCTCCACCTCCATGCTGACATAATCCTCCTCTTGTGCGATAGCCGGGCCAGCAGGAACACTGTCTGGATAAAGGGGGCCTTGAGAGGTAAGGAAGTCCTCCTCTTCCTGCCTCTGTTCTGCCTCAAGTGCCCTGTCCATTATTCCACGCAGCGTATGCTCCAACAGGTGGACAAGAGGGACAGTGTCACTGATGCATGCACTGTCACTGCTCACCATCCTCGTGGCCTCCTCAAATGGTGCCAAGACAGTGCATGCATCCCTGATCATGGCCCACTGGCATGATGAAAAAAAAACAAGCTCCCCTGACACTGTCCTGGTGCCATATTGCAACAGATACTCATTGATGGCCCTCTGCTGCAGCATGGCCAATGTAGAGTTCCACCTGGTGGGCATGTCACAGATTAGCCGGTTCTTGGGCAGGTTGTAATCCTTTTGCAGGTCAGCCAGCCAAGCACTGGCATTATATGACCGGCAGAAATGCCCACAGTTTCCTGGCCTGCTTCAGGACCTCCTGTAAGCCCGGGTACCTGCCCAAGAACCGCTGCACCACCAAGTTAAGGACGTGAGCCAAACAGGGCAAATGGGTCAGTTGTCCCTGTCGGAGGGCAGAGAGGAGGTTGGTGCCATTGTCGGAAACCACCTTTCCTGGCTTAGACTGGCGTAGCATCAACCACCTCTGAGCCTGCCCCTGCAAAGCTGACAGAATCTCTGCCCCAGTGTGGCTCTTGTCCCCCAAGCACACCAGCTCAAGCACCGCATGGCATCTTTTTGCCTGCGTACTTGCATAGCCCCTTGAACGCCTACGGAGCACCGCTGGTTCCGAGGACAAAGCACAGGTAGAGGCCATGGAGGAAGAAGAAGAGGAGGGGTGGAGGAGAGAGGTGTGTCAGAATTACCAGTAGTAACATTTTGGAGGCGTGGTGGTGGAACAACCTCCAACACCTTGTCCTGCATCCTTCCCAGCTGCCAGGAGAGTCACCAAATGCGCCGTGAAAGATAGGTAACGTCCCTGTCCATGCTTGCTGGACCATGAGTCAGCGGTAATATGCACCTTACCGCTGACCGCCCTGTCCAGCGAGGCATGGACATTGCCTTCCACATGCCGGTAGAGAGCCGAAATCGCCTTCCGTGAGAAAAAGTGGCATTTGGGAACCTGCCACTGAGGAACCGCACATTCCACAAACTCACGGAAGGGGGGCAGAGTCTACCAACTGAAAAAGCAGCAGTTGAAGTGCTAGCAATTTAGCCAAGCTAGCATTCAACCGCTGGGCATGTGGATGGCTGGGAGCGAACTTCTTTTGGCAGTGCAGCAGCTGGGGCAGGGACATTTGCCTGGTACAATCGGACGCCGGTGTACCGATAGCAGATTGCCCGCAAGTACTTGGCTGTGACACACCAAATTCTATACCTTTATTCCTCCTAGTGCAGGTTTCACAGAGGACAAGAGGACTGAAGGTATAGTGGGGTTGGAGATCCCAGCTGATGCGGTGCAAGGAGAGGTCCGCTTTGTTCTTTGGTGTGGGTCTTTTAGGTACGCTTGACAACGGACTGCATGGCAGGTCGACATATGGTCAAGCACGTGGTTCCCAAGCGGCTGATGTTTTGACCATGCGAGATACGCTTCAGACATATGTTGCAAATGGCAACGGTGCGATCTGCTGCACACGTCTGAAAAAAAGGCCCACACCAAAGAACTTTTCGAATAACGCGCAGAGACAGCAGCACCCTGCACATGCGGAGCTCTGCGGTGTGATGCGGTCAATGTGCTGCCCTTAAGCTGGCCCCTGGAGGGCATCCTGCCTCGTTGGAGATGTGCCTCCTCCTCCTCTCAGGCACCCATGTGGAGTCAGTGACCTCATCATACTCTGCCTCCTCATCACTGGAGCCAATCTGGCAGTATGCTGCAGCTGGGGGAACATGACTGCCAGATAGCTGTCCTTGTTGGGCACCCCCTCTCTCTGGGCTCACGTTACTACCCCCTCTCTCTGAGCTCACGTTACTGCCTTCCTCCAGCTGGGCTCCATCATCGGAGCCTTCAAACCGCTGGGCATCCTCCTGGAGCATGTACCCAACACTGTGGTCAAACAGTTCGGGGGACTCTTCAGGAGGACATGGTGGGGCTAGGGAAGGAGGGACTGATGCCATTGAGCCGAGGGAAGAGGTCGCTTTAGCAGCTGCTTTGCCAGACAAAGTATCCTGAGCCTGGGTGAGAGAGGATGAGGACGGATTGGTCATCCACTCTACCAAGTCTTGGGCATGTTGCGGCTCAACATGGCCAGCTGCCGAAAAGGACAAGCGTGTCCCACGGCCACGTGCTGATGAGGATGCACCGTGTCCACGACCAGCAGCACTGTTGCCTCTAGACACAGAGCCTGCTTGCCCTCTTTTATTGCCTCGTGACTGTCTGCCTCTCCTTGTTTGCCTTCCAGACATACTAATGGCCTGCAGTGAGATGTAGCTGCACAAAGGTGGGATACATATATATATATATATATATATATATATATATATATATATATATTTTTTTTTTTTTCTTTTTTATTTGTCTGTACTGATAATGCAGCTATCAGAATCAACTGCCTGCTGTGGTATTAGTATGGGAAAAGCAGCAACAGCAGTTAGATTTAGGTAAAAACTGTGCAGAGAGGGACACAGTACACTAACTGAAAATACTTGCAGCTCTCTGCTTGTGGTTTTATTATGAGAACACCACTATTATAGTCACTAACTGTATTCAGGTAAGCTTTAGGTGATCGCTATGCAAAGCACACAGTACACTAAGTGAAACACTGACTGACTGCAGCTAGCACAATCACCTGCCTGCCTGTCACAGTATAGAGAAAACCAGGAACGGATCTAGCTAAACTGAATACAGTGTATAAATATTTATACACACACACAACACTTAGGATGCATATATATCCTCTACACCAGGAAAATGCAATTAGCGGACCTCCAGCTGTTGCCAAACTACAAGTCCCATGAGGCATAGCGAGACTCGAACAGCAGCAAGCATGACACCCAGAGGCAGAGGCATGATGGGACTTGTAATTATGCAACAGCTGGAGGTCCGATAATTGCATATCCCTGCTGTACACACTAACTGCAGCTAACTGACTCGCCTGCCTGCTCTATCTAACTCAATATAAATGACACTGTCTGTCTCTGAAAAATCTCTCTTTTCACAACTCCAACACACTAGACAAGGCCGCCGAGCCTGCGGCCTTATATAGTGTGGGGCCTGTACTAAACCCCCGAGCCATAATTGGTCAAAGCCACCCTGGCTTTGGCCAATTATGGCTCTCCATTTTTTCTGCGCTGTGATTGGCCAAAGCATGCTGGTCATAGTGCATGCTTGGCCAATCATCAGCCAGCAATGCACTGCGATGCCGCAGTGAATTATGGGCCGCGACGCGCCACTCAAATTTGGTGCGAACGGCCCATAATGTTCGCAATTCGGCGAACAGACTATGTTCGAGTCGAACATGGGTTCGACTCGAACTTGAAGCTCATCCCTAATTATGTGTATATATAGCAGAGGGTAGAGGGGAGAGAGCAGAAGTCAGGACTATGTAATGTACAACATATTGTATAAGATTCACCAGATAGGACTATATAGTATCAGAATGATGTAATGTACACCATAGAGAATATAGTGCAGGGGTCAGGAGTATGTAATGTACACCATAGAGTATATAGTGCAGGGGTCAGGAGTATGTAATGTACAATATAAATTATATAGTGTAAGGGTCAGGAGTATGGAATGTACAATATAAATGATATAGTGTAAGGGTCAGGACTCATAATATTGGTAACCAGTGGAAGATTAAATGTTTACATGAGACAAGTTGCAGAGGTCCCACACCACTGCCTCCCATCTCCTGAGACTGCACTCAGTGACTTGGGTCTGAGACTATACAGACATATCCCTCCTCCCGGCACAGCCAGCAGACAACAGAACAAGTAATCCTGGGAGGATTGTTCTGTCAGAGATCATGCTAGACCTGGGCATGAGGTAGAAGACCCAAAGCACCTGACCAAGGTGCCTAGGTAGAGCAACATCTATGGTGAAAATCAATCTTTTTCTGCCAGCTGAACCCCAGAATTTCCATAAATCCAGTCTAGATCCATAAATTGTGTCTGCAGCACAGAGAAGGAAGATCATAACCCAGTCCCCGCCCTACTCTGGACCAATCAGTGAGCAGTATGGGTGGAGGAATGTATTTAGTGTTAATGACCCACCTGTGCTGATCTCTGTAGGAGTGTCCTCCTCTATAAATGTCCCCGTTATTCCATCCTCCTCCATAGACTGCTGATCATCCCTCACATACCTCTCTTCTTCTGCTTTAACCTCAAATTCTATATCGATTGGATCTCCACTCTAAATCAAGAAAATGAGAGAGAATATCATCTGTAAACAATAGGAATTATTATTGTGACATCACATAAATAAATCCCCTTGCCTACTCAAGTTCATGTTCTAGATGCTCCGTCCCACCAACCTTTAAATAAGGAGGGAGGGTGTGACCTTCCTGTGTGGAATCCCGGGAATACAGAGGACGGGGACATCTCTCTGGTGGGTTCCTGGTATTAGGTGGCTCCATCATATCCTTGTGTCCTTCTGAAATCTCCTCCATCACTCCATACTCCTCATCCTCCTCTTTATACTCTTCTTTAACATCAATATTATCATCCCCGAGGTTTCCACTCTGGATATATAATAAAACATTCATTGTAACAAACATGCTGTGTATAAATCAGATCTACCAATAATTGTTCCTCATCTACCTGATGATGGTGGGGGATGGTGTGACCTTCCTGTGTGGAATCCCGGGGATACAGAGGATGGGGACATCTCGCTGGTGGGTTCCCATTACTGGATCCATCTGTAGGAAACACACACACACTGACTGAATAATGGGATTTTTGTACTCACCGTAAAATCCATTTCTCTGACATCCATGGACCGACACGGCGTCTCTTACACTTTACACGTGGGTATATGTCCCTGCTTGCAGGAGAAGACCTAGGCAGAATGTTAAATGTTAAAACATTCCAGAACAAACCAGAGCTGAACAGCCCCGCCCAGGGGGGCGGTCCCTCCGGACATTACCCTCACACCTGCAGCTAGCAGGCCTCAGTTCGTAACAAAGCAGCACAAACTTAAAAGGAAGGGTGGGTGCCGTGTCGGTCCATGGATGTCAGAGAAAAGGATTTTACGGTGAGTACAAAAATCCCATTTTCTCTTATCATCCATGGACCGACACGGCGTCTCTTACACTTTACATGTGGGATGTCCCAAAGCAGTGTCAAGAGGGATGGGAGCAGTATAAATGGAAAAACCAAAAAACTTCACTCCAAACAAGGCAGAGCTCCCCAACGGAGGAGTTGCCACTTTAAACAGCGGCCTGCAACACCTTGCGGCCGAAGGAAGCATCCGGAGATGCAGCCTCATCAACCCTATAAAACATAGAAAAGGTATGAACAGACGACCAGGTCGCCGCCTTGCACACTTGTGCAACCAACGCTTGATGTCGGAAAACCCAGGAAGCACCAATTGCCCTGGTGGAATGCGCCGTAACCGGGAAGGGAGGCGCCCGCCCCATGAGAGTATAGGCTTGAAAGACGGTTTGTCCGATCCGCCTAGAAAAAGGTGGCAGACGAAGCCGCTTGACCCTGTATCTGACCAGAGACAGTCAGAGAGTAGACTTCCGAATAGAAGCAGCAGACAGGCACAC
Source organism: Rana muscosa (assembly GCA_029206835.1). NCBI lineage: Eukaryota > Metazoa > Chordata > Amphibia > Anura > Ranidae > Rana > Rana muscosa. The sequence goes on along the minus strand of JARGYO010005596.1, from coordinate 56,854 downwards.
CTGCAAGGCACGTACCACATTCAAAGTGTGCCGCGCGCACTCTGGGATGCGACGGGTGAGGACACTAGGACGGGAGGACAATGTCCTCATTTTAGGTGAAAGGTCAAGATCACCCTTGACAAAAGAGAAAGTCGCGGATGCAACACCGCCTTATCCTTATGGATGACTAAATATGGCGACTTGCAGTACAAGGTCGCCAATTCAGATACTCGTCTAACAGAAGTGATTGCCACTAAAAAGAGCCACTCACTGAGACAAAGCGAAGAGGGGAATATCCCCGATATTCTCAAAAGGAGGTTCCTGGAGAACCGAGAGTACCAATTCCGATCCCACGGGGGGAAAGGAGACACGACAGGAGGGAGCCCATGGCGAACCCCCTGTACAAGGGTGCCAACCAAGGAATGACCCGCTAGTGGTCACCGAAAGAAGACGGCCAAGGCCGAAACTGACCCTAAATGATACTCAAAGCGAGCCTTTGGGCCACGCCATGCTGTAGGAAACGCAGGATTCTAAGGACGGAATACGTCCGAGGATGTCAGTCCAGCTCTTCGCACATGGCGATGTAAGCTATTCCAGGTACAGAGATAGTTCTGGAGGAAGACTTCCGTGTCCTTCATATGGACGAAATGACCGAGTCCGAGAGCCTCGGTCTCTCAACACCTGGCTTATAACAGCCATGCCGTTAAGGCCCGAGACTGTAAAGGCAGGATGAAATATATGACTTTGAGACAGAAAGTCCTCCCTATTGGCAACCATCAGGGAACGGCCTCGACGAGACGTACCAGATCGGCGCACCAGTGAAGCCGAGGTCGATCCGGAGCAATGAGGATCACCGGAATTCCCTCGGTCGCCACCCTGCGCAGCAGGCGAGGAAGCAACTGCAGCGGAGGATAAACGTGTATCAGGTGATCATGACCCCATGGGCCACTGACGCCTCTGATGCATCCGCCCAAGGATCCCTGGACCTGGCCACAAATCAACAACTTACAATTGAGTCGAGAAGCCATCGGGTCCACCTCCGGCGTGCCCCACTGTTTGTGTGGCAAAGGAGTTGAAATACCTCCGGGTGCAAGGACCACTCTCCCCGGTCCAACGTCTGGCAACTCAATAGTCCGCCAGTTCTATGCCCGGAATGTAAACGGCTGACAGAGCCGGCACGCTTCCTTTAGCCCACTTCAGGGTACGGGGGACCTCGGAAGCCTCAGCTGAGCTTCGAGGTGGTCGACATACGCCACCACCGTGACTTGTCCGACAGGATCCTAATGGAACGATCCTGCAATCTCTCAGACCACGAGGAGAGGCACAGTCTGATGGCCCGTATTTCCAGAACATTAATCGGCAAACGGGCTTCGTCCGGAGTCCAAGCCCTTGGGCCAACAGGACTCCCCAGATTACACCCCAGCCCTTCAGGCTGGCGTCTGTAGTGAACACCGTCCATTGGACGGGGAGGAACGACTTCCCGGACCGAAGAGCCGGGGACCCAAACTCCATGTCAGGGACGCCCTGACCAGGTGGCTCACCTGGATCGGAAAATCCAAAGACAACGGGGATTTGTCCCAAGGGAACAAGATCTCCTTCTGCAATGCCCTGGTGTGTTATTGGGCATACGGAATGGCCTCGAAAGAGGTCACCATGAGTCCCAGGATTCCCATGCAAAAACGGATTGACGACCATTTTTTGGGATGTCAGCATCCGTACTGCAGACTGAAGTGTCAGTAGCTTCCCCGGAGGTAGGAATACCTTTTGCCTCCAAGGAGTCCAGAATCAGACCGAGATACTCCAAATCTCGAGTCGGGACCCGGACTGACTCCTGAATGTTTAGGAGCCACCCGAAGTCCCTGAGGGTCTGACTGACGATAGTCACACTGTCTTCTAATACTGAGCCATTTTCTGCTCTGAGAAGATCGTCCAGATAGCCCACGACAGCAATGCCTTGCTGTCTCAGCAAGCTAGAACCGGCACAAGCACCTTAGTGAACACCCTCGGCGCCGGGGCTAGGCCGAAAGGAAGAGCCACAAATCGATAGTGGACTTCGTCGATCGCAAGCGCAGATCGGAACATACAAGTAGGCGTCCTTGAATTCCAAGTTCGCCAGAAAATCCCCTTGACGAAATGCACTGACCACCGTGCGAATGGATTCCATGCGGAACTTTTGCACCTTCACGAAGGCATTCAGGACCTGGAGGTCCAAGATAGGCCAGTAGAATCCCTGAAACCTCTCCTGTGACGGAACCGGCACAATCACTCCGGACCTCAAACCTGAATAGGCCCCATAGGGCCACCCGACGGGCAGGAAGGAGAGGAAGATTCGAGGGAAGAATCTGTCTGGTATTAGGAACGGAACCTATCCTGTAACCTGAGGGGATCACCTCGCACACCCACCAGTAGGAGATCCGGGAGGTCCATTGATCCGTGGACCTGCAAAGTCGTCCCCCCTACCCCAGAGTTGGGAGGGGGCAAGACTTCACGCGGAGGCGGGCTAGGGAGCCGGCTTGTTCGGCATACGCACCCAGGGGCGCTCGTGTCCACCAGCCGTACCGCTGTCAGTCTGGGGGGGCCTCCCCGTTGACTGACGAAAATATCCCCTTTTTTCTGGAAAGGAAGGACCCTGCTTATAGCGGCCTCCTTGCCAGCCTGAGGAAGAACAGTGCTTTTACCTCCCGTGACATCCTTGATGATGTCATCCAGCGCAGCACCGAAAAAACCTACCACCTTTTAATGGTAAACCCTTCCGAGGCTTTTTAGAAGCTAGGTCAGCAGACCAGCATTTCAACCAGATCAGACCACGCAATACCCTGAGTTATAAGGGGCCGCGTCAAACGTGGTGTCGCCACATAAACCAGGCCCTGCACCATTTGTGGGCCAGAGCAATAGTGTCTGGAGGAAGATCATGCTCCTGTACAGTTGCCCATCCCGCAAGTGTTGGAGACACAAGGGTCGCCGCTACCACAAGCCGTAGGGCGGACCCCAACAAGGCAAACATGGTTCTACTCACCACTTCTGACCTCCTGTGAGTGGGGTCCTTAAATGCAGGAGTCCCCTCCACCGGGAGAATGGTGGCCTTGTTCAACCGGGCGACTGGAGGGTCGACCACTGGGGGAGAAGCCCACATTTTTAGTAGGGCATCCTCAAAAGGGGTATCTGATAGACAAACGCCGCGGGACCATAAAAGACTTCTGCGGCTTTTTCCCCAGACCTTGTCAGTGAGCTGGTCAAAGAAAGGTACATATTGAAAAAAAACACTTTTTAGAAGGCCCGGCCCCAAGGAACCAGAGGAGACCGTCCGCCTGAGGTTCTGCATCCGCAGCATTTAGCTTGCGAGTGTCCCTCACTGCATCAATGAGTTCACAAAACAAGCACCCTGTCATTTACTGACACAGAACTGGAGTTTTCCTTGCAAGGAATGTCCTGTTCAAAACCATCAAATATATATTCAGAGCTAGGGTCCTGAGCGGAAGTGGCTAGGCCCATATCTGAATCAGCGCATTACCCCCCCTTTTTTTTTTTTGTGGAAAAAAGGTGGGGATAGGGGCTTTTTTGCTCCCTTGCGCTCACACACTGCTTTCTCCTGGTCAGATTAATGATTCCAGGAATGCCGACAACTGGTCCCTAAGGACCGCAGGTGCAGAAGCACTGTCAGTTGTCTCTAACAATGTGAAGAAAACAGGTGAACCAGACTCCAATATTGCCACCCTCTGAGACCTTATTCACCATTATAGTGAATAATACAGCCCACCCACAGGCCATGCTGGGGCTGAGGAGGGGACACCTGGAGTACTCACCACCCCTAGGGACCGCTGTATGAGCCGCGCTGTAGCGCTGTACGAGTCGTGCTGTAGCGCTGTATGAGTCGCGCTGGTGCAGCCTGAGGTGAAGAATCTGTGGGGATGTGTGTATTCCGCGCCGTACAGCAGCGCTGCTAGAGGCCGAAAACTAAAGTGCAAGTGCCGCGGCTACAAGAAAATGGCCGCCGGGCACCAGTTTAACTATGTATTAAGCCTCAGCCAAAATGGCCGCCAATGGCGCATTTTTTAAAAATAAAACACCGCGCCAATGGCGCACAGAAAACACCACAGCCAGTCCCCCAGAACACTTCCCAATAAAAATAACAGTCATGGAGCGGCCCCCCCCAAGGCAGAGTGACCCCCCAAGTATCCCCACACAGCACAACAGGGTGCAGAGAGCAGCATACAGGGGGGAGACAGGGAGAACCCCCCACACACAGAAACACAGCCAGCATGCACTCACCTTGCAGCAGGAGAGACTACTTACCCGTCCCGCAAGCACCTTGGAGAACACCCCCAGTGCCAATAGAGGGACTCACTGGCTTGTTTCAGACAGGCCTATCACAGAGTCGTACTGCGTAGCTGTCGGCCCGGTCCACCGCGAAAGATACAGTAGGTACTGTTCGATCTTGAGAGGACCGCGGGAGCATGAAAGCAACCCGGCCACCCCTGGAGCCATGGGGTATGTCGTGAACTGAGTCTCACGCACACAAGGCGAGGATCAGCACGCTCGATGGTCGGACAGGGAAGACTACGAGGATACTAGTGTACCCAACCTGTTGCCCAGCCGACAGTTGATTGAAGGTCTCAAAAATAAAATAATAAAATTCCCAAAGGAATAAAAATTAAAAGTAAAATCTTCCAGGAGACTGGCTTCTGAGAGCCACGTCTTCTCCTTCTGCTAGGCAGAAAAAAACTGAGGCCTGCTAGCTGCAGGTGTGAGGGTAATGTCCGGAGGGACCGCCCCCCTGGGCGGGGCTGTTCAGCTCTGGTTTGTTCTGGAATGTTTTAACATTTAACATTCTGCCTAGGTCTTCTCCTGCAAGCAGGGACATAAACCCACGTGTAAAGTGTAAGAGACGCCGTGTCGGTCCATGGATGATAAGAGAAACATTGTTTCTATGTGTTTATCAGATGATGGGGGATCTAGGTGGAGCCTCCGTACTGCTCTCTCCTTTACAATAAAGTCTCCTCTTACCCGGTGATGTGAGGGGCGGCTGATTGTCCATCATGACGTCCTTGTAGAGATCCTTGTGTCCTTCTAAATACTCCCACTCCTCCATGGAGAAATAGACAGTGACATCCTGACACCTTATAGGAACCTGACACACACAATGATACAGTCACCATCCAGACACATCCCTTGTCTGTTACTGGATAATGTCCCAGAATTCCCGGCACCGCTCACCTCTCCTCCATCATCTCTCTGGTGACTTCTAGAATCTTCTTTGTATTTCTCTATTCTATCAGGGAGGGAGGTGGAGGCAATGTGATGATCATGTGATCTCCAGACTTCACAGGAGGAAAACTCTAGATCTAAACACAAATAGCAAAAATCAAATGATATTCCCAGAATCCTCCTCACCATTCAGGTTTCCATTTTATTAAAGCCCCACTTCAGACTGAGATATAATTTCCCCACACAGGACCCCCACACTATGCAGGTTAACCGCTTGCCGACCGCCGCACGAACATTTACGTTGATAGAATTGCCCGGACAGGCAAAGAGGACGTGTGTATATATACGTCCCCTTTAAATGGCCGGCCGTGTTGCCGCGTGCGCCGTCGCCGGCACGCTCGCAACCCTGTTGCGAGCTCCGTGACCGTGCACACGGGACACGCAAACCCAATCGCCGGCGGTGTCCCGCTATCGGGTCACAGAGCTGAAGAACGGGGAGATGTTAGTGTAAACAAAACATTTCCCCGTTCTGCCTAGTGACACTGTCACTGATCGTGTTCCCTCTCATCGGGAACAGCGATCAGTGACATGTCATGACAAGCCACGCCCCCTAACAGTAAGAATCACTCCCGAGGTCACACTTAACCCCTTCAGCGCCCCCTGCAGGTTAACCCCTTCACTACCAGTGTCATTTTTACAGTAATCCGTGTATTTTTATAACACTGATCGCTGTAAAAATGACAATGGTCCCAAACTGGTGTCAAAAGTGTCCAATTTGTCCGCCATAATGTTGCAGTCATGATAAAAATCGCAGAAACTACTAAAAAATAATAATAAAAATGCCATAAAACTATCCCCTATTTTGTAGACGCTATAACTTTTGCGCAAACCAATCAAAAAACGCTTATTGCAATTTTTTTTACCAAAAATATGTAGAAGAATATGTATCGGCCTAAATTGAGGAAAAAAAAATTATAGATTTTTTTGGGGGTATTTATTATATCAAAAAGTAAAAAATATTGAATTTTTTTCAAAATTGTCACTCTATTTTTGTTTATAGCGCAAAAAATAAAAAATGCAGAGGTGATCAAATACCACCAAAATAAATCTCTATTTGTGGGAAAAAAGGACGTCAATTTTGTTTGAGAGCCACGTCGCACGACCGCGCAATTGTCAGTTAAAGCAACGCAGTGCTGAATCGCAAAAAGGGGCCTGGTCTTTGGCCAGCCAAATGGTCCGGGGCTTAAGTGGTTAAAAGCTTGTTGCAGACATTTTGATGTCATTACATACAACACAGGACCAACAGTCTCACTTTGCAAGTGAGGAGGCCAAAGGTCCGCCCACATCCTAAGATCATCAGAGAAATAAAACAGATAGATGGACATTAGGAGGAGGAGCTGTGAGGTCAGTGTGATGTCCGACCTGTGTAGGTGCACGTGTGTCAGTGTCAATAATCATTTCCCATATCCCTGTATATTGTGTTCTTTAAGATGCACGTCCAAGAGGCTCTAAAAAATATCAATGCTCCCCGCAGCCACCACCACTTGTGGAAGAGAGATCCACATTCTTACCGCCCTGACAGTGAAAAAAAATAGGATTTTTATAACAGCTTACCTGTAAAATCCTTTTCTTGATAGTACATCATAGGGACACAGAGCACCATAGTAATAACATATGGGTTATAGGCCACCTTCAGGTGATGGACACTGGCATAATAGAAACTCCCCCTCTATATAACCCCTCCCATACTGGGAGTACCTCAGTTTTGTAGCAAAGCAATATATACTGTATATATTCCTCAAATTTCTCTTATCGTCCATGGACTGACACAGCCTCTTAATACTTGACTTGTGGGTTATGTCCCTGCTTGCAGGAGAAGACCTAGGCAGAATGTGAGATGTTACAACATACATTCTAAAAGCCAGCGCTGAACAGCCCCGCCCAGGGGGGCAGTCCCTCCGGACATAACCCTCCTACCTGCAGTCAGCAGCCCTCAGTTTTTTTCTGCCTAGCAGAAGGAGAAGACATGGCTCTCTCAGGAGCCAGTCTCCTGACCGATTTTTTTTAATTCCTTTTGGAATTTTATTGTTTTATTTTTGAGATCTTCTATCAACTGTCGGCTGGGCAACAGGTTGGGTACAAGATATCCTCGTAGTCTTCCCTGTCCGACCATCGAGCGTGCTGATCCTCGCCTTGTGTGCGTGAGACTCAGTTCAGGACATACCCCATGACTCCAGGGGTGGCCGGGGGGCTTTTATGCTCCACGGTCCTCACAAGATTGAACAGTCCTGCTGTATCTTTTGCGGTGGACCGGGCCGACAGCTACTCAGTACCGCACTGTGATAGTCCTGTCAGAAACACACTAGTGGGTCCCTCAGGGGACGGGTAAGTAGTCTCTCCTGCCTGCAGGTGAGTACATGCTGTGTGTTTCTCTGTATGGGGGATTTTCCCTGTCTCCCCCTTGTTGTTGCTGCTCTCTGTCACCATTGCTGACGCTGTGTTGTCCGGGGTGCCTGGGGGTCACTCTGTCCCGGGGGGGGGGGGGGCGGGGCTCAAGGCTGTCTGCATATCGTTGGGGACAATTTTTTTGTGTTTTGGGGCCTGGGCGCCATGTTTGTGTTTTTCACATTTGTTTGTATAGCGGTCATCTTGCCGTGGATCGATGGCGCACATTGCGGCGGCCATTTTCTTGAAGCCGCGCACGCTTTTTACATTGCTTGGCCTCTATCGCTGCTGGAACGGCGCAAATCTCCTCACACCTCACTCGCGCTGGTACAGCACGGTGCAGGCAGCGGAACGAGCGGTCCTCTCTGGGTTGGTGAGTCCTCTGCGTATCCCCTCCTCAGTCAGTGCGGCCAGTGGGTGGACTTTTTCTTACATTTTGATAAAAGTCTCAGGGAGTGGCAGTTATGGAGTCTGGTTAAGCACAGTCCCCCCTCGGATGCCCACACTAGACCACCAGGATGCTGCCCAGGACCACCAGGGAAGCACCTTACATGTGGATGGCCAGGTACATTCCCAATGGCCATCCACATGTGCAATTTAATGCCCAACATTTGCCAATCAGTGCCCAAAAATGGGCACCGACTGGCACCTCTATGGCACAAATAAAATCATTGATGCCCAGCAATGCCACCCACCAGTGTCATCAGTGCCACCCACCAGAGTCCATCAGTGCCACCTATTAGTGCCTATCCGTGCCCACCTATCAGTGCCCGTCCGTGCCGCCTACGAGTGCCCATCAGTGCCGCCTACGAGTGCCCATCAGTGCCGCCTACGAGTGCCCATCAGTGCTGCCTACGAGTGCCCCCCATCAGTGCCGCATACGAGTGCCGCCCATCAGTGCCACCTCATCGGTGCCCATCAGTGCCCGTCATTGAAGAAGAAAAGGTACTTCTTTACAAAAAAAAAGAAAAACATTGTTTTTTTTCAAAATTTTCGCTCTGTTTTTATTTGTTATGCAAAAAATAAAAATCGCAGAGGCGATCAAATACCACCAAAAGAAAGCTCTATTTGTGGGAACAAAATGATAAAAAATTTGTTTGGGTACAGTGTAGTATGACCGCGCAATTGTCATTCAAATTGCGACAGCGCTGAAAGCTCAAAATTGGCTTGGGCAGGAGGGTGTATAAGTGCCCGGTATTGAAGTGGTTAAGGCCAAGCCTTCTAAAAAGCGTCTTTCCATATACACCTTTCTTTGACAGGTTCATTGATCAGGTTTGGGAATAGCCTCAGAAGACTTTTGCGGTCCCGCTCCGTCTGTCTATTAGGTACCCCTTTGAGGAGGCCCTGATTGAAAAGTGGGCTTCTTCCCCAGTGGTCAACCCCAGGCTACCACTCTCCCGATGGAGGGGACTCCTGCATTTAAGGACCGCACTGACAGGAGGTCAGAAGTGGTAAGCAGCGCTATGTTTGCCTTGTTGGGATCCGCCTTACGTCCTGTTGTAGCGGTGACCCTTGTGTCTCAGACACTTACGGAATGGGTTTGCACCAGACAGTGCAGGAGCATAATCTTCCTCCAGATACTATTGCACTGGCCCACCAAGTGGTGCAGGGCCTGGTGTATGTGTGCGATGCCTATTTGGATGCTGCGCCCTTGATTCCTAGGGCCTCAGTATCCGCGCAGGTGTTGCGTCGTCTTATCTGGTTAAAATGCTGGTCTGCTGACCTAGCCTCTAAGAAGCTCCTGACAGTTTTACCCTTTACGGGTGGTAGGCTGTTTGGTGCTGCCCTGGATGGCAGATGTCACCGGGAGGTAAGAGCACTCTCCTTCCTCAGACTACTAAGGGTACGGAGCCCCGCCATAAGCCGGGCCCCTCCTTTCCAGCAAAAAGTTTTTTTTTTGTCAGTCAGAGTCCGCAGGTAAGCCCTCCCAGACTGATAACAGTGCGGCTGGTGGACAGTAGCGTCCCTGGGGGCATAGCCGAACAAGCAGGCGCCCAAGCCCGGCGCCACATGAAGTCTTGCCCCCACCCGACGCTGGGGTGGGGGGGGGACTGCGCAGGTTCACAGATCTGTGGACCTCCGGGATCTCCGACCGGTGGGTGTGCGAGGTGGTCACCTCAGGATACGGGATAGAGTTCCGTTCCTGGCTCCCAGACAGATTCTTCCCCGCAATTCTCCCTCTCCTTCCTGCCCATCGGGCGGCCCTCTTGGGGGCTGTACAGGATTTGCTCAGGTGCGGAGTGATTGTGCCGGTACAGTCACAGGAGAGGTTTCGGGAGTTTTTACTCAAATCTGTTCATGGTCCCATAATGGGGCGGGGTCAGGCCAATCCCGGACCTCCATGCCTTAAATGCCTTGGTGAAGGTGCATAACTTCCGTATGGAATCCATTCGCACAGTGATCGCTGCACTCCATCCAGGGGATTTTTCTGGCGTCCTTGGATTTCGAGGACGCCTACTTGCATGTTCCGATCTGCGCAAGTCACCAGAATTTTCTGTGCCTTGCGATCGGCAAAGTCCACTATTCGGCACCACGGGTTTTCACAAAGGTGTTTTCTTCGGTGCTAGCCTTGCTTAGACAGCGGGGCATTGCTGTCATGGGCTATCTGGACGATCTTCTAAGAGCAGACACTGGCTCAGAATTAGAAGAAAATGTGACAATTGTCATTCAGACCCTCCGGGACTTCGGGTGGCTCCTGAACACTCAGAAGTCGGTCCTGGTCCCGACTCAGCGTTTGGAGTATCTAGGTCTGATCCTGGACTCCTTGGAGGCGGAAGTATTCCTACCTCAGAGAAGTTGCAGACGCTTCAATCTGCAGGGTGGGTCCTGACATCCCGAGTATGGTCGTCAATCCGTTTCTGCATGAGAGTCCTGGGACTCATGGTGGCCTCCTTTGAGGCCGTTCCATATGCCCAATCACACACTTGGGCATTGCTGGAGGAGAACCTGTCCCTTTGAGACAAGTCCCCGTTGTGTGTCCCTGACATGGTGGTGGAGATCCCCGGCCCTCCGGTCAGGGGAGTCGTTCCTTCCTGTCCTGTGGTCGGTGATCATGATGGACGCCAGCCTTAAGGGCTGGGTTGTAGATTGGGGAGTCCTATCAGCTCAAGGGCTTTGGAATCCTGACGAATCCCGTCTACCGATCAAGGTCCTGGGTCTGCGGGCCATCGCCATCAGACTGTGCCTCTCCTCGTGGTCGGAGAGACTACAGGGCCTCTCGGTCAGGATTCAGTCGGACAACGCCACGGCATTGGCGTATGTGAACCATCAGGGGGGAACTCGGAGCTCAGCTGCGGCGTCCGAGGTCGCCCACATCCTAAGGTGGGCCGAAAGAAGCATGCCGGCTCTGTCGGCTGTCTATTTTCCAGGAATAGACAACTGGCTGGCGGGCTGTCTGGGCCGTCCGGCGCTGGACCAGGGAGAATGGTCCTTGCATCCGGAGGTTTTTTCAACTTCTTTGCCGGCTGTGGGACATGCCGGATGTGGACCTGATAGCCTCTTGACCCGATCACAAGGTGTCGAGTTTTGTGGCCGGGTCCAGGGTCCCCTGGGTGGACGTCTTAGACGCGTTGGTTGACCATGGGGTCAGTATCGCCTGATGTTTGCTTACCCTCAGCTGCAATATAGTCTCCTCGCCTACTGCGCAGGGTGGCGACCGAAGGAATTCTGGTGATCCTCATTGCTCCGGATTGGCCTCGGCATCATTGGTACGCAGTTCTTGTCCGTCTCGTCCCAGACGTTCCTTGGCGTCTGCCACTGAGGGAGGACCTTCTGTATCAAGGTCCTTTACTTCATCCTGCTTTACAGTCTCTGGCCTTAACAGCATGATTATTGAAAGCCAGGTGCTGAGGGACCGGGGTCTCTCGGACTCGTTCATCTCGACCTTGTTGAGGGCACAGAAGTCTTCCTCCAAAGGGGTCCTATCACCGTGCGTGGAAGGCTTACATCGCTATGTGCGGAGAGCTAGACTGGCGCCTGAATCCTGCGGTTCTGGCAGCGTGGTGTGACCCAAAAAGCTTGCTTTAAGCTCCATTAAGGGTCAGGTTTCGGCCTCGGCCGTCTTCTTTCAATGTCCGCTAGCAGGCCGTTCCTTGAATAGCACCTTGGTGCAGGGGGTTCGACATGTGCTCCCTCCTGTCAGACCTCCTCTCCCTCCTTGGGATCTGAATTTGGTGCTCTCGGTTCTCCAAGAACCCCACTTTGAAAACAGAGATATTCCTCTCTTGACTTTGTCTCAGAAGGTGGCTTTCTTAGTGGCCATTACTTCTGTTAGATAAGTGCCTGAGTTGGCAGCCTTGTACTGCAAGTCGCCTTCCTTGGCCCTCCGTGAGGATAAGGTGCGCCCGCGACTGTCTTTTCTTCCGAAGGTGGTCTCCGCCTCGCACCTTAATGAGGGCATTGTTCTTCCGTCCTTGTATCCTCACCCATCGCATCCCAGAGAGTTTGCGCTTCACACGTTGGATGTGGTACGTGCCTTACGGGTGTATCTGTCTGCTACTGCTTCCGTTCGGAAGTCTGACTCGCTGTTTGTGTGTCTCTGGTCCAAAACAGGGCCAAGCGGTTTCGTCGGCCACCATTTCTAGGTGGAGCGGGCAGACCGTTATACAGGCCTATGCCCTTAGGGGGCGGGCGTCTCCCTTTCCGGTTACGGCGCATGCCACCAGGACTATTGGTGCTTCCTGGGCTTCCGACATCAAGCGTCGATTGCACATGTGTGCAAGTCGGCAACCTGGTCGTCCGTTCAGACCTTTTCTAAGATCTATAAGGTTGATGTGGCTGCATCTTCGGATGCTTCCTTCGGCCGCAAGGTGTTGCGAGCGGCCGGTTAAAGTTGCAACTCCTCCGTTGAGGAGCTCTGCTTGTTGGGAGTGAAGTTTTGGTTTTTCCATTCATACTGCTCCCACCCCTCTTCTTGACACTGCTTTGGGACGTCCCACAAGTCAAGTATTAAGAGGCTGTGTCAGTCCATGGACGATAAGAGAAAACAGGATTTTTGTACTCACCGTAAAATCCGTTTCTCGGACGTCCATGGACTGACACAGCACCCACCCTTCCTTTTAAGGTTTGTACTGCTTTGTTACGAACTGAGGTAGGAGGGTTATGTCCAAAGGGACCTCCCCCCTGGGCTGGGCTGTTCAGTGCTGGCTTTTAGAATGTATGTTGTAACATCTCACATTCTGCCTAGATCTTCTCCTGCGAGCAGGGACATATACCCACGTGTTTCAGTATTAGAGCTGTGTCAGTCCATGGACGTCAGAGAAACTGATTTTACGGTGAGTACAAAAATCCAAATTTTTCCTCTCGCCTACTCACATTTTGAGAGTGGGGAATGAGGGCTGGCAAGGAGCTGGGCTGCCTGGGAGTGGGGGGGGGATGAGCAACGCCGGCGGGTGGGGTTAATCGGGAGCCGTTCCCCCGATGGAAGAGTGCATGAAGTTAGAGGAGAGCAGCGGCATCACCGACAAGCGGTAAAACACGCTGTAATAGCTTACATTGAAACTGTCTCCGATCTGCTCACTATCACACAGCCCTGCCTCCTCATAACCCAATGCCTGTAATAGACAGAATGCTGGTCCAATTCTGGGATGCATTCTGTCTATTACAGGCGCAGGGTTAGGAGGCTAAGCTATTACAGCATGTTTTACCGCTCGGTGATCCCGAGGCTCTCCTCTAACTTCCTCCGCCCTGGCAAGGCTGCAATGGGGTCACTGTAAGGCTGCAATGGGGGCGCACAGTCAGGCTGCAATGGGGGCGCACAGTCAGGCTGCAATGGGGGCGCACAGTCAGGCTGCAATGGGGGCGCACAGTCAGGCTGCAATGGGGGCGTACAGTCAGGCTGCAATGTGGGGCAAAGTGAGGCTGCAATGTGGGGCAAAGTGAGGCTGCAATGTGGGGCAAAGTGAGGCTGCAATGTGGGGCAAAGTGAGGCTGCAATGTGGGGCAAAGTGAGGCTGCAATGGGGGCAAAGTGAGGCTGCAATGTGGGGCATTGTGAGGTTGCAATGATGGGCACAGGTCACGCTGCATTGATGGGCACAGGTGAGGCTGTGCTGAGGGGAACTGATAAAGTTGTTGTTAATATTTATTTTTGTAACTTAATTCTGCGTAAAACAGTTAAGTGTCTTTTCATGAGATAATTTATGATGGCGTGATTAGGGGCGGGCAGGGTAAGGGTTGGGTGGGGCAACTGGTGGCGAGTAACCCTTGAGACCTGGCTAGTAGTTTAGAACTTCAAATTTTGAGCCCTGTGTGTGTGTGTGTATATATATATATATATATATATATATATATATATATATCCCAAACAAGAGGGGAGGGACCTCTGTGTACCGTGATGTACTATCAAGAAAAGGATTTTACAGGTAAGCCATTATAAAAAACCTATTTTCTTTAACGTACATTACGGGACACAGAGCACCATAGTAACATATGGGATGTCCCAAAGCAATGCAATCTGAGGGGAGGGAGACACAAAAAAATAAAGCAGACCGCCGTCAGACATGAGGACCTATACTGCCCCCTGCAGAACGCTTCGCTCAAAGACGGCATCCTCCTGCTGACCTACATCCACCTGGTAGAATTTCGTGAATGTATGCACTGATGACCAAGTTGCGCCTTGCAAACCTGAGCCATGGAGTCTTGATGTCGCACCGCCCAAGAGGCACTGACTGTTCTGGTAGAATGTGCCCTTGGGTGAAAAAAGAGAAGTTTTTCATTTAAACCATAAGCTTGAACAATGGTCTGATGAATCCATCTAGAGATGGCCCTTTTTTGGGGCCTTCTGGCAACACAAACAAAGTGTCAGATTTCCGAATCTGAGCAGTTGCTTTCAGATAGAAATTAACTGCCCTTACTACATCAATAGAGTGTAATAACTCTTCTGCAGAACCAGGTTTTGGAAAAAACGAAGGTAGGGAAATATCCTGGTTCATATGAAAACTGGATACTACCTTAGGCAAAAAGGATGGGCGAGGACGTAACACCACCTTATCCTTATGTACCACTAGAAAAGGCTCTTTACAAGATAAAGCTGCCAACTCAGAAACTCTTCTTGCGGAGGTTACCGAAACTAAAAATATCAATTTTCTTGTCACAAGAGCCAATGGAGCATCGCATATTGGCTCAAAAGGGGGTTCCTGAAGAACTGACAAGACTAGATTTAAATCTCATTGACATAGAGGTGATTTAATTGGCAGATTAATACGCGTTACGCCTTGTACAAAGGCCTGAACTAAGGAATGTGAAGCAAGAGGCCTTTGGAAAAAGACTGACAAGGCCGACATTTGACCCTTAGTAGTACTCAAGGCTAGTTTCATCTCCACTCCTGATTGAAGAAAGGCGAGAATCCTGCTTATGACATACTTGCGAGGATGCCAACCCTTGTTTTCACACCAAGAAACATAGGCCTTCCAGACCTTATAGTAAATAGCCCTAGAGGCCGGCTTCCTTGCATTAATCAGGGTAGTTCCTACCGAGTCTGAAAGCCCTCAATGCTTTAAAATGAGGGCCTCAACAGCCAAACCATCAAACTTAGCGTTCATAAGGCAGGATGGAACACTGGCCCCTGCGAAAGCAGATCTGGACGGGACGGCAGAGTCCAAGGACCTGCCACCGCCATTCTTATGATCTCTGCATACCAAGGTCTCCTGGGCCATGCTTGAGCAACTAAGATCACCAATTTCAGTTCCCCCTTGATCCTGCATAGAAGACGCAGAAGCAACTGAACTGGGAGGGAACGCATAGATTATGGAGAACTGATCCCAAGGGGTCACTAAGGCATCCGTCCCGCAGGTGAGCAGATCCCTTGTCCTGGACACAAACCTGTCCAACTTTGTGTTGAACCTTGACACCAATAGGTCTACGTCCGGGGTACCCCACTTCTGGCATATGGCCATAAAGACGTCGGGATGTAGAGACCATACCCCAGGGAGAAATGGCTGGTGGTTTAAGAAGTCTGCCTGCTGTTGTGGAATTCCACAACACTGCTAATTTTCCACCCCTGGAATAAAAACTGCAGGCAGGCAAGGTACATGCTCTTCTGCCCAAGCCAGAATATGGCTTACCTCCCTCTGGGCAGTATGACTTTTGGTGCCGCCCTGGTGGTTGATATAGGCCACAGCTGTGGCATTGTTGGACTGAATCCTGACTGGAAAGCCCCTTAACCTGCCCGTCCAGGCCCTCAGGGCCAGGCGTGCCACCCAAATTTCTAGAATGTTGATGGGTAAGGTCTTCTCGGACTCTGACCATATCCTCTGAACCGTGTTATCTTCCAGAACTGCTCCACAGCCCAAAAGACTGGCATCGGTCGTCGCTAACTTCCAAGTAACCGGTGTGAAGGTTTTCCCCTTCTGCAAGTTCTTGGCCAATAACCACCAATTGAGACTCTGGTGTACGCTTGGAGTCAACCGCATTGGGCAATCCAAATCCTGGATCTCCTTGCTCCAGGCAGACAGGATACCGTTCTGTAACAACCTTTCCTATTTGCGTTTGTCTACTGTGGCTTGTCAATAAATACGTACATTTTTTAAGAGCAACGACCGGAGTGCGGATCATGTTTTCTTCACCGTTCTGTGACAACCTTAAATGGAACTGAGCATAGGGAACTGCTTCGAATGAAGCTACCATCTTTCCTAACAACCTCATGCACAGGCGGATGGAAGGACTCTCCCTTGTCCTGACCACGTGGACCAGATCTCTTATAGTGCAGACCCTTTGCTGAGGTAAAAACACCTTCTTGTGAGCTGTGTCTATGACCAGACCCAAGTATTCCAGCCTTCTTACTGGGCGTAAAGACGATTTTCCTAGGTTGATAACCCAACCTAGATGCTCCAGATACCTGACTGTGCTGACCACAATCTGGTCCAGCCTTGTCAGGGTCTGATCCATATTGTGGAAATTTTATGAAGATGTATTTAATATGTATTGTCATAGTGTCGCCCAGTGTTTGTACTCCCGCAGCCCGCTCTAAAGAGCTGACTGGGGCAGACTGACGCTGGTTGAGTCCCTTCTGCTAGTGGAAAATTTCTTGAGGTTGGAGAGAGGTGTTTGCAGAGTGGGGATATGTCCGCCAGCGAAAGGGATCCTGTGCATTAGCACAGATGTTCGTCTGGAGGGGATATGTTCACTCTGCAAGGACACCATCGGTTATAGGCGGATGTACACTCTTGTCTCTGCTGTGTCTGATCAGCATAGGTGGGGAATCATAGCGTGCACCTGCAGATAGCCTCCCATCCACAAGGAACGGTAGTATAATCCCGGGTATGCGTTGTTCTCTGGAACAGCACAGAATAAGGATTCCTATCACCGGTAATACGGGAGCTTTTGGGTTGTCATGATCAGAGATGGAAGCTGAATGCTGTGGGAAGGATAATTAGTTTTCCCCACTAATCTAAAAGATTGTCTTATTAAGACCTGAAAATATTGTTTATTTTTACTATATTTTCTGCATTTTATTTCATTTGAGTTCTTGTGTTTTTTTTTTCTCCTTTACTGTAATCTCAAGTGACTTTATAGTAAAGGGGAACAATTAATTTAATTCAGCTCACAAATTGTGCATACTATCGCAATGGCTGCCATGACCTGTCTAGAAAGTTTTGTAGAAACTTTTACTCTTAAAACATAAGAACAATGAATTTGCCTGTGATGCTAAATTATTGGAAGAACAAGCAAAAGCAACCAAAAATAACAAAAAACTTAAAAATCTAGCCTTAGCAGGCATGTTTGCTGCTTGCATGGCAATGAAGGCTAAAAATACAGAAATTGGAAGATATAGTCTATAATAAAAATATTACAATTTCTGAGAGGAAAAAGGAGAATACAGCTTTACAAAGCCAAGTACAAACCTTAACTACCCTTAATCAAATAGTTAATGCCTCACAGGAGGAAAATGTTAAAAATTACAAATTGGCCCAAAAAGACGTGGTACAATATAAAAGCATGCTAACTAAAGTTGAGACTGAACTGGACCATATCACAAGTGCATACAAAGTGCTAGATCGCACACAGGGAACACAAACAGAGTCACAGTTGCTACAAACAATTTCAATCCTTAAAGAACAGGCTGTGGCTAGCATATGCGAACATAGTAAGGCTACGGCACCTACCTGTGCCTATGAAATTGGGGACACAGAGAAATATGAAGAGTATTGGGGAGAGGAAGATTTGGATCCTAATTCTACTTTTCCGGTGGCAATGGGAGAAATCGCAGAGCCACAGGAAAATCGAGAATGCACCATGGTCATAGACCAACAGACAATGGGGACCAGCTATCCACAAATGAGGAGCATGACAAGTTCCCCATCATGGGTAGGACCCAGATCTCCTCCTCTACGGAAGGAAACCAAAAAAACTTGGGGTTTGATAATGAAGGAAATGAGGTGATTTCCAATGTATATCCAATTCAACCGGTAAAAATCCTTATGAGTGTGGCTGATTTCATTGGCAAAATTAAATCTAGTGAACACATTACTTTATATGCAACCATGAGAGATATTTTAACAGATTTTTCTTCCCCAAAGAATCTTTTTCAGTACATTGACAATGTGCTTATAGCCACATGCGACAAAGAAAAGCATTTGTGGGTATTGGAGGAACTCCTACGGATCCTAGGAAAAGCGGGACTGAAGTGTAATCCCAGTAAGGCACAATTGTTGCAGGAATTTGTGTCTTTTCTGGGGATTACAGTGACAGCAAACGGTGGTAAGAAAGCAACTGAGAAGGTAGAAACCAGTCTACAATTACCTCTGTCAGTAAGTATGCCTACTATCAGATCTTTCCTAGGATTGGAAAATTATTTGCGGCCTTTCATCCCTGATTGTGCCCAAAAGTCTGCACCACTGTATGATTGGTGGAAAAAGGATACCCGATGGCACTGGACTGAGCAACACACCAATCCAGTGCAGGAGCTTAAAGAAGCTTTAGCGCAAGCGCCAGCATTAGCCGACCCAGAGTACCAACTGCCCTTTCACATTGAGACTGCCATATCATAGACAGCCATGTCAGCTGTTCTGTCACAGGAAATCTATTGGGCTCTGTTGCTCCAAGAGCGAGACATTAAAGTCAAACATACAAATAATCCTTCCACTAGGGCCCATGGTCTCCTTTGATTCGGAGATGTCGATGGATGCACAAATAGGATCAGTAGTCAGCGGATCTCACCATCTCCTACGCCTGCTGCATAGACTCATCCCCTTTATCCCGGAAGAGGACAAAGCAGTAGTAGTTGGAACAATTATCAACTCGCGACTCGACTACGCAAATGCCCTCTACCTCGGACTACCCAAATACCAGATTTCGCGCCTACAAGTCATCCAGAACAAGGCTGCCAGGCTGGTAAGGGGAAAAAAAACCTTGGGAATCCATCGCCCCATCACTGAGGACCCTTCATTGGCTAACCGTAAAGGATCGGATCACATTCAAGACCCTCTGCCTCACCCACAAGTGCACACAAGGAAACGCTCCTCAATAACTATGCGAGAAGATAAAACACTACACCCCCAATCGCACTCTCCGATCAACAAACCAAAACCTCCTTCACATCCCCAAGTCCCGCTACAAAACAAAGGGAGAACGAAGATTTGCAGTCCAAGGACCACGGCTATGGAACGCCCTACCCACGGATATCCGTATGGAAGAAAACCATCGGGCCTTCAGAAAAAAACTCAAGACCCACCTCTTCTGATGGAGCAGGACGTCTCTGGATATAAGCGCCTTGAGGCGATTTAGTTTGCATTTGTAGCGCTATACAAGTTATTCAATCATTCATTCACCAAGGAGTACCACATGAAGGTGATATCACCCCACAATCAGCTGCGCAACAATTCTTTAGGCCTTTGTCAGCAAACGAAAATGTCCCTGAAAATGCAGTCCAAATTTTCACAGATGGATCATGTTTTTACGGGGAGGGTTTCCCACATGCAGGATTTGGAATATACCTTAACAATCCACATGCAAAGACCCAAACATCAATCTTTTGGTCATGGCAAGTCAAATCAGCACAATTTGCTGAGCTGGCTGCAATTGCTCATGCCCTAGAACTGATGAAAAGGGACCAAGAAATTGTTTTATACTCAGATTCTGCGTGGGTCTGTAATGCTATTACAGAAATTCTGCCCTTCTGGCACACCCACCAGTACATGTCCTCAGATGGGTCTCCACTTAAACATGCATCCCTGTTGAAATATATTGTAACATTGGTGCAAAAGTTGCCAGTCAAACCATGGGGGTGCAAAGTAAAAGGTCATTTAGGCACTGCCCCATACTGGGAACAAAATGAGGTAGCGGATTGTTTGGCCAAACAAGGAGCACAAGGGGGGAGATCTGGGAAATTCCTTTGAATTTACTGGACTCAGTCTTGTGCCCCATCGTTTGTGCCCTCACAAAATCCTGCAACTAAAATGTTCTGCTTTCTTTCCTTTTAGAGCCATGAAGTCGATGTGGATTGTGATCCTGCTCCATCTGATCAGACATACCAAGGGAGAGGAGACTGGAATGCTCATCACCGTGATCGTTGACCAGAATCCGGTCTACTGCCTAGAGGGGGAATCCGTCTTATTGCCTGTGGCCATTGTAGGAACTGTGGGGAAGCAAGTTTATTGGTGGAGTCCCATGAATAATCAGCTAGCCTGGATTAATGGCGTTGCTGAGAATGCCACAGATTACCGGGATAGAGTCATGAGGTTTCAGAACGGATCCTTATTGATTTAAGAGACACGGTTGAGTGATGCCGGAGAGTGGAAATATTCTTTTGTTATCTCCATCCCCTTGTCCAGCAACACTCCTGCATCCACTCTTCAGTATGTCCCCGGAAAAATTACCTTTCATGTGTCCCCAAAGACTAACACCCCTGCTCCTACAACTTTGCCCAAAAATACAGTTGCAATCCCCTATTATGAACCAACATCCTTGGAATGCCCATCACTGCAAGAGGGACCACCTAGTGGGCTAACAGCAACCTCAATCCCTGGAATATTGTTTAATAACGTTAAGTTCATTCATGTGCCGGTGGTACTTAATTTGTCCCAGTGGAACATGGCCGAATTCGGCTCATGTGCCCGGACAAATGTGTCTGTTTTACTCTTCCTTGCTAGTAGATTTGATTGCCTTCTATGCAAGCCGAACTCAGGATCCATTTGCACAACCAAACCTCCCTCCCCACAGGGGCATTTTCAGATCCAGAAAGTTAATGGGCTTGGACAGCATACTCGCGTCCATCCCAGGACTTTTTGGATCTGGCATGTCAATTTGGAACCAAGCCGATTTGTCAGCAATTCGCAGGCATATCGGAAACTTATAACAGAAAGAGGGTCGGCAAGTGCTGAAGCCAGTTCTGCAGGGTGTTGAGAGGCTTGCAGAGGAGGAAAGGTTTACGGTTTATAACATGAAGCTAGAGAGTATGGTATGGGCAAAGAGGTAAAATGCACTGCGTATGGAAATGAAAAGATACAGACCTTACACAGTGGTATTGTACTCACACTAATACTAGTGGTGAAATGAATGTACATTCTGGGAGACAAGTGCAAACCTGTGCCAGTTTCCACAATTCAAAATATAGGGATAGTGACACCACACCCAAATAGAGGGCCAGTTGCTTGCAAGAAGAGCCAGTCACCTACCTTGACCTAGGGTACATGTCCTTCACAAAGTTGCTGCCTGTGTTCCATCCACAAGATGACTACTTTAACATGATGGCGTCCATACACCCCCTCAGATACCTAGAAAATGACGTGTACAAGGAAAGCTTGCACCTCCCCAAAATGCTCATTCAAGTTCAAGGGCGATGGAAAGCACCACACACTGCCTGCTGCACTGTCAAAGACAATAGATACTTATGCTGTTGTGATGTGTTCAAAATTGACACTCCAGTCTGTGGTCTAAGCAATGACCCGGATCCCACAGCCAAAGTAGCAAGGGGTCCCCAACTGGAAAGTCCACGCCAACCACCTCAAGAAACCAGTCCATGCCAACCACCTCAAGCCAAGTTAGATGGAAGCTAACTGCCCAGTGAAGTTGTCAAAATGGAGAACACCAAGCACAAGGATCACCTACCACATGGATGGACTGTACTGTGTCATTACCAATCACCAGACATTTCTCTATGGGGGTCAGTCGTGTCCAATACCCTATCCAAATTTTTTCTTCATTCCACATGAGTACACTACTATTGGGGAAACTGTAGTAACTCCCATACCAGTGTTAACAGAAGACTATATCATTGAGAGTACCCCTGATGTCCCAGATCCTATCACATACATACCCCATTTTGATGTAAAAATTGATACTCTGTCAGTAAACCTTCACAATCTGCTTGCAAGGAAGGATACCCATATAATTCAAATTAGTAATGATATGGTGAAAACAGGGAAAAGGTTGAATGAACTTTTACATGATGGGGATTTCAGCTTAGTCACAACTAGGACCTGGGTGGAAATGGGAATAAAAGGTCTTTTCATATTGCAATGTGGGGTACTGATTTTCATGATGGGCATGGTGATATATCTTGGCCGACTTCTAAGATGGCAGAAAGAGAAACTTAACACTCGAATGCAGCTTAGACAAACAATTACTCACTTAAGTGTGGCCTCGTCTCATCTGTCTCAACTTGCCACAAGGGGTCATCTGTTGCCCTATGCGGAATGTTTATGAATAATCTCCATTGGAAACTGGGAATATCCGTACATAGATGTATATATAAGTTAGAATTTAAATGTGTAGTATGAAATGTGTGTATCTGTAAGGGTTAACTTGGCTGACAAACTGGGCTTGAGGAAAATCTAATTACCAGTCCCCTTGATATACATGAATTACAAAGGGCGGAAGAGTTGTCCGGTCTGACGAGGTAACTTAGTATTAAGTGATCACCTCTGAAACTGCTAATCTATGTGGCACCACCTTTATTAGCTAGATAAAGGCGTGTGTATGCTCCCATGTTAAAGGACCAATATCCATTTAAGGGGTAATTTTTCCTAGCTAATTCCATGTATAGCCAAATGCCCCATTCAAGGGAAGTTAACGACCTCCGGTTTAATTAATTTATCTTCAAATCCAATTATCACTAAATACCAGTAAAGAGTGGGCTAGTGTGGGAAATTAATATAACGGCCGGAGGGAGGAGAGAGATAACAGTAACCAATCGTAGCCGCCCTGTTTTAGTCAATGGGCGAGGGCTGCATAAAAAGGACCACCCCAATCGGTAGAGAGGGAGAGATGAGATGACCTGGGCCCAGGAGTCATTATAGGTAATTATCAGACCATCTCCCAGCACTTACAGTATACTTGCGTTGTCATATGTTTGTCTGTCTATTTGTAATGTGATGTATATACTCTGTACTGTAACCTAATACTAATATTTACATACTTTGTTTGAAACTAATATTTACTCCCTTGCCTAAGACTGTAAATGTTTGCGGTGTATTAGATAGACTAATAACAATTCTCTAATAAATGCTTATTATATTGAAGCTTTCACTTCTAGTCAAAAGAACTCTTATTTAACCCAAATCATATCTTTGAGATATTGAATCGTAAATATACATGCGTAAATCGCAACACATGGTTGTTTAGCCATGCGGCTTCCTTTGTTCCAGGAAAGGCAATACACCCTGTCTCTGCTCAGACACACCCATAGGACTCTGTAATAGGAGGGCCCGTGGAACCCAGAATCCCTTAAAAAGTATGAAATACCCTTGCTCCAGCTCCCCGTGTACCTCTTCTGTCCAAATCACCCTATGTCCATTAGGGGCATAGTGTTACTGAGAAAATATATCTTAGACTACTTCAAATGGGACAGTTATATTCATTACCAATAGCTCTAATAGGGGCACAGGGTGAATGAGAACCCCACTATGATCTGTACTAGTCAGATTCAATGCTGTATACATTGTATATATTGTGTGTTGGCTGTTGTGTACTATTTGCTGTGATGGGGTGGGGTGTGACTGTATTCTATTGTCTATTGCTTAACGATGCTAATGTCATCACCCCCAGCCACCTGTCTGTCGTCTTCTGTAATGTAAAGGAGTCTAGTGTGACTGCTCTGCATTTTATTGTGGCTTATGCTAATTGACCCTGTATTGTATGAAGGAGTTCTGTGATAATGTGTATTGTAGTTTAGGAAACGGCCAGGCTGTCTAAAAGAATTTGTTAATTAGCTCATGTTAATTTATGTCTCTGTGTATTGTGAGCAGAATGTGGGACCCTCCTCTTTTGGTGTATACAAGAGCCTGGTCTCTCAATAAAGATAGTCAGTCCTGCTTAAACCTCAAGTCAGAGCTTTGTCTCGTTATTGGGGGAGAATTATTCTTATGGGTCTTGTTCGCCTGACTGGAGTGTCGGTAGCTGCCTTGGTGTTCGGAAAGGGAATATCCTAAACGGTGTTAACCCCTTTCATACTTGGGGTGCCGTTACAGACTCCTTTAGCCATTTTTCATTGGTTGTTTGTATTAACTCATCCTGTTGGAAGGATTTCTTGTTAGGTCATATCCTGTGATGTCACTTCCCTTGGAGGTGGTGATTTGCTGCTGGAGCCATCACTTCCTGTTTGTCATAGCTTTTGTCTTTTATGAATAAAAAGCCAAGCATGCAGGGTAGAGGGCAGTCATGCTGATGGAGCTGAGACGTAAGCTATGGTGAGGTCTGTTTACTTGGGGATATACAGGAAATAGAGTTGTAGGTAAGATGCATTATATCATTAGACAAAATGTGTGCTTATTAGCACAGGAGATATGCTGTGCGCATGGCGTACAGTCTAATTTCCCGGACATCCACTAGTAGTAGGTCATCTAGGTATGCCACCACCGCAATACTCTGGGCCCTCAGTCTTGCCAGAAGTGGGGCCAGGACCTTTGTAAAGACTCGTGGCGCTGTGGCCAATCCGAAGGGCAGGGCCACAAACTGAAAGTATCGCTGTTCTACTGCGAAATGCAGAAAACTTCTGGTGAGCAGGAAATATTGGAACACGGAGATATGCGTCCTTGATGTTTGACGCTAGGAGTTCTCCTCCCTGAAGGGTGGATACCACTAACCAGATTGATTCCATGTAAAAAGTCTGAATGTTTAAAGCTGAGCTCCACCCTAAAGTGGAACTTCCGCTCATCAGAACCCTCCCCCCTCCGGTGTCATATTTGGCACCTTTCAGGTGGGAGGAGGGTGCAGATACCTGTCTAAGACAGGTATTTGCACCCACTTCCGGGAGTCCTCTCTGCGGGTATTCTGCGGGTAGCACATCACTTCCTGCAGAACACCCGTTGTGTTCTGGGAGACACACAGCTCCCAGAACACAACGGGGACCAGTAAGAACGGCGCAGCGCGACTCGTGCATGCGCCGTAGGGAACCGGGCAGTAAAGCCGCAAGGCTTCACTGCCTGGTTCCCTCACAGAGGATGGCGGTGGGGGCAGCTGAGAGATGAGCAATCACTCGTCTTCTGCTGCCAACGTCGCTGGACTCCAGGACAGGTAAGTGTCCTAATATTAAAAGTCAGCAGCTGCAGTATTTGTAGCTGCTGGCTTTTAATTTTTTTTTTTTTCAGGGAAACTCCGCTTTAATAATCGGTTCAGACCCTTGAGATCTAGAATAGGTCTTAGGAAACGTGGAGGTGGAAACTCCCGAAACTCCAGTTTGTATCCTAGAGACACTATGGAGATGACCCATCTGTCCTGGATCTCCTCCTGCCAGGCTTCTGCAAACTGCAGGAGCATTCCCCCTACTCGATTGAGCGGGGGCGCCCCTTCACAAAGAGGTCCCCAGGGCTTTTCCGCTTGGGGTTGATGGCGGAGGCCGTCGAGACTGCCTGAAGTCTGATGCCCCAGGCGAAGGAGAAGCAGAGCGTTTAAATGAAGGATGCCTGCTCCTTTTTTTCACTGGAAGAAGGGTACTTTTTCCACCTGAAATCTTCTGGATGTTTTTATCCAAGTCATCGCCAAACAACCTCTCCCCATGGAAGGGAAATCCAGTCAGTAGTTTTTTGCAAGGTAACTCTGCTGACCAATGTTTAAGCCAAAGGACTCTTCGCATATGCACTAGTAGAAGAGCAAGGCGTGACGTCTGATGAATGGAATCTTTAATGGCGTCAACTGCAGAACAAAGGGCCCTAGGCAGTTCTGCTAGGTCCGGGACCTCTTCCCCTTTGACAATCTGTTTCATTTTGTCATTAAGGAATTGACAAATGCCAATCGCTGCTACTGCAGGTTGTGCTACTGCACCGGCCATAGAAAACGATGCTTTAAACAATGATTCCAGCCTCTTATCTGCTGGATCCTTAAATACCTGAACATTGTTCACTGGATAAGTTACACTTTTATTCAGGGAAGAGACAGCAGCATCTACTGCTGGTACACTCCATTTCTTATTAAACTTCTCCTCCATAGGATACATTTGGGAAAATCTCTTAGGAGGAATAAAATGCCTGTCTGGATGTTCCCAGTCAGCATAAATAAGCTGTTCCAGCAACGGGTTCATAGGAAAAGCATGGGAGCCCCTGAGGAGGCTTCAGAGAACCTAAAGAGAAGGGAACTGAGAGATCCACCATTCATGATTCCTGCAAGCTATTTCCGGCTACACTTGTATTCAATGCAGCTATAATAATATAATCTCTCTGATGGTCATACTGGAGGAAGCGGTTTTACTGACGGAAGCACTCAGCGAAGTGTGGGATAGGATCCGTCACAACTGGTGGCAAGCTGTGGGATGCTTCCTCTTGCCAAGGCACACCCAAACCACCACCGGGACCCTCTGCACAAAACAGCAGATGGAAAATTACTATGCCAGACTCAAGCGCAGCACCTTGAAGGTTTTCTTAGAAAGCCTGTGGAAAAGTCTCCAGCAACAAATCCAAAGCGACTCTCATCACCGAACTAATGGAGATCGACCGGGCCAGCAACCCACCAGCAGATACCTCAGAGGCAACAGAGTTCCAGCGTGATGTCCAGTGGCGACTGGCTTTGTATGGTACTCACCCCCCGCAGGAGGTTATCAGTCAAGTGTTATGAGAGGTGTCCCAGCTGCGAATGGCTGAACTCCAGTGGGACCAAGGAGCATCAGTTATGTCCAACCGGGAAGCTCCAGCGGCCTGCAAAAAGCTACCCTATGCCACCTTCCGCATGTTTCAAGACGGGGAAGATGAGATGGATGTTTACCTGCAAATGTTTGAGCGGCAATGCGGTCTCCAAGGTGTCAATAAAGCAGATTGGGTCACGCTCCTGGTCAGCCGGCTCACAGGAAGGGCTGCAGAGGCGTACAATAATGTCCCAGACGAGATCAGCCAGGACTATGACTGGGCAAAAGAAAGGCTATTGGCTCATCAAACGACCCGAGCAGCGGAGAGTTGGATGACCGGGTGCCAAGCTGTTACCATGGCAGTTGCGCTCCAGCTAATCCTCCTGGAACAATTCTACGATCATACCCCACGTGAAGTTAGAGACTGGGTAAAGGATCGGCGGCCAGTTACAGTAAACTTCATTGGAATGAATAAGCACATCTTTGTGTGAAACGCGTCTACCATTTGAACTGTCTGTAACACTTGGGATGTTTGTCTATTAAACAAGAATTTTGATGGATCTTGGAGTGCTGCCATTTCTTCAGGGTTGATTGTATGCGGAGGCGAGCCGAGGCAGGCACCCGTGATATCATTAGGCTCCCTGTCTCACGTGGAACAGCGAGTTCTTTTGTTTGGCCAGTTACAGTAGATGAAGCTGCCACCCTAGCTGACCAATATGTGGATTCAAGGCGGACTGTACAACCAGAGCCTAAGACCCCTGACCTAGACTGTACTACCCCTCTCTATGACAAGGCTAGGGGGAGTGTCCCTAACTGTGTGTAAAAGTGTATGTTTTGTATTTAATAAACAGTTGATGCTCTGCATGTTTAACCCTCAACACCTGTGTGGCTTGTCTCGTGATTGAGGGGTTAAAGGGCTGGTTATGGCGAATCTGCAGGCTGCAGGTGCGTTTGGAAGACAGGAGACACAGGTTTGGTGGATGTGCCCACCTGGGGTATCCGAGATCCGTCACAGGAACTTCAGCCGTTTCTGCTAGGGGCAGCTTATACCCAAAGCGTACTGTCTCAGTGAGCGATTGAATTAACAATATATGAGGTTGTGAGGCTGAAAAAGACTCCTCTGGGGCTGAGCCCTCCCATGAGGAACCCTCCTTCACTCTTTAAATTAGCCAACAGACACCGTCTGACATCTAAATTAACTTTCCTTCTTGTTCTGAGGATTGGCACAAAACGAGGGAAGGACAATCTCCTGCATCCTGTGGAACCGTGAGGCCACCTTCGGAAGGTACAGGGGATCCTGTCTAAGGATAATCCTGTCTTCAAATAATAAGAAAAGGGGCTCTTTTACAGACAGAGCCTGGAGATGAGTTGAGTGGTATCTTACTATAGCGCGGTCTTATCCCGAATGGGCCCCGATGCACATAGCAGAGGTTCCTGGGAAAAGAGGACCCAGGAACCAGAAGCAGCACAGAGCGGCAGAAAGGGTGGAAGAGAAAGGCTACGCAGGGAAGGCTTGCATGAAAAGCCAAGTCTTCAGTAACCCGCGGAAGACCGGAATAGTAGGGGCCTCCTGGAGCTCGACAGGGAGGCTATTCCACAAAACGGCACCCTGGTGGGAGAAGGCCCGACCACCACGCCGGATCACCTATCCCCCCCGCCATTGTAATGGCCAGCAGGAAGGTTGTCTGATGGGCAAGTAATTTAAGCGGGATATAAGCCAAGGGCTCGAATGGTGCCTTGGTCAGGGCCCGAGGACTAGGGTAAGATGCCATGGTGGAAATTGGTTCATTTGCACCGGGGACATCCTCTCACTAGTCGACAAAAATCTCTTGATCAGTGGGTTTAGTGCCAGTCTCCTGTCCAAAAAAAATGGACAAGGCTGCCACCTGGACCCTGAGCGTCTTAGTAGTTAGACCCTGATCAACGCCGTCCTGGAGGAAATCCAAGATTGCAGGGATCTCCTGCTGGGAAGTCCCCCTCGCCTGACACCAACGCAAGAAGACTCCCCAGAATTTGGCATAAATACGCCTGGTAACCTGCTTCCTACTCTGTAACAGGGTGTCAATTACTCTCTCTGAACACCCCCTCTGCCGCAGGCCCTCCCTTTCACGAGCCAAGCCGCTAGCTTGAAGAAACCGGGTTTGGGTGGCAGACTGGACCCTGTAGGAGAATGTCCTGCCGCTCCGGAAGATGCTGTGGAGGGGACAAGGACCAATTTCCCAGGGTAGGGAACCAGGTCCTCTTGGGCCACCAGTGAGCGATTAAAATCAGTCTGCCCTCAGACTGACTCAGCTTCTGCACTGTCTTTGGGATCAGAGCCAATTGGGAAAGGCATAGTCCAAGTGGAAGTCCCAGTCTTGTGCCAACACGTCCACCCCCTCGGATCCTTTCTCCCTGGACAGTGAAAAGAACCTCTTCATCTTCCTGTTCCCTCTGTGTGCGAAGAGATCTATCTCTGGTCTGCCGAAGCGTCGACACACGAGGGAGTACACTTCGGGGTTTAATTCCCACTCTCCCTGGTGAATTGGCTGTCGAAAGAGGCAGTCCGCTTTGACATTGCAGACCCCCCTTATATGCACTGCTGAAATTGAAGGGATTCTCTGTTCTGCCCACTCCAGGAGTTCCTGAGTCAGGCCCAAGAGAACGCAGGACCCGGTGCCCCCTGGTGATTCAGAAAGGCCATTGTGGTTGAATTGTCAGAAAGGATCTGAACCTCTTTTCCTCGGATTCCTTCTTCAAAAGCCTTTAAAGCTTCCCTGACCACCAAGAGCTCCCGGAAGTTAGATGAAGAGCCCCTCTGAACTTGGTTCCAGACACCCTGGGCCCGCAGTTTATCCAGACGGGCCCCCCAACCCCAGGCACAGGCATCGGTCATCACCCTAAGGGGTTGGAGCTGAGCCCAGAGGTGACCCTCCCCCAAACTCTGCAAAGACTCCTTTACCACTCCTGAAATGGAGACCTTTTGGTCTAAGGTTCCCCTTTTTCTGTCCCAGGATAGGAGAAACTGCTAGAGAGTCCTGGAGTGGAGCCCATGACACTACAAGCTGTCATTAACCCGAGGACTCTCATAACTCCTCTGAAGGAGACCTCCTCTGCCTCTAGGAGGGATGAGACTGCAGCTATCAGGCCCTCTACTTTCCCCAGGGGCAACACAAGCTTCTGTGCCCTGGAATCTACCAGGAACCCTAGGTAAAACTTGGTCTGCGCCGGAATCAGAGAGGATTTTTCCTGGCTGATTAACCACCCCAGGGACTCTAAGGTACTTACTACTTTGTCCAGGTTGGACAGTAGGAGATCGCGACTGGTTCTAAACCAAAAGGCCATCCAGATAGAGGATCAGCTCTATCCCTTGGAGATGGAGGTACAAAACCACCTCTGCAAGGATCTTTGTGAAAACTCTCGGGCTGGTTGCCAGCCCAAAGGGTAGGGGCGCAAAACTGCCAATGCTCCACGCCCTGACCCGAGAGAATCGCAAACCG
This sequence comes from Rana muscosa, assembly GCA_029206835.1. Classification (NCBI taxonomy): domain Eukaryota; kingdom Metazoa; phylum Chordata; class Amphibia; order Anura; family Ranidae; genus Rana; species Rana muscosa. The sequence continues at coordinate 26,756 of JARGYO010005596.1, read as the reverse complement.
TCGAAATTCCTTGTGCCCTGGGAAAATGGGGACCTGAAGATAGGCGTCTTTTAGGTCTATCGTGACCATAAACACCTCCTTCAGAAGATGCTTCCTAAATTCTTGTACCATTGGAACCTGTTTAGCCTTCTTAAATTTATTATTAGGCGGTACTTTCCCGAGGGCTTTGGGACCACAAAGATGTGAGAATAAAACCCTTGACCGCGTTGCTCTACTGGGACAGGTACTATAACACCCTTCTCTGCCAGCTGCCTAAAGCTCTGAAGACCCACCGCCTTCTGCTGATCCCTGGCTAGGCGGGTTAGAAGGAAGCTTGGGGGAGGTAAGGAGAGTAGTTCCAACCTGTAGCCCTCTCTCTCACATCGTAGGATGTGGGGGCTTTGAGTGATCCTTTCCCACTGAGTGACAAAGTGATAAAACCTTCCCCCCACCCTGACGTCACTTGGTATCTTTGTCACTGGATTTTGGGCTGGAAAAGAGGAGCCCTTCTTTTTGCTTGCCCTTACCAACTCCCCTTTTCTTTCCTTCCTTCTTATCCCTGAACCGGTTTCTAACCAGGGGGCCTCGAAAAAAAACTTCCCCTATCTTTCTTAGGCTTTATCAGAAACTTCTTGCCCTTCTCTGTAGACCTAGAAAGGACCTAGTCCAACCCAGAACCAAAGAGTAGGGAACCTCAAACGGTAGACCACACAAATGTGTCTTAGATGTGTTGTCCCCATCCCAGGTCTTAACCCACAAGGCCCTCCTTGCGGAATTCATAAGAGCCGCAGACTTGGCTGCATCTGCCAAGTAGGCCACGGCTCTACCAATCACCTCTAAGGAGTCCAAGACCTGTTTGGACTTGTAAGTTCGTGACATGTGGTCCACCCACTTTGTGACCCACATGTCTGCATTCCTGGCCACACAGGCTGTTGCCAAGGCTGGACTCATGGCTGTAGCATTGTCCTCCCTGGCCCTGCGCAGAAGAGTCTCGGACCGTTGGTCCATTTGGTCCCTGATATTGCCTGCATCCACGAAGGAGAAGTCAGATTGTTTGGACACCTGTGCTAGGGAAGCATCTAGTCTGGGTGTCTTAAAAAAAGGGATTTTTATAACAGCTTACCTGTAAAATCCTTTTCTTGGAGTACATCACGGGACACAGAGCGACTTAGTCATTACTAATGGGTTATATAGATACCTTCAGGTGCTGGCACTGGCAACTTCCAAAACCGAAAGTACCCTCCCCTATATAAGCCCCTCCCATCCGGGAGCACCTCAGTTTTGTAGCAAAGCAATAAGTGTCCCAAAAAGAGGGGTGGGAGCTCTGTGTCCCGTGATGTACTCCAAGAAAAGGATTTTACAGGTAAGCTGTAATAAAAATCCCTTTTTCTTTTTCGTACATCACGGGACACAGAGCGGCATAGTCATTACTAATGGGACGTCCCAAAGCAATGCCAAATGAGGGGAGGGATACACTATACATAAGCTGGGCGCCATCAGGCATGAGGATCTTTTGCGGCCTGCAACACACTGCGCCCAAAGGAGACATCCTCCTGACTTCTAACGTCTACCTGGTAGAATCTAGTAAACGTGTGTACTGAAGACCATGTTGCGGCCCTACAGACCTGAGCCAGGGAGGCCTGGTGATGCACTGCCCATGAAGTTCCAACTGCTCTCGTGGAGTGCGCCCTAACTTTGAACGGAGGCGGTCTCCTTCTCAAGCCATAGGCTTGTATTATGACCTGTCGAATCCACTTGGCTAAAGTAGATTTTGATGCTGCCTGACCCTTTCTGGGGCCTTCTGGCAGAACAAACAAAGTATCCGTTCTACGAATCTGAGCAGTGGCTTTTAGATAAGCTTTAACTGCTCTTACTACATCCAAAGAATGCAATAACTTTTCCTCTACCGAGGTAGGTTTGGGGAAAAAAGAAGGAAGAACCACATCTTGGTTCAAATGAAACCTCGATACCACCTTAGGAAGAAAGGCTGGATGAGGACGTAACACTACTCTGTCCTTATGGATAACCAGATATGGCTCCTTACAGGACAAGGTGGCTAATTCCGATACTCTTTTAGCCGAACAAATGGCTACTAGAAAAATCAATTTCCTGGTGAGAAGAACCAAGGAAATGTGCTGCAATGGTTCAAATGGTTGTTTCTGTAGAACCGACAGAACCAGGTTTAAGTCCCATGGACATATGGGAATACTAACCGGAGGGCTAATACGCATCACTCCTTGTATGAACGCTTTGACTAGTGAATGCGAAGCCAAGGGCCTTTGAAAAAATATTGACAAGGCCGAAATCTGACCCTTGATAGTACTCAAGGCCAGCTTCCTATCTACAGCCCACTGTAGGAAGTCCAGAATCCTACCTATTACGTACTTACGTGGATGCCATTTCTTGGCCTCACACCACGTGATGTACGCCTTCCAGATCCTATAATAGATCTGCCTGGATACCGGCTTCCTGGCATTAATCATGGTAGATACCACAGGATTAGAGAGCCCTCTCTTTTTTAGAATGTGGGCTTCAATAGCCAGGCCGTCAAACCTAGGGCTGGTAAGGAAGGGTGGTATATCGGTCCTTGCGAAAGCAGGTCCGGACGATGTGGGAAGGTCCAAGGACTCCCCACTGACATTTTTACAATCTCTGCGTACCATGCCCTTCGGGGCCACGCTGGAGCCACCAGAATCACTGGTTTCTTTTCTACCCTGATTCTGCGGATTAATCGCGGTAACAATTGTGGCGGTGGGAATGCATATATCAGCTTGAACTGATCCCAAGGGAACACTAGCCCATCCGAACCGCAAGCTAGGGGATCCTTTGTGCGAGACACAAATCTGTCCACCTTTGCGTTGAATCTGGATGCTAGCAGATCTACATCCGGTGTTTCCCACCGCTGGCATATTGCCTGGAAAACCTCGGGGTGAAGAGACCATTCCCCCGGGCATAATTGTTGGCGACTTAGAAAGTCCGCCTTCCAATTCTCCACTCCTGGAATGAATACCGCGGATATGGCTGGGACATATCTTTCTGCCCATTCCAGGATCCAATTCGCTTCCCTCTGGGCTGCACGACTCCTGGTGCCACCCTGGTGATTGATATATGCCACTGCTGTGGCATTGTCTGATTGAATTCTGACAGGGGACCCTTGGAGTTTGGATGTCCATGCTACTAGGGCATACCGGGCTGCTCGTATCTCTAAGAGATTGATGGGCAGGGCCTTCTCTGCTTCTGACCACTTGCCCTGGAGAGACCATTGCTCCAGTACTGCCCCCCAGCCTATGAGGCTGGCATCTGTAGTGACCACCTTCCAAGAAACCGGACTGAAGGGTTTCCCTTTTTCCAGATTCTGGGGCACCAACCACCAATGGAGGCTCTTGCGAACGGAAGGGGACAGGGACATTGGTAAGTCTAAAGCCTGAACTCTTTTGTTCCAGGCTGACAGTATGGCCCTCTGCAAGTTCCTTGAATGGAATTGACCGTAGGGTACCGCTTCGAATGAAGCCACCATTTTTCCCAGCAGCCTCATGCACAGGCGTATGGATGGTTTTCTTTTTGTACCCACTAAGTGGGTCAAATCTTTTAAAGACGACACCTTCTCTGGAGGTAAGAAAATCTTTCTCTGATTTGAATCCAGCCTTAGCCCTAAGTATTCCAGACTTTTGACTGGTCTTAGAGCTGACTTGTCCCGGTTGATAATCCAACCGTGATATTCCAGATACTTGATTGTCTTGTGAATAGCTACTTCCAGCTTTTCCACTGAGTGGTCTATTAGTAGCAGGTCGTCTAGATATGCCATTATCGTTACACCCCGTGTTCTTAGATTGGCCAATAGTAGGGCCAGAATTTTTGTGAACACTCGTGGTGCTGTGGCCAGACCGAAAGGTAAGGCTCTGAACTGAAAATGGCGCCCTTCTACTGCAAAGCGTAGAAATTTCTGGTGGGCCGGAAAGATGGGAATATGCAGATAAGCATCTTTGATGTCGATCGAGGCTAACCATTCCTGCCCTTGTTGGGCGGTGGCCACCGATCGGATCGACTCCATCCGAAAAGTCCTGATATGTTTAGCCCTTTTAGATTTAATATGGGCCTCACGTCCCCATTTGGTTTGGGGACTGTGAAAAGGTTTGAGTAAAACCCGAACCCGCTTTCTTCCAAGGGAACCTCATGATTAGCCTTGGAGCAATAGTTGTTCTAGTGCCAGACGGAGGGATCCTCTCTTCTGGGGATCTCTTGGCACGTTTGACCTCATAAATTGGGCAGGAGGAGTGCCTTTTAACTCCAGCTTGTATCCCAGACTTACTGCGGAGAGCACCCATCTGTCTCTGATGGTGTCCCGCCAGGTCTCTGTGAACAACTGAAGTCTTCCCCCCACCCGATTGAGTGGGGGCAACGCTTCATGCCTTGGGGGGAGGTTTTGTACCTCTCTTGATCCAGGGCTTCTTGTTACCCTGTGATTGCCCCTGATTTCTGCCCCCTGAATTTGACCGCGGAGGCCGTCGGAACTGTTTCACAGCCGATGTGCCAGGGACTGGAGAAGTAGGCCTCTTAAAAGAAGGACTTCTACTCTTGTTCTTAACCGGCAAGAGTGAACTTTTACCGGCAGAAATTTTCTGGATATACTTGTCCAGATCTTCTCCAAATAAGCGTTCTCCATGAAATGGGAAGCTAATCAGCAATTTCTTACAGGGAGCCTCAGCAGACCATTTTTTGAGCCATAGAAGCCTACGCATATGTCTATAGACAGCGTAAAGCGGGAGGCCTGTTGGATTGTATCCTTTATGGCGTCCACCGCAAAACACAAGGCTCTAGGTAGGTCAGCTAGGGCAAGAGCCTGCTGATCTGGTAAGTCCCTTAAGACTTGTTTCAACTGATCTTTCACCGCTTGGCAGACTCCAATCGCTGCTACCGCAGGTTGTGTCACCATGCTTGCTGTAGAGAAAGCAGATTTTAGTAAAGACTCCAATTTTTTATCTATTGGGTCTTTGAACATTGGAACATTATCTACTGGACATGTCAGTGATTTGTTAACAGAAGAGATGGCTGCGTCCACTGTAGGGACCCTCCATTTTTTTATGAACTTATCCTCCATGGGATAGATCACCGGAAATCTCTTGGGGGGAGTAAATATTTTATCAGGATGCTCCCAATCCTGGTAAATAAGCCCTTCCAATAAAGGGTGGATTGGGAAGGAACAGACAGCCAGGGGAGCTTTCAGCGAGCCCAGCGAGGAAACAGTAGTGGTTGATGGTTCCGCCAGAGGCATTTTAAATGCTGCTCGGACCATGTTAGTCAGAGACTGAACCCATAATCTTTCAGCCTGAGATGCTGAGAAAGGTTCTTCCACGGTTGATTCCTCTATAACTGAATCAACCTCATCCTGATCCCCTTCAGGCAGGTCGATCTCTGTGTGGGGCTGTTCCTCCACTAACAGGCACTCTGAAGGAGGAGACGGAGATCGGACGCGCTTTCCCTGAGATAGGGAAGCAGCGATCAATGCTGTTAATCTCTCTTCCAATCCTCCCAGAGTTGAGGATAAAACCTCCTCTGTTATATATACAGGAGCAGGTGGACTGGGGACAGCCGCAGCACCAGGCACTCCTGCGGGGTTCCTACGGCTACTGACCTCTGAAATTTCAGGGGAGATTGGTGCAGTACAAGCATGCCCAATATCCTCAGAGCCCGATGGAGACCCCTTTGGCTTCCTGGAAGACTTATTTCCGGAGCGTCTGGACGACATATCCTTTAAGCACAAAGCTGAGGTATTCCCGTCGTCATACACCAATTTTGCTGGTAATAGTCTAACACAGTTGCTGCTATATACCAGCTGGTGTCCACTAAAGTGCCTTTCTATGGGGATGCCTGCATCAACCGCCTCTGTGTGCCCCGTTTTGTTGCTAGCTCTGTTTGCATCCAGCTGACACTTGTACTGTGTCTTTTATACATGCTGGGACGCCTGCACATGCGCAGAAGCGCCGCGGCGCGCATCGAGCGTCATCCACCCGCCCCGCCCCTTTTCTTTCATAGGAGGCGCGTGCACGCGCCCGCGCACCATTGGCGCCTTTTTTGAAACCAAGCAGGGACTAGGAGCCAGGGCCCTTTTTGCCGGAGGGCCTGTGCGGTGGATGAGCGCAGCAACAGGGCAGAGGAAGTGGATTCCCACAGAGAAACTTACCAACTGCCTGGATCTTTTGACTTGAGAAAACCAAAGATCCACATGACAAGAAAAATGGACCACAGCGGCCTCTAGTGGTTTAACACAGGTACCGCGGTCCTCTTTTTTTTTTTTTTCTTGACTACTATTAAAATTTTACATTTTCCAGTAGTTACAGGCAAACACAGATATTAGCGGGAATACCGTTAGGTAACAGACAGAAAGACAAATTAGGCTTGGGGGTCCCCCAATAGAACCAAGTTCCTGGGGGCCCCCACTTACCTGTTCCCCGCCGCAGGACTTTGTTTGGTCCACAGAAGCCCAAACTTCACCTATCACGGCAGGCATTGTAATTAAACCTTCAGGGACCGGGTTCCCAAGGATTCCACTCCCCTGGACCTGTATAGCACCCTGCACAGACAACATCTTGGTCGTGGGTATGACCAGAGCTCTGGATCCCAGGGTCCAGCCCTCCTAAGAGAGGCATTACAGGCAAAACCTTGCTCTTCTCTTGCAAGGCCCGGGTACCGACCGTTTAGCTATGAAGGTTTTTTGGTCGGATCCGGAACAGCTTACTAAGGCCCATAAAAGAACCTGTACGCAAGCCCAGTGAAAACACATGTTACTCTTTGGCCAACACCTTAGACACTGGCAAAAAACTGAGGTGCTCCCGGATGGGAGGGGCTTATATAGGGGAGGGTACTTCCGGTTTTGGAAGTTGCCAGTGCCAGCACCTGAAGGTATCTATATAACCCATTAGTAATGACTAAGTCGCTCTGTGTCCCGTGATGTACGAAAAAGAAAATCTTTCCTCCTCTTCCTCCTTCAAGGGGCACCTGCGTTTCAAGGTCTTACATTTTAAGAGCTTCCTATGAGGCTCCTTCCATTCTCTCAGAATTATGTCTTTGAGGGCCTGGTGGATTGGGAGAACCCTGGATTGGGGTTTAACCAGGCCTCTATACATCCTTTCCTGGGCAGAAAACTGCGCTGTAGGCTCTTGGATATCTTCCGACGCATACACTGCGCTAAGGAGACCCTCCATATTATCTGCAGAAAAGATTTGTCTGCCTGGTCTGGAGTCCTCTTCCTCCTCCTGGCGGTCCTCTATTTCCTCCCCCCTCATCAGAAAAGCTCTGATCGTAGACCTCTGCCTCCTTCTCAGGAACCATGAATCAGACTGAGACAGAAGTGCAGTTAAATCACACTAGTTTAATAATAAATAATAAAAAGGTAAATAGAGTAAGCATAGTCAAAACATAGCCAGAGTTCAGTAACCGGATCAGGTAATCAGCCCAGCAAAAGTCCAAGAACCAGCGATGAAGGTAAAGGACAGCAAGCAGGATCCGTAGCCAGAGGGAACAGCAGACAAGCAGGTCTTCAGCTGGAACGCAAGAGAAAGTCTGTAGTGATGTTAACACAGGAGAAGGCGAAGAGCAAATGAACTGGAAGTCCTTAAGTAGGCAGCTGACGAGCAGATCCTCAACAGGTGAGTCACTGGAGAGATGGAAGCTGGCAATTAACTGACAGCTGAGCTGCCAGCACAGAGAAGGAAGGGCTGAGCCCTGACAGTACCCCCTCCTCAATGACCTCTCCCCCTCGGAGGACAACAGGGCTTGAGGGAAAAACGTCTATGGAAATCACAGAGGAGGTCAGGGGCGTGTACGTCCGAGGATGTGACCCAAGAACGTTCCTCCGGACCGTAACCCCTCCAATGCACCAGGTACTGTATGCGCCCACGGAACCTACGGGAGACAACAATGGACTGTACTTCATACTCCTCGTGGTTCTCAACCTGTACAGGGTGAGGACGTGGCACCGAGGTGGTAAAACGGTTGCAGACCAAAGGTTTCAATAAGGAGACATGAAACACATTAGAGATACGCATACTGGAAGGAAGGTCCAACGCGTAAGCCACTGGGTTTATCCTGCGAAGGATACGGAAAGGCCCAATAAACCGAGGTGCGAACTTCAGGGAAGGAACGCGAAGTCGCAGGTTGCAAGATGACAGCCAGACCCTATCCCCGACCTGGTAGGAAGGCACAGGCAGGCGTCTGTGGTCAGCATGGAGTCTGTACCTCTCGTTAGCCTGTCGCAAAGCCTCCTGGATTTGTACCCAAGTGGAACGAAGGCCACGGAGATGTTCCTCTAACGCAGGAATACTCTGAGGAACAAACGAGTCAGGCAACATGGAAGGTTGGAAACCATAAACGGGGACAACCGAGAAGCAGAATTCAGAGCGCTATTGTGAGCAAACTCCGCCCATGGTAAGAGGTCTGACCAGTTGTTGTGATGGTCAGAAATATAGCAACGCAGGAATTGCTCCAAGGACTGATTGGCTCGTTCTGCGGCCCCATTAGACTGTGGGTGATACGCAGAGGAGAAAGCAAGCTGAATTCCCAACTGTGCACAAAAGGCTTGCCAGAACCGGGACACAAACTGGCTTCCCCTGTCAGAGACAATGACCTTGGGTAGGCCATGTAAGCAAAATATCTCCCGAGCAAAAATGGAAGCCAGTTCCTTAGACGTAGGCAACTTCTTAAGTGGAATACAGTGAGACATTTTCGAGAACCGGTCTACCACCATAAGGATAACTGTGTTACCCTGGGAGTTGGGTAACTCCACAATGAAATCCATAGACGGGTGGGTCCAGGGCCTCTCACCATAGGGTAGGGGCTATAGGAGGCCCACTGGAAGGTGTCGTGGAGTCTTACTCTGAGCACACATGGAACAGGCAGCTACGAAGGCGGCTACATCGGCACGTAGACTAGGCCACCAGAATTGTTGGGAAATGACCCAAAAGAGTTGATTCTTCCCAGGGTGGCCAGCAGCCTTGGGAGAATGGTAAGTCTGGAGCACGGCAGTGCCGAGACTCTCGGGAACAAAACAGCGGTCACAAGGTTTCTCAGGAGGGGCATCGACCCGAGCAGCCAGAATTCTGTCACCCAAAGGAGAAGTGAGACTGGTGCAAACCGTAGCCAGAATACGATCAGGAGGAATCACAGTAACCGGAACCGACTCCATCTTGGAAGTGGAGGAAAATTGTTGTGACAAGGCGTCAGCCCTTACATTCTTAGTACCGGGTAAGAATGAGACAATGTAATTAAAACTCGACAAGAAAAGAGACCATCGTGCCCTTCTGGGAGAGAGGCGCTTAGCCTCAGACAAGAATGTGAGATTCTTATGGTCAGTAAAAAAGAGAACCGGCACAGTGGTACCTTCGAGGAGATGTCTCCATTCTTTCAGGGCTAAAATAATCGCCAAAAGCTCCCTGTCACCAATCTCGTAATTGCACTCCGCAGGTGACAATCTCTTGGAAAAGTAGCCACACGGATGCATAGCACCATCAGAGCTAGGACGTTGAGACAGAAGGGCGCCTCCTCCAGTCTCAGAAGCATTGACTTCAAGGATAAAAGGCAACGTGGGATCAGGATGTGCCAACACAGGAGAAGGCGAAGAGCAAATTAACTGGAAGTCCTTAAGTAGGCAGCTGACGAGCAGATCCTGAACAGGTGAATCACTGGAGAGATGGAAGCTGGCAATTAGCTGACAGCTGAGCTGTCAGCACAGAGAAGGAAGGGCTGAGCCCTGACACTCCTCCTCAGAGTCCTGAGAGGGCAGTGACCACAGGGGTTCAGGGCGTCTAAATATGCCACCTGGATCCTGAGTTTCTGCTCTATTCGTGGGGGGGCCCTCCTGTGAGGATGAAACTTGCACTGCCTGGGCCCTACTAGAGTGGGACTCGGGTTCTCTGGGTTTCAGGGTTGCCTGGAAAGCCTTGAGGGTCGTTAACATCTCCGTCTGTACAGAGAGAAAGTCCCTCATGACCTGAGAGGTCTCTTTTCCAGCTAACTTGTGGATACACTTGTAGGGTTTTGTGTGGTCCTGTGACAACTTGTCATTACAGTATCCACACCTCTTGGAATGGGAAAGGGTCTTAGGCTTAGGACGGCTGGCGACCACCTGAGCAGTAACGTCCTCCCCTGAAAGAGACACATTTTCACGCTTACTTCAAACAGAAATTACCCGCTACTGTACCCTAAAGGGGTAAGAGTTAGGGGGGCCCTTCCCCCTCATTACCCCCGCCAGCTAGGTAGACTCACTCCCTGGGGTCTCCTCCACTGCTGGCCTCTCCTCTCTCTCTCTCCATCTCTACACCACAGCTTGTCTTGCTGAGTGGTGCTTGGTGCTGGCCAGAGCAGGCTGTGGATGCCTGCCTCCACTGACGGCCAGATCTCCGCTCCTGATGTCTTAGGACGCCACCATTTTGCCAAAGTCTCAAAGAACCATAAGTAACCTGCCCTCGTGGGACACGCGGCGGCTTAATTTCTGGTGCAAGGGAGGAAGCTGCGTCATTCCTGCCACTGGCAAGATGGCGCTCGAGCATTGCCTGGCGTCATCTCCTCTCCCCTGCAAGCCACACTGCTCTACCCAGATGCCCCCAGGAGTCGGGGCCCACCGCAACGGCGTGGCCCACGGGAAATTCGACCGCCAGCTCCCCTTGCTAAACGGACACCCGCCAGGTAAGGGGGAGGAAGCAGGAAACAATGGTCCCTGAAGTTCTGGGTACCCCATTGTACCCAGGGTCCTTCAGCACTCAGGGGGGCTCTTCCAAGCTCTGCTGCCCCCCTGAGGAAGATGGGGAAACCCCCCACCAGGAAGGGCAAGCTCTACCAGACCCAAAGGCTTCACAAGCCTGCGGTCCGGCTCCCAGGGGGAGACCACCAGCCTTCTGCTTCGGGTCTATTAGAAAACAAAAAAACATTTCGCTGTGGGGAAACTCAATCAAATAACTGAGGAGCACAGGGAAGGGCGGAGGTTCTTGGCCTCTTATTTAATTGTGTTTCCTGTCAGGTGGGACCAGTCATCTCTCAGGGTGCCGTCCTGGAAGACGATGTGAGAAAATTCACTTTTTTATGCATGCCGATATTCTGCTGGCTTTGGTAGCTGTAGCTTGACATTGTATGCTATTGCTCAGTCTGTCTTCTACTAGGACCCCCAGATCTTTCTCCATTATTGACTCCTCCAGTGGTTCTCCCCCCATGGGATGCAGGACATGGGATGCAGGGTACCAGAGAAAAATGTAGGTCACCGGAGGACATGGGGTGCAGGAGAAGGGTGCAGAATGCAGGACATGGGATACAGGAGAAGGGTGCAGAATGCAGGACATGCATGGGATGCAGGAGAAGGGTGCAGAATGCAGGACATGTGATGCAGGAGAAGGGTACAGAATGCAGGACATGTGATGCAGGAGAAGGGTACAGAATGCAGGGGAAGGGTGCAGAATGCAGGGCATGAGGTGCAGGGGAAGGGTGCAGAATGCAGGGCATGAGGTGCAGGAGAAGGGTGCAGAATGCAGGGCATGGTGTGCAGGAGAAGGGTGCAGAATGCATGACATGGTGTGCAGGAGAAGGGTGCAGAATGCAGAGCATGGTGTGCAGGAGAAGGGTGCAGAATGCAGGGCATGGTGTGCAGGAGAAGGGTGCAGAATGCATGACATAGGGTGCAGGAGAAGGGTGCAGAATGCATGACATAGGGTGCAGGAGAAGGGTGCAGAATGCATGACATAGGGTGCAGGAGAAGGGTGCAGAATGCAGGGCATGGGATGCAGGAGAAGGGTGCATTGTACAGGACATGGGATGCAGGAGAAGGGTGCATTGTACAGGACATGGGATGCAGGAGAAGGGTGCATTGTACAGGACATGGGATGCAGGAGAAGGGTGCAGAATGCAGGACATGGGGTGCAGGGGAAGGGTGCAGAATGCAGGGCATGGGATGCAGGGGAAGGGTGCAGAATGCAGGGCATGGGATGCAGGGGAAGGGTGCAGAATGTAGGACATGGGATGCAGGAGAAGGGTGCAGAATGCAGGACATGGGATGCAGGAGAAGGGTGCAGAATGCAGGACATGGGATGCAGGAGAAGGGTGCAGAATGCAGGACATGGGATGCAGGAGAAGGGTGCAGAATGCAGGACATGGGGTGCAGGAGAAGGGTGCAGAATGCAGGACATGGGGTGCAGGAGAAGGGTGCAGAACGCAGGACATGGGGTGCAGGAGAAGGGTGCAGAACGCAGGACATGGGGTGCAGGAGAAGGGTGCAGAACGCAGGACATGGGATGCAAAAGAAGGGTGCAGAACACAGGACATGGGATGCAAAAGAAGGGTGCAGAACACAGGACATGGGGTGCAGGAGAAGGGTGCAGAATGCAGGACATGGGGTGCAGGAGAAGGGTGCAGAATGCAGGACATGGGGTGCAGGAGAAGGGTGCAGAATGCAGGACATGGGGTGCAGGAGAAGGGTGCAGAATGCAGGACATGGGGTGCAGGAGAAGGGTGCAGAATGCAGGACATGGGGTGCAGGAGAAGGGTGCAGAATGCAGGACATGGGGTGCAGGAGAAGGGTGCAGAATGCAGGACATGGGGTGCAGGAGAAGGGTGCAGAATGCAGGACATGGGTGCAGGAGAAGGGTGCAGAATGCAGGACATGGGATGCAAAAGAAGTGTGCAGAATGCAGGACATGGGGTGCAGGACATGGGGTGCAGGAGAAGGGTGCAGAATGCAGGACATGGGGTGCAGGGTACCAGAATGCAGGACATGGGGTGCAGGGTACTAGAGAAGGGTGCAGAATGGAGGACATGGGGTGCAGGAGATGGGGTGCAGGAGAAGGGTACATTGTGCAGAATTGGCAGCGGGAGATCAGTGAGATGAGTCCTCTCATGCCGCTGTCCTGCCCAGTCCACCCCTGACTTCACAGGTCGGGTGTCCCCTCCTCCCGCCTCCCCCTCCCCCCTCACCCCGCTCCGAGCCACATTCCTGTCTGAATAATGTGTCCGGGTTTCAGGCAGAAACATTATTCAGACCAACAGTGAGAATGGGCTGATAAGAGCCCAGGGGCCAGGACGCCATTTCTAGTCACCATGGTGACCTGGGATTTGTGCCCTGACTTCAGGTGACCATAGACTGGAGTCAAGCCATCAGACAGTTGCAAATCAGTGGTCTTGCTATCAGACAAGTTATTTTTGGTTGGATATAAAACACAGAAAAACTAAATATAACATAATGTATGTGTGACAGCTCTGTGTAATCATTATTTTATATATTACATCACTCTCTCTAACATTTACAATACGGTATGATTTTACTGTGGAAATTTAAAGATACAGAGCCCCAAATATCAACCCATTGGCTACAAACTGACATTTTGGCAATACTTTAAAATGAGTCAGAAACAAATTCTCAGTCAGTTTGTAACCAAAGGGTTGATATTTGGGGCTCTGTATCTTTACATTTCCACAGTAAAATCATACCGTATTGTAAATGTTAGAGAGAGTGATGTAATATATAAAATAATGATTACACAGAGCTGTCACACATACATTATGTTATATTTAGTTTTTCTGTGTTTTATATCCAACCAAAAATAACTTGTCTGATAGCAAGACCACTGATTTGCAACTGTCTGATGGCTTGACTTCAGGTGACCATAGATACATGGAAATTCAGCTGGTCCAGCAGGGATCGGTCACATTTCCATCCATGTGTGGTCACTGCCGGATAAAAGTCACTCGATCAGCGGCTGCAGCCAATAGCTTCATCACTGATCTGTGTATTCTGAGAGTGGAGGAGCGCCCCCCATTGTCACAATACAATAGTGCAGCGGGGAGGATTCCCCCATCCCCCTCCAATGTGTAGATGGGAGGAATCACTTCAAGGAGTTGTAAAGGTACATTTTTTATTTTCTAAATAGGTTCCTTTAAGCTAGTGCATTGTTGCTTCACTTACCTTTTCCTTATATTTCCCTTCTAAATATTTTTTTTCTTTGTTTTCTTTGTCTGAATTTCTCACTTCCTGTTTATCCTCAGTAAGCTGTTCAGTAAGCTGTTCTGGATGACTCCACACCACTCGGATGATGGTGTGGAGTTCAGTGAGGAGAAACAGGAAGTGAGAAATTCTGACAAAGAAAACAAACCTTTAGAAGGTAAATCAAAGGAAAAGGTAAATCAAAGGAAAAGGTAAGTGAAGCAACAATGCACTAGCTTAAAGGAACCTATTTAGAAAATAAAAAATGTACCTTTACAACTCCTTTCAGTTTTCTCACTCACCCCGCTGGCTGAACGATAAAACTGATCCATGTATGACCAGCTTTGGAGGGAAGATATATTATTCATCAACTGATCTCCCTGAAGGGGTTAATCTACTTATTACCTCCTCTGCCGCCAGATCCAGCAACGTGTCTCCTCACGACTTCCTCCCGACTCACTTCTTACCCGGAACTTCCTGTCATCACTTCCTGTCTGTATCTGACATCACTTCCTGTCTGTATTTCATAGAGACTTCCTGTCTGTATTTCATAGAGACTTCCTGTCTGTATTTCATAGAGACTTCCTGTCTGCCACCTTGTGGAGCTCAGAGGAACTGCAGAAACATCTGGTAGTGTGATCACGGCCTTGTGCTGGGTGTGTATGTACTGTATATCCTTATAGAGGGGTCATCTCCACTCCCACCAAGGGGGATAGAAATATATTACTGCTCGGGGGGGAGGGGGGGAGACATTTTGGCCCCTTTGATTTTGCAGTAAAATTGATGTCAGATTTAGTCATGTAGAACATCTGTTATATGGATACAAAGAACCCCAGCCGAGAGTAAAGGGTGGAAATGGCTCCTGATCCCCAGATTTGGGCAATTATGTCCCCAATATAAATAGAAAAAAACCTGCGCTATGTGTAACAACTCAAATACCTACAGAAATAACTTCTACCGGATAGAGCAGACAGGGGCTCAGGAGGGCAAAGGAGCACAAGTGCCTGGCAGGAACTGAGGCAGGTGGAAGTAGAAGCAGCAGACTGCAGCGGTGGATAACTGGTGGGAGACGTGCAGTGGTTCGCAGCAGGCACCAGAGGATCAGGAAGCAGACTTGGTGAAGACAGGCCGGGTCAGACACAAGCGGGCAGATGAGTACAAAGCAGGATCCAAGAATAGTTAAAGTCCAGGCCGGGTCAGTGTATCAGGCGGGCAGCAAACTGGTTAGAGGAGAAGGCAGAAGAGAAGTCGGGACGAGCCGTGGTCAGAGGCGGGCAGCAGACTGGAGAAGCCAAGGGAAGCCGGGTCAGGTACCAGAGCAATTAGATCAGAGGTTCAGGTAACAAGGGTCTTCAGGAAACGCTGTAGACCGGACAGCAAGGATGCAGAGTGACAGCTCTCTTTAAATAGGCAGTCTTTGGTGCCAAACTGCGTCATAGGCGCGCGCGCGCTATCGCGCATCCGCGCGCACCCGCTCGCCACTATCGCGTGCCCGCGCACGCTCGTTTGCCGCTATCGCGCATGCGCCGAACGGGTCTGCCTGTGCATAGAGATTCTGAGACCCCGATTGCTGGGATGAGTGCGAGAACGTCTTTCCTGACATTGCCCCCCTCCTACGGCCAGCCTCCGGATGCCCAACTGAGCCAGCCTACCTGGGTGAGACCTTTTGAAGGCCGTGATCAATCTTTTGGCATGAATGTTGGTTTCCGGTTCCCAGGAATTTTCCTCGGGGCCATAGCCCTTCCATTTAACCAGATATTGGGTTTGGTTGCGTCTCTTCCTGCAGTCCAGGATAGACTCGATTTCGAACTCTTCCTCACCATTGATGAGCACGGGCTCAGGAGGGCCAATACCTCGATTGGGAAAGGGATCTGGGACTGCAGGTTTGAGTAGCGACACATGGAATATCGGGTGTATCCGAAAAGATTCCGGTAATTTCAGCTCGTATGCCACGTCATAAATTTTCCTTGTTACAGGGAAGGGACCCACAAATTTGGGGCCCAGTTTCTTAGAGGGGCATGTCATTTTTAGATTCACTGTGGACAGCCAGACTAGATCTCCGGGTGTAAGGTTAAGTTCCCCCCTCCTCTTTTTGTCGAACACCTCCTTATTATGCGCCTGAGTCCTTGCCATTGTCTCCTGAAGCAACTTACTGTTGGTACTGAGGAAGTTCAGGGTCTCCTGGGCGGCTGGGACCGCACACTCTGGAATATTATTAGACAGGAACAGAGGGTGGAAGCCGTAGTTTGCAAAGAACGGTGACTGTTTGGTCGCTGAATGAACGGAATTGTTGTAGGCGAACTCGGCGAGGGGTAATAGTGGTACCCAGTCGTCTTGAGAGAAGGAAGAGAAACAGCGCAAATATTGCTCCAGGGTCTGATTTGTGCGTTCCGTCTGACCATTGGTCTGGGGATGATAAGCTGAAGAGAAGGAAAGGTCAATCTTTAAAGATTCGCAGAGTGCCCTCCAGAATCTGGATGTAAACTGCACCCCCCGATCAGATACAATGTTCACAGGAATGCCGTGCAGTCTTACGATTTCTTTGATGAATAGTTTTGCGGTCTCGGGGGCAGAAGGTGTACATCTCATGGGCAGAAAGTGGGCCATCTTGGAAAGTCTGTCCACTACCACGAAAATGGTGGTGCAATTTTCTGATGATGGTAGTTCCACAATAAAGTCCATCGAAATCATTCTCCAAGGTCTGTCTGGAATGGGTAAAGGCCTCAACAGACCCCAAGCTCTGGTCTTGCTGCCCTTGTTCTGAATGCACGTAATGCATGATTCCACATAGTCCTTGCAGTCCTTAGACAGTTGAGGCCACCAAAACGTGCGCTGGAGAAGTTCAGATGTTTTGTGCACCCCAAAGTGGCCAGCCAGTTCATGATCGTGACAAGATTTGAGAACGTTAATCCGTAATTGTGGAGGCACGAAGATCTTGTCCTTGAACCACAGCAGGTCGTCTTTCAACTGTAGGGTAACATCCGGTGGGTAGGCCTCATTGGTAGAAGCCTGCTTAATCTGAGAAAGTAGGTCTCCTTGCAGCAGAAGGAAATTTCCGGGAGTCAGGATGGTGTCTGGGGGTGAGAGAGCTTCAGCTCCGCTAAACATCCGTGACAGCGCATCTGGCTTGGTGTTCTTGGACCCGGGCCTGTAGGTTATATGGAATGAAAATCTGGTGAAAAAAAGTGCCCATCGGGCTTGACGTGGTTTCAGTCTTTTGGCTACTTTCAAGTACTCCAGATTTTTGTGGTCTGTGTAGATCAAAATAGGATGTGCTGCCCCCTCTAGTAAGTAGCGCCACTCTTCTAACGCGGCCTTAATTGCGAGTAGCTCTCTGTCCCCCACATCATAGTTCCTCTCAGCTTCGGACAACTTCCGAGAGAAGAATGCGACTGGATGCAACTGCGACTTGGGACCCTGTCTCTGGGAGAGCACCGCCCCCACTGCGATCTCAGAGGCATCTACTTCCAAAATGTAAGGCAGAGCGGGGTCTGGATGTTTCAGGACCGCGGCCGAGACAAACTGATCCTTTAAGGTGGAGAAGGCAACTTGGGCTTCCGGGGTCCAATGGAATCGTATGCCTTGCTTCGTCAAACTGGTGATGGGCGAGATGATGGTAGAAAATCCCCGGATAAACTTGCGCTAAAAATTAGAAAATCCTACAAAGCGTTGGATCCCCTTTTTGTCTGTAGGAATTGGCCAATCCAAGATGGCGGAAACTTTTTGTGGGTCCATTTTGACACCTTCTATGGAGATAATTAGTCCCAAAAACTGAATGTTCTGTTGTTCAAACTCGCATTTCTCGGGTTTTGCGTAAAGGCCATGCTGACGGAGTCGGGTTAACACTTTCCTGACATGCTCTCGGTGAATGGACAAGGACGAGGAGAAAATCAGGATATCGTCCAGGTAAATTATCACAAACAAGTCTAGGTAGTCTCTGAAAATGTCATTCACAAAGTGTTGGAATGTGGCAGGGGCGTTACACAAACCGAAGGGCATCACGAGATATTCAAAATGCCCGAATCGGGTATGGAAGGCAGTTTTCCATTCGTCCCCATTACGAATCCGGACCAGATTGTAGGCCCCACGAAGATCCAATTTAGTGAATATGGCTGCAGCCCCGAGTCTCTGGAATAGTTCTGGCACCAAAGGGAGAGGGTACCGGTTTTTAATTGTAATCTTATTTAGCGCACGGTAGTCTACGCAAGGGCGTAGGGAATGGTCTTTCTTTTCGACGAAAAAGATTCCTGCTCCTGCTGGTGAAGTAGAAGGGCGGATGAACCACTTCTCCAGGTTGTCGTCGATATAGGTCTTGAGGGTCCCGAGCTCTAGTTCGGTTAGAGGGAAGATCCTTCCGAATGGCACCTCTGCCCCGGGGAGGAGCTCAATCGGACAGTCATAGGATCGGTGCGGGGGAAGTGTTTCTGCACCCTTTTTGCTGAATACATCCAAAAAATGATGGTAAACTTCGGGAACGGACTGGCGGGTTTCGGAGTCAGCGTCTAAGCAGAGCAGTGAGGAGGGAGCGTCAGCGACTTCTGGCACACAGTGCTGACGACAGTAAGGAGAAGGGAAGCTGATCTTACTCGTGGTCCAGTCAATTTGTGGGTTGTGTGCCCTCAGCCAGGGCATACCCAGTATGATGGGAAACAGGGGGGATTCAATGATGTCCAGGCGAAGTAACTCCCGGTGATTACCGGAGATGGTTGCACTTAAAGGGACGGTTTCCAGTATGACTGGCCCTGACTTAATAGCTGATCCATCGGCCAGGTGTACAGAAAGTCCCTTAGCTCGGGGTTGCAAGGGGACCTGGAATCTGTTGGCAAAGGAAGCGTCCATAAAACCGCTGCATGCTCCGGAATCAATTATTGCGGTAGTTAGTATATTCCTTCCTGGAAGATGTAAGGAGACAGAGACAGCCAGATGAGTTGAGTTGTCAAACGAAGTAGGTGAGTAGGTAGAAAAGATAGAGGAACACTTACGGGTCTTAGCAGGACAGGTCCTCACGAAATGACCTGGTTCCCCACAGTAGAGGCAGAGATTGTTGAATCGCCGCCGTTGGCGCTCTTCGGGGGTGAGCGAGGGGCGAAGCAGGCCAAGTTGCATGGGTTCCGAAGTATCAGCAGACGGGTGAGCGGGAGCCAGAGGAGCGGAGTGAGCAGGGTTGAACACACGAGGTAGCATCCATACAGGACGAGAGGGACCAGCGGTACGTTCAGCTCTTCGTTCCCTTAACCGCCTGTCAATTAAGGTAGACTGAAGAATTAGAGCGTCCAGTGTTGCTGGGATGCCAACTCGAGCCAGTTCATCCTTAAGGGGCTCGGAGAGGCCCATACGGAACTGGTGGCGCAGGGCAGCATCGTTCCAATTTGTGTCCGAACTCCAACGTCTGAATTCGGACACGTAGTCCTCCACGGGCCTGCGACCCTGCTGCAGGGAACATAATGCTGCTTCCGCGGTGGCTGCTTATTGGGGATCCTCGTAGAGAAGATCCATGGCTTCAAAGAACGTGCGCAGGAGGTTGAGGCAGGTGTCTTTATGCTCCAGAAGGCGGTGGGCCCAAGACTGAGGTTCGCCTGATAGTAGGGCGATGACGAAGCCCACCTTGGTGGTTTCAAGGGAAAAGGTCCTGGGTTGCAGAGCGAAAAAGAGCTCACAGGCGTTACGAAAAGCTCTGTATTTACTACGATCTCCAGAAAACCTCTCGGGAGGAGGAACCCGGGGTTCAGGTGGTAACATGACGACCGAGGGTGCGGGAGAAGCTCCAGGTGCGGCAGGTGCCGTGTTAGACAGGGTCTGGACACGCTCCTCTAGGCGGGTATAGCCTTCCTGTAAGTTCCTGACTGCCGTAGTAAGTCCATCTAGGTGACGGCAGAGTTCCTCCATGGGAGAGGCTCCCTGCGTGGGCTCAGACATGGCTGTCCGGTACTGTCACGTACCTGGTAGGTGAGCCCGACGTGCAGGGAGTGGCCTCTCGTAGACCTCTGGCTCGAGAACCCCTGATAGAGCAGACAGGGGCTCAGGAGGGCAAAGGAGCACAAGTGCCTGGCAGGAACTGAGGCAGGTGGAAGTAGAAGCAGCAGACTGCAGCGGTGGATAACTGGTGGGAGACGTGCAGTGGTCCGCAGCAGGCACTAGAGGATCAGGAAGCAGACTTGGTGAAGACAGGCCGGGTCAGACACAAGCGGGCAGATGAGTACAAAGCAGGATCCAAGAATAGTTAAAGTCCAGGCCGGGTCAGTGTATCAGGCGGGCAGCAAACTGGTTAGAGGAGAAGGCAGAAGAGAAGTCGGGACGAGCCGTGGTCAGAGGCGGGCAGCAGACTGGAGAAGCCGAGGGAAGCCGGGTCAGGTACCAGAGCAATTAGATCAGAGGTTCAGGTAACAAGGGTCTTCAGGAAACGCTGTAGTCCGGACAGCAAGGATGCAGAGTGACAGCTCTCTTTAAATAGGCAGTCTTTGGTGCCAAACTGCGTCATAGGCGCGCGCGCGCTATCGCGCATCCGCGCGCGCCCGCTCGCCACTATCGCGTACCCGCGCACGCTCGTTTGCCGCTATCGCGCATGCGCCGAACGGGTCTGCCTGTGCATAGAGATTCTGAGACCCCGATTGCTGGGATGAGTGCGAGAACGTCTTTCCTGACAGTTATTGTGTCCCCGATCACCTCCACACCAGTTATTGTGTCCCCGATCACCTCCACACCAGTTATTGTGTCCCCGATCACCTCCACACCATTTATTGTGTCCCCGATCACCTCCACACCAGTTATTGTGTCCCTGATCACCTCCACACCAGTTATTGTGTCCCCGATCACCTCCACACCAGTTATTGTGTCCCTGATCACCTCCACACCAGTTATTGTGTCTCTGATCACCGCCACACCAGTTATTGTGTCTCTGATCACCACCACATCAGTTATTGTGTCCCTGATCACCGCCACACCAGTTATTGTGTCCCCGATCACCTCCACACCAGTTATTGTGTCCCCGATCATCACCACACCAGTTATTGTGTCTCTGATCACCTCCACACCAGTTATTGTGTCCCCGATCACCTTGTGAGGGGGTTAGCTCGGCAGCGGGTGTGGGTGACCCCCGGGATGGGCTCCCCACACAAAAACAGGCCCAGCAAACGGAGGTTGTGGTTTTCAAAATCAAAAAGGTGCGGTTTATTTTCTATTTACAGTGACAAAACACAGCAAAGCAAAAGAAACATAAACAAAATAAATCCTGGTCAACTTGACCTCTAACTAAACATACAGGTTTCCTAACTAACAACTGGGATCAGCCTAGTGCTGTCCTAGTCCCTAAGTCCCTGGTTTTAAATGTCCAAGCAAATAGCCACACAGGCTTTGTCTCACCGCACAGGGGTTCACTCTCCCTAGACAGTCCACACAGGTCTGGTTCCAGGCATGAGCTAACACCTAATGAATCTGGGAGTTTTTATAGAGGCCTTAAACGAACTGACAGGCTTCAGCTGGTCTCATCAACTCCCTGCCTGCACGACGCCCAGCCCTCTCCCTAGAGGTATGAGTCATCCATGAGCCCACTAGCCCCAGCTGGGCTTATACAACTCTCCGCCTAGTTGTATAAGTCGGCGTAAAGCCTGAATCTGGGCGAAATATATCTACCCCCCTGGATGCAACCAGGTGACTTTACCTTCCTGCTGTCACATACCCCCCCCTCTTGTTTTAACCTCGGGGTTGGAACACCAGCAATCAGGCATTCATGTACTCGAGACAAAGCATCCACATTCCCCATTTGAACGCCAGGGCGATGCTTTACTGTGAAGTTGAATTCCTGGAGGCCCAGGAACCACCTATTCACTCTTCTATTTGTTTCCTTGTTTTGAGCCATCCACTTTAACGGAGCGTGATCCGTAACCAAGTCAAAGTGCCTACCTAGCAGGTAGTACCGAAGGGAATCTAGAGCCCACTTCACCGCTAAACACTCCTTTTCAACGGTGGCGTAATTTACCTCATGGGACTTCAACTTCCTGCTGAGGTAAATGACTGGGTGCTCTTCCCCGTTCCAGACCTGGGACAATACTGCTCCTAACCCCACATCTGACGCATCACTTTGTACGACAAATTCTTTAGAGAAGTCGGGTGAGTACAACACTGGCTGGCTACATAAGGCTTGTTTCAAGAATTGGAATGCTGCCTCAGCCTCGGGGGTCCATTTAATCATGACCGACCCTTTCCCCTTCGTCAGGTTGGTTAGGGGCACAGCCTTAGAAGCAAAGTGGGGAATGAATCGCCGATAATACCCAGCGATTCCCAGAAAGGCTCGTACCTGCTTCTTGCTGTTGGG
Organism: Rana muscosa; assembly: GCA_029206835.1. Taxonomy (NCBI): domain Eukaryota; kingdom Metazoa; phylum Chordata; class Amphibia; order Anura; family Ranidae; genus Rana; species Rana muscosa. Next base: position 4,509 of record JARGYO010005596.1, on the reverse strand, counting down.
ACGTGGCCAACTCTGGATGGCCTCGACTTTGTTGAGTTGGGGTTTTATTACTCCCCTCCCAATGGTGTACCCAAGATATTTGGCCTCTTCCTGCCCAATGGTACACTTCTTGGGGTTAGCCGTAAACCCCGCTTCCCGAACAGAGTCCAGGACTGCTTGCACTTTTGGCAGATGTGAGGCCCAATCTGTGCTATGGACAATTACGTCATCCAGGTAAGCCGCAGCATACTTCCGATGGGGCCTCAGCATCTGGTCCATTTTCCGCTGGAATGTGGCCGGCGCATTCTGTAACCCGAACGGCATTCTTTTATATTGGAACGCCCCGTCTGGGGTTACAAATGCGGTTTTCTCTTTGGCCGACTTGGCCAGGGGGATTTGCCAATACCCTTTTGTGAGGTCAAGAGTCGTCATGTATCGGGCTGTTCCCAGCCGGTCGATCAACTCATCTATACGTGGCATGGGGTAGGTGTCAAATTTTGTAACTTTGTTCAACTGACGAAAATCGTTACAAAATCGCCAGCTCCCATCCGGTTTAGGCACCAACACAATGGGACTAGACCAATCACTTTGGGACTCCTCTATCACCCCTAAGTTCAGCATTTTCTGTACTTCCTCCCGTATTGCCTCCCGTCGGGCCTCTGGGATCCGATAGGGTTTTAACTTCACCCTTTCACCGGGCGGGGTAATAATGTCATGCTCTACCCCAGATGTTTGTCCCGGCAGCTCAGAGAATACCTCCTTGTTGCGAAGCACAAACTCCTTAACCTCCTGTTGTTGGGGTTGTGACAAGGTGGCTGCGATTCCAACCTCAGGAATCACGCAACCAGTTTGAGCTGGTGACCAAGTGTCTGCGACTAGGGACTCTCTATCCCTCCAGGCTTTCAACAGATTAACGTGATAGATCTGTTCGGGCTTTCGCCTTCCTGGTTGTCTGACCTTGTAATTCACTTCGCTCACTTTTTCCATTATCTCGTAGGGGCCTTGCCATTTGGCAAGGAATTTACTTTCAACCGTAGGGACAAGTACCAGTATCCTATCCCCCGGGGAAAAGGTACGGGTCTTGGCTCCACGGTTGTACACTCTCTGCTGTGCTAACTGCGCTTGGGCCAAATGTTCCTTCACGATGGGCATTACCTGTGCAATTCGGTCTTGCATCAGGGCGACATGCTCAATCACACTCCTGTGGGGAGAACTCTCACTTTCCCAAGTTTCCTTGGCAATATCCAACAGCCCTCTTGGGTGTCTCCCATACAGTAACTCAAAGGGGGAGAATCCCGTAGAGGATTGGGGCACCTCCCTAGTAGCAAACATCAGATAAGGAAGTAGACAGTCCCAATCCTTTCCATCTCTATCCACCACTTTCTTCAACATTTGTTTTAGGGTTTTGTTGAATCTTTCAACCAGCCCATCGGTTTGGGGGTGATACACAGATGTACGTAATTGCGTCACTTTGAACAATTTACACAGCTCCTTCATAACCCGGGACATAAAGGGTGTACCTTGGTCCGTAAGCAGTTCTTTACAAATACCCACCCGGCTAAACACAAGAGATAGCTCTTTGGCTATGGTTTTGGCCGAGGTATTTCGGAGAGGGATCGCTTCTGGATAACGGGTGGCATAGTCCATTATAACTAATATGTACTGGTGCCCCCTAGCGGACTTGATTATAGGACCTACCAAATCCATGGCGATCCTCTCAAACGGGACCTCAATGATGGGTAGAGGGACCAGCGGGCTACGGAAATGTGGCATCGGGGCCGACCTCTGACACACAGGGCAGGAGGAACAATAATTTTCTATGTCCTTCATCACCCCCGGCCAATAGAATCTCTGTAATACCCTCTCTCGGGTTTTCTCTGTCCCCAGATGACCTCCAAGAATGTGCCCATGAGCCAACTCCAACACCAACTTCCTGTAAGGTTTGGGCACCACAAGCTGCTCAACGGTTTCTTCTGCCCTTTTTGCCACCCGATACAGTAGGTCCTTCTCTACGCTGAAGTATGGGTAAGTGCAGGTATTATCTGGGTTCACTAACTCGCCATCTATTTTCACTACGTTTTCCCGTGCCTTTATTAGGGCGGGGTCTTTCAACTGTTCTGTGGCAAAATTTTCCCTGTGAACCTCAAGATCAGAAAACTCCACAGACGGTAGGTTTTCGTCTGAGGAGGTGGGCTCCTCTCCAGTTTCTTGAGTCTCCCCTGCCAATACTGATAAGGGAAATTCCGGAGAGTCCTCACCACTCTCAGGGGAGTTCTGGCTATCACATTCCTGGTACATAGGGGCACCAGTGGGGGGCTCAGGATCATCCCACAGTTCCCAGAACTTCGGAAAATCCCTTCCCACAATGGCGTCATGCGGTAACTGAGATACTAAGCCCACTGGATGAAAGAGGGTACCTTTGGGGGTCTCGAAACACACTGTAGTCACTGGATACTCTCGGGTGTCCCCATGCACACAAATAACAGCTACCTTGCTATTCCCAGAGACCTCTGTTTTAACTAACTCAGCCTTTATCAGGGTCACAAGGCTACCTGAATCCAGCAATACCACAACATTTCTACCATTAATACACATTTTGCATAAATGTTTCTCAGTTCCTCGAATGGCAGTGCATGCGACTGTCGCACACAGCGACTGACGTCTGCCCGTCAGAAAGTCACACTGCATGGGTTCCTCCACAACCGGGCAATTGGCTGCAATATGTCCCGCTTGCCGGCAGCGGTAGCAAACGATCCTTCTTGCCGCCTCTTGAGCCGCTGATTTCCCAGGCTGTTCTCGCCAAACTTGGGGTAGAGCTCCCACCCTCTCACTCTCTCCACCCTCACCCCTTGGAATCCTCTTATCCGCCCCTGGGGATGGTCTGGTCTTAGGGTGGAAAGTCCGAGTGTCTCTGGAAGAGGCCGTCAGGTTCTCTGTAGCCAAGTATTTCTCCACACGATCCACAAGACCATCGGCCGTCTCTGGGTCTCCATGGCTTACCCACTTTTGGATGGCAGTAGGAAGAGCTCTCAAAAACCGATCCATTACAACACGTTCCACAATCTTTGGTGCGGACAAAGTCTCTGGCTGTAGCCACTTTCTGCTCAGGTGAATGAGATCATACATTTGAGACCTGGGGGGTTTTCCAAGCTGGAAAGTCCAGTTATGCACACGCTGAGCCCGGACAGCCAGGGTGACACCCAGCCTTGCCAATATTTCAGCTTTTAGCATCACATAGTCTTTTGCTTGGTTAGGCTCTAGGTCATAGTAAGCTTTCTGCGATTCACCAGTTAACAGAGGAGCCACCAGTCCAGCCCACTGCTCCTCAGGCCACTTTTCTCTTTCAGCGGTCCTTTCAAATGTGGTCAAAAATACCTCTGGATCATCCTCTCCAGTCATTTTTGTCAATAAACGACTGACCCCAAAGGACGCGGTATTAGTGGGACGGCTTTCCTCACTGGTCTGCGGACGTTGCTGCATTACTGCTTCCATCTGTTGTTGTAGTCTCTGCTCTTGCTTCTGCAACAGGTCTATGAAGCGGGCCTCAGATTGCTGCTGGGCTTGTTGCTGAGCCTCCAGACTCTGTTGCAAAGTTGCGTTTGTCTGCTGCTGGGCTGCAAGGCTCTGTTGATGAGCTTGCTGCTGGGCTGCAAGGCTCTGTTGATGAGCTGCAAGGCTCTGTTGATGAGCTGCAAGGCTCTTTTGCAAACCTGCATTTGTCTGCTGTTGATTGGCATTTGCTAGAGCCAGCTGTTTCAGTATCTCCTCCATGCTGGCTTAAAAAAAAACTGCCACTGGTTCTCCACCAACTGTGAGGGGGTTAGCTCGGCAGCGGGTGTGGGTGACCCCCGGGATGGGCTCCCCACACAAAAACAGGCCCAGCAAACGGAGGTTGTGGTTTTCAAAATCAAAAAGGTGCGGTTTATTTTCTATTTACAGTGACAAAACACAGCAAAGCAAAAGAAACATAAACAAAATAAATCCTGGTCAACTTGACCTCTAACTAAACATACAGGTTTCCTAACTAACAACTGGGATCAGCCTAGTGCTGTCCTAGTCCCTAAGTCCCTGGTTGTAAATGTCCAAGCAAATAGCCACACAGGCTTTGTCTCACCGCACAAGGGTTCACTCTCCCTAGACAGTCCACACAGGTCTGGTTCCAGGCATGAGCTCACATCTAATGAAGCTGGGAGTTTTTATAGAGGCCTTAAACGAGCTGACAAGCTTCAGCTGGTCTCATCAACTCCCTGCCTGCACGACGCCCCACACTCTCCCTAGAGGTATGAGTCATCAATGAGCCCACTAGCCCCAGCTGGGCTTATACAACTCTCCGCCTAGTTGTATAAGTCGGCGTAAAGCCTGAATCTGGGCGAAATATATCTACCCCCCTGGATGCAACCAGGTGACTTTACCTTCCTGCTGTCACAACCTCCACACCAGTTATTGTGTCCCCGATCACCTCCACACCAGTTATTGTGTCCCAGATCACCTCCACACCAGTTATTGTGTCCCTGATCACCTCCACACCAG